>OX243827.1:29198201-29795646 GCA_945859605.1 Lumbricus rubellus | reverse complement strand
ACGGTCATTATTCCCTGCACCGTGCGTCTTGGGGCTGTTGGGCACTGGACTGTCTGGTGGCTGCGTGATTAAAACCTTCGTAGTTCACAACAAAGTTCACCGCTATCTGTCACTTCCTTGGTTTCACTCAGATACAAAGTTAAGACTCGGCTTTTTAAAGATGATGGAGTCCATAAAATGTTTCCGGTTTGTTATGGAAAGCGACGAGATTATGTATCAGTGCCTTACACGCTACCTTCTGTAATCGGGTTTATTGTAGCTTTGCTGCGTGTCTAAAAATTCACAACATGTATATATAAGTCTGTGTTTATAGGCAGAACTGTCGTGACCATATACAACAAAACAGATGTAGAAGTTTACGCAGATGAGGAAGGTCGGGTTGAGTTTGACTGCAATGCAACATCAGATCCAAGCACTCCTCCAACCTATAAGTGGTACAAGGTAGTAGCTGAAGGCGAGGAACGCCTCTACAACAATCCACCATTTCTAACCATTAACGCCGGACAGTTGGAAATACACGTGGCTGCGAACGCCATTGACAAATGGTCAAAGTACCTTGGACAATACAGATGCGTCGTTGATACTGGACACAGCCGAGTCAATCAAACAGTGAACGTAACTGGCACTGTTCTCTTTATGGATGAAATTCCTGCAAAAGGTAAGAAACGTTTATTACCTGGTAATGGTATGAAGACAGATAGGCCTAGTGCTCGATCCATCGTTAAAGACTGGAGTATGATCAAGAACGGAATTGTTTAACTCGTGGTAATTAAGAGTAGTGATTGAAAATATTGTATTGTATTGTATACCTGACCAATTATAAAGTGCTTCTCGCAGCAAGAGCATTTCGGAAGCGCTCCCAGTGCGTTCAACCCGAGGATACATTACCAGAGAGCGAACTGATGGGGAAGCCATTACCAGAGAGCGAACTGATGGGGAAGCCATTACCAGAGAGCGAACTGATGGGGGAAGCCTTTTCCATAGGACGGGACCAATGCAGGCAAATTATCTGGATTGAGCCCTGGCGGTCCGGACTCGGAGAACGAAGAGGTCAAGCCGATCAGAGGACCTAAGAGGACGCAGCGAAGTGGCGAAGTATATGATCACACAGATACTTCGGAGGAAGACCCATTTGAGACTTAAGGACCAAAATCAGAACTTTAAGTTGTATACGGGCCGAGAGTCAAGCCAGTGAAGTTGTTCAGTCATAAATGTAAAAATGTGGGAGAATCGAGGCAGACGGGCAATGAGCAGCATTGAGTACAGATTGCAGAGGAGCTAGGCTAACCTTAGGGAGTCCAACAAGGACAGAATTACATTTATAGTCGATTCGAGCGCAGACGTAAGAGTGAACAATTGAGGTAAATATTGAAGATGAGACAGATTTGCGAATAGCCCTGAGTCGTCTTTACTGGAAGTAGGAAGAGCGAGTAAGGTTGTATCGACATTGTTTCGTTGCTCAATGAAAGACAACAGAGCAAGTCTTCAATTGACTCTCTATCGTCCCATGATATCGCAAGTGCTACTTCTTATAAATTTGAACTTTTTAAATGTTTCTTCGACCTAGAAAACACGCGGATCTGGATCTGGATCGGTATTGGAATCGCTGGTATACTCATCATCATGTTTTGCGTCTTCTATGCAGTTTTCAAACACAGGCGGAACATACGAACTGATCATCGCAGTACGTATGAAAGGCCATAATTGTGCCGTGGGAAAAAATAAAAAATTTATGTAGTTTTGCTGGCGCAAGAAATGCTGTGGAATGTGGATGTTGTAAGCTAAAGATGTGGTCAGAAATTAATTAATTAATTAATTAATTAATTAATTAATTAATTAATTATTTCAGATTTGCAAAAATACCAAGCTGAACACAGAATTTTGTGAGGTAGGTTACTTGAGTAGCAACATATGTAGATCTATATGGAAATCAGTATGCATGGGTAATTTGGCATTGTATTCTATTCCACTGATGGCTTCACAAGCAACCTCTGTTAGTATTAACCGTTCAGAATCGCTCTCAGTGGAAAGACCGATAGAGAGAAGAAATAGGTTTTGAGAAGAGAAAGAGATTTCTGAAGAGATCTAGAAATAATGGAAACACGTGAAGAGAAATGGACAATCCAGAAGGGTTCCAGACTTCCAGTGGACTTATGTTATAAAAGTAATGGGCATATAATGTGCAAGTGACGATGATTCGGCTATGAAGCGTATCCCATATCTGTAGAATTTCATGAAATGCGTGCCGCTGCTATCTTAATTAGATCTAAGCTGAGCTTACTGTATAGATCCGCGCCTTCTCTGTGGCTGGCCTTGGCATCGACTCCTGCTACTTTTCGTCAATTCCCATTGCCCATGTCTCACTTCTCGCTGTTCTTAAACCTGTTATGTTCGATCGGGGTTGTACCGGGAGACAAGGGCGGATACAGAAACTTTGGACGGGGGGGCCAAAAATTTATGCTTTGGGTCTGGGGGGAAAAAAAATTCGTATCCGCCAAAAAAGTTGATGACCTTTTTTTTTTTTTTTTTTTTAGTCATCGGCCAAAATTTTTGGGAAATCATACCATTTCATCCGCCAAAAAAGTTGTTAACTTTTTTTTATTTATTTTTTTTATTTTTTTTATAAATCGGCCAAAATTTTTGGGAAATCATACCATTTCATCCGCCAAAAAAGTTGATGACCTTTTTTTTTTTTTTTTTTTTTAGTCATCGGCCAAAATTTTCGGGAAATCATACCATTTCATCCGCCAAAACAGTTGATTACCTTTTTTTTTTAGTCATCGGCCAAAATTTTCGGGAAATCATACAATTTCATCCGCCAAACAAGTTGATGACCTTTTTTTTGTTTTTTGTGTTTTTTTTAGTCATCGGCCAAAATTTTCAGGAAATCATACCATTTCATCCGCCAAACAAGTTGATGACCTTTTTTTTTTTTTTGTTTTTTTTTTTAGTCATCGGCCAAAATTTTCGGGAAATCATACCATTTCATCCGCCAAAAAAGTTGATGACCTTTTTTTGTGTTTTTTTTTTAGTCATAAAGGATATTTTTTGGGATAAATATACCATTTTCGCCGCCAAAAAATTGACGGTCAAACCAAATGGGGGGGGGGGGCACGATACATGGCATTTCTAAATGGGGGGGGCCATGGCCGGATAAGCCCCCCCTGGATCCGCCCCTGCCGGGAGAACTTCTGAGTAGACAACAGCATTGAAGGGACGCTATTTCAAATTACTGTTTTAAATAATTGTGATTTACATGTAGGTTAGGTTGCATGTTTCATAAGTTTTAAAAAACATTTTGTGTATGTATTTATGCATCAAGTCTCATTAGTGCCTTTCAAGTACAGAGCCAACTTCACGTCCAGCGTCGATCATTAACTAACTTTCTAAGTAACTATGCTTGCTGCAGACACCGTGAAGCAGGCGGCGTCACGAGAAACAGGAACTGAATCACATGATCCGCTCTACGAAACAATAAATGACGATGATGGAGGTGAGTCGGTTCAAAGTAATCCACAATCATCATCGCGTAGTAATTGAAATGCAATTCAGTAACCTCGAGAGAGAGAGAGAGACTGGTCGGTTAACTTACGATTTCTAATTAAAAGATGGATGCAAAACAGGAGTTGGACGCGGAATTGAACTTATTCCGTAAGCAGGTGATTTGGTTTTAGTCGACATCTCCTGCACACGTAGGCCTAGCTTTCTTGGGGCAGTTTAGACTCGTAAATTATTATTTTTATTTCAATTACCAAAAGTAATCCACGTAGATCTAACGGTCTGGAAAAGGAGCTGATGACGGCATGCGGTGAGGGAAGGAGAAGATGCGGAAGACCTAGGAAGAAATGGTTGGATGAGGTACAGGAAAAGTCTGGCATGAGACTGGAGGAGCTACGAGAGGCGACTAGGGAGAGGAGACGTTGGAGAGAATACACCAGGGCTTTCGCGAGAGCTCCAGAAGCTGACGGCACCAGGTGACCAGATGAATCCACGTATAAGTATTTTATATTTCAACGACAGTGCTTGTAGAAAAAAGTAGTTTTGAATTTGTATGTCAAACATTCTTGAAGAATACATTTTTATTTCGCATTTAAAATACATTTGTTGAATCCATACCCAGCATGTATGACTGTTATGTATTCAGGTAGGCTTATGCATGTATGTAGGCTTATCTGCATGGTTGCATGCACTTGTAGAACGTTTGGTTATATTTATGTAGGTTTATATTAATAATTTCCTATGTACATACGAATACCTGCGTGTATGTGTTTTTATAGCCAAAGTACAATCGCAATGCGACTACATGACGTTGGCAGACAGTGACCTGGGTACATCGACGACATATGCCTCGCTGCGATTGGCCGAGGTGCCCAGGCCAATCCTTTAAAACTTATTAGTCAATGCACACAATAGGGACAAAGTTAAAAAAATTAAATAGCGTTGCTGACAGAACAGCTTACTTGTTTACACAGAATGCTGAGACGATGGAGACATTATCCTTGATGTTCAAATTGATAGCTGTTTGACTATGTCGGCCCATCTGAGCCAACTTGTTCGATATTGTTCTATGCATGATGTATGTATGTATGCATGTATGCACGCACATATGTATGTATGGATGTATGTGTGTATGCACGGCGTTGCACGCACATATGTATGTACGTATGTAGGCCTACTATGTATGTATGTATGTATGTATGTATGTAGTATGTATGTATGTATGTATGTATGTATGTATGTATGTATGTATGTATGTATGTATGTATGTATGTATGTATGTATGTATGTATGTATGTATGTATATATATGTATGTATGTATGTATGTATGTATGTATGTATGTATGTATGTATGTATGTATGTATGTATGTATGTATGTATGTGTGTATGTATGTCATTTACGGTATATTTCTGTTTCTAATATGCTATTTTACTGCCGTAGTATTAAGTGTTACGGCATCATACGTCGGGTGGTTATATGCCGGTGGGTCAACTCTTGCGGATTTAATTGTCACCAGATTAACTGCCGCGGGATTAATTGTCGGTGGAATTAACTGTCCGGTTATAGGGCCTAACTGTTGAGCTATTAAGCGTTGTTGTTTTAGCTAATGTATTTATGTAGGCCAACGCATCTAGGAATTGTTAATCCCTTCATAGTGAGAATTGCCGGGGATTACCCCGCGGCGGTTAATCCAGCGACAATTAATTCCGAAAAAGTTGATCCCACCGGCATTCAACCAGCCAATCAGCCACTCTGTCTTTCTTAGGGTTCCATAGTTAAGTCTACTTTGCACACCCCCCCTCCACGTGGATTAAAGTCTGACATCCAGTTATTTCTCAACAAATCTCATGCTGAGTCTTTTACCCCTAGATGTCAACTTTGTCGGCGTCTGTCTTCGGCCCTTATCGTAAAATCTTTGTCGAGAACGGCCTCGAAAATGCTAAACGAAACTACGTCGTACACACTGCATGGTCCCCCCCCATTCAATCGTCGAATATTATTGACAGATTTAGCCAAGGGTTCTTAGTCATACACTACAAACTAGAAGTGTCTGGACAATAATATTGACAAAATCCATTGTGATATCAGGAATAAACATAATTATGCGTAAAAATTATATCAATATCTGAAGGCGCACATAATAATAGACAATGTAATATTCGTATCTACATGTACATATGCTGGCACGCATGTCGCCAACGGGCAAAACTGGCCCCTTTCCTCATAACTTATGAGCTGGGAAAATGCTAAATTGGTTAGAAATTAAAACCCTGGTCGCTTCCTGATTGCACAAGTCAGGACCAGGAAATTAAATATGTATGTATAGGGCCTAAACGCAACAGATTATATTGATTTATCAATCACTCATCATCAGCAAAGGAAATGTTAACGCAGTAATAAATTTTAAGCAACATTATTATTTATTTAGCTTTTGCAGAGCGCGTCCAGCCACTGAACAAAGTGAACAGCATGAGCTGAGTTTGGTTTCCGTTCTTGGAGTGGCTAACCCCGAGTCTGGGCCTTCGTAGGGGGGGGGGGGGCTAACCCTAAAAAAGGATACCATTTTCATAGTAAAAAAGTTGAATCTGGGCCTTCCTGGGGAGCTTAGCCCCCTAGCCCCTGGTAAACTCCGCCCATGGTGAACAGCAGCCTCATCAGCCACATGTAAGTTGGTTAAACCACCCGTAAAGCGGGTTGTTTTGCAGTCATTTACGATGTGCATGACATTGTCTGGATTTCACCGCAGCTACACAGTGGGTCCGAAGCCTGCCTCCATCGAACAATGTTAGCATAACCGACACGTTTTGCACAATAATTAACGTATTGCTGGTCGGATAATTATAGTTTTTCCGGTCGCCTTTTCGTATTAGGCTTTCGTATTAGGCCTATCTTATGCTGCAGTTGAGTTAAAGCCGCTTTCGGTCTTGTTGTACAGAGAACAATCTAATTTCAAGATTTCTGGCCAATCGTTCAAAGGTCCTTACATGTGGCTTTTTAAAGTAACGGATGTTCTAAAGGTCCACGACTTTCACTTACAGCTTGACTTGAAGCTTTCGGGCATCATATTATTAGGGCGCTAAAGAAGTATTCAGATTAGAACATAAATCCCAGCTGCCATTTCATTGCCAATGCTCTACACAAATTACACTACCAACATAAGTACCGCATACAGATACATAACCAATGCACACAAGAAATGACAATATACTAAATATCAAAGTACGGTACCAATGATAACTTAAACAACAAATGCCAAAGTACCGAACAGATGACAATTTAAAGTACCAAAAACACCGTAGGCTACCGTAACGGTACTGATATCATTGTACTATAATCAAAAGCTATTTAGAATGCCAAAACCAATGTACAGTCTTGTACACTGCCAAAAGTAGCGTACGTTACCAGTACGATTGTTATGCATCGATACCAACACACATTACCAGCGCATGTTTAGGCAATTAAAAAAACTTACAGGAAAATAATTATGTTCCACATCCTTTACTTTCTGAGCAATAGGCAATAACAGCAACTTTAATAAATGATATCATGATGAGTAAGCACAATAATTTGTAAAAAAATTAAGCTCTCTCCTCTAAATCAAACTTTCAGTTTAATTTTGTTTTTGCCCGAAATCAATTAATAAAAGTCAGCTAGAGTTAATGCCTATTAAAAACATATTATTTGGCTTTATTTTTCAAGAATTCTGGTTTTTTCGTTGTATTCTTGCTCTTCACGTTTCCCTGTCCTTTATTTTGTATGCAATTTACTGCTTCTTGTTATCCTATTCTGTATAATTTTATTCTCTCTCCCCTCTCACTGAAACAGGATGTTCAATTGTTCATTGTTTAATAAGAGATTATTGCATCTAAATTGTGACATAACAAAAGCAGAAACTTCTATTGCTTCTGTTCGCCACATCTCATCCATCGTCCAGTGTGTTGCGAATGCTTTGGATGTCATGATGGTTCTCGACTGCTCAGCAAAGTTCCTGGCTAGTTACAGGTTGGTCCGTGATCAGTCAGCCTACGGTAGTGTCTTAACTTATAACGTACAAAATTGTCACAACAGCCGCACGAATCGGTGTAGGCCTACACGACAATGATCGCAGAAAGCACTGATCTTCCTTTATGGAAAGCATGGAATTGTCCTTTACCCTTAAATTTGCACAAAGTTTCGATTGCTTTATTTAAAAAAATTAAGCTCTCTCCTCTAAATCAAACTTTCAGTTTAATTTTGTTTTTGCCCGAAATCAATTAATAAAAGTCAGCTAGAGGTAATGCCTATTAAAACATATTATTTGGCTTTATTTTTCAAGAATTCTCGTTTTTTCGTTGTATTCTTGCTCTTCACGTTTCCCTGTCCTTTATTTTGTATGCAATTTACTGGTTCTTGTTATCCTATTCTGTATAATTTTATTTGGTTCAGATGTCCCTTGCGCTATCTTCGCACTTTCAGTGATCCAGCAAATTAATGTCACTATTTGACGTGGGAAATAATATACTTAGGCCTTTACTGTAGATTGATTTTACTCAGCGTACTGCAGTAGGCCCAAGAGTCGTTTTATTTGCTGATTATAAATAAATTGTAGCCTATAGGGCCTAAACAAGGCTATTAATTTAAAAGTGCTGAGCAAAATGTCACTTAGTCAAATAAGTCAATAAGTCAAATGTTTGACTTTCTGTTTCATTCTTAAATTCGTGTTTTTATTTGTCTGAAAAGTGACGCATTTCTCGTTTATTACTTCGTTGTCTAAAATGATAGAGTCAGTTCTGATGAGTTCTAAAGTGCGTTACATTGTTATAGGCTAATGTAATTTCTATTCTGTACCGTTACTAATGATTACATTTAAAATGCTTTTTTCTGTTTCAAATTTTCTATACCTCTTCATGTAGGCCTACCCATGTGCGGTGTCACTTGGTTTTTCTATTAAACGAACGTATATACAGGGTGGTCCAAAATAAACTGCACAATGATAAATTGATAGTACTTTATTCAGACCAATTCAAATATAACCGTGAAAATTCACAAAAACACAGCAATTATTTTTACTGTAACATTACATGGATGGATTTCGTTACATAAAATGTTCAATGTGTCCTCCTTGCTGCTCGACCACGCTTTGAAGCCAACGACGCCATTGATCAATTGCGCGGTCAATGAAACGCAATCGCTGTTCAACTGCTGTCCAACTTTGCGCCTGTACTGGTTAAGTCCGAGATCTTTCTTTACAATACGTTTAACAGTTGAACGTGAAATGCCGGTTTCACGTGCGATCTCCCGTGGGCTCTTATGGCTTAGCGGTTTGTCTTCCTGGCTACAGATAAGGCACTTACCAACTTGATATTTACATCTGTTCGAGCTGATTTCGGACGTCCGCAACCCGGCTTCCTAGCTGTGGTACCTTCGGTATCAATTTTTTTAATGAGGATAGTACGACGTTTCCATGTCTTATTTGGAAATTCTTTCATCATACGCAAGAAAAATGGCATTAAACATTGAATTGTTATACATTATATCAAGAAAACTGTCACTGTGCAGTTTATTTTGGACCACCCTGTATATATATATATATATTCATATATATATGTAAATTTCAGTATTGTTGACTAAATTGACTGATCACATTTATTATTCCTTACAGGTTGATAAAGCAGCAGTGATTTGAACGGAAAGCATAAGCCAAGAATCTGATCGCACTGCATAGGTTAGAGGGAAAATGTGGAATCTGTGTGTTGCCTGCCTGGTCGTTTGCTTCTTCGGATCGACTTATGGCGAAGATGACTGTAGGCCTAAGTCCTTCACATGCATTCTTTGTAAATTACATGAGGCCTAATGCATTGCGTAATCTAATTCAACCATATCTAATATGACATCAATAGCACTATTATCGTAGAAAAATGACCAATCAATATTATTGAATTCTTTTTAACTCGAGTATTGTTCAGGCACTAATTGCCTCTAAGATAACAGATGGAAAGAAAGATAGATGGGTGGATCGATGGACAGATACATAGATTGATATACAGACAGACAGACAGACAGGCAGACAGACAGAAAAACAGATAGATAGACAGACAGATAGAAAAATGCTTTCTATCTGAAACAAATATAGAACAAACTGGAGTGAGAGAAAGAGAAAGACAGTGATAGGGATAAGTTAAGGTTTTGATACTTGTAAGCGAACTTGACGCAGTAGATGGATTTGGTAGAATATTATTTTAGAAGATGTGGGTTTTGAATTATGTAGAAACGTGATTGAGTGACCAGAGGACCTTCTGTCAAATAATGCTCTCCAAATGGAAATGCCCAGAAAAGTCGAACAAACGGTGAATTTGTGATTATCGCTCAATTTCAGGGACGATGCCAGATAATTACATGTAGAGTCAAAGTAGGCTACAAGCGGGACCATTTGAGCACCTAATAATTAATTGCAGTGGTAATTTTAATGATTTCAGTTCGAAAGCCTCCGACAATAACGAAACATCCAGTTGCGAGTATCATCCATCGCAATGACGACCCAATTATATTGGAATGCAAAGCTGAAGGAATACCGGATGTGTCGTAAGTATAGCTCGTTCTAAATTTTTCATTTCTTCATTTTCATCATTTATCTCCTAAGGAGTGATTGATGCAACAGTAGTCACAGAGAAATTATAATTATTGGTCTAGACTCTTACATGTAGGCTAATTAAATGCTTTAATATAGGCCTAAACACATATTATATAATAGACTAATAGAGGGTGGCGCAAAGAAAATGATACCTTCTAGTATAAATTCAAATAATAAATTTGTTTTTTTTTAAATTTTCTTCTCAGAAAAACAAGTAAATTTTTGCCAAATGGTAATATAAACTATCCGAAGTTAAATTCAATGTGTCCTCCTCGGTTCTCAAAAGTTGTTTTTTCTCTACACGTCTGCGCCACTCGTTGGTCAATTCTTCTGTTTATAAACCGCTGGTAGAATGTTTCACACTTTTCAACATTTGCAGTTTCAATTGATTTAAGAACATAGACTTTGTCGAAGGCATCCCAAAAAGTATATAAAAATTACATATAGGCCCTATGCTAATCTACCGGGCTTAGGTAGGCCTACCTGGGGCCACACGTCTGCTTCAAAGAAGATGAAACTCTCTCTCGAAGATGAAAGTTGATCGCGTTTCTTGCCGTGTGCGAACCACAGTTGTAGTGTCCATATTTGACGATTATAATAATATATTCCTACTCAAGGGCGGATACAGAAACTTTGGACGGGGGGGGGGGGCAAAAAATTCTTGACCTTGGGGTTTTGGGAAAAAATTGTATCGTCCGCCAAAAAAGTTGATGACCTTTTTTAAAAGTCATCTGGACAAATTTTTGGGAAAATCATACCATTTAATCCGCCACAAAAGTGGATGACCTTTTTTTTAGTCATTAAGTCCAAATCCTTGAAAATATACCAAATTATAAGCTTCATGAAACCAAATGGGGGGGCCACGATACATGGGCATTTATAAATGGGGGCCATGGCCGGATTGACCCCCCGGATCCGCCCCTGGGCCTACTTGAATACCAGGAAGCAATTCTTGTCCTAAGACGTGTTCACATCAATATTCACTGTTCACTTTAACTCCAAACGTGTTCAGCAATTGCCGCACCATTATAGGCCTACATGCATACGTACAGACATGCGCATAGGCCTATATCGGCTTACATAGGCCTTCATGTACACATACGTACAACAATTATAGGCATGCATAATAATTATAGTCCTTGTGTTGCCATAGGCTACATCATCTGAAGCACATGCTCAGAATGGTAGTGTATATCATTATAAGCGGAACGAAAACTAGACATCATGGAAACGTTGTAAATGTTTGTAGTTACGAATGGAAAAAGAATGGCCAGGAATTGAACCCGAATCAACAAAATATCGAAAATGGCGAGGACGGAACAATAACAATTCACTCTGCCACTTCTAGGGATGAAGGCTACTACCAGTGTTTTGCAACAAATCATTATGGCACGGCTGTTTCAACTACAGCACACATCCAGAGAGCAATGCTAGATTCCGTATCAGGAACTTCTGCAACTCTTGACATAACCATCACAGAGGGCCTCGCGTTTTATATTCAGGCCGATCCACTGAAAAGTTTCCCAGAGCCTATATATCGTTGGGTGATGGCTACTGACGCCGTGGATCTAAATCCAGTTGATATAAGACTTTCGAGAAGAATGCAAATTGCCGAGAAGGGTAATAGGCCTAGTAATCATTTTCGTGTCAATGATGATCCGGCTAGCATGAATGAACCAACTTTGTATGCAATTTTTAGAATTGATTTATACTTAACTGGCTGTACCCGGCCACGCGTTGCTGTGGCAGAAAAGACCGTCATCTGCCCCTCCCCTCTCCCTCCCCTCCCTCTCTCCTCCTTCTACCCCTCCCCTCCTTCCCTTCTCCATCCTTTCCCTCCGGTCCCTCCCCTCCCTCCCCATTTTCTTCGTCCTGCTCCCTCTTCCTTCTTTCCTCCCTCACACCGTTCCTTCCCAACAACGAAATATGCGCTATCGCGACTTTAGGGCGACTTTTGGGCAACCCTGATTGTCTCGCGACGTTTGGGCGACTTTACAACATGATTTTGGGACAAAGCGTTTCGGAAAGCTGGAAACACTGCGGTTTTGTTGAATTTGCAAATGGCGGTCGAGCGGAATGCAAACTTCACTTTTTGTGGAAAAGATTGCGTTTTTTCGGATAAAAAGCATCAAAGAACACTGTGCTATTGGAATGGAAAGTTCTGTTAAATTTTCAAAACAATCTGTGCGTAACTTTTCGAGAACACGAGGAACAAACTATTGGAAAGTTTCATTTTTATTTATATAGATGCGTCAAATTTAAGATACTTCACTCTAGTGTTGACCTTGACAAGTCGGGCTGGAAGACCTAATAGTTTTTTTAAATAAAATGTTCTGACGCAATGACATTGTGGCGCCGTTTCCCCGAGAATTCACATATCTTTTTTGCTAACCAATTCCAATTATTTTATTTAGCAACAAGATCAACACAAATCAAATCCACATGCGCAATACGGACGACACGATCATTGTGAGTGTTTGTTGGAGTATGTACCGTGAATATCTCCTCATCGCTAAACCATGTCCGTCCAATTTTATGAACCTATATCAATTTTATGTTTTAGACGCATGTGCTGCCAGCCGTTTCTTTGCGTCAGAGTTGGAGAGTTGTTGAACATCACGTCGATGAATAACTTAAACTTTAGATCGTCTTTCCCAATACGTTATACCCTGCTTCTACGACTGTCCGTTTCACTCTGAATTTCCCGGGGAGATTTGCTTGTAGGCCTGGGTCATTGTCTTGACTGCAAATTTACTCGGACACACAAGTAATGTTAGTGGATTTGGACGCCGTGCGCACCGATTCCCTGCTTTACGAGTAGAAGGTCCTGTTTTATCAATTTTCCGTAGCAGAACTGATGGTGAAATGTATTTTTAGTCCATCCTCTGTTACGAAACTCGTTAATCGTTTCACACGAATTAAATCCCTTAATTATCAACTGATAAAATTAGGATCAGAATGCGATCATCGTCTGTCAACTGTGCCACATTGCGTCACAAACGTCACAAAATATGGTAGCTAGGGCTGTCTCAAACCTGTGAATAAAATGTAACCTAACACCAGTGCAATTTTTTCGGAACAATTGCTTGAGTGAAATTCACTGAAATAGCCCTATTATCATTAATTTGATGTTCTGAGTATAAATAAATTGCAGATATTGGCGGTGTTATATGCATGCAAAATAGGTTTATTTTTGTTGGAGCATCCTGCATATTGGTACAGTTCTGAAATATTTAGATGAAGTTGCAAGATAAGCTACAAATACAAGAAATGCATGTAGCACCATATAAACCGCTAAGTCACTCTGTATACATTTATTTTAGGGTTGCCATTTGAATCAGTGCTATCATTATATTATTTCATTTCACATTTTTCTTATGCTTTGGTTTTTATATTTCTAGGTGATTTGCACTTTGCATATGCTTTGCCTAATGATACCTTGGATGGAAAACTTTACAAGTTCTTGACCTACAACCACTACCTAGACGTCAGAGCGGGAGGAAGCTATACAAGACTGACCGTGATAAGAAGTTAGTCTTTTTTGTTAAACAGTGCACCTCTAAGCCGAGATTTTTATTTTTTTGTTCGTATCGTTTTGCACCGCTTAAAAAATTGTAACTTTATTCATATATTTTCTGTTACCTAATTTTATTTTTATCTGATATTCCTTTCGTTTTTCACCGAAGGCCTATTCTCAAAGATTCAACTAGCTAATGTCATTATTTAATTGTTTATTTTAGAAATACTGGTAGGCCTAGTAGATTCCTGCACGAAATTAAATTTATGGAAGTCATCTTGATATAAACTTCTTAGGCTATATAGATCTAGGCCTAAGTAACAATTTTAAGTAGGCCTACAATATATAATTTTAGCACACATCTAGGCATATCTTTTTACCACTAGGCTAAGCTTACCATATGTGCGGAATGATTATTGATGCGATATCCTTCTTACAATTGCTTATCTTACATCAATTTCAAGTGAAACTGAGATTAATTTTGCATCCACCATTTTAGGGAGTGGTAATAAAGCTCGTCTCAGGACTTAGGGGCATTCTGTGCACCGTACCGAACGGACCTGCATGTTAAAAACGGCCCTGAATATAAAACCTTTTGTTCACTATAATTCTCTTACTGATTTTGATGTTATTATGGCGTTACAGATCCGGCAGGCATCAGTCAGTTTGCTCCAACTTTTGGATTTGCCTCTCAAGAACGGACTGTGGCTGTAATTGGAGGAAATGTAACACTTCGATGTTTCTTCTACGGAAAGTATGGCCACCTGAACTACATCCCCTAAATTGATTTCAGGTTTATTTGAAATTTTAGTGTTTGAGCGTTTCGCAGATTCTTCCTAAAGCGATTTTTTCCAAAAGGCAGCTGTTCAAAGTTTCCATATAGCCTACAGAACAGAACGTTTCAATTATTGAGAAGTGTTATTCGACAGTTTGTTTAAGGGCTCTTTAAGTTTCGACTTGATTAATTAATCTTCACTTTTACGGGTTGGAAATTTGATGATGAACAAAACGATTGAATAATGTTATCTATTATTGGAACGAATCGGTGATTTTGGTCAGATTGAATCTCGTCCAGTCCTAGGATGTTTGAATTTAATTTATGGAGGAGGCACTTAAAGCCTTCACTGTCGGTCGATTTAACAAAGGCCTACGTTTATTCCTAAACAAAACAAAACGTCTTTTAGTGAACATTTACGGCAGCACATAATTTATCAATTCGAGCATTAACTGGATATTTACCACTGCAGTTATCGATCCATTGTGCTAGATGAATTCAAACATGAATCAATTGCATATAGTAATCGTAATGTAGGCCTACATGATAGGGCCTACGAAGATACCTTTTAGATCTATGTACCGGTATTGTTTTTATTTAATTTTTGTTGAGTCCGGAGCCAACAATTTCCTGGACAGGACCAAGGAATTCTCTTCCAAAGGAAAGGTACACACTGAATATTTTTCGAACAGAACTCGTCATCATGAGCATAACTGCAGCTGACGAAGGAAACTACACCTGCGCTGGTTCAAACATCAAAGGACACAGTACAAGCACTCTTCATATACGCGTTGAAGGTAAGTCTGTGATGCGCGTTAAGTTAAATTATTGTGACAAGTTTGCAATGTAGATCTATCTTGAATTCTTGATTCTAAAGTAAACGCATAATTTGATATTGACAACTTCTAGTTAGGCACATTTCGCATATCTGTTTGAAAATGTTGTCCAGTTCAAGTTGCTGTTAATTGTAATTGTAATCGTACATTTATAAAGTGCCCCTTCAATAGATCTCTTCAGAGGCATTAGGTAGCTTAACTCTAAACAAAAGATAATTCTTACTCGACACGTAGACTAATATAGAACTATTAGCAACGACTTGCCTGATTCTGGAATGTTTCAGCTGTGCCTATATTTCTCACCGCAAAGGATGGTCCACATGATGTCAACGTCACTGAGGGAAAATCATTCACCTTCAACTGCAATGCGGATGCTAAACCTGAAGCAAAGATTGTCTGGTTTCAAAATGGAAACCAACTGGATCGTAAGAAATGTTTAGACAGTTTCATATTGCACAAAAATTTATGTCTGCGTGCATGAATTAAAAAATTCAAATCAAATCAAATCAAAACTCGTTTATTCAAAGAGATCAATGCAAAAAAACCACTCAAATAGATCAGACGAAATAATATAATAAAGCACATAAGAATTGAGTAGCTAAAATGTTAGTCTAAAGTGATAGAAAGGATCCCTAAGAATAGGTAGCCCAGAAAGGGTGTGAACCCGCTAAGCCTGGGCAACCACATCAGGCAGGGAGAAATCAGATGGTGGAGAGCAAAGAAAATTGAGTGTGTGGCGAGGCAATAGGAAAACGAGTTGAGCAAGGAAGAATAGTAAAGGGAAGATGAGAATGGTCGTAGTAGAAAGTCAAGGCAAAACAAAAGTTAGGGGGTAAGTGTATACATTCACAAAAGTAAATTAAGCTATAAACGAAGCGGATGAATGAGGTAATTCGATAGTAAATAATAGGTGCAAACAGCATGAAGGCATAATACGACAGCAGAATTAAGCAGTTTGAACAATAGTGCAATTGATAAATTAACAACAGCAAAAAACATTACAAATAGTCAGTAATATACAACTTTATATAAGTACAGCTAAATTCGAAATAATAATAAAAATTATTAGGGCCTATTACCTTTAACATTATATTCTTATAGTCATACGCTACATGGTTACTCAGTTGAGAAGTTGCCTTGCTTGCACAGATTGCTTGACTTAGGATTAAACACCTATCGAATATTCGTAGCAGGTACATCTTCTCCCTTGCATTCACTAGTAGCCCGCTTTAGTTTTTACACTGATAGGCATATCCAGTCCTCCATGTCATCTGTTGCAATTCTTCTATTTAAGTTTTCTTTATTATATGTTATGCAAAGCAGTTAAGAATAAACCTAATTAAACCGCATTTATCTATGATTTAATTTTCTATTAGGAACTATAACTTAACCTCAAACACTGAGCCTACATTCAATTTATTCGTACTCGGTATCGTAATATTATGTGCAGTCTGAGAATTGCAATAAAATAACTTGAAACACGACGAGTGAGTAACTATGAAACACGACGAGTGAGTTGGGGTTGCATGGAAGCCTTTACTGTGAAGTCCTAGGAAAGACTATGGCTTGAACCCCGGCCACCCCCAATATATTTTCACTCTGCAGCAAGTGTTACAATGTGTGGTGTTCACTGATTGCCTGGTGGGTTTTTAGATAGCAATCCTCCCCAGAAATTCGTATTCAGCAACAACCGTAGAAGTCTGGCGATCAGAAATGTTTGTCGAGACTGCCGTGACCGAGAGAGTAAAACGGATATGATGGTTATTCAATGCAATGCAAGCAACGTTCACGGATACGCATTTGGTCAAGGATTCCTCAATGTACTGAGTGAGTTTTGTAATACAAAAATAGTTACGGTAGTCCGCTTAGGAAGATTTATCTTCAGACAGCCATACATTATTATGTTTTGTAATATTCAAGGAAATTTAACGAAGTTTGTAAGTATGTACAAATGGCTGATAGATGGCAACGAATCCAAGGACTCTGAGGTCATTGTTACTTCCATCATGTGAGTCTCAGGTTTCAGACGTTGGCCCATTGTGTGGCTGAACACAACCTTCGCAATTCACTACACCCAGTTTCTTCAATCTGTCAGTTCCTTGGCACCAGCTGAATCCACAACCATAATTGTGACTCGTCTATTTCACGACGAACCAGTCTATTTGTTGGTTGGCAGTGTTACTCTGGACCAAGAGCTCACTTTTGCTCCGTACATTCATTCACTCATCCTTGTCTGTCATTATCAATTGCGTCAACTGCGTATTTTTTTCAGTCGTTCGGCTGCACACATTCTGCTCTCTGCTCCTTTTGCTCGTACATGCACTAATCAGGAACATGCTTTTTCGGTGGTAGGACTGTCAACCTAGAATGGATGCCCGATTTATTTTCTCAGGCATTTCTCTCTCATTTTTAGTCGGTCTTAGTTTGCCGCATTGGGGTTGGGAGCGCCTCTGAGTAGTCCTCTTGATGAGGCCCTAAACAAATGCATGAAATGAATGTATAAATTAATATAAATGAATAAATTAATGAATTAATTAAGGAAAGAGAAAGCAACAACTGCTGTGGAATTGCCTTGCACCTTACCCACCTCACCTTCTGCAGCCTAAGATATTATTGCCTTTCTGCTTAACTGAAAATTTCATTTTAAGCCTATATATTGGATATTGTTTTCAAAGGAGGAACTGTAGTGACCATACGCAACGAAACAGACGTGACAGTTAACATAAGTGAAGGACGTCTTGTTGAGTTTGACTGCAGTGCGACATCAGATCCAAGTACGCCTCCAACCTTAACACATTCGCTGCCACGTACGTATATATACGTACTTCATTAAGCGCACGGCAAGTGCCACGTACGTATATATACGTACTTCAGTAGACGCAATACAACGGTTATCTGGCACACCGCTACGTCAAATTGTGTTTGTTTTGGCACACTAGAAACGTAATTGGAGTGGAGTATGACTAAAAAAGTTTTATGGTAATCTAATTTTTCAGGTTTTATGCTATATTAGCTTACACCTATATTTTTTGGGTGAAATACTATATTTTTCAAAAGATCTTGTTGGTCTAGGTCTAATAAATAATAAAAAAAAATAAAATAATAAATAATAATAAAAAATAAATAATAATTAAATAATAATGAATAATGAATAATGAATAATAAATTTTAAAAAAAATAAAATAAAATAAATAAATAATAATAAATAATAATTAATAATGAATAAATAAATAATGTTTTAACCCTCATTTCACATGTACATTGGCACACGCGTCTGTTAACATCTCACCCTGTTACGGCAGCGAATGTGTTAAAGTGGTTTAAGGTAGAAGCTGAAGGCGACAGACTCCTCAACGATGAGCCACCATTTCTAACCGTAGACACTGGGCTTTTGTCAATAGACGTAGATGCGAACGCTACCGAGAAATGGCCGAAGTACCTTGGACTGTACAGATGCGTCGCTGATACTGGACACGACCGAGCCAATCAAACAGTTAGCATACATGAGCCATATGGTTAGCTACGTTTATTACATTATCTGGTATTGGCTTGAATACGGAATGATGGTGCTTAACCCTTTGAACCCGACGGGCCGGTTTTCCGGCCCGTTATCCATAGAGTTACGGGAGCTCCGGGTTCAAAGGGTTAAAAAAGACCTATTTAAACGATGAAAGGATGCTGAATAACTGAATCAATTATGAGCTCTCGTTAATTAACAGTTGATTGAAAATATTGTGTGGACATGGTTTGGTTGCTGATGATTATTTCTTCCCAATGGATTTTTGCTAGCGAGAACAAACAGTGACTCTATCATAGCACTTTTTTGAAAGTTTAACAGTTTTAATGTTTCTTCGACCTAGAATACCCGTGGATCTGGATATCGATCTCTATTGGAGTGGCTAGTATCACCATCATTATCATCATCATCATCATCATCCTGTTTTGCATATTCTGTGCAGTTCCCAGACACATGCGGGATAAAAGAACGCAACACCACGGTACGTATAAAAGGACATATCCCGTGGAAAACGGTGAAAAATTTATGTAGTTTCGTTGGTGCACGGTAAGCTGTGAATCAGAAAGTTGTAAACGTAATGACAGAAATTAATTTATTTATTTATTAATTAATAGCTTCAGATTTGCATAAATGCCAAGTATATTTGTGAGGTATTTAAGTATCAATATTGATGAAAATGAAAATACGTTTATATATGCATAACTATACACACATACGTTTATACGTGCCCACTGCCCACCTACATAGTTACATGCTCATACCTACTGCTTGCATGAATGTTCCCATATATGCAGTTGGGCTTGAATGATTTGGTATGTAGGCTATATAAGGGCATTGTATTGTAAATTATTGAAATATTCATAAACCTCCAATAATTGTAGTTCAGGGTCGCTCTTAGTATAATAGCATGGCCAATCGAGCGAAGAAACAGATTTTGAGTAGGTGCACAGCTGTAGAAACGGATCTAGAAATATCTGAAAAGAACGTTAAGAGAATGTGCATTCTATACGCATGGGCGCCCGCACATAGGGGCAAAGAGGGGCACTTGCCCCCCCTGGAAAATTGAAAATTATTTTTTTTCTAACTACTATTTTTAGGTTTTTAACAAATTTCTTCACATTAAAGCACTAATGATATGAACGATACACACAGCGAACGTCATAAATCTATGTTTAGAAATATCTGTAGAAATAAACATGCTCTTAATTTTCTGCCTTGCATTATCAACATCTTGCTAAAAGCTGGAACAATGACCATTGGCTTTTAACTCTCCGGCGGGCGCCCATGCAAAGACTAGGCCTATCGATTATGGCCTACTTGATTGGAATCTCACGTTTATGCAACATTTCACAACTGCACAAAATTAAGTATTAATACCAATGCCAAAATTTTTAATTTCTCAACAGTGCACCAAATTCAATTAGGCATATGTCAGGGAGATCTGCTTATTCACCAGTATTATATAAATCAAGTCTGCCAGGCTGCAGTTTGTCCAATTTGCATGCTGCCAGTACAGACTCTATGGAAGTCTAGGGATGTCAAACTGTAGAGAACCTTAGATTTTTAACAAATTTCTTCGCATTAAATAAACTACTCATATAAAAGCTGATACACGAAATCATTGAAAAATACTCGTGTTCTTAATTTCCAGCTTTGCTTTTTCAAGCTATTAATTGCTAGGCTAGAAAAACATTTAACCTCAATCATCGAAAATATCCCCCCCCTGCAAAAATTTATGCGGGCGCCCATGACTATACGTCAGACACAGTGTTGATTATGTTCTAGATATTATAGTGGTTTATATGTGCAAATGACGAAGTTCAACTATTAAACATATCCCACATATTTATGTAGGGCTACTTGCAGGAGTTCTGCTGCCCCACTAAGCGAGTCCAGCGCCGCTGCTCTCTCCACTCAGCGGCACAAGCGCAACGTGTTGCGCCCGATTCTCGAACGGCAATCGGGCAGCTCCGCGTCATCTCTGTGGCTTGCCCTGGAATCGACTCCCTGCTACTTTTCTCTAAATTCTTATTGATCTATCTGTCTCATTTCAATCTTTTCCTACTGTTCGCTTCGACCAGGGTTGGTCTACGAGGGCTCCCTAGTAGTCAACCATGAAGGGGCGCTGTATCAAAATTTAGTATCTTTAATAAATATTTACATGTGCTTGCAGTATATATTTATCTATGCGTCAAATTTATTTAGTGTATTTTAAGTATATCTTCCTTTGAGCGTCGATCAATGACAAAGTCAATCTATAATTGCAGACATCCCCACGCAGGCGTCAAGAGGAACAGAAATCGAGTCAGTTGATCCGCTCTACGATAAAGTAGTTGACGATGATGTGGTCGAATCGGTTCAAGGTAATCCACTGTCATCAGATGATCAAAGCATAGTGGTTGCCTGGTTAAGCCTATATTAGTTAGTGCGCTGGCTAAGACCATGCTATCATAGGTCGTCACAAAGCAAGATTGGTCTGGTGAATTGGTCTAACGGCCTGGCGTTCAACCATCTGGTCTACGCTGTGCGCGCGGTTGGGTTACTTGGAGCGGATCCTATGCACGGCCGCACGCCTTATCAGGGTTTTTAAAGGTGCAGTTCTACACCAGATGTGCAGTATTAAAAGAATTTGTGCCGTTGTAAAAGCAATTCTGTGCGGTGAAAATTATTAGAAAAAGGTAAGTGCATCTGGTTGTAGGCTACCTGGTTGTGCAGTTCTCACAATTTCTTTAAAAAACAGCCCTGCGCATTATTGGTCGTATTCCCCCAAAGTTTCATGTCTGTTGTCCTTCACTGGCTTTATAAATTACCCCCGCAGCAGATTATATGCGGGTCTTTATTTGGTGCCTTTTCGGTGCTATTCCTCTATATTGCAAGAACTCTACCTCTACCTCTTCACTCTGGGTGTACAGCGGCGTCGTGCTTTCCAGGGCCGTTTTAAGGAATTTTGGGGCCCTAGGCACAAACACTAATAATTCTAAACGCAACTAGGCTATGACTTTCATCTAGTTCCCATCCTCTGGGGGTAAATCAAGGTTTCTGGGGGACTGAGAATGAGTATTTGCCGGTCGATCTCTGAGATGCGTAGCGCCGAGTGGGGAGGGGCATGGGAAGGGAATGTGCCCTCCCCACCAGAAAATTTTGAATTTTTACATTGCAATGGCAGCATTTTAAGCAAGTTCTGCAAATCAGTTCTGCTGCTTCTGGACCATTGCAGTATAATGTATAGGCCCTAACTGCAGACAGCTGTAGGCCTATTGTCTATGCCCGACTTTCTTGCACTGGAATTAGCTTATTCCCGTTGCTCAAAAAGATCCTACATTGCTGACCAGGACACAGTTATCAGAATAGTTACAAAATAATATTACACAGACCAAGTAAGAACCACCAAAATCGGAAAACCGTGTAGTAGACTAATGAGGCCATACCCAGGTATCACCAAGTGTTAGTTGTACCGGGTACAAAAATAGTCTTTGTACAAATATTAACAGTAAATTAGGCTATACTCATTGTAATAGTATAGGCCTATATCGTATTATATTAGTGGATTTTATCATTATAATCACATATAATCTAATATCACGGTAGGCCTACTAGAGCTCGGGTATAGGCTATAGCACTAATGTAAACGGCAACTAAAAACTATCAGGCTCTTAATTTTGATCAAAATTTAATGTCTGGGTAGTCACTTTTAGGTGGAGCTCCCCATGAAGATAACTAGATTAAACACTGAACGTAATACGATTTCCGCCTCAATCCTTCAGTCTCAGATATAGAGTATCGCATTCATGCCTTCTATGTGAATGTAGCCTATAGGCTACCATATTGTTACATAATTATGTTAATGATATACATGTAGGCCTAGTACACTGCTTACATAGCAATATTTGTATTGAAAGTGTAAAATAAATGTTAGTTTAACATACATCAAAGTTCGTATAACATGCTGCTCATTTGTTATGTGATGTAGTCTATTATTTTGGGTCGCCGCGGGGCCCCCCTGTTGCGCGGGGCCCTAGGCCCGTGCCTTGCGTGCCTAGGCGTTAAAACGGCTCTGGTGCTTTCCGTTCCTCCACTCAAGCTGAACTCCTCATCCCTAAGCGCTATATAAATCTCCATAATGAATGAATCTAGCCTAAATAGTACATACGGCTATAGTATTTTGTACACGTATATACATTACATACTTACCATTGTCATGACTGCAATAGTAATAAAAATGCATATGGGTAACATAAAGTGAGATAGCTCATTGGTCTTCTAACTTACGATTCTTAAATTAAAAAGATGTTGTGTGCAAAACTTATATAAGCTTATGTAGCGGAAGTTGTAAGCCTAAATATGTATTTTGCAGTCGTATATATGAAGCATTCTTGATGAGTGTACTTTCATTTTGCATTTAAAATACATTTACCGAGTATCTTTTTTAGCACCCATGCATGCTATGTATGCAGGTATAGGCCTACGTCTTTGAATGCATGTAGACTTGTCTGCTTGGGCGTAAGCTATTATGTGTAATGCTTATGTGCATATTTATATTCGTCTATATTTCTATGTACACACGAATACCTGAATGTAATATGTATGTATTTCTTCAGTAAAAGAGCAATCGAGAAACGACTACATGGTGTTGGCAGACAGGGACCTGTTGTCGATATATTCAGTGTTGCGGTTGACCGAGGAGCCAATCCAGGAGTCAAGAATACGAAACAACTTCTCTTAAGATTGTTTTATAGGCGTACGATATATCTCTGCACAGTTGAGAAGTTGAATTAACTTGTTTTGAATAGACTATTCGTTTATGTGCGAGCCCAGGCCAATTGATGCAGGTCAATCGTAAATTAGTCGATTCAGAAAATGGGAATAAAGATAGAATAGGCTACTAAATATTTCTGCTGCTAAAACACTTTACTAGTTTACTCAGAATGGACAAGAATCTTTAAGTCTGCCCTTGGCATTGATTCCCACATCAGCAACAAACATGTACAGTTTACAGTGTACAATGAGATTTCCTGACTTAACTTTGTGCTTTTATAAATTTATTAATTCTGAGGTAACTCTCTGAAGTCAATGTAGGCCTATGACTCCAGGTATTGAATAATGAGCAATTTTATTAATATGACAGCGTAAAGGTCCCATCACAGTTTGGAAAATGAAAATATGGTGAGGGAACTTTTATAATGGAAGTCTCAAGACATGTCTCTCAGCAATGAAATTATGAGAAATTTTATCAAATTGGCAGCCCAAAATGCTACCTCTGTTTTGCTATGTTGTTAGCCATCCTCAATCCGAGGGTCAGCCGCATCATGCACAATGCTCCTCCAACGCTTCCTGTCCTCCGTCAATCTTATTACTTCTCCCAATGTCGATCCAGTCCATTCCTTTATGTTTCATAGACAGTTTGTTCTTGGCCTTCCTTCTTTCCAGTCTCCTGGCATTTTGCCCTGCATGATGTCTTTCTCAATGCATGTTCTCTCTCTTCTCCGTCAAGAGGTTAAACAAACTTGGAGACAAGACACAACCTTGTCTCGCTCCACGTCTGACTTTAAACTCTCTCTCGATAAAGTTCCTGCCACTTTGGCCCTTGCTTTTTGCTTTCTATACAGCTGTGTTAGCAAATTTATTATATGTCCTGGGAACCCCATTTCTATCATTGTCACCCAAAGCGTTTCATGAGCTATTGAGTCGAACGCGTTTTTGAAGTCGACTAAACACATGAAAAGGGGTTGTTGGTGCTAATTTGCTTTTTGCTTAATGATTTTGCAAGTTCGTGATCTGGTCTCATGCTACCATGGCAGTTTAAGAAGTTACGATTACAGTAGGCCTATAAAATTTAAAAAGTTCGATATTGGGGGAGGAAAAATCCCTGCCCCTGCTTGGCCCTTCGCGCCTCGGCGATCGTCCTACAACGGCTCGATCGCCCCCCAAAATTCAAGATCAAGTCTCCGCCTATGCATGCCCTGTAATGTCTGTATAATAGTAGGTCATCAATTATAACCCAATGCATACAATAATCATACGCAAAGGGAATGTTGTTTGTGCTGCAATAAATTCGAGGCAATTATGAATAAGCGCCTCTAAGTGATCTACTTCCTAGTATAGCACAGCGCTCAAGGACAGAGCCAACAGGTTTTGCATAAGCTAAATTATATCGTTGGTCAATTGATGCTTCATATCAGGATCTTATGCTGCAGAGTGCAGTTGGGTCCTGTTGAGACAAATTCGCCTTCGGTCTTGATGTGCAAAGAAAAGTCTAGTTTCAAGAGTGTTGACTTATCGTTCATTATGTCATTATTTCTGGCTTCTCTGACTTATCATATTTGACATGTCTGTTCTAATGAACCGTGGCTTTGACTATTGCTTCATTTGAAGTTCGTATCAATTAGCCAGTACAGACGCTCAACTGTCCAGGGCAAATCCACTGCTACACATTGCTCTTCACTCTACAGTCATTCTAAAAAAAATAACAGTAAAAGTACAATGCACGCAACCAGCACCAATGTACGTAGCTACCAATACTAATGTTCTGTACAGTACAATTCCAGTATAAGTACCAGTACCAATGCGGAGTAAAAAACAATTTACAGTACAGCACCAGAGTACTGTATCACTACCAATGTGTGCAGTTCCAATACCAGCGCACGGTACTAATATCGGTGTGCTGTATCAATACCGATTTGCAGTGTCAATACCCATGAACACTGAACAGTACCCTACTAAAGCCTGCGCAGTGCGCACATAGCCAACACCAATGTTTACATAGACATAGACATATTTTTTATTGATCCCAACAACTCAATAATTGTACATGTAGCCTAGGCTTAACAAATTATAAACATAATCAGCAATAAGCAAATACTCAAAGTGAATAAGTAGGGTAAGAGTGAGAGAACAAATAGGCACTCCAGAAGGGACACGTCCCGCTAAGTAGGGGCCTAATTGACAAAGTGAAGTGTAAAAGTAAAAGCTGAAGGGAGAATTGGAATGCAAAGATATTACTTAAGTAAGAAACAATATTATCAAAGCAAATGTAGTAAACACTACATAAAAAATTCAGAGAAAGAGCACCAAAAAACAAAAACAATCAATAGACAAACAATCAAAGAAATCACGAGTAACCCCTCATGCCATTAACAGAAAAACATTACGTAAAGTATGTACACGTAAGAGATGTATGAAAATTATTGGAATGCAAAGATATTACTTAACTAAGAAAAAAATATTATCAAAACAAATGTTGTAAACACTACAGAAAACATTCAGAGAAAGAACACAATAAGAAAAAGACAAACAATCAGTAGACAAAACAATCAAAGACATCAGCATTAGCATGAGTAACCCCTCGTGCCATTAACAGAAAACATTACGTAACGTATGCACACAGTAACTGTATAGCACAATATTAACGTAGAGTATCGATACGAACGTAGGCCTACAGTACCGGGTTCGTTTTCGACTATTATACCAGTCTGCCACTCTTTGTTCCGTGCCCACTTTTGACCAATTTGCAGAGTATTTCATGTCATTTCATTTCTCCATTTCTATGACGCACCTTCAAGCTCTCTCCTCAGAGGCGCTCCAGGCTACAGCCCGGACACTGCATCGGAGCTTCACACCGAAGCGCCCGAGAAATTGAAAGAGAAGGAATTTCCTAAGGTCCCTACGCGACGGCTTAAGGTGTATTCGAACCTGCAACCATCCGGCTGCAAGGCAACGAACATACCCTGGAACCCACTACACCACAGCCCCGCACCGCACGACATGACAGTTATAATTTATTATTACAATTACGCGGTATCACATGACTTTGTTCCGGCTTCTCTCTACCCTCTCGTATAGGCTACCCTAATTGGCCATTTAGTTTTGCGTCAGAGATGATTAGGCCTCGGCTACAACCTGCTTCTGACAGTACTAATAAATTCACCAATTATGTTTCATTTCGTCACATTCATTCGACATCCATTATTAGTGTAGCGACAGAATTCGTTTATCGCAACAAGACTTCTTCTGCGCTTAGTTCCGGAACTAAGCGCAGAAGAACTTGTTGCGATAAACGAATTCTGTAATCTAATCTAGATATTTAAAAAATAGTGGCAGCTTTCTGATGTGTGTTTTAAACGCGAAGCATTAGTTGTTTTACTTTTTTAAACGTCTCTTATTTTTATCGGAGTACTTTTTATCACCTCTGCGTCCATCTTGCAGGAGTGAACTGAGTGGCAGATAATGATGAAGGTCAGGAATTTGCCAAAGCTGCAGATGCGAAAACTCTGGAATCTGTGTATTGCATGTATGGCTGTTTCTTTCCTTGATCCGGCTTGTGGCCAAGAAGACAGTAAGTCCTTCATATGCAGTCCTAACAATAAGCATAATTTCACTACAGCTTAGAAGATACCCGAATACGAATGTCCAACTAACTCAGCGAGGTCTAATAAAATAATAATAATATTAATTATTATTTTTAATTTTAAAATCATAAATAATAAGTAAGCTTATTGTTATTATTATTTCGTTCTCTGTCCTCGTGCTGGTTCACATGTCCAACGTCGCCACCCATAACATAAAACAATAATAACAGTTACTGACGAAGTCTGAAGTTCCAGTCATTTAGCAACACCCACAACCCTAATTTTTTAGACTACTGAGGGATTACATGTAGCCTACCTCGGGACAACAAATAATATAATGTCAGCCTATCCTTACTTATGCATTGTAGGCTATAATTTATGTACCTTGCCATGTGACTACCTGCCTGCTGCTTGCAAATTTCTACGACATTTGTCTTTGTCTTTTCAGTTCGAATGCCGCCATCGATTACGAAAGGTCCGTTACCGCAACACGTCATCTTCCGAAGTGATGACAGAGTTTCACTGGACTGCAAAGGGAAGGGAGTGCCAGATGTAAGGTAAGCAGATTCTACATATTTTGTCATGTCTATATAATTGGTAAGCTTACGTCTTTTTTTCATATTGTTTCATTGTGGGCAGAAATCGATTAAGATGTGGGTCTTCCGGTGAATCGGATTGGGTGTTTGTATCGGGTTTATCGCGCAGCGCTCGCCTAATTGATCGCACCCCAAGATTCGGCCATGACACTGAATATTTGCGGGATGTATTGCATCGGCTTCTTTTTTCACCGAGGATCACTTTCTGGATATCTTCCTTGATTTGTCGCTTCTTCGCAGGTTTGGCTCCTGTCTATTTACAGGAGCTTTGCTCCTCCACTCTAAGCGTCCAGCACCGTGTAGTGGCTCTCTTCTCTTCTAAGTCGCGAACTATAATACTTCGCCGTGTAGTTTCTGTCGCTGGCCTTGAAATATGGAATTGGCTGTCTGTGAAACTACGTCTAATGCCCAGAGCTCTTGAAATCACGTTCTACTCTACTCTTAAAACCGTGCTCTTTAGCCGGAGGTTGAGTCAGGAGCGACTCTGAGAAGAGACAGGTAGGCCTATACAAATATCTGTAATGTGTAAATGAATGAAGATAATAATCTGTCATAATTTCCCGCCAAGAATATAGTGACCTCAGTCTGTAGACTATTTCAAATTATCTGAACAGTCTAACAATTATTCAAGTCGCCTTATATCATAATTACGGTAGTAAGCCATCGTCCTGCCTACCCAAGATTAAATCGGAAAATTGTGCAGTTGTGTGTGAGTTTAGTCTAACCTCGACGCAGTTTTGCATTTTTGTGCTAATTCGTGCTAATTCAAAGCCACGTAGGCTACACGTAATCGCAATAGCATTGGTTGTTGTAGAGCAATAATACAACTTGTATTATAGGCTATTTATTATAAAGTCGTTGTGACGAATTTTCTCCACAAAGATTTTCGCTGATCATTCTGTCCCCATGCATTGCTCACGTCTACAACCGATGTCAATGCCAAAATGTCGGACAGACGGCATTTTTTTAGATGAGCCTACTGTGTAGTTTTTTTCTAATAAATGTCACTGCACAAGATTGTTTTTACAAGTGCGCAAATTCATTTACAACTGCACATTTTGTGTAGAACTGCACGTTAAAAATCCATGAATTGTGAACTCGGTTTCCGGGGTGAGCAAAATGCAAAGTTCATGGCACAACTTTTTCAGTTAAGTGTGTGAAAACAGAACAGTTGAACTGCACAAGATTGTTTTTACAAGTGCGCAAATTCATTTACAACTGCACATTTTGTGTAGAACTGCACGTTAAAAATCCATGAATTGTGAACTCGGTTTCCGGGGTGAGCAAAATGCAAAGTTCATGGCACAACTTTTTCAGTTAAGTGTGTGAAAACAGAACAGTTGATAAAGTACGATTTGTGATCAGTCCGGAACACGGGAAGCACAAAGCCAATAATTTTGCGACAGTCGAGGCGAATCCGGAACGGTTGTCAGTCATAGCCATACGGCATACGCGATTCCCGGTAGGGTCGTCCTGGTCTTAGCCAGTCTGGTTTCGAGACATTGTTTTTATGTTAAGTTATTAGTCATAATGATAATAATGACAATAATAGGCCTAACACTAAGTAATAATAATAATGAAAACAATGAGAAAAAGATGATAGGCCTACTATTACTAATTAAAATTGTTCTTTTACTTATAAACACAGGCTACAGTTTGTATTAATAAATAATAGCCTAAATCTGTATAAAGCGCATTTCACAATCATCTCTAACAGTGAACCTACCTTAGATTGTAAAAAGAGAGTAGCCTACTGAATTTTCAAACAGGCCTAAGACACACTGTTTTTAGAAAGTTATTAATAAATTTTTATACATGTTATTTACAGATACGAATGGAAAAAGAATACCTTCGATTTGAACCCAAATCAACCAAACATTGAAAAAGGTGTGGATGGTTCAATAACAATAAACAATGCTGCAGCATCTGATGAAGGCTACTACCAGTGTTTTGCTAGGAATCAGTATGGTACGGCTCTCTCAAATACGGCACATATCCAGAGAGCGGTGCTGGATTCTGCATCGGGAACTCCTCAAACTCTTCCGAAAACCGTTGTAGAAGGTCTCCCTTTTCATATTCAATCAGATCCACGTAAAAGTTTCCCAAAGCCAACATATGGCTGGGAGATGGCTTCTAACACCGTGGACAAAAATACAGTTCCATTACGACCTTCGAGAAGGATACAGATTGCCGAGAACGGTAATAGAAATCTAACTGTAATCTATGCACAATGATAGCTTTATCTGTGTATCTTTACCTTTCAAGTCCTCAATTTTCCAATTTCCATTAGTGTTTTACCATCGAGTCAAATTGTCAAATGCATATAGATTCATTCATTCATTCATTTCAGGCATTTATATAGCGCCTCTTCAAGAAAATCTACTCAGAAGCGCTCCCGACCCAACCACGGCTAAAGAGAACAGTCTTAAGAGCAGAGTAGAACGTAGTCTCAAAGGCTCGAGGCATTAGACGTAGTTCCACAGGGAGCCCATTCCAGGTTGCAGGGCCAACAACAGAAAAGGCACGGCGCTGCACAATAGAAGTGCGCGACCGGGGTCAAAAAGCTCAGCCTGCTTAGAAGAGCGGAGAGAGCCGCGGCGCTGGACTCTCAGGGTGGAGCAACAGAGCTCCTGAAAATAGACAGGGGCCACACCCGAAAGACAGCGCCAAACCAAGGAAGATATTCGGTAAGTGACCCTTTGTGAGAAAGGGAGCCAGTGCAAGACATCCCGCATATAGTCAGTGACATGGCCGAATTTTGGGATGCGACCGACAAGGCGTGCCGCAGAGCGCAAGACCCTGTCCAAGCACCCAACCCGAGTCACCGGAAGACCCACATAGAGGGCGCTGCAATAGTCTAAACGTGAGACAACGAAAGAGTGGATAAGCGTTAAGGCAGCGTTGAAGGTTAAGGAGCGAAGCACCACTCTAAGCTGACGCAATTGGTAGTAGCAGCTGCGGCATAGCAAGTTGATATGCCGCGTGAAAGTAAGCTCTTGGTCCAAAGTGACACCAAGGTCCCGGACAGAGGAAGAGAAAGTAAACTGAGGGAATTCCCGGGCAATAGCATCCAGGTCAATTTTGGCGAGCTGTTGGCGTGTGCCAAGCCAGATAAATTGGGTTTTAGAAGAGTTGAGCCGCAGGCGATTGGATGACATCCAGGCTTCCAGAGCCTCCATTGCCCGGCTCATGACTCGAACAGTGGAAATGGCTGCCGGCGCAGAACAGTGCAGATATGCTTGCAGGTCATCCGCGTAGGATTGGCTAAGGACAGAAGAAGCAGCAAGGAGAGAACCAAGATCAGCTGTATAAATAATATACAAAAGTGGGCCCAGGACAGAACCCTGGGGCAGGCCAAATGGGGCAGGAACCCATGGAGTTCTGGCAGACCCGTAGACCACAGAGAAGGAACGGTCGTGGAGGAAGGAACCAAGCCAGTCGAGGAAGTTCCCAGAAAGACCGAACGAGGTTGATAGGCGCTTGAGGAGGATATTATGATCGACAGTGTCGAAAGCCGCACTGACATCAAATAATGCTAAAAGTGTGACCTGGGATCTATCGATTGCCCCATAGATATCAGAAAGGAGGCGAACTAAGAGGGTTTCCGTGGAGTGACCCTTACGAAACCCAGATTGAAAAATCGGAAGTAAATTTTTCACATCAAGATATGCAGTTAGTTGAGAAGCAACAATCTTCTCAATTAATTTAGAAATAAAAGAAACATTAAAAGAAAAAGATTAGTTATAGAACACTTAACGGTGTGCCTTTGTGTATCACTATTCTCAGATTCCCATGAATAATTGGTCCGTTCCTCAGATGCATACATCTCAGTCCAGATTTATTTGCCATTGTTGAAAGATGCGGATGACGTCCTCAGTTTGTGTAGATTATAGCTTCACACAATCGACTAAAGTCTGTATTACTGTAACAGGTTATCACTGGCTTGGGTGCGAAACGCCACCTATGAGCTTTTAACTAGCAGGGGCCCTTTAGAAATGTCAAATTACAATAAAAGCCTAATAATGTTTTAACGCCCGCATTGCAGAAAATAGCCTACATCACACTCTAGATCCTGTTAGGTTTCATTTAGAAGAATAAATTTATCGTAGGCCTATAATAGCAAACAGTGATCAAATTTAATATAGAACCTGGGCGACGTGCGTGCAACCCATTTAACATTTTCTTCAAAAAAATGACAATAATATTATGTGTAGGGCCAAGTACTGCACTGTGAGGCGCGGTGGTGTTCCAGTAGTGGGTATGTTCGTCGCCTTGCAGCCGGAGGGTTGCAGGTAATAAGTGCACATACATACACACATACACACATACATTGTATACACGTACATACATACATACATACATACATACATACATACATACATACATACATACATACACACACACACACACAGACATACATACATACATACATACATACATACATACATACATACATACATACATACATACATACATACATACATACATACATACATACATACATACATACATACATACATACATACATACATACATACATACATACATACATACATACATACATACATACATACATACATACATACATACATACATACATACATACATACATACATACATACATACATACATACATACATACATACATACATACATACATACATTAGTGTGGTCCTTATTTTTAAAAGTCTGATTTCATAACGGGGCACCCTCAAAGTTGGTTTCTATTTATGAGAAAAAATTTGAGAAATTTTTTGGAGATAATCCAAGGACATCTAGGGGTCGCTACCAGAGGTTAAAGTTCAAGCTTAGAATTAATTTAGGCTTTGTGTTAATTTTCATTAATATGCTTTCCAACCATGTAAATGGCTATGATAGAATTTGAAAGACGACTGCTTGCATATTTTATTAACATCCCCCAACATCATAATTGTCACTTACTTACTTATTTAATTAAAAAAAATTCTATAACGCATTAAGTTCCAATAACAGCCATTGCATCTTTTGGCGGCAATTTCGCTTCATTTTGATTTGTCATGTACATGTATATCAGTATATTTTGCCAAATCTCTCTATTTTCAAAAGTAACACAAAGTTGGCAATAAGTCTAAGACTCTAAGTTTTGACAATGCAATGGGGAAAGTGAGTAATAGAAAATCAACACTTGTAGGCCTAATCTCTTTCACACTGCTATGCCTTGGCAATAATCCCACAGAGTTCAATCTCAATTGCTTTTCAATTCGTAAGCAGCGTATAAAGAGTCGGCAGAAAATTGCTGAGAACTTGAAAGCGGAATCTCAACCAGGAGTTCCTCTAACAGTTCACTGGGATGGGAAGTTGTTGGAAGACATCTGCAGTAAAGAAATGGTAGACCGTCTTCCTGTCCTCATTTCTGGAGTGGGTGTCGACCCAGGGTGAAAATTGCCTGGAGGTTTGGGGGGGTTTCAACCCTCCAGTCTTTATTAGAGCTCCATAGTAAAGTCTGTTTTTCACACCCCAATTCCAAGTGGATAATGGTCCAACTCCTCCCCAAAGTTATTTTTTCACAATTCTTACACTGTGCAGTCGACCAGCTTTGATTATGGGGAAACAGGATTGGCCACATCATGAGGAGTGACACCAAAGTAAGAGACATCATTGAAGGAAGAATGAAGGGAAAAAAGACAAGAGAAACACCAAGAACAATGCTACTGGACAGTCTGGACTGGATGATGACAACGGACGGTTACAGAGAGCTAAAGAGAGATGCACAGAACAGATATGCATGGCGTCATTGGACACATGAACCTGCCTGACGGCAAAGAACTACAGAAGGAGTTTATGGGGCTTCAATTTATACCAAATGCCAAAATGTTACTACTCTGGACAAACTTGGCTTGAACATCCACTAGAAAAAAGCTCAATGCAACTGAAATATTTTGTCACGGAAAACACGAGATTTTTCAGCATTGCAGCAGGTTTTCTCCAACAACGCGTTGATACATGGTCAAACGATGAGAACTTCAAGTTAGGTTAGGCCACTGCGAGCTCAGTGAGAGTTGTGAATGACATAACAGAGTGTGGACTGGCAGTGCGCACTCATGAACAAGTACAGCCTAACAAGCTTCAAACAAATAATGAGAATCAGAAGCAGAGTCTGCTATTGGTTGTGAAGAAATAAACCTATCGTCGGAAAAAGGCTCTGATGCAATAATGGAAATATTAACTGGAAACACATTTTGGCACTCCTCCGAAGTCTGGTCCCAAATTATTTCGCATGGCTTATCACATAGATAAGCTTCTCCAAGGCTTACTTACCCACCCTTATATAGAATGTCGTCATTATTGAGGCCATTTTGTTTACCAGTGATATTTCTTGTCAGATTTCGAAAGTTTCAATATGCATCCAGCTTCTACTTCAGATCTAAAAATACCTTCGTCCAGCTTCTATTTCCCGCTCGTTATTTTCGTCAATCCAGCTTCTAATTCATATATAAAATACCCTCATCCAGCTTTTATTACTTAAGCGTTTCTTCATCAATCCGGCTTCTATTTCAGCTCTAGAAATATCTTCATTCAACTTTTATTTCTCATGCGTTATCTTCGTCAATCCAACTTCTATTTCACTGTAAAAGAACCATCCAGATTCCATTTCTCCTGCGTTTTTTCATCAATCCAACCCCCATTTCAACTGTAAAAAACTTTCATTAAGGTTCCAGCTTCCATTTCTCAAGCGCTAATTCCGATTAAATTTCAGATGTAACCGGAGGTGAATTAATTTTTGCATCAAAATTTTGTATAATGAGTTTCTGTAGGCTATGTGGCGGTTATTTAACCGACAAGTAGGCCTACCAAGTTTTCTTCAATTATGTGAACGGTTTGTAAAGTGATGGTGAGACAAATGCTGTGAAACAATTTGGGACCGGACTTCGGAGGAGTGCCCACATTTTTATGCCCGTTTGTATGTGTTTTGACCCAAATAGCAAACCAGTCCGCAGCCCACTAGTCCACTTCCAACACGGTCCACTGCCCACCAGAATTTATTTTAATTTGTGTATTCAACCACACACTGGTAATAGTATACAATATACGATATTCCATGCTTCGCTTGTGTCTTTACATTGATATATGTTATGTCCGGTTGCAACCCCTAAAACTCAAAAAAGTCCTTCAAAATTTTCAGTGTTAATATTTTTTAACCTAAAGGAATAAGTTAGGAGGGTGCCTCGTTTAAAATTCCCCAAAAATATTTTTACATGGAGCTAAGGACCACACTAACATACATACATACATACATACATACATACACACACACACATACATGCATGCATACATACATACATACATACATACCTACATACATACATACATACATACATACATACATACATACATACATACATACATACATACATACATACATACATACATACATACATACATACATACATACATACATACATACATACATACATTAGGGTGCATCAAAAAAAATTTTTTGGGAAATTTGAGTTGCATGGTATTCAGTTATGTTACATTACCTTAGAGAAACATTGTGGTAAAAAAGAAAATTTTATTCACAAATATTTAGAGGTCCCCCCGGCCCATTGAAGTTTTGCTTAGTTCCATTGCTTGTACTGTGGAAGACAGTCATGACAATTTTTTCAGTCGGTAGCCATTTCTAATTTGCATTACTAAATTAAACATATCAAATATTTTTAAGCTGAAATAAAATTCATCTTATTTCACTTAACCTATCAGAAAACTGAAATTGCTAAATATTTAATATTTAATTAATCGATTAGAAAATTTGATTTAGGGCTAGAAATCAATAGGCCTATAATCTATTGCTTGAATATATATAGATTCGGTTTATTATTTGTACATAATTATCAGAGCCATTTCACATGCATTGAATTGCCTACCATTAAAACCCAGTTCGAATAACTCCATACTCAGAATCTCAGATGAATCTGTGTTTTCTTTTTGGACCGGGCCCCGATGCAGAGTCCGAGGTTTTTGAAGAAACGGTAGCGGCAGCTGAGAGACTCGTGACAGCATGATCACATCATCTATGTTGCTGTGATTGTTGACCAATTTATACATTTTCATGCATTGCAAATACGACAAGGAAGGGACTTTTCACTGATTTACATAATTATTACAACATAATTTATCAGAGTATAACATTATTGGCTAAGGTAATTAATTTACTATTTGCCTGATTTTGATCTTTAAGCTTATACCACGTGCATTGCCTGACAGGGTAGAGCACTTCCTGCAATCTGTGTTTATGATGCAACAATCAGATGTACTCAGTTTTAAGATGCAATGTGTACCATTGCAATCTAGCAGCACCAAGCTTTCAGCAGCCAAGAAAGTAGGCCTACCTAAGCAAGTGATCACCTTAGCCAATGGACAAGTTGAATTTCTATGTGACGATCATCATGAGTTTGCTGAGATATCACTTGTTTACTTGTCTGCTTTGAAAAGTGAAGTGACCTTCAGAAGATCTGGTGCTCTACGCAATGCATAATACAATAATGCATGATGGCTGTGTTGGCCTTAGCATTGCTCTTTGTGAGTCGCATGTCGCAAACTGTGCGATGCACTATAACCAAAAACTCTCAAAAACCCAGAATACATGCATTTGCCAACCCTATGTGTAATATATGTCACATAGTATCTTACATGTAAGAAACCCTGTGTGCACCTTGAAATGGTGTACACCTGTACAAGCCGTTCCGGGAGTATCAGGCTGTTGACAAGGTTATTTCTCAATTTGCAACTCGAGCACTACATGTAAATCAACATCTTTGGGATCTCACTTGCACTTGCGAAATTGGTTCTGAAATACTGAAATGGTTCCTGTGGCACTATACAGTGAGTGTGTTCCTTTTGGCACGAGACACTCTAGCAGATGCCTTAATCAAGCTCAAACCAGTTACTTATCTGCAAGCCCAATCAATCGATCTGGCAATGACTGGGGCACATCATCTGTGTGTGCAACCTTGTTCAAGTGAATTCGTGGTTCGCAATGTACCATCTTCTTAACCGCCCTGTCAATGAGTGTTGCACGTCAGCTGCTTACGTTTCAAGTGCTAAAATGTTGAGGGCGTGAATGTTGTGAATGATGGGGCGGAAGTAACGTAGGACTTTGTCGAAGTCACTCGATCTGTGATAATAATAAAACCAAATTGCAAAACATGAAGCAACTATTGTATTTCTGTAACAGTTAACCATGTATCAGAGCAAACTATTAAAAAACTAACATGGCTAGTGGCTCCATACATATTATATATCAATATTTTTATTTCAATGGTCTGTTTTTGTACATTTGACATACAAATGTTATATGAGGTCATTCGAAATTCCAGCAAAAATTAGTTTTTTTGGCAATGTCATTTCTAAATATTAATTAAAAACATTGTAACAACATTGAATTTGATGTTTAACATTGCTCTAGTCATAGAATTATTGGAATGAAGCAATTATGTTTAATTTCACAAAACGAATTTGCTCAAATGTGCATGTTCGAGGTTGCTCAAATCAATGTTTGAAAACAGGGGTGGGGGGACCTCTAAATGTATGCTGATTTCAAAAATCTTTGTGCCCAATTTAATCTAGATCACAATGGAACACAATCCAAACCCAGGCAGCTCTTTTTATATACTTCAAATTTTTGCAATGCATTGGTGATGCACCCTAACATACATACATACATACATACATACATACATACATACATACATACATACATACATACATACATACATACATACATACATATATACATACATACATACATACATACATACATACATACATACATACATACATACATACATACATACATACATACATACATACATACATACATACATACATACATGTACATACATACATTATTTGGTAGATGAAGAACGATGATAGCTGAAAATAACGTCCACACCGCACAATTACCATGCACATTTTTTGTCAATGAAATTAACTCAGTGTTCCGATATATCCGAGCAGATGCGAACTCAAGATGCTCAGTGTGGGTTCGTAGACTGATCAGGAGATATTCTGCTAAATTATTATTGATTCCCGAACCTGCGTGCAGTAGTTGAAGACACGTGGAACCACTTCGAGATTGGCTGTAGTGTCTCACTCGACACCATTCCTTTTAGTTCATTTGCCGCATCCAGAATTTTGCGAATAAAAAGGATGTAGCCTGCCCATTACTGTTAATTTGATAGTTCGTCCACCTTTAGATATGTAGAAAAATCCAATGTACGGTAATATTGAGAAATTGATCCCAACAACAGAAGACATCTATATTATTGTCTTTGTTTTATTTTCAGGTGACCTGTACTTTGCTTATGCTCTGCCTGAGGATTCTCTTGATGGAAAGCTTTACAAATGCATAACGTACAATCCTTACCTAGATATCAAAGCGGGAGGAAGTTATAGACAAATAACTGTGACAAGAAGTAAGAATGTTTTGGTGACCATAACATCACTATGAACTGAGTTTTAAGAGGGTTAGAGAAAATCGTTCTCTAGTTATTTACAGGTATTACAGTACTACAAAGCTACATGTATGATACTCTTTGATTACTTTTTCTCTTAATGTTTTTGATGTTATTTATGCCGTTACAGATCCAGGAGGCCTTGCTCCATTTAATCCAACATTAGGATTTGCTTCTCTAGAGCAGACTGTTGCTGTCATTGGAGGAAGTGCAACACTCCGATGCTTCTTCTCTGGATAGTAAGATTACCTGAATTACATTACCTAAAGTGACCTTTAACATGGCTCTATAGCTTACTGTTTGGTTAAACTTACTCTCAAGTTCTCCTGTTATTCTGAATAAATAACGGGGCAATATATATTGCTTTTCAACTTTTCTTTGAACAATGGCTCTTATCAATTCAGTTTGTCTCAGATAATATCTGAATACTCCTCCAATTAGAATTATTCTGCATAAATTCAACCTACATTGCTACTCCATTCAGAAAGTAAATTCAATTATTATTAGAATTTACTTTCTGAATGGAGTAGCAATGTAGGTTGAATTTATGCAGAATAATTCTTGAATTATAAAAACTGAGTAGGCCTAAATATGTTAAAGCTGATTTACACGATCATCGACTTCATAGCAACATCACAATCGATCATAATTTATATAGCACTTCTTTTCAAGATACCTACTCCATAAAAAGGCAGCCTTCAACAGTTGGTAGACCTGAGAACAGTTTGGGAGGTGCTGCAGTCAATGAAGGCCCATTCCTTCCAGGTTGTTCGACCAACCACAGAGAAAGAACGGCTCTGCATTGCTGCAGAGAAAGTGAAAGGGACCATTAAGTTGCCATGGAAGTGCAGTGAGTGGCGGCCCGTGCTCTTAACAGTTCAGTTGTGCTTGACAGATTACATAAAATTCTATCTGACTGTAAATAAGTTGATAAGATATATGCTGGACGTGTTCTTTTATATGGTTTTTTGATCTTTGTTCAGTCCGGAGCCAACAATACAGTGGACAGGGCCAAAGAATACTCTTCCAATTGGCAGATATGCCCTGAATAATTTCAATTCAGAGCTCGTCATCAATAACATAACGGCTGGTGACCAGGGAGACTACACCTGCACTGGTTCAAATACCCAAGGACGTGCCACGCATGTTCTTCAGATACGAGTTGAAGGTTTGTCTTTGTCAATAAATACAACGAATTAGGGTCCACAGCAAAGTGATTGGAAACTGTCTGATTTTAATAGTTTAGCTATTTATTGTATATGATTTACCAGTTCAGCATACAAATTCAACTATCAAGTCAGGTTGCTTGAACAGTGAGCTCGTTTCATTTGTTTCAATGATATGTATCGTTCTTGAAAAAGTCTATTCAGAGCTCTTCCAGCCAACCACATACATGTACATGTAGGCCTATAGACACAAATAAGAGGCTATCCATATATTACGTACCGGTACTTAGGAAGGGGATGGTGTCAATGAATTTGATTTTTTTAAATCCTAGATTAAAAAACTAACACGCGTGTGATGTTTACCTACATGTACCTCTACCCAAGGACTCTCTAACATTGAAGAGTTGTTTGCCAAAGAATACGAAGCTCTGCTTCCCGTGGTAGCCTATTGTCGGGTCATAAACTTCTCATTCCCATCCATGAAACTGGATATGCTCTATATTTTGCACAACCATAATAGTCTGCACTCTGAGCCCTGACTAGGGAGGATTTTTCACGAAGTTTTTGTACAGTTTTTAGTGACACATCAATACATACAAGTATTTACACGTTATATTATTACTTCAATGTTTTATCATACGGACATTGTGTTTCACCCGAATGTTCGCCTTCCTTCGAGACGACCCATATGTCTAAATCCACCGGCGGAAGACATGACAGCTATAATTGCGGCCTGGTGTGCTGAATTGTTTGCAGCTGATGTTGTGAACCATTATCTCGTGGTCGTGCCATCTGTCTGGCCCTCTGGCCATGATCTGCCACGTGGGCATTGGTCAACGTTAAATCGTTTTAGAACTGGGCATTGGGCAAGGATGCTGTGAACATGGTTCAATGGAGACAGGCTTCGGACCCACTGTGTAGCTGTGGTGAAATCCAGACAATGTCACACATCGTAGATGACTGCAAAACAACTCGCTTTCCGGGTGGTTTAACCGCATTACATGTGGCTGATGAGGCTGCTGTTCAGTGGCTGGACGCGTTCTGCAAAAGCTAAATAAATAAAATAATGTTTTATCATTTCATTATAACGGTTGTTCTATTATGTGTAACAAACCATACAAATCGTGTAGCACTTTTATACTATGTATCTGGTTTTAATTGACGTTCAACTAATTTATAGTAAGATGTGTTTTCAGCGATACCTGTATTTGCCACGGTAAAGGATGGTCCTTATGATGCCAACGTGACTGAAGGAGAGTCGCTTACATTCAACTGCATCGTCAATTCCAATCCAGATGCTACGATTGTCTGGCTTCAAGATGGAATAGTATTAGATCGTAAGCTACCATAATCTTTTCAAGCAAAATAATCGGGACATGAAAACCTTTAAAAAATAATAGGCCTACGTGTAAATTCTCTTTAAACAAGTTGAAAACTTATAGGTCATTATATGACCACAGTTTAGGAGATCTATGCTTCTGTTTAGGCATTTGAATTGTTAAAGTTTGAGGTCAGCTTTCGGGCAGATATTCATGTCATATTTACCTAATTATTTTATTTCGATAATATACATATACTTATAAATGTAGGCAATCCCTTGTCACTTCAGATGAAGCTCATGAAATGTCTTATTATTTTGTGAATTTCAATGGAATCCTGTACAAAATAATTAAGTTTATTTCAGTTTTGTTAGGCGCCCATGTAACGGTGGCCGTATAACGACGCAATATTAATTGTCATATTTAATATTATTATTTATTTATTTATTTCAAAAAGGTTTTTCTATATTATTATTATTTCGACTGTTATTATTATTATTATTAGTTAGGCGGACTCCTTTGACTATTTAATTACTGGGTAAATATTTCGCCAATTTTTATTAGGCCTATAGGCCTAATCTAAATGGTACTAATATTTCTTGTAATGAATTATGCAGTATATAATCTATCTATCTATCTATCAAACTTATGTAGCACCATTCAGGACGTGATCCCACCCCAAGCCCAGTAAAAAGGAAAGTCGTAAACGGTTTTTTAATGCAGAGCCAGAGTGGACTCACGTATCTGTGTAGGTTCCCCTTGGCAGAGTTAAACAATAACTTCCTTGTAGTTTTATCCTGAAGTGGAACTTGTGCTTCTTTTTAGTAAACTATCCTCCCAGGCGATTTGCATTCACCGGCAACAGGAAAAGTCTGACGATCAAAGAAGTTTGTCGAAACTGCGGTGACCGAGAGAAACAAACGGATCTGACGGTTATTCAATGCAATGCAAGCAACATTCACGGATACGCATTTTCTTCGGGATACGTAAATGTGCTGTGTGAGTAGTGATCATCACTTGAAGTTTAAGAGATGACAACAGAAAACCTTTGACATAGCAAAATCAAGATAACTTTTGATTGTTGAGTCTGCTAGTTTTCTCATGAGAAAACAATGAATAATTATGTTTACATTAAATACTTACAGACTTCAGTAAGGCTCTAAGATGCTTCTAGGCTTGGTCAACTCCAGCACAGAGTTCAATCATTAAGCTTAGATGATGTTATGCAGTGGGACTTATTGCTGTTTCTAAAGATATTTAGGCTCCTGTTGTACATGGTAATATTTGTCATGCCTTTTAGCCAAGACAAAGGTGATTCTTGTCAACGACCAAGATGTCCATGTTGAGATGTATGAAGAAAAGGAAGTCAAGTTTGAATGCAGTGCAACTTCAGATCCAAGCACTCATCCAACTGTCCGGTGGTACAAAGTGGAAAACGGTGAGGAACAACCAGTCCAAAACGATCCACCAACCGTCACTCTAAAGGACGGTGCTCTGACCATCACTGTCAGTCCGAATGGTACTCAGAAGTGGACAAAATATCACGGAGAATATAGGTGCACCGGAGACAATGGCTACAGCAAGGCTACAGCCTCGGTGAACCTCATTGTTGAAAAATACGAACCACCAGTGGTACCAGGTAATAAACAGCTACATAGAACCAGTAAAGTTCCGGTTAAGTAGTAAAATAGTCTGTAAATATCACCAAATGCAAACAGCCGAGTGCTTCAGACAGAAAATATTCTGATAATTTATAATTGGTCGATATGATTCTTTAGGCTATTTCAAATTATGATGGACGTAATCACGACTTTGGTCACTTTGGTACAATTTGGCGAGACTTTTTTCTTGCGTAAATGTTTATGATGTCTAGAATGTTTATTCAACGTAGGATACGGGTACGCGTGGATTTGGGTCATCGTTGGAGTCACGTGTATTCTTCTTGTACTGGCTGGCATCTTCTATGCATTTTTCGGACAAACGTGCCATAAAGGAGCTAAACACAGCAGTACGTATGACAAATCAAATGTTGAAAAAAAACGAGGAAGAAACTAATGTAACACATAATTATGTACCATACTTTTATCGGTGACCAGCAGTCACATTGACGCTGTTACAGTCCATATTGTCCGCTGAAGAATCAAGTTTGTGTTTTTATTTAAGTGGTTTAGGTCTTCAATGACTAAACTTATCATATTGTATTTCATCGACGCTTATTCGCATCAAATCAAATCAAAGGTGTTGGCTATTATACGTCACTATCAGTTGCACCAATAGTGACAAGCAGTGCCAGTCCCAAGCTTGGAAACGGAAGGAGGAGGATGGCTACTGCCCTGGTGTACCCATGAGATTTCGTTAGACACTGGAGCTAATTTTGGGATCGCTTAATTTATAATATAATTAACTATTATTCACATGCATGCATCTATGTGTGTATGTACGTGTGTGTGTGTGTGTGTGTGTGTGTGTGTGTGTGCGTGTGTGTGTGTGTACTGTGTGTGTGTACTGTGTATGTATACATGTACATGTATGTGAAGGCTTATACAGGCGCATATATGTTTGTGTGTATGTAGGTATGTGTGTGTTCATGTGTGTGTATGTATCATGTCATTTCATGATTTAATGCATTTTTAGTATATGTGTCAAGCGGTATCGAAACCCGTCGGATGTCAACACAGATACAGAGATATAGGCGAGGAAAGGCAAGATATGCCAAAAATTCGAAAAATGGTTTTATGGCGTATTATTATTTTAAAATATGTCTACTTTCAATATCTGCAATTAAAAATTTTGATTTCAAATGCTAAGGTTTGAAAAAATGACTTTTACCGCATGTGGTGTCAAAATTTGCTTTGAATTAATCGCTCAATGAGCTATTTTCAAAGTTAAAATTCGCTACGAACGACAGAGCTATTATACGCCAAATGGACTATTTCTTGTAGTCGTGTCTACCACATAATAAATTTTACCTCCAATATGGTACTGAATGGTCCATAAAATCTGTTTCACCAGTTTAAATAAGCAGGTTTTGGTCAAAGTTTTAAGCATTCATTATTAATGCTTGCTTGACAACGATGATGATTATTATTCAAGCCACGCCTCCGACCCAGTTTTCTTAGAGTCTAATTGGCTTACGAGACTGACCTTCGATACTGCGCATGCGCGCCTACCCGTAAATGTTCTGTTGCTCATTTTCTTACTCATGCCTACGGCTAGCGTTAGCTTTGGAAAGAATTCGTAAAAATATTATTTTACATCGTTAAATAGGAAATAGCGAAAGTCTTGTAAACTGCTCAAATTGTGATAAGGGCAGCCTGGTTGATTGTTCGTTAGGGGGTAGGCTAGTTCACGCTGGCTTGGAGAATGAGAGGTACCGAGATTGAGATCAACGGCGCGGTCAATTACTTTGGTAAACATGACTAAACTGGCAATCCACCCACCCACAGCCCACCCATCAGTGGCCACCCATCATAAATATAAATCTTTAGGAAGTTTGATTAATACTGACTCTTGGTAACTTGATGCAGATTGAATAGGCTCTGATCTATCCTACCTACATGCAGTGTTTGCGCGTTCGAGCGATGTGTGTACGAGATAATAAATAGGAACAATATTATTGTCTATGTGTGTAGGCTATACAGGCCTAATTAAAATTCCTTATAAGAATTGAAAAGACTTGCATGAGTTGTCAGACTACGTTCAAGTTGTTATCGGACGCAATTGTCTCGATCGTTGTATTCATGTTTCTCTGTAGACTAAGCTGTTAGGTAAACATTTCTTTGAGGGAGCCGATAGGGTAATAGGCCTACTCGTAAGACGCTGCATCGGATGCAAATGTTTACATTTCCTAATTAGATTATAAATGGACAAAGGTCCACATTCTGTAGTGCCTGGTTGATTGTGTGTTTGAAATATTACACTCATAGGGTCCGATATTATGCCGCGCTTGGCCGAGTAAGCTTACTCTTGGAAGCGTTTGATCCTATGCTATTTTACAGACTCATTCATTCGCCTTCTACAATTCAGAAGTTGCCTGTAATTCAGTCACAATGTGGAAAGTGATTGCTCGAATTCGATGCCGTTTGCTGTATTCGATACAAAATATACCCATTTATTGACCAGCAAAATTGCAGAATATTAAATCAATGGTTACTAAGGACTTTTATGACGCAAATGTGCTGAAACTTTGAGCTCGATTTTCTCCATTGTTGTGATTCTACAAGTTACAGAATCGAACGAATATAATTTCAGTTATTTTCAGTTAGAAACAAGATATTTTCATTCTGTAAAAAGTATTTTGAAGCAGAATAACTGTAGAATATAACTGAATAAAAAGTAAAAAACGATAAATGACGGCTTTTGAACGCTCCCGTCACATATCTCAGCATCAATGCACCTGCTTTATATAATTCCCATGTAGAATACAATGTAATAATTATGTCAATACGAAAGCCATTGTTTACTATGATTATAGATACCGTGAGAGAGACCAAAGGAAGACATGAGGCACCCGGTACCGAGTTGTCTTATGCTCTGTACGATACAATTGCTGATGATCAGTACGTTAATTTGGAATCGGCTCCGAATACACAAACAACTTCTGTGCATAATGACCTCCTTTATACGTCAGCTGTCGAATGTGGTGTTGGGAATTCAAGTTTGTTACAAGATCAGCAACCAATGATTCAATCATCCATCCTTGGTGGCGTGGGAAGTGGAGATAGTCGCTCAACTACAGTAACTGTAGATGCGGCTACACAAACGGAGAGCACTGGAACGAAATGCTATTGTGGACAATCAGGGATTGCTCCAATTGGACAACAATCAGGATGCGACTACATGGCGCTGACCGACAGAGACCAGGCTACAGCTTCGACTTACGTAGAGCTGCAGTTGTCCTAGACGTTCCTAAGAAGATCTATGGACATAAATTTTATTCAATAATTCGATTAGTTGTTACTCGATAATATGAATAGGGATAAATATCGGAACATAATTATAGTCGCTGCAAATACACTTAGACCTAATTAGTTTACACAGATGGAACACGAGTCCAGTAGATGATGCTTTGCTTTTAAGACAACTAAGGCTTCTGAAATATGCTGCTCTTCGCTTTATATGATTCATGATAATGCCTATACTGTATTTGGAAGCATGCTAGTCTTAGAGTACGTCGTAAAAATAAAATGTATACCTAACCCTAATTGTTTTATTAAAGACGTTAATGAACGACCATCGACCTAGAAAGGCTATTCTGTATTTTGAGACCACAAATAGAATCAGTAAATGAAAAATTAATTAGCCATTTTATGTCGTAGCAAATATTTTAACTAATAACAGAGCAAAGACCAATCAAAATACTGCAATAAACTGCTTTAATGATGAGGGTTTACTTAAATAACCAGATATGAATAAAGGGATGCAATAGAATGATTGAAAGCAATTGTATTTTCTCTGAATAATTTGACATAAATGAGATTTCAGAAAATAGTTCCCGCATTAAACTGAATAGTGCAAATGGTAGGGTGACTTTTTATTAGACTTAGCACGTACATGTAGGCCTATTGACCAGGACCTACTTCTAAGTAGACCTATGTTGTTGCGTGATTTAGAAAAACCAGCTCTTAATTCGTTTTATCTGTTCAGTAGCCTACTTTTAGAAATGGATATAGGCCTAGCGAACAGGGCTGAGTTCTTCCTTAATATGTTCCAGTTCGGCGTAGATGGCTGGATTCGCCTGTCCTCTCTCCATCAGTTCCATGTACTCGGATGTCAATCCAGATGATTCACTGACTTCAGCAATTTCCTTCAATTCCTGACCACGTTTTCCCGTCACAGTGCTTTCGTTGCGTGCAGTGTGGCAAATGGCACTTTTCACAGCTGCTAGGCCTAAACTGGCAAGACCTCCGACTGCAGGATGCACATCAGACCTAGAAGTAAGATCAACATCACGCTGTGTGCTTTTAGAAACTCGACCGGACGATAGAGATGGCTGCTTAGTTTGAGTTGGTTTCATGCAATCGTCGTCTATTATAATAATCTCGTAGTCTGGTTCAATGGAGTCCGTTGGGAAACCTTCTTCGTTCTGTGCGTTGCTTGTTGCATCTAGAAATGAACGTCACCCAATAATATGTTATCTCGAAGTGTTATTTTCAACCTTTGAGAGAAATAGCAAAATGTCTTATATTTTAAGAGGCACCTGTGTAAGCTTAGCCTACACTTGTATTCTTTAATTTATTCATTAAGTTATTCATTCATACATTCTTTCGTTTGTTCGTTCATTCGTTAATTCATTTATTTATTTATTTATTCATTTATTTAGATCTTTTACATAACACCTGATTTCCAGAACCACCGTAAATATTGGACTAAAGTTAAACGGTAAAGATCTGAAATTATACCATGCAGCGTTAACCTTATCGAGGTCTGCAAATTCGATAGAAATCGAAAAAATATACACAAGACAAATCTTTCACAAGTCTGTAAATGGAAGGGATGGCCAACCAGATAGGCTACTGTATTATTAAAAGTTAGAAAATATTTGTTTCGCTATAGGGTTGTGGATGACTGAACCTGAATTATCACCGGATGATAGTGTCTTCATTTATTTGTTACGACGATTTAAATAGCGCCTTTCCAAGCGACTGCTCAGAAGCGCTCCCGACCCCAGTTCGGCTAAAAGCGAAACGTTTTGAGATGTGCAGAAAAAATCAGAGTGGACTCTGGGGAACAAGTGCAGTCACAAAGGGAGCCCGTTCCAAAGCGAGGGGCCACTCACCGTATCTGTATCAAGCTTGGGAACTTTCAAAGGGATTTGATAGTTGGATGTAAAGATAGGGGTACTACAGGTTCATACTGCTCACTCAGTCTATTGAGACCATTGACTAAAACTGAAGTCCTAATAGATTGCAAACGAGTGAGGACAAAAGAAAGAATTATTATTGCTGTATGCAAAAGTACTCAATGGAGTTTAATTCTGTGGCTCACCGTTCTGTCGAGCCTTTCGTTTGCACAAGATGATGGTTCTACAGACTGCGAAAACCAGAAGTAGTAAAACAAGACCTGCTGTGGCTATGACGATCAAAATCCAGTAATCTTGAATCAAGCCACTTTGCGTCCGAAATGGTGATGCAGTTGTAGCTTGTGTTTCGTTTGCGACTGAAACTGAATTTGTGTCTTTTGTGATGATTGCATCTAGTGCTGAATTTCACTCACATGTACATTGCATTCGCATAAAACGTGTATTGTATTTTTCTTGCATTTTCTTTGTATTTTCATTGCATTTACATTAACTCCGCATTGCATACACACTAGAGTTAGTGGAGTGGTATTACATTTACATTATATTACGTTGCCACGCATTAAATTCAAATTTAAAATGCATATATACGTTACGTTAAAATTTAATTGTGTTGACATTGCATCTATAGTTCATTTACATTGCAGTTACATTACGTCTATATCACGTTTGCACAAAATTTACATTGCGGTCACATTGCAGTTACATTTAGGCCTACATTAGATCTACATGACATTTACATCACGTATACAATACACTCACATCACACTCACGTCACATTTACATTTATTGTTGCATTCGCATTAGAATAACATTACATCCGTTTTACATTTACATTGAATTATATTGTTTAGATGGCAGGCAAATGATTAGCCTAACCTTGAGTAGCCTGGTATGCAAGCAAGCCTCACTGTCTTAAAGTCACTGCTGTATTTGTTGTCTCCAACACACTTGTATAATTTCTCCTAAGTATTCCCTCCTCTCTTCACCGTTATCCGGATTGACAAAATTAATCAATGTTCCAACAGAGATTTGTAGGAACGTGGATCGCCACGAACTAATTGGTCAACAGATTGTTAAACTTTGAACCATTGAACGCGTGGAGGTGTGCTGTTGTCTGACGAGACACTGCAGTTAAACTGGGCCTGATGTTCCTCATGTAGGTTCATGATAAGCTTAATGTTAGCGTTACCGTAAAGCGTCACATTGGTTTTGCCTAGAGAGTTAAGAGTCTCGCATAAGATAGAGAAAAAATGGAAAGAAGATATTAAATAGGGCCTAATGCAAATCAATAATTTTAAATTCACATGTTAAAAACCTGAATAAATTATGTTAGGCACTATGGTGTTTTTACACACTGACATGGATTCGGTGTGTTTTTAGCAGCAACTTCCTACTCCTAGGGCCTACATCCTTGAATTCCCGCTTTTGTGGTTGGCATTTGTTCCGGCAACCAACAATGGTTTTCTTGGGTTTCAGTAGACCCTAACCCTATACCAATGGTCTGTAGGACTATAATGGTGGAATCACCGTTTGACTGCAACGAAGAATAAACAAATCTACTCACCAAAAAGTTCTAGACTTACTTAGAACGTTCAGGTATCCTTGAGCAAATGCGTATCCGGGAATGTTGCTGGCATTGCATTGAATAACCATCAGATCCGTTTTACTCTCTCGGTCGACGCAGTCTCGACAAACGTCTCGGATCGTCAGACTTGTAGATCTATTGTTGCTACTGAACACAAATCTTACGGGAGGATTGTTAGCTAGAAGGAAACAGCTATAGATAAAAAAAATTGTAAGGCAGGCTAATTGATTATCTAATTAAACTACAAAGTATTTTTATAATTAAAACCGCAATAGAAGCGGCGATAGGCTTAATGTTGGAATAACTAATTATACACATTCTAGATGACGCTAGCGTAGATGACTCTAAATAGTTTACCCTATGTTTACGTCACTTCCTTCTTTCTGCCTTCCGTGTTGTGTGCTAGTAATGAAGACAGTTAAACTTAGCGTGACTATCTTTTATCTTTGTAATCCTGAATGAATGGCATGCATTTCAACACTTAATGAAAGACAAAGCGTCAAACAATACTTAAGAGCTAGTTAGACTCTCTGAGATCAGTTGCTTTTCTACCAGCATTTCAAAGCATGACTTACGATCTAATTTCTGTTCATTTTAAAACCAGGCAATCGTTGCCTCGGGTGTAGCCGTGGCGTTGCAGTTGAAGGTAAAATACTCTCCCTCAGTGACGTTGACATCGCGTGGACCATCCTTTACGGTGAGAAATCTAGGCACAGCTGAAATATTTGGAGTGAAACAAGTTCAGGTTTTCACCTCGTAAAGAAATACTTATTTATGTCGACACTCATGGGCGCCCTCACATAGTGGCACTTGCCCCCCCCCCTGGAAAGTTGAAACCTATTTTTATAACTGCTACTTTTTGGTTGTTAACAATTTCTTTGCACTAAAGAAACTATATTCATAAAAATTATAAGAAAGTGAAACTGAGACATTTATATTAAGAAACCTATATGAAAAATACCCGTGCATGTTATAAATTTCCTGATTTGCACTGTCAACTTCACGCTACAAAAAACTTCAATCGTGATCACTAATCATCGAATTTTGCCCTCTCCTGCACAAATTTCTGCGAGCGCCCATGGCAACACTGATAAGAGTACTAAACTGCAGTTGGATAATTGCAAGCTAACAATTAGGCCTACAAACATTGTAATCTGGTTCGCAGAGTGCAAATAAAAACCTATGCACACGATTTGTGCAGGAAATCATTGATTTGGGGCAAACATGGACTGTCGAGGTTGGACTTTGGGAGACTTCAGCCACTCAGTTAATTTTTCGACCCTTCCAATTTATTTCAATTTCCAATATTGCTAGGGTTAATTCTTTGAGCATCAATCGATGGCACTACATAACACAGACCTTCAACTCGTATCTGAAGAGCATGTGTGCTGCTTCCTTGCGTATTTGAACCAGTGCAGATGTAGTTTCCTTTGTCAGATGCAGTTACGTTGCTGATGGTGAATTCCGTATCAAACGATTTCAACGTGTTTCTTCCAACTGAAAGAGTATTCTTCGGTCCTGACCAGGAAATATTTGGCACCGGACTGAAAGTAGACATACAATGTCAAGTTTGCAGTGACACAGGATCGAGAGATCTCAACTTTAGTGGAAACATGTGCAGTGCAGTCATCAAGCTTGAACTGAATCCTGTTGGCTGGGAATTTTACACTGCATCCGAACTGAAAAGCTTAGATGTCATTTGACTGCTTTATGTTGTGGCGATTTCGGATTTCCTCCTTAGCGGCGCCTTAAAAGTGTCTAATAACAATCATAGGGTAGTAGGCCTAAACTATTTGAAATGGAGCATTGCAATATTATACAGATGCATTGCATATTGCAAGGTAGGCTATTGTGAGTTTTTGGTAGACTTACAATCCCGAAAAGAAACATCTCAACGTGACGCTTCCTCCGATAATGGCAACGGTTTGTGCACCGGAAGAAAATAACAATTTTGGCTGAAACACACGTGTTTGATCTGAAACATTGTAGTAAATCGAGGACTATGAAGCAGAGTAAAACAACATGAACTAATTAAATTTGACAAACGTGAATTATAATATATTTTTTAATCCTCTACGGCGGGCAAATCGGGCATAACGTTTGATCGGTGTGAGAAAATCATCAGACCCATTGGCTCTAAATTTGAGTCAATGAACCTCTCCAGATAGGCCTACCTAAAATGTCAATTTTTCCATCGATATGGAGAACGTATAAGACGTAAAAACCAGAAGGATACCACCCCTTGGGTTAAAAGTCAAGTGTCTACATGTATAGGCAATGCTACACGGTGATTCATAAAAAAAACCTTACCCTACATATTTCATTGTAACTCCGCTTAACATCGGGTTATGTCGACGAAATTTAGGTGAAGATAGAGGATTAATTTCTGAACATTTTGGAAATTAAAATTTATTTTCAAAATTATCTCTTTTGGCAAATACGCATGCGCGAATACGTGCACGCCATGTCTTGGCCGATTCATCCATGATGCGCTGATTCATTGCGTTCGATGCATCCACAATTCGACGACACAACTCGTTGACATCACATATTCGCATTCTGTAGACATTTTCTTGCATGACACTACATATCATAATAGTCTACTGGATTTAAATCAAGACTCTTTGGTGGCCACAACGTAGGCGGAATGAAATCAGGAGTTTCAGTTTCCATTACGCAACGGTCTATCGAGCTCTGCATGTGCGCACGAGCGCTATTATGATGTACGATGAAATAAGCTCACTCCGCAATGTCACTTATGTCTGGCAAAGGACCTTATATTAGTGGAGCATCTCTGTAATATAGCCTAATTGTCCATTGACCTCAACACCTGGTTCGGTTAAATGAATATGTTCGTACGACCAGGTGCCATAAGGGTTTTGCTGAAAATTGTTCGATTCCGCAAAAGACGATTTGCTGGAACGTCCCTCTTCCGTGTACCGGCAGATACGTGATTGCGAACATTCTCATTGTTACTGGGTGAAGCCACAGTAAACAATTTCTCATCAGGAGGCTATACCAGATGAAATTGACCAAGTTTGCATGATACAACCACAGTGACTGACAGGAACGTTGGAATCTTGCTTGTTTCTCGAGATTATCGGGACGTCATTAGTTTCGTCATCCGCGTTACGTCATTATAGCTTTGAATGTGAAATAATTTATATAGCACTTGGCTAGATCATCAAGCTTCGTTATTGTGAAATCTCATTAAATTTGATGATCATCGACAAGAGTTATGCTGACTTATGTAGGGTAATGTTTTTTTATGAATCACCGTGTATAATTATACTTATGCTTAGGCTTTAATAATAGTCAAAATATCAATTCGCTTACTTCTCGTCACTATTAGTTCTGAATAACTTCCTCGAAATTTGACCTCTAGGTAAGAGTTATAAGTCGTGCAGCTATATATTTTTCCTCCAATTCCATCCTCCAAAAGAACATAAGCAAAGTACAGGTCACCTGAAAATAAGCAGCTTATATTATTTAACAAGAGAACAAGACAGACATTTTTTAATACCTAGGCCCTCCTAAAGAGGTAGTTTTAAAGAAGCTGCTCGATTGTTAATTAGGCTAATCTTTAAAAAAATCAGAGTTCTAATCAGACGTGGCCCCCCGGAGAATATTCCCCCAAAAATATTAACTCGCTTTAATTTAATTTGAATGTTTTCAGTGTTTATTGAAATTACTTATAGTAATTTTATTAGCCTAGAATATGCACTATAGGCTAATTGTTTTGCATTTGTTCAGCTGAGAAACTTTTTCTCACATGAAAAACACCGCAAACAATTATATCCGACGTGAGTTTTAAAGGTTGATAATACTAGTGCTAATAAACAAAATAATGCCAGTACCTGAGTACCCCTAACTTAAAACAATCGAAGGCTTCTTGAACCAGCTTAAATTCAGAACAATGTGAAAGTAGAAAGTTCTAAATAAAGTTGGTCATACCATTCTCAGCGATTTGTATCCTTTCTGAAGGCCGTAGTGGAATGCGATTTTTGCCTGATGAGTCAATCAAAATCTCCCAGCCATACGATGGTTTTGGAAAACTTTTGCTCGGATTTGCCCGAATATGAAATGGCATGCCCTCTACAACGGTTTTCTGAAAACGTGCATCTCCTGATGCGGGTTCCAGCATCGCTCTCTGAATGTGTGCCGTTGTTGAAATAGCTGTTCCGTACTTATTCCTAGCAAAACACTGGTAGAAGCCTTCGTCCATCGCCTCGGCAGGTGCTATTGTTATTGTACCGCTCGCATTTCTGTGGACATTGTGCAGATTTTGGTCTAATTGAAAGCCATTCTTCATCCATTTATATCTGCAAAATCAAAATCATGTCTACATGTACCAATGACCATTTATTTTCTGAATCTTAAACTGTGCAATCGATTGAAGAAACGACTCTGTGGTTCTTCTATAACAATAATTATTGCCCACCCATGATCCATCATTGGTCTACGATTTCCCCAAAGATGCACAGTCTACATTGACTGCAAGCAACTGTCGAAGTATGATTTTTTGCCCACTAGATGCGAAATTACGCCAGCCTTTGGGCAGTCATGGATAATTATGTACATGTAGGTTATTACACTTTCCCTCCCATCTTCCCACAGACTGGTAGGCTAATAGCAGAGGATCTTGTAGTCGATACCTGCTGAGATAGGTAGCCAGTAGCCTACAAGATTTCTATCTAACTTTACATAAATAGAGGTGCGATTGATTGAGATAGGCGTACATGTAGAGACATATCCGACAAGCTACAGAAAAGATCAGAGAAAGTGAAACCGAAGGTTAACTTACGAAACAGAGGGTATTCCTTCAGCTTCGCATTCCAGTGTAACGGCAGTGCCATTTCGATAGATGATATTCGCACTTGGATGTTTGGTGATGGATGGAGGCTTTCGAACTGAAAACATGGCACAAGAAGCTGCATCCGCAAATCTACCAGCCTCATAACTGTCATTTGATTGCTCTAGGTAAATCTTTTTCTGTTTTTTGCAATGACTGGGCTGAGAAGGTTTCTTGAAGGGTCGTTATATAAGTCCATGGAATGCCGGATTGAAAGAATGAATGAAAGATAATAGACCAACTTTTGTATCCACATCAGTGGACTGTATGACAGCTAGATTGAACAAAAAGTAGTTAATTCAATTGAAGTAGCCTAAGTTCCACTAACCGTTTAGCAATTTTTCATCCCGCATCCAACTTATACTTCTACTCTGTCGAAATATTGTAAGATAAAAAAAAAACTCACTGTTTCCTTCGCCGCAAATTGAAGCAAAGAAGTAAATGATAAGAAGCACCATGCGCTGATCCCAAGGTTCCATTCTAATATCTAAAATCGATTTTACTGTCTGTTTAACGATGTCGTCTTAATCGCTTCAGCTTTTTACAAGTAAACAGCATAGAACATAAACCTATCACACTGATCTTGATGTTAAAGAGAAGTAACAAAGTGCGCACTCAAGAGATTATAAGTTCTAGAACTATTTCTCTGTCATAAAAGCTGCTGAAAATTTAGACGTCTTCATCGATTAGATCTATGCCTAAAATAGATATCGACCGCTCAGCTCGACCCTGCTTTTTAAAAATGAAATCAGCGAAAACGGTGTCTTAAGACCAACCGTAAACCATATAGCCTACTTTAAACTATGCCGTAAAGAATATGGTAGCCTAAGTTACACCGTCCGTGCTATAAACTATAGGCCTACCGTAATCCTTAAAACAAAGTGCAACATAAACCATTATGTCAAAACTAACTGTATGATAACTTTGATTACGGTGAATTACATGGTTACTTCTATGCCTACATTTAACCATGCAGTCAACTACATGTATACCGTTAAACTAGTAGCCTATACCGTTAACTTGACTGGGTAAAAATTGTCTCTTACCCCGTCCGAATGATATCCCAAATGACAATATTATGACCGAGCATGGATAAGCCAATAGATGAGTCTCTCACCCAAAACGCAAACTGGCCAAATATTATCTAACTTTCTCCATCTGCGTCACAGTAAAATCTTTTTCATGAAATAAGCAGTAAATCGGTTATCACAGCCTACATGTGATTATTGTTCTAATCATGGAGTACAGAGAGACGAAGAGACAGAGACACGGACAGACAATGAGTTAGCAATATAAACAAGTAGCCTATAATTATTTTTCATTGTGTTCTCGAATTCAATTACAGTAATTCCTTATCTACCAGGGTTGCATTTACTCAAAATAGTCACATCACGTAGGCCAGCAGTTGAAGCATATTTTAGCAATTTTTCATCGCGCATCCAACTTCCTCTTCTACTGTGACATAGGCCTACATGTAGGTCCACCCATCATCCAACTTCTACTTCTACTAAAAAGTAGACCTATTTTTGATCGTTCGTCCAGCTTCTAGTTTGATTGAAAAAATTTAGCATAAACACCATGGTTTCATCGCTTATCTAACTTCCACTTCTGCCGTATCCATGATCATCAACCAACTAAATGCTACTGCGATAATTCGTTCATCCGACAGACTTGACGTCTTGGTTCTTCGCTCTTGAACTGCTATGGCTCAGTCTCGATCAATATGTCTCAATTGGTTCTTCTCTTTAGAATGCGCTTTCTCCTTCTGTTCGCTATTTACTATAACACTGCTTTGTCTTTTCCCAAAACCTGATTTTCTCGTGGGGCATTGGGCGCTGGGAGCGTCTCTAAACGGTTCACCATTATACTAGAGGTGCTTTGTAAAATGTTTAAATACAATTCAATACCATAATTCAGCAATAGCCTAATGGCATTTTTTAAACGCTCACTAAACTTCTAGTTTGACTTATTAGGATTTAAAGTGCTTTAGGTCTGCGTATTGGGATTTTGTGAAATGCCCACGGGCTGTTTAATAACGTGCTGGTATTGCTGCGACATCGGCTTATACTTAGGCTATGCATTAGACATGAGAAATGTAACTAATTTAATCATGAACATTATTATCTAGTAGCAAGACCTTAGACCTATCATGTCAAAATGCGATTTTGACCAATTTCATTTTCTGTTTTACCCAGGCCCGCCGAGAGGGGGGGGAAGGTGGAATGCCCAGAGGCCAGACGAGTTTTAGGGTCCGGAAAGGGCCCGGGCCACGCTGATGATAATATTTTCATATGCTGAATGCAAGCTGCGGGCCCAGCCTGTAATCACTTATGTGATTTAGCCTATGTATACAAAGTTTATGATTAATGTCTTTTTAAATACAGATTATTACTGTCACATAATAAGTCATAACTACAACAGCTGTTTAAGTTTCAAGCAACTGTCCATTACATTAATTAGGCTTATGAGCTATTTGCCAAAGAACACACCCATCTCAGAACGTTCTGCTGCTACATTATTATAAGTTGTCAGATTTCAATCATAAATGCTAAACAAATCTAAATGCCTTTCTCAGCAAAGCTCGTACCATACGTATTCTATTTTTTGAAAGGTACGTGCGTATTTTAACGTACCCTATTTTAGGGTACGTAAACAATAAATAAAATACGTTAACCACGTCATTGTTCATTATTATTTTTATAAGAATGTACAATTTCATTTAAGCAAACAATCACAACCCAGTATACGGCGTAGTAAATTGCTGCAATGCTATATTGCAGGTCTATGTTTATCCAGCATACATTGCACTTAATGCACTAATGTCAGTCAGTCGGCTCAGTTCTGCTGCAGCCCTTCAAAGGTGTGTTCTTATGCGATTGCCTATATAAAACCAGAACTGTTTGTCGAAAAAATTGCATTCAATAAAATAATTATTTTTCGCATTTTTCAAAACTTTCACGTGCGTTGATTCCTTCTCCTGTTCTCTGGGCATCGCTGAATCGCTGACTGATGTGTAGGCTATAGGGGCGTACTGCAACTTTCGAGCTGCCGTACAGCAATTTGCAAACCAGTGACGTGTACTTAGCTTTCATCAGACAGACAGTAAGCTTACAATTTGCACTAAATTATTTATAACCGAAGAATTTATCGAATTAAATTTACTGCTAGGCCCCAACGCTACCGGAAGTACCGGTTTCACTGACGCATAGGCCTACAGTTGACGTCAGATTATACGTAGGCTATGGGTCGCCGAGTAAACCATGAATAAAATTTTCGTGTATGGTACCGTACGTACCATACGCGTATTCTATTTTTTGAAAGGTACGTACGTATTTTAACGTATTCTATTTTAGGGTACGCGTACCCTCGAGCTATGTTTCTCAGTGATGAAATAATATTTCTTATATTATAAGCACAAATCTGGAGTACAAAAACGAAAATAAAAAACCAATAGGTTTAATATTGAAAAGGCACAAGTTTGTAGTCGCACACGACCCGTATTTTAATTAGAACTCTCAGAAAAAGACAAAATTAGAGCTTGTATTCAATCCTACATCGGTTGATTCTATTAAAGTAAACGCACATGATGATCATAACTGAATGTATGAAAATGAAGTTTGTGGTGTCAGCATTGTAATTCCAAAAGATGACATTATTAACAAGACTTAAGCAAATTCTGAAATTACATAGAACTGTTAAACTGCAAAATGGCTTGATTGAGACCGTATAAGCTACTGTAGGCTATATATGCAAGAAACGGTTCAACAAAACAACCGGACAATTTCCAGGCGATAAAGAAAGAGCATTTCCGAAGTTCATCTTTTAAGGTTCGTATACAAAATGGAGAACTACCAGAATAATTGTCATAAACGATTTTGCTGCAGTTAAATCCAGAAATGGTAGCCTACTTGTTGATCAACTATTTACCATATAATTGAAAATCAAATTCTTATCTTTATGAACTGATTAAAATCATAAATGTTTGCATTATTATCGTACATTTTTATTCACACCTTTTTTTAGCGCCCGAGGTATTTAGGATCCCTCAGGGACTTAACACTTTTGTTGTTTCTATTTTTAAATTTAAATTATTAGTCAAAAAGTCTAAAAGAGTTTAGGGCCCGTGACTGTTCTGCCCAGGGGCCAGGAACTTCTGTCGGCGGGCCTGGTTTTACCACATGTTGAAGGCTAAATAGATTTTCAAATCGCTCGCGCAAAAGGCTAATAGGCTACTGAGCAAAACATCTTTGCATGTCAATTTTCACTTGACAAAGTCGCAAATGATTTTTCAGGGCTGTTGTTCGGTTAAACCTTTAATCGAAATTAATCGCACGATAAATTTTTTTAATCGCAGTTAACTGGAAATTAATTGCAACACATTTCCTTCATGTATATTAATGTAATCATTTTTCTAAAGACCCGGAAGGTTAAATTAATAGAACGCATAGGCCCTACTTCGTATTATTTCAATTGCTTTGGCTCAGGCCCATTGCATTTCTGCATTTAGCGTATTGAACAGTTTCGTATAACATACACAATAATATTGAAACACTGCTCATTTAAGCTAACCGCTAGATGCTAGATTTAGATCTAGGCCTTCTTTAAAAATGAATAACTAACGATCTACATAGGCTAATGTGTTTCTGCATTTTACGACCAAAAATAGAATCAACATTAGAAAAAATTCTGCTACAGTGGCACCGTATTTCATATAGGCCTACAGTAAAAGATAATCAGATTCTAAATAATGACAAAGCAAAGCCCATTTTCAAAATAGGCCACTGTAGTAAATTGCTTTAGTGATGAAAACCTTTCAAAACAATCAGAATAAAGATATAAAATAAATTATGTAATGGAATCAGAGAAACCAGTTGTAATTTCTCTGTATTAATTATAATATTGACATTAGTGAGATTTTAGAAAAAGATCCCGCACTAAATTGAATAGTGCAAATGGTGTGTTTGAGTTTAGCTTGATTTTAGACTTAGCACGTATATACCTAGGCCTGCTTCTAGGTAGGCCTATGTTGTTGGGTGATCTAGATAAACCAGCTCTTAATTCTTTTGACCCGTTCAGTACTCTTAAAATTGGTATAGCGAACAGGACTGAGTTCTTCCTTCTTCTCTTCCAGTACAGCGTAAACAGACGGAATCGGCGGTTCCCTCTCCGCCAGTGCCACGTATTCTTCAAAGGGTTCACCATCCTCAATAATGTTCTTCAAATCATGACGACGTTTTCCCGTCACAATACTTTCATTGCGAGCATTGCGGCGCATGGGAGTTTTCGCAGCTGGTCGGACAAAACTGGCAACATCGTGAACTGCATCATGCATATCAGACATGTACCAATGATCGCCAAAGTCATGATGTGTGTTTGTCGATAATGAATCTGATGATAGAGATGACCGCTTGGTTTGAGCTGCCATCATGCAATCATCGTCGATAGTCGCGTAGTCTGGTTCAATAGGCTCCGGTGGTAAACTTCCTTCATTCGGTGCTTTGTTTATTGCATCTAGAAATGAACGTCACCAAAATATTTATCATCTTGATGTATATTTGAAAATGATCAGAAGAATTAGCAAAGCCAGTTTTAATTTAAGAAATTCTTGTATAAGCTTAGGCCTACGATTAAATTTACTCATCAATGCATTCGCTCATTAATTTATTCATTTACACCTTTTATATATGAGACTATAGGAATTGCTGAATAGACACGAATAGGTAACTTCTTTGAGCAATTAACAACTTGTAAACAGCAATGGGCCCCCGCAAATATTTTGCAAGAGGGGCAAAACAATAGTCACGATCAAATGTTTTAACAAGAGCTTTAAAATGCAAAGCGGATAATTAAGAACATGGATATTTTTCACAGAGGTTTCTAAATGCACATTTCCCAGCTATGTATTCCTCTAAATCTTTATAATTAAGAAGATTTTAGATGGATGGAACCGGATGTGTGCCACAGTATATATATATATTATATATATATACTATATAATTATTAGCTGCATGAAGCTTGAAAACTTTTTGACAGGAACTAGATAGTTGGATAGAACAAGAGAGGCACTACTCAATTATAAGCTTGTAATAGTTTGCCCAGCATGTCTGCTCTATCTATGATTATTATTAAATGGACAAAAGTGGAATTCCTGAATATTACAAGGCACGATACTCATTCATCCATGTAACTTACATTTGCTTCGATCCTTTTGTTTGCACAAGATGATGGTTGTACACACAGAAAAGACCAGAAGTAGCAAAACAAGTCCTGCTGTGGCTATAATGATCCAAACCCAGAAACCTTGAATCACAAAGCCACTCTGCGTGATAACTAGTGATAGGCCTACAGTGGTAGCGTGTGTTTCGGTTGCCACTGAAACTGAAGTTGTGCCTTCTGTGATGATTGCATCTAGTGTTGAAATTCCACTTGAAGTCACCGTTGTTTCTGCTGCACATAGAAGATCACCATTTAAAAAACAACAAGAGTTCATGATAAGCTGCAGCTCTACGTCATGCATTGCATCATGGTATTGCAGAATTCACAATATCACTAAATGTGACCCGACATATGAAAAGGTACCATAAGTCGGGTTTGGAGTTATTATGCCTTCACAAATCAGCTAAGTGAGCTGAACATTTTGCTGAAAACCAGATAAAAATTGGATGATAAATGACCGACTTATAATGATGATCATGAAAAATTGCCACTTTATTTCCATCGATGAGTATCGTGGGGTCTTGCACACTGGGAGCGCTTCTGAGCGATTTATCCTACAAGAGGTTCATAACAAATTCTCAGTGTTGTCTACTATGTAATTATCAGTGTTATTAACTTAAAACGTCCTTTTCACCTGCTGCTAAAAATACCAAGAACTCAAATTTGATAATAAAATTTTTTTCCCCCCACGTCATTATGCGCGATTTCTCGTGAAACCGTACGCCGACTTATGGTACATTTTCATATGTCGGGACACAAATTCACAGGACAGGCAAAAAGCCTGGCAAATATTATTCAACAAAATAATGTTTAGTTTGACTTTCCAATCGAATTATAATTCAAAATTAATATTGCAAACAATCTGGATTTACATTACATTGAAACTGAATTTTCGTTGCATTTACTGCATGTACAATGAATTTACATTACATTCACATTATAATAAATTATAATGTGATGATAATATAATGCACATAATTATTATGTACCTTGTATTTACAGTGCAGTTAGAGTTACATTACAGTTTCATTGAGTTTGCATTGCATTCGCGTCACGTTTAGGCCTACATAACGTTGTTTAGATGAAAGGCTAGGGTTGTTTTTATGGAATTTGTAGAACTGCACAAACCATTTTTTCTTTTCCCATCCTCGTTGGTAAATTGCTCCAAAACGGAGGAAAATTACCCTTCTAAACTAGTTTTAACAGCTCTGAAGGGCTTCTACAACTGCACAAATCCATTTAGAACTGCACATTTTTTGTAGGCCTACAACTGCACGATAAAAAAGCCCCGTGACAGGCAAATGATCGATTAGCCTAACCTTGGGTAGTATGCGAAATGCCAACAAGTCTCACAGTCTTAAAGTCGCTGCTATATCCGTTGTCTCCTACACACTTGTATTCTCCCAAGTACTTCTTCCCTCCATCAGCGTTATTCGGATCGACAAAAATAATCAATGTTCCATCAGAGATTTGTAGGAATGGTGGATCATCACAAACTAATTGGTCAACAGATTGTTCCACTTTAAACCAACGAACGCTTGTTAGTGTGCTCGGGTCTGACGTGACACTACAGTTGAACTGGACTTGCTGTTCCTCTTGGACGTTCACCACAACGCTTGAGTTACCGTCGATAATCACTGTGGTTTTGCCTAAAAAAGGATAAAAGTTTTGCAAAAGACAGATAAATGGAGAGATAAAATTGAATGCTGCTAATCAGCATTTACAATAAATTAGCCTACAATTTTTGAAAACATCTGAATTATGGATGGATAATACAGGACAGAGTAGAATGGGTAGGAAGGGACAATAACATCTGGGTTGGTAGAGCAGGGTATGATGGAATAGTAAGCTTATAGCTCCTGATGAGCAAGGAGTGGCTAGGGCAGGACAGTACGAGCTAGTTGCTGTAGCACAATTTAAGATAGACGTGGCCTAATAGATAGGACGTGACAGGCTGGGATCAGATGCAGGCCTACTGAAATGAAGTGCTTGCTAAACTCACATTGCAAGGCAACGTTGACCATGCAATGCAACCAACGACAATCTAGATTGGACTAATCTTCTGGTGAGTATTTCTATCCAAATACGGCGGTCTGTAACTCTGTATTGCACTAGAATTACAGTTTAATATTGACATTGACTTAGGCTTGTTCAGCAAGGAAAATCTAGACTTACTGAGAACGTTCAGATACCCTGAACGAAAAGCGAATCCATGAACGTTGCTTGCGTTGCATTGAATAACCATCAGATCCGTTTTACTCTCTCGGTCGACGCAGTCTCGACAAACGTCTCTGATCGTCAGACTTTTCAGGTCGTTGCTGAACGCAAATCTCACGGGAGGAATGTTGGCTGCAAGGAAATAACTCTAGACAAACAATGGAATTGGGTATTGGCAGTTTTATTACATTGCAAGATTAGTTTAAGAATTAAAACACCTAAAGAACTGATCGCGTCGGTCAGTTGCTTGTTAATGAATTTCATCGCAAAATATGCTTAATGGAAGACAAAGCGTATCAAAGTAGGCCTAATAGGCCTACTCAATAACTAGAATAACTAGTTCAATTAAACTCCCTGAGAACAGCTGAATCTCCTGCAGCATTCTGAATCCCCCTCCCCCTCCCCCTCCCCCTCCCCTTCCCCCTCCCCCTCCTCCTTCCCCCTCCCCCTCCCCCTTCCCCCTCCCCTCCCCCTCCCCCTCCCCCTCCCCCTCCCCCTTCCCCTCCCCCTCCCCCTCCCCTCTCCCCCTCCCCCTCCCCTCTTCCTCCCCTCCCCCTCCCCCTACCCTCCCCTCCCCCTCCCTCTGGGCCTCCGCCTCCGCCTCCCTGCATCCCCCATCTCTCTCCTCCCTGTTCGTCCCGCTCCCTCGCCTCCATAAAACGCTTTAGCAAGAAGGCCGTAATGAAAAGCGAAGGCCGTAATGAAATGCGCTAAAGAAATTTACGGAACAAAAATGCCCGAATTGGTATGCAAGGCGTATTGACGGGCGTAGGCTATGTGTTGAAAACGGTGGAATTTTCAAAGTTGCTTTTTTTGTTGAAAAGATTGCGCTTTTTGCGAAAAATCATTCTGCAAACCCGGCCGTGTTGGAACTAAACGTTTTGGTGAAGTTCTGAAAGGAATCGGCGCAGAAAGTTCGGAGATAACTTGCAAGGAGCCAAACGCGGTTACATTTTTATATATTATAGATTGGTGAAAGTCGCGCCTAAAATAACTTTTGCGAAGCCGGGCACAAACGTTAGCGTGATATAAAACTGTTTAAACATTTCCTACGATCCAGTTTCTTTCCATCTTGAAACCAGACAACCGTTGCTTCTGGTTTAGCAGACGCGTTGCAACTGAAGGTGACAGATTCTTCCTCTGTGACGTTGACATTGTGTGGACCATCCCTTGCGGTGATAAATCTAGGCACAGCTGAAATATTTACAGTGAATCAAGTTAAGGTCATCGCTCCTTAAGAAAATACTTATTTACGACAGAGTTGATAAGAGTAAGAAACTGCAGTTAGGTTATTGAAGGCTAAAGATTACAAACATTGTAGACTAGTTCGAAGAGTGTTAACAAAAAGCTTGTAGGCCTGTATTATGCGCACGATTATAATAATTAGGCTATAGGCAGATAGTTATCTAAATAGGATAAGGCATAGCATGGATTGTCTTGTCGAGATTGGATTTTGAGAGGTTTCAGCCCTTCAACTAATTTTTCAACCCCTTCAGTTAATTCCCACACTGGTAGGGTTTAATTCTATCAATGCCATCGATGGCGCTACATAAGACAGACCTTCAACTCGTATCTGAAGAGTATGTGTGGTTCTTCCCTGCATATTTGAAGCAGCGCAGATGTAATCTCCCTCGTCAGATGCAGTTGCGTTACTGATGGTGAATTCCGTGTTAGAAGATTTCAATGTGTATCTCCCAATGGGAAGAGTATTCCTTGGCCCTGACCAGGATATAGTCGGATCCGGACTGAAAGTAAACGCATCAGGAGGAAAAGTTTCAAGTGAAGCAAGAGTGACAGCTTTCAAAGGCTGAAATATGTAGAAAGATTAAAGCAACAAGTTTCGTGTGATGCAGTCCGTTACTGTAGACTATGATTAATTATCTGGACTGATTCCCACTATGTATGCGAGAACCAGCCTAAGGCAAATGCTGTAGGCTTATTCGTTGAAATTTATGCAGCGTCACAAACCGACATTGCTTACTAACAAGCTTATTATTTAGCACTGCTTCTTGGCTGGGATACTTTCCATCCGACTGGTTGAGGTCATAGCAAATGCAGAAACACTGATTATGTGTTATTATTCGGTTTGAGACGTCATACAAGCTTCCAATTACATGTATAATCATAAAGTAGTAAGTAAGTAAGTAAAGTCCCATCCCGTTCCATGAGGAACATAGGGAGGCGCTCATCTCCTTTTCCATAGCCCTGAGCCAGCAGTGGACGAATCCCAAGGTCCTGGACACGGGGCCAGTGTATCGCAGGACTTGCTGTTTACTTCCCAGCTTACGCCGGTACCAAATTATACTGCTTGGTGACAGAGACACGTGTGCGTGAACAACATGCCCAAGGTCGTTACCCGGATTCGAACCCACAGCCGCATTGTAATATGCAATTGCATTTCATATTGTACACTGTCCAGTATGGTAGATTTATTTATCGGTAGACTTAGCCTACAGTCCCGAGTATAAACATCTCAACGTGACGCTTCCTCCGATGGTAGCAACAGTTTGCGTATCCGAAGAAAATTGCAACGTTGGCTGAAATGGTTTCACACCCGATGGATCTGAAACATAACAATAGATTGAGGTTTTCAAAAAGAGTAAAGCATTTGGAATTATCAAAATAGGCAAGCATGAACAATCGCAGTCTTAGAACCAGGGCCGGATTAAGGCATGTTCAACATGTTCGGCCGAACAGGGGCCCCACACTTTAGGGGGTCCCACAAATGCGGGAAAAAAATTTATTTGAGGAGCAAATCTCGACCAAACGACTATTTTCCCAAAAATTTGGCCAGATGACTAAAAAACGTCATAAACATTTTGGCGGATGAAAAGGTATGATTTTCCCGAAAAAATTTCCCCCCAAAATCTCGCCAGATGACTAAAAAAAGAATATCCGCAAAAATTTCCCGAACAGGGCCCCACATTGCTTAATCCGGCCTTGCCTAGAACCACCTACCCAGAGAGTGATCTGCATTTTTCAGCTGCTAGTCAAAATTTTAATTCGCTTACCTCTTGTCACCGTTACTCTTGTGTAGCTTCCTCCTGCTTTGACGTCAAGGTGATGGTTGTAAGTCGTGCACTTGTATATTTTTCCTCCAAGATCATCCTCGGAAAGGGCATAGGCGAAATATAGGTCACCTAATATAATTAACAGACGAATAGCTATTTAGATAATGCAGCAGACAAGAATACAAAACATACATGTATGAAAGAAGTGATACTGTACAATATTGTCTACCAACCTGCAATTAGCAGTGTTGTTGAAAGTATCGGGCAAATGTACTTAAGTAAAAGTAAAAGTAAAATGGATTTTAATTACTTAAGTAAAAGTAAAAGTACTCATCACAAATTTTACTTAAGTAAAAGTAAAAAGTAGCCCCTTCAAATAATACTTTTTAAGTAAAAAGTAAAAGTACCGAGTCTTTCTATAAGCTTAACTCAAACGATTATTAACCTTCAAAAATACTAACTTTTTGAAATTGCACTTATCATTGAGTCTAGTACGCACGCTTCCGATTCATTGTTAGCACAATGCACACATGAAGAGTCGTTCTGCTGCAGAAATGGCAGTGCATCACCCATCGAAAATCTATTTTTAGGCATGCAAATTTGAATAGGCTGTCTTAGCTTAGCGAAACGAAATGTTAATTAGCGCTTTGAAGTAACGAACGTTGTAACGAGTGTCGCATAAATTGTAACGAAGTAAAAGTACTGAAATATGGGTAAAATGTTACTTCGTTGAAAGTAAAAGTATTTTATTTTTTCGATACTTCGTTACATGTGAAAGTACTCAAACTTTTACTTAAGTAAAGTAACGCGTTACTTTTACTTCGTTACTGTACAACACTGCCAATTAGAAAATGGTTTAATGTCAAAAAGGTTTTGTTTCTAAACGAAATGCATCATAATAGTTGATGACTAAAAATGCAATTGCAATAGAACAAATACTTCAACGCCCTTAGGTGTCCGATGCCATTTTCACTGTCTTCCACTGTTGTCTCAGTCTGTCCATTGCGGCATGACTCCGCTCGTGAAGTTGTAGTCCAGTCCATCTGATAATATCGTCTAACCATTCCTGATTAGGTCTTCCTTTTTTATTTGATCCATCCATCTTTCCAAACATTAATGTCTTGATTTTTCTGCCGTCTTTCATTCTGCATACATGACCAAACAATCCCATCTTCCTTTGGATTACTTTCTGCTTCAGGTTCTGTTTTAGATGTCTTCTTCTTTACGTTCTCTGCCATGCGGCAGGTCCAAACGTCCAATGTCTCCACGTTTTAGATGTAAGCGTCTATTATACATGTTTAGTACCGTGTTTTGACTTTCTGTGTCCATCCTGTTCTCAGTGTCTTCCGATAGCCTAGCCTAGCACTTTCTCTCGAGTATCCTTAGAAAACTGATATTAATGGATAAAGACGTCAGATAAACCATAGGCTAAAGAAGTTAGGAAGAAAACCAGAAACTCGCTGGCTTCTGTGACCAGGTTAAATTCGGAACACTGAGTACGAAGAAATTTTCAAAAAAGTTTAGCCATAGGTCTTACCGTTCTCAGCGACTTGTATCCGTCTCGTAGGCGATATTGAAACTGGATTCTTGTCCACAGCGTCAATCGCCATCTCCCAGCCATATGTAGGCTTTGGAAAGCTTCTACGTGGATATGCCTGAATATGGAATGGCATGCCTTCTACAACGGTTTTCTGAAGAGGTGTGGAAGTTGCCGGTGCGAAGTCCAGCAGCGCTCTCTGAATGTGTGCCGTATTTGAGAGAGCCGTGCCATACTGATTCCTAGCAAAACATTGGTAGTAGCCTTCGTCCGATGCTGCGGCATTGTTTATTGTTATTGAACCATCCACACCTTTTTCAATGTTTGGTTGATTTGGGTTCAAATCGAAACCATTCTTTTTCCATTCGTATCTGGAAAATCACGAGGACAGTCTTCGTAATATAAGCCTACAGTGCTGCCTATTATAGCTATGTGTTTTATAATAATAAACTGCGCAAATACACTACATAAATGAAAATTGTAGTCCTACGCAATTACTCCGCTCGGACCTGGTCTCGGATTCTCGCAAAGCAAGCGCTGTCCGCTTTGACTCTAAGCGACCTTTGGAGGATAGACCTGATTATGTCCAAATTTGAATAGGCCTAACCCTTGATTGAAATGACATGTTACTGAACAAAATTCATGTTCGTATCATCAGCATGTGAGGGCACGTAGTGCGTCATGTTTCACGCGATCTAATTTTTCCCATAGACAGTTAATACTCATTGTAGCTGCGTTTGAATAATTATGTAAATAGTTAATTATGGGATTAACGGAGACAGAGATACAGACAGAAATACTTGTTCAAAGTGAAATCGAAGGTGGACTTACGACACAGCTGGTATTCCTTCAGCTTTGCATTCCAGTGTAACTGCAGTATCACTTCGATAGATGACATTCGCACTTGGATGTTTGGTGATGGCTGGAGGCTTTCGAACTGAAAGCATGCAGAAGAAGATGTATCCGCGCATCAGCCAGCTTCATAGACCTAAGTTAATTACCTATTCAGCAGCTTATACGTTTAGGATTAAAAAACGTCCGGCTATTGGACCTCTAGCTGGGACCACAACACCGTTCAAACTCTGCGATTGATAACTTCTGTAAAGCCTTCAAGGAGCCACACAGTTTTTTTGCACACTGACGAAGTAGACCCCAATTGTATGTTAAAGACTCGCTGTTTAAATTCCCGCGGATTGAAATTGATTGTGCAGTCCATTGAATGGCGTTGATTTAAATAATTAGTCTAAATTAAGCTTAGATATCATAGAACGCATACCTTTCTCAGTGATCTAGAGCAAAGCTCGAGGGTACGTACCATACGTATTCTATTTTTTGAAAGGTACGTACGTATTTTAACGTACCCTATTTTAGGGTACGTACCATTAAATAAAATACTTTAACATCGTCATTGCTTATTATAGGAATGTGCAATTTAATTTAAGCAAACAATCCCAACCCAGTATAGGGCGTAGTAAATTGCTGCAATGCTATAAGGAGTTCTGGGGCGACTTGATCGCGTCTTGCGCTCAGCTGCTCGCCTTATTGGGCGGCTTCCTAAATTTGCGCCTGTCTCTGCCTATATGCGTGATGTGCTGCACTGGCTGCCGGTGTCTCAGCGGATCTCATACCGCATTGCTGCTGTAGTCTCTCGCTGTGTTCTTCGCTGTGCTCCGTCATACTTACGTGATCTGTGCTGTCCAGTCTCTGACGTTGCAGCGCGTCGTGTACTTCACTCTTCGTCTAAAGGTGAGCTTCTGGTCCCGCGGGCTCGCTTGGCTATTAAGCAGCGCCGTGCTTTCTCGGTCGTGGGGCCTACTGTCTGGAACGACCTCCCGCTCTCACTTCGTTCACTACTTGTGGTCCATCCGGCTGCGTTCTACAAGTCCCTCAAGTCTTTTTTCTTTGTTCGTGGTTGGGCTGGGAGCGCCTCTGAGTAGTTTCTTGAAGGGGCGCTATATAAATGCTCTGAATGAATGAATGAATGAATGAATGAATGAATGAATGAATTGTAGGTCTATGTTTATCCAGCATACATTGCACTTAATGCACTAATGTCAGTCAGTCGGCTCAGTTCTGCTGCAGCACTTCAAAGGTGTGTTCTTATACGATTGCCTTATCCAAACCAGAACTGTTTGTCGAAAAAATTGCATTCAATCAAATAATTGTTTTTCGCATTTTTCAAAACTTTCATGTGCGTCCATTCCTTCCCATGTTCTCTGGGCATCGCTGAATGGCTGACTGATGCGTAGGTTATATAGACGTAGGCCTACTGCAACTTTCGAATTACGCAATTTGTAAACCAGTGACGTAGGCCTATACTTAGCTCTCGTCAGAAAGACAGTGCAATTTGCATTAAATTAATTATGACCGAAGAATTTATCGAATTAAATTTACTGCTACGCTACTGGAAGTACCGGTCTCAATGACGCATAGGCCATTAGGCCTACAGCTGACGTCAGATTATACGTAGGCTGCATGTAGACTATGGGTCGCCGAGTAAACCATGAATAAAATTTTCGTGTATGGTACCGTACGTACCATACGCGTATTCTATTTTTTGAAAGGTACGTACGTATTTTAACGTATTCTATTTTAGGGTACGCGTACCCTCGAGCTATGATCTAGAGCGTAAAATTAACTATTCACATTAATTTAACAAGGCAGTTAAATTGGACTATAAGTATAATTGATGCCACTGAAGTTCACCTGCTTTAAAAAAATCTATTGTATGAGAGAGACTCACTGTTTTCATTTCCCCGTCCTGAACCAAGGAAGTAAACGATTAAAAGCACGATACGTTGATCCCAAGGTTCCATTCTGATATCTAAGATCGATTTTGCTGTCTGTTGAAGGATGTTCATAATGTCATTTCAGCTTGTTAGACATCATAGAACGTAAAACTTTAACACCGATCTTGATGTTGGCAGAGCAATAAAGAAGCACAAACCGCAAAAGATTTCAAGTTCATTACTATAATTGTTTTCTCTATCTTTAACGTGATGAAGATGTAGATGCCTTTATATAGCAACCGTATTATAACATCGACCCTGCTCTGTTTCTAATGAATAGAGCATATACTGTGCGATAGGCTCTACCGTAAACCATACTTTAAAATTTAGGCATTGTAAGCTACCGTAAACCATACCGTAAGCCTACTGCAAACAATACTGCCGTCATAAGGAAGAACCACGTAACTCAAAATTTGGCCGTTTTGAGTTAGATGCAGATTCTGCATCTATTAATGGTCCTACACCTTGGAAAAAATTGAGAAACTCCTATCTCAATTCCATCACAGGGAACCAGCGTGTGTAAAAAACACGTATCTCCAGAAACCGCATGGCATCATAAGGAAGAACCACGTATCTTGAGTTACGTTGTTTTTCCTTAGTATGACAGTGCGTTATTCCCAGATACGTCGTCGTCGTCGTCGTGCCCATCCTCATTGCTGCGGATCGGGGATCAGAGTCGACGACGTCATCCTCCTCCATTGCTCTCTGTTCCTCGCGGTCCTCACGCAGTCCACCATCGCCATCCCCGTCCACTCCTCCACGTCATCCATCCATCTTCTTCTCGGCCTTCCTCGGGCCCTTTTTCCATCCACATAGCCCTGACATATGAATGCCGGCAGCTTGTCTGCTCGGATCATATGTCCGAAGTAGTTCAGCTTCCTTGCTTTCACCACCTCCAGCAGGCGCCGTTCCGGCTGTATCTCTTCCAGTATAGATTCATTTGTTCTAAATTCTCTCCAGCTGACTCTCAGCATCTTTCTATATGTTGTCATCTCAAATGCTGATATTCTCTTTTTGTCTTCCATCCTTAGCGTCCAAGTTTCACAGCCATACAGCGCCACTGGCCACACCAATGACCCCATAAGTCTTAGCTTCAACCCTCTTCCAATTGCTCTATCCTTCCACAGCGCAGTCAAAGACCCCATGGCTGTTCGCGCCATCCCCAGTCTTGCTCTTATTTCCCTACCTCCATCTCCACTCTCCTCCACTATGGCTCCTAGGTATCGGAACGACTCCACCTGCTCCAAGGTTCCTCCATTACAAGTGATCACTATCTTCTCTCGATTTCTGCTCACTACCATGACTTTTGTTTTCTTGATATTCATTTCCAGCCCATATTTCTTAGATGTTTCATTCACTCTGTCCATTAGTTGCTAGAGCGCTTCCTTTGATGTAGCAACGAGTACGATATCGTCCGCGTATCTCAAGTTGTTTATTGTCCGTCCGCTTACCGTTACTCCGATCCAGCTAAGCAAATCCGCAGACTCTCTCATCACCTTCTCTGAGTACCCGTTGAATGACAATGGTGATATCAGGCAGCCCTGCCTCACCCCCTTCCCAATCCTAAACCATTCTGTGGTTTCCTTGTCTATGCGGACCGCTGCCTGCTGGTTGTCGTACAGGCTTTTGAACACCTTCACTACTTGGCTGTCCACTCCCATTTCTTTTAGCACTATCCAAAGTTTCCCATGCTTCACCGAGTCAAAAGCTTTCTTATAGTCTATGAAGGCTATATACAGAGGCGTTTGATGTTCTCTTGCTTTCTCAAAGATGATTCGTAGATTGAAAATCTGATCTCTTCTGCCCACTCCCTTCCTGAATCCCATCTGTACGTCTGATAGCTCCTCATCCGCCACCTTCTGCATCCTGCCAAGCAGAACTCTGAGCATTATTTTGCTGGCATGGCTGATCAGGGCAATAGTTCTGTGCTCCTCACATTTTGTTGTTCCCTTAACTTTCGGAATCGCAACGAAGATTGACTTAATCCAGTCCTCAGGCCATTCCTCCGTTTCCAGTATCTTGTTGCATAGCTTGCAGAAAACCGCAGCAATCTCCTCGCTATCCACCTTCCATAATTCCGCCGGCAGTTCGTCGATTCCCGTTGCCTTCCCTTTTGGCAGCCTCCTGATTGCATCTCTGACTTCATCCACCAGTATCGGCGCTGTCCTCTCTCCGCTCCCCACTTCATCCTCCTCCATTTGTTCCCTCTCTTCTTCATCTTCCTCCCTGTCCCTGTATAGCTCTTCTGTATACTGTCTCCATCTCGTTTTTATGCTCTCCATGTCCGACAGTAACCTTCCTTCTTCATCTGCAATATTCCTTTGTTTAAGCATCACGTTTTGCCGGAGTTTCTTTATCACATCAAAAGCCACTTTTGTGTTTCCTCTATTCATGCCATCTTCAATGTCCTCGCATTGCTTCTTCAACCATTCTTTTCTATCCACCCTGATATTTCTTTGTACTTCACTTTTTGCTTCTGCATACGCTCTCCTGCCTTCTTCATTTCTATACGTGCTAAGCAAAAACCACGTATCTGCAATTTGCGTTGTTTTTGAATAATCTTTTATTCATATTGGATTGATCACGTTAAAAGAGGTGTTGAAAAGACACCTCAGCAAATATCATGTGTTTGAAATAATAACGCCTGATAGATGTACAAACTGGTTTCGCTGCTGTGAAAACTGGTCTCTCACTTTGTAAACTTGTTTCGTATATCTTAAAATGTTACCTCAGCACCGTATAAATTGGTTTTACAACTGTACAAACTGGTTTCATATCGTTTGTAGTAATGTTTGATAACTAGATAGACTGGCTTCACAGCTGTTCAAACTGGTTTCAGATCTTTAGAATGATGCCTGATAGCTGTAAACCTGGTTTTACAGTTATACAAACTGGTTTCACATGTTTGCAAGCTGGTTTAGTATCTTTAAATGTATCTGTCAGCTGTACAAGCTGGTTTCCAGCTATACAAAAGTTTTTGTATCTTTTAACATAGTGTATGATGGCTGTACAAACTGATTTCGCAGTGTACAAACTGGTTTACAGTTGTCTAAACTGGTTTTGTAATTTTTAAAAGGTTGCATGAGAGCTGTGCAAACTGGTTTCACAGCAGTACAAACTGGTTTATTATCTTTAGTATAATGGTTTCTTATCCTTAGAATAATGCCTGATACCTGTACAAACTGGTTTTACAACCGTTCAAACTTGTTTCATACAAAGTGCAAACTGGACTCCATATATATCTTTTAAAATAATGTCTTATATCTGTACAAACTGGTTTCACAAACTGGTTTCGCATCTCTAAAAATAATGCCTGACAGTTGCATAAACTGGTTTCGCTGCTGTAAAACTGGTTTTATAGTTGTGCAAACTGGTTTCATATCTTCGAAAATGTTGTATGAGAGATGTTCACACTGGTTTTACAGAAATACAACTGGTTTCTTTTATTTAGAGTAATGCCTGATCGCATCGCTGCACAAACTGGTTTCATACTGTACAAACTGGTTTCGTATCTTTCAAAATGATGCATGATAGCTGTGCAATTCGATTTTTGCAGCTGTACAAATTGGTTTGGTCTTTTAAATCTATCTCTAATAGCGGTGAAACTGATTTCACCATTGTTCAAACTGGTCCCACGGATGCACAAACTGGTTTCATATAATTTAAAATGCTTGCATAACTGAACAAACTGGTTTCACATCTACAAAATCTGGTTTCTTATCTTTTAATTTTATGTTCGGTGACTGTACAAACTGGTTAACACCGTTGTACAGACTGGTTTTTGTATATTTAAAATAGTGCCTGAAAGCTGTACAAACTGGTTTCACAACTGTACAAACTGGTCTTACAGTTGCAAAAACTGGTGTAGACTCTATTAGAATAATACCGGATTTATGTTGAGTAAATTTCTGAATTGTTCCACAATTTTACACGATTTTACGCAGATACGTTGTTTTTGCCATGTATGGGTCACAATCGCCGGTCTGTAATGCTAAGCAAGAACACATTAACTGATATTTTTCACATTTACGAGCAAAAATATTTAAATTTCTTTTTTCCATAAAAATGGTTGATTTTTTCTACATTTATTAGTTTATAGCGGAAAAGAATAGAATAATTTTTTCCACTTGGCAGAAAAGAATTTAGTCTTTCGCGTTTATCTCAAAACTAGGTTTTTTGAGATAGGCTACGTGGTTCTTCCTTATGACGGCAGAATAGGCTACTGCAATCTACACAGTCGAGTATAATAGCATACAGACCATTTTGCAAAGCACACTGCGAAGTATGCCGTTAACTACTATAGGCCTATACAGTATACAGTTGACCATACCTGGTAAAATTTGCGTCTTATCGTGTCTAAATGACTTTCCATGCAAATGACAATCGGGGTATAAAGGTTGAGCCTTTTACACGAAACGCAAACTCACCATAAATTATTATGCAGGATAATCTCATTTTCTCTATCCATGGCCCAAAAGCATAAAGTCTCGTGACAGAAACAGAGTTAATAGGTCAATTATTGTGCTAATCGTAGGCTATGACACGGAGAGACGTGGAAACATAGAGACGGACAATAGGTACCGTAAGCAATATGAAACAAATAGCCTATATTGTTCTCGACTTTAATTTTGTCTAAATATTTCTATTCCTCCGGGGTCTGCATTCACCCAAACTCCAACACGTACAGTGTCGTAAACTTAGCCGATTGAAAGTGTAAATTATTTTAGACTTTTAAAGCCAAAATTATTTTATCACTCATTCACCTTCTATAGGCCTAATTATTATCTAGGCCTATATCTACTACGACATAGTTCCACTTCTCATCAAAATTCTACTTGTACTAAAAAGGATTTTTATCATTCACCCAGCTACTAGACTTTCTGCAATAATTAATTTGAGTGTAAACACCATTCATCGCTTATCCAACTTCTAGTTTTGACTTCTACCTAAGCTTACATTATTGGAAATTGGGTGCAATGGGCTGTCCAATAGCGGGTTGGTTTCGGAGCGGCATCTGTTGATAGTTGATACTTAGGCAACGGAGATGTCACTAATTAAGCCTGAACATTAGGCCCTATTGTCAATAAATTAGCAAGACCTACCACGGCATATTCTATGATCTGTTTTACCGCAATTTTGCAATCTTTTCCTTTCGCCCGCGCAAGTAGGCTACCTAATGCTGTAGCCTACAAACATCGTTGTAGGTCTACTTTCACTTTACAAAGTCAATATAATTTTTAGTGTCGGTTTGCCGGTATGCACGAAAAAGTAGCAGCAACTAAACGTTTACTGTCATTTTATCTCTAATTTTCATCCACAACTTGTGGGAAATTTTGTTTGTTTAAAGTTTCAAACGTTGGTGTAGGGAAAGCGACCACTGAATAATTATGTACCGTGACTAAATGTGAAAGCCGATGGCTGTTACAGTACAACCTTGCTGGCCGCCTTGATCTATTTCTACATCGGTCACGAACCTCATTAACCCATCAATGGGGTTTTGGAGTGTGGGTCCATCATAGGACCATCAATGTGGAATCACCTTTCCATGCAATTTTTAGCAAAAATTCTGGTAGGGAATTTACCAGAGTATTTTCGCTGCTTGGAGACCTTTCTTTTTTCGTGGGCCTAATAGCCTAGCCTATAAAGCCTACTCGTTTTAGATTTTTATTTCTACATTGATTTATTAACTGAGCCGGAGGGTTGCAGGTTCGAATCCACCCCAAGTCGGTGCTTGGGGACCTTGGGCAAGTCCTTCACTCACAATTGCTCAGCGCTTCGGCGTAAAACTCCAATGCATTGTGCGCGCATAAGTCGAGGGCGCCTCTGAGTAGAGAGCTTGAGGGGCGCAGTAACAAGTGCGCATACAAGCATACACATAAACAAACAAAAAATTTAAATGAGTCAATCAAACAATCAACTTTATTTTCACATTTTAAGCTAAATTTTCATATGCATAATTATTATTTTATGAACTTACTGGCGTATTGTAGCCTATAATTCTATCGCGAAATGAACTTGGCTGTTGCTTCTCGTGGTGTGTCAAATTGCAGAATTGAGGATACTAAAGCAACTCATGTAATAATGAATGATTGAGATGAAAATTGTAGTGGCCTACCTTAGCAACTTACTGAGCGACTAGAATAACTTTCTATCAGAAAATTTTCTTTCCGAAGTCCTATCAACCGTGATTCTGTGGTGAATCGGTGAACACACTGCTACGATAACTGTCACTGTGGTTCGTGCTACGATGCTCCAGAGGACAGTTAATTATATATTACATCGTTACATGCAGGATTCTCTAAACGTCGACAAACACGGATGAAGCCCAAAGGTAAACGCTATCATAAAACAACGATCACGTGGAGACAGTTTAATCCTTCTGTCTATAGAACGCCACAATAAACCAGAGAACAGTGATCAGTTGCTGACCACCAGCTAAAATGACTGACACTGAATAAACTACTAATTCATTAGTAATTCAGAACAGAAGAGGCGTCCTGGCGACGTCCCTAGTAAAAACCATATTACCATTAAGCTCAGGTGGGTCACCTTAGTCGACCACTGAAAAGGAAAGACATCGCATGATGATGCTAATAATGTTGATGACAGTGACGGTGATGATGATGATTATGGTGATGATGACGACGATGATGATGTTGATCATTATTATTATTATTATTTTCATTAGGCCTATTATTATTTTCATTATTATTATTTTTTTATAAAACACACACATTTTATTCACTTAAACAAACATTACAAACAGAACACATCAATTTCAACCGCCCTCATCCATGTCCATTAGGGGCTCAGTAAAAGAACCTGAAAAAGCCACAGCGTTAAATCGTTGTATAGTAGGCCCTAATGGAAATGCGTTGGAATAAAATGCTTGATTCCCGAGGTTCTCCGGTAGCTTCTGTAAGACGACGACCCAAATCTGAGATAAAGCCTAGACCATTGTTGTAGATTGGACCTAGGGCTTCCAAAGCAACCGGGATGAAAACATGAGCATCAAGGAGGGCGCTGTAATTATCATTATATTACAATTATTATTATTATTATAATTATTATTTTATGTTATTTTTTTCTTTTTATTATTAGAATTATTATTATCATCATTATTATTAATCATTACAGTTACGATTAGCAACCGATAAACATGTTAATGTTTATGATAAAACCGAAACATTAAGCTTAGTGTTAGCGTTGAGCATAGCCTACTAGTAGCAAACAGTTGAAGAAAACTGTCATAAAACAGGCAACATCGAAATCTTTCTGACATTGGAGTAAGGGAGGAGTAGCTTGGAGTAGCTTGGGTTCAGCGCGTGTTTATCATTGCACATCATAATCAAATTGAATAGTCTACTAGTTTTCTGATCTTAGACTAGAGGTTAAAGTCGTTTCATCCGTTGGATAGTTTCTTCTGAATGGTCCGATGTCACTCGTTCGCACGTAGTCACACCGCCTGGCTCCCATCTCGTGCGCTCCCCTGCGGCCAGAACGTGTTCCTCCGCTCCCTCGTCGTACACCTGAAAACATTACCATCAACATCATTAAATTTTCTTAGACAATCCAGTCGTTGCTTAGGGGTTAGCAGACGTTTTGTAAGAAGTGCAAAACACAATGGTCACAGTGAAATTTCTTAGAAACAACTTGAGAAGTGCACAATACGAACATAACCGACTGGTGCGGAGCGCCAATACAAGACCTGGCACATGCGGCAATGGAAAGACAAAAATGGCGATGAATAATGAGGATGGCAGCGGGCACCTACGGGCACTGGTCCCTCGGTTCTTGATGATGACGAGAACAAGGGTATTTTTAATGGAGACTTATAACTGCAGATTTCTCGGTTTTACTTTAAGATCATCAGTGCTTTAGTGGGAAGAAATTTATTAAAGCCCGAATTGCATGCGCAATGCGCATGGCTTTCAAGTGGCGCTTTAGAAGTTTGGAGATAACGACTACGATGCAATTATTGCTGAAGAGGGAAAAAAAGGAGCATAATATTTTCCTTAATTAATTATTTTTTATTTGTCAAACTAAATGCTTACATATGACTCCTGTGACAATAACGAGAAGTAGAGCGACGCCACAAGAAACACCGAGTACGACGTAGATCCACCACCAACTTTTCGGTTTGACCGGTACAACTGTAGTTGAAACAAAGCATTATCATGTCTAATCATTCCAGCGCTGCCAAACCCGTCAAACGCATTTCTCCTTAGCGGGATTATTATCCCTTTTGGGGTTCCTTGTCTCCTATGTGCCAATTTGTTTTTTTGCGATAATGCTTTTGCTGTGATATCCTGTTGTTGTTTTGGCAAAGGTTTCAATAAAAGATTGATTGATTGATTGATTGATTGATTGATTACACAATACAGGACACTTAATTGTAGGCCTATTATATTGTTTAATGGGTTCAAATCTGACAAGGTCAGAATTTCGCTCCAGATAATTATCTGTTCCAACTAGATAGGCCCTAAATAAAATCAGCTATTCAAGGTATACTGAACGTATTCAATTGTAGTGAAGGTGCGACGGAAAGGAAGAGTACTGGCCACTCGCTCGTACATATTATGAGACTCATCATCAATATCATAGGGCTCAATGCCCGTAAGAGTCCGAGGCCACCCTCTGTATGAGTCTGTCTCGCGTCATGCTGCCCAGCTTCAACTGGTCCGGTCAGCAGGGCTGCTCCATACCATAAACATCTTGGAGCAGCTAGACCACCTTGTCTGATTGAAGAGAATCGTGAGAAAGAGGCATGAAGGACAACGTGGGTCAATGCCCGTATGTGTCCCATGCTCTCCCCCGACTCTCTCCACTGGTCTGTCCTAACCGGCTTATTATGAGACTACCAAAAGTCAAATAGCTAACACTAGCCTAAGGACCTGCACTTCTTCTTCTACCTCCTCTTCTCGTTTTTCATGTTCTTGTTCTGATTCACCTTCTCCTTCTACTTTCTCTTTATCTTCTCCTCTTTCTCTTCCTCCTCTTCCTCCTGGTCCTAACCCTCCTCTTCTTCTTTTTCATCTTTTTCTTCGTCATCATCTTCTTCATCAGCATTTTCCTCGGCTCCCCGTCCTCCTCGTCCTCCTTCTTTTCTTCCTCTTCCTTTTCCTCTTCCTATTCCTCTTCCTCTTCTCATTCTTCTTCTTTTTTCCCCCATGCAAGACGCAGAATAAGCTTATATCTTCTGACACGCAAGTTCTTACCTCCTTTATATAGTATTTTCTCACCTGGTGTAAAATTTTCAGGTTCCACAATATTCACATTCACCATATCTCTGCTGTATCCATTATCACCGACGCATCTGTAATTTCCGAGATACAGCGACCAGTGTCGAGTATTATTCTGGTTGAAATTGATGATTAGTGTTGCATTCTTTAAAACGACATATGGTGGATTATCGTTGACTTGTTCTTCCTTATTGTTTACCACTTTGTACCATCGTACGCTGGGAGGAGTGCTTGGATCTGAGGTTGCTCTGCACGTAAACTGGATTTTCTTTTCATCATTTCCTGAGACTACTACATCTCTTTCGCCTTCGATTATTGTGACTCTTGTCTTGCCTATAGACGAAAATCATCAGCAACGTCTTTATTATCAACGACGACATCAGCATTACCCTCGGCATCATCAACATCATCAGCATTAGGGTGTGTCAATTTTTTGAAGGTCAATATTTTAAAAGGTCTTAGGGATAAAATGGTGCATTTTCATGTGAAAAGTCGAAATATAAGTATAAAATTTGTCTGCAATTAGATTTAGCTACTTCAATTTGCACTTGAATTATCGTGGAAAATACACAAATTAGCTGCTTTAATATGAAGTTATCAGAAATATTTAAAAATGCTCTAATTTAAGTTTTCGCCTATTAGAATTTTATGTATAAAATTATTGTTTGATGTTTAACATTGTATGTTAGTGTCTTGCACCCATTAATTAATTATTAATCTGTTGTACAATGTGTGCAACAAAATAATAGTCTTGCAACTATTGCATGTTAGATTTTTCACAGTCACTCTTTGTGTGTTCCTTTTAGATAGTCAAAATGTCCAATATGAAAACAAGATTGCTAGCTTGGACTCACTTACACCACTTAGTCGGTTCAGGCAGACAGCTTCCTACAGCTGAATTACCAACTGTCAGGGACGTCATTAGATATGGGTTGTACCTGAGAGAGATGAGTGACCAAGACAGACGGAATTACAGCAATGACCAACTTGTCACCGAATTAATGACTGGAGTTCTTGCTCAGTGGTGCAAAGCAAATCCTAAATTCACTGAGCCAGTCATAAACGGTCATACAAGAATCAGAGCAAAGTTGAAATCCATATGGGAGCAAGGAAACAAGGTGTCCTCTGGCAGAGCGAAGTTGGAGGAGAAAGATAGGTTTATGGAAAAGCTTGACAGACTCATGGACATTCTAACCTGTAAGTGTGACATCAAGAGTTGCACTGATGTGGGTTGCAGTTCTCCCTGTGTTGGTGGAGTGCATATATTTTGTGACTGCAGTAAAGAGAAAAAGATTCCAGTCATTGAGCTAGCTTTCATCAAAGGTCAAAGAGAAAAAGTTGGAAGCATTGGACCTCATCAGATCGGACCAGTTGACCTCCCAGAGACTAGAAAGCAATTGTTGCAACAGGAAAGGCAAGCAAAAAGGTTGGATGACGAGAAAAAAAGGAGAATGGAGAGAGATAAACAAAGCAGACAAGAGGAGAAGATGACAGAGAGATCTATGCATGAATTGCAGCAGAGAGAGTTTGATGAGTGTGAAGATATGATGGATGAATCAGAGATGGACAATTGCAGTGATGAATACAACCCTTACTTGCCTGATGAAGGCGAGGCTTCTGGTGGTTTAATGAAAATTGGGAAAAGAGCCAGATACAATACTACGGACATAACCAACATAGCCTTGGCTAGCCTAAGACACCACACTGGGTTAAGGGAGACAGCGGAGATTGCCACTGCTGCCTGGATTGATGCCGGACTCGTTACTCACTTTGACACTACTTTGGTTATTGATCACAACAAGGTAAAGAGAGCTCAGGAGAAAGTCATGAAGGAACTCGATGCAAAGTTTGAAGACGAAATTCAGCAGAAAGGCATAAGTTGTATTTTCTTTGATGGGCGCCGTGATGAAACCAAGGTCATGTTGCAAGCAGAAGAGAATGGCAAAATGTATCCAGGTTTGGTAAAAGAAGAGCACATTACAGTTTGCATGGAACCAGAAAGCAGATATCTGTGGCATTTTGTCCCTGCTAAGGCAACTAAACAGAAATCACATGCTGGAATAATTGCTGACAATCTGGTTGAGTGGTTGAAAGAAAGAGGAGCAGACAAAACTCTTCAAGCTATTGGAGGTGATTCTTGTAATGTAAACACTGGTTGGGAGGGAGGAGTAATGCATTATGTCGAGGAGAAGCTACAAAGGAAGCTTGTGTGGATTGTTTGTGATCTACACACTGGAGAGCTGCCACTGAGGCACCTAATTACTGCTCTAGATGGCAAGACACTAAGCAATAACAAGTGGTCAGGTCCCTTAGGAAAAATGTTGGATTCCGCTACTGACCTGGAAATCAATCCTGATTTCACAAAAGTCTCTGTTGGTCCTGGTCTCCCTCAGCTCAGCGATGAAGTAGTGAAAGACTTGAGTACAGATCAGAGCTATGGCTACAGGATTGCTACTGCAATTAGAACAGGACATTTGCCAAAGGATCTGGCTCTGTTGGAGATAGGACCTGTCTCCCACAGCAGGTGGCTCACAACAGCTTTGAGGTTCATGAGAATCTGGATATCCAAGCACAATCTACAAGGAAAGAATCTGAACAACTTGAGGATGATTGTGGAGTTCTGTGTTGGAGTATACATTGTTAACTGGTTCAACATAAAGATAAATAGCAACTGGACACAAGGACCCAGCCATCTTGTTTTCCAGCTTCAACTGATCAAGGAACAAAAAGATGAGGTGAAAACGATTGTAATGCCTACAGTGAAGAGGTCTGCTTGGTACAGTTTTAGTGAGTGTGTGCTGCAAGCAATGTTGTGCAGTGACAAGGAAGGGGAAAGAAGAGATGCAGCAGAGAAGATAATGAAGATCAGAGGTGAAGGAGATGAGACAACACAGCTTGGAGATAACCGAGTGAGACCTAGGAGAACACCGAACATCAACACTGAAGCGACTACAATCTCGCAACTGATTGACTGGAGCTCTGGAGTCTCTGAACCCCCTCTCACCTGCACCTTAACAACAGCAGAGATCAAGGCACTTGTAGACAACCCAATGGTAGTTCCCAACTGGCCGTCACACACACAGTCTGTGGAAAGGTGTGTGAAAATGACAACCGAGGCTGCTAGTCATGTATACAGTCATGAGAGGAGGACCCACTACATCAGAGGTCAAATGATCAGTAGAGAGCTCATGGGCCGTAACAGAAGCAAGCAGGACATGATGTCTTTGGTTGATTTTGCACAATTCCGTTAACTTGACTTCACAAATGGCATTTTATAGGACATTGAGTAGCTAAAGTTTTTTCCAGTTCTATTGTATGTTAAAATCAATTGTATGCAATTTATAGCTCATTTCAACTGTGAATTGAAGTAGCTAGCACTGCATAAAAACTGTTTCTGAAGTTATATTTGGGTTCAGCATGAAAAACTGCACATTTTCATCACTAGGCGTTTTTGAAATTCAATTTTTTTAAATTTCACCCCTCAAATTGACACACCCTAATCAGCATCATTACATCATAGACGTCGTCATCCTCATAACCATCCTCATCATCATCATCATGATCATCATCATGATCATCATCATCATCACCACCACCACCACCTCCACCACCATCATCATCATCATCATCATCATCATCACCATCATCATCATCATCATCCTCATCACCATCAGTTTCATTATCAACATCGTCATCGTCAATAGCATCGTCATCAAATCATCACAGCGATGACTACCATCACCAATAATGTCGCCATTAGTAATCGTTGATGATAAAATTTATATTTCGTGCCATTTAATAATAATTTATTTCCAGAATGTCAAATCAACGAACAACAATAGCTAGTATTCTACATAAGTTTTCACTAAATGCAGCAACTCTATCCGACACTACAGTGCTTCGGGTAATAATTATTCGTTAAAATAATTATTGTCCCTATAAAACATTGCCTAAACGAGTTTCAAACTTCGGCTTTAAAGAGTTTGGATAAGTGATTTAACTCAACTTCAGTCTCGACTTCGCATCGCATCTGTTAACATCGGGCTTTGCAACATAGCATCATCTTATCAATAAACTTACTGAGAACGTTCAGGTATCCTTGAGCAAATGCGTATTCATGAATGTTGCTTGCGTTACATTGAATAACCATCAGATCCGTTTTACTCTCTCGGTCGACGCAGTCTCGACAAACGTCTATGATTGTCAGACTTTTGTTGTCGCTGCTGAACGTAAATCTCTTTGGAGGATTGTAAGCTTACAATATAATCAATAAATAATATTAGACAATAATGATCAATCAAACACAAGCTTAACAGTAACAGTTGTAGACGTGAATATTTGAAATAAGCTTATAAAGCGTCTAAAAGAACGCTCATACGAACGCAATGCATTCTCTCTTCCATAAAAATATTATTAGAGAAGCTTGGCCAACAAATTATTAATAGAGAAGCCTAGCCAAAATAGTAGATCCACGAATTTGCCGCATATATAAATGGATTGGTAGGTCATTATGATTGTATACACATTTTCATTTAGGCTAATGAAAATGAGAACGTCATCATTAGAGACCGCATCGGAAATTATTCTCAAGTTTCTGTGAAGTCGCATAATAATATTATGTTTAACAGATGCATACACACAGACTTTGTTTTGAAAAATCACGTACGATTCAATTCTTTTCCATCTTGAAACCAAACGATCTTCGCCTCTGGTTTGGCGCTAGGATTGCAGCTGAACTTAACCGAATTCCCCTCAGTCACATTGACATCATATGGGCCGCCTCTTGCTTTGATAAAAGCTGGAACAGCTGAAACATACAACAAAGACACCTGTGGAAACCTCAACCAGACAAGGGAACATTCTAAGTGAAGAACTAGAATAATGGCAGGTCGTTTAGGCCTAGAAGAATTACTGGAAAGCACAAACCCCCACTCAGAGGAATCTGAAGTATTATAGTGGCATCTGATATGTCTGCAATCGGTCGTAGTAAATTGACGTTCCTCCTACAAACCAGACTTAAGTCTGTTGATATCATAACACCCTTCCATTCATGCATAATTATTTTAAAATCACGCTTACCATCAGATGATACATACCTTCCACACGTATCTGAAGAGTATGTGTGGTACGTGCTTGGGTATTTGAACCAGTGCAGGTGTAGTCTCCCTGGTCAGTAGCCGTTACGTTATTGATGACAAGTTCCGAATTAAAATTATTCAGCGTGTATCTTCCAATTGGAAGAGTGTTCTTTGGCCCTGACCAGGTTATTGTTGGCTCCGGACTGAATAAACAAAAAAATAAAATTGCGAAAAATTTGGATGGTGCACTATAAGCAATTAAGCATGGTAGATTTTAGACGCACAACAAAAATAATTAGCAGCGGTCTTAAACTAAAGAATTCCGACCATGCGTTGTATGCTGTGCATTGGTTAATATATCATGATTGTAATCCTAAACTAAAGGATCTAATCTTCTGCTGTATCACTATGACAAGAATTTCATCAATACTTTTATTAATTCAATCATCGTTCTTACTAAATAATCGTTCTTAAATTTTGTATGCATAGACCTATAAGAGTTTATCCTATTATTTTTACTATTATTATTATTATTATTATTATTATTATTATTATTATTATTATTATTATTATTATTATTATTATTATCTGTAAAAAACTGCTCGGAAGAAAAGAGTCCATTGGATAGCCGTCCTAAAAGAACTATACGTTGTAGCCTACTGATTAATCAGAGTATCACAGACTTACTATCCAGAGAAGAAGCATCTTAGTGTTACACTTTCTCCAATAAGTGCAACGGTTTGTGAATCGGATGAAAATAGTAGAGTGGGAGAAAACGGACGAATAGATGATGAATCTGAAAGAAGATAAAGCTATGAAAAAACTCAATAAACCTCAATACGTTAATCTCGAATACAGCACTTATTGCACCACTACAGAGAGATAATTATGTCTGCTTACAAGATAACAAGGATAGTTTTTCGACTACATTATAATATTAAAACGAGACACGAATTAAACAAATCTCTATGACAATTATAAGACTAACTAGGCCTACGTTCTTCCACTAATTGCGCTCAATTATTGCCTTCATTTCAACCGTTATGCACAAGACAGTAATAGGCCTACATGTACTTTGTATTTTTTATTTTTTTTAAATCGATAATGGACGAGTTTAAACTAATTATCCTGCGTATGATAATTATATTGATTTGACTGTTTCGTGTATAATCACTCACTTCTAATGACAATCAGTTGAGTGTAGCTTCCTGCCGCTTTGACATCCAGGTAGGGATTGTAAGTTGAGCATCTGTAAAATCTCCCAACAACGTCATCCATTGGAACTGCGTACGAGAAGTAAAGATCTCCTAAGCAGAAAAGAGAGCAACATAAATATAAACATCAAATGAACTTTCAAAGAACAGCCAGGGAAATCGGTCTAAACGCTGTAGGCCCTATTGTTAGAAAAACAGACTCTATCACATGTTTAACAATTAAATTTATCACTGGCAGCATAGAATAGGCCTTTTATTGGCTACGTATTTAATTCGATCTTACCATTCTCTGCGATCTGTATCCTTCTTGATGGTCGAAGTGGGATAGGATTTATATCCGCGGTGTTATTCGTGGTCTCCCAACTACAGATGCCCTTTGGAAAACTTTGGCGAGGCTCAGCCTGAATGTGAAATGGCTTTCCCTCTTGAACGGTTATATTAAGAATGTCCGTGGAATTTCTTGTTACAGTAGTGGAGCCAAGAAATGCTCTCTGCACATGTACGATGTTTGAGAGAGCTGTGCCGTATTGATTCATGGCAAAACACTGGTAGAAGCCTTCGTCTACCAATGTAGCAGGTCGGATTGTTAGTGTTCCATCCACGACACTTCTCTGGATATTCCGAACAGTTTGGCCTAACGTGACGCCATTCTTCTTCCATTCATACCTGCAAATTATTATATCACTGGTAACCTCATTTTAAATGTAGACAATAAATATTTAGAAATAGTCAATATAAAATTTTCAACAGTTAGTTAAACAATTTTAACTGAACCCGATAAAGTGAAATTAATTTCACCGCTGGCGTGAGTATTTTATAGTGCAATTGTACAAGAGATTGTGGGTCGAAGGATTTTGATCACTGAGGTGGTAGACTAGTTGAAACAAGCCTAGGATACATGGTATGCCTAAAATGCGAGATATAATACTATAGAAACCTCCTAAAGATAGGGAGGACTCAGAAGATTAATAACACTGAGGTAAATTACAGAAGAGTGGAAAATGACTGAGTGCCTTATGCACAAAGTCATGCAGCGAAAACTTTAACCAATCCGATATAATTATCTGCAGAATGGGAGAAGACTTCAGCACCAAGGCACTGGCGTTTGGGATGAAGGGCACTAACAGAAGGGGAATACCACGTAAAGAATGGATAGACGCCTTCTAAGAGTGGTGTGGGAAAGATCTAAAAGATTGCTGTCTGGTTCTGGATATAATGTTTAGCTGGAGAGGTATTGTGAAGAGATTATTAATAGATAAGCTTAACCAAAAACGTAGACAGACTGACAGATTGATTGGTTGATTGATCGATTGAATGTTTAGGATACCGTATGCCCATACGTGATGCACGGATGAAACAGGGATGAATAATTACAGCGAAGTAATTAAATTTTGTATTAGAAACGATTAAATGAATTAGCTGGCAGATGGACAATTAAACAGAGCCATCTGCATGTACACCACGATGAACATCCTGCTCAAAACAAGTATTTAACTACAGAGCTTAGTCAGCTGATTGGCAGTAAAGTTACGCCTACTCAAGCGCCAACCATCCGCATGTCGTATTGCAATTAGTGGCTATTATAAAAGTACCGATGTCTAATAATGGCCAGAGTCAAGGCATATTCAATTCAGCAAGCAAAAGTCAAGTCCGTAGGGCAGAGTTTCAACCTATTATACATGTAGTAGACACACATAGGGTCTTACTGGAGTTGCAAGGTACAAGTTCAGAGACTCATTGTAGTGATTCTAAGAGGCGCAAATGAATAGAAAATGATAAAACATCTGTTCCTGAGCACAGATGGACAATTGCGGTGTTCATTAGGAGGATTTATATGGCGCCCATTAAAGCGACCACTCAAAAGCATTCTAGACCCCAACACGGCTAAAAAGACAGTTTTTAGATTCGCATGGAAAGAGGAAAGAGTCAGAGACAAGCGCAGGGCTAAAGGGAGTCCGTTCCAAAGCCAGGTGCCAACCACCGAGATGGGACAATAATTCTGCTTGGTGGCTGTATACGGGCAAAATGGACAGTGAGCACACCCTGCACTTTGAAGCCTGAATAAAGGAGCAGGGCGTCGCTAATGATCTTTGTTATAACACAATGTCGTTACTCTGTAACTAATAGAACCAAGACTGCGACTACCCGGTGCACTCAGGACAGGGCAGCAAATGTCGCGAAGATTTGCCTGATCAAGACGAAATAAGGACCGCCATACCAAAGTGACTTGGAAATATACACCGTGAGGCATAAAAAAGAAAACCCCTAGAAAAATCGGTGTCATTTTAACAATTTTCAAACAATGTCAATGAAATTCAGGAAAATTATAGCTAAGTAGCAAGCAATGTAAATACATTCATAGTTTTTACTCTAACTGTCCGCCTTTAGCTTCTACGCTTGCGCGAAGTCGCTTGCGCCATTCACGCACCGCCGAGTCAATAATTTGCTGGTCAAGATCGTTCCAAGCTTGCATGATTCACTTCCGAAGATCTTCAACATCACGGACCTTTGTATTTGTTCTGTACACCATTTCCTGCTTCTCCTATATAGCATTACTCAAAATGATCGTCTCTATGTAGCGGTTGGAACTCGAAAGAGAGATGTTGCAGCCGACCGCCTTATACGCACACGTCCGGCGTTTAGCAAATCCCTGATATTGTCCGTCGGTGTTTCTTCTCTGGGGCGCACGTCAATTCATTTAATTGAACCGGGGGTAAAAATCAACGGCCAATACTACCGAGATGTTTTACTCATGGAAGGCCTTCTATCTAAAATTCGAGAACTCACTGAATTTTACATTCTTCAGCAAGATGGTGCTCCAACGCACAGAGCTCGAGAAACGATTGCACTTCTGACGCATGAAACTCCTGGCTTCATAATTCCTACTCTATGGCCCCCTAACAGCCCAGATCCTAAACCAGTTGATTATAAAATATAGGGATTCGTGCAGAAAATGGTTTACAGAACAAAGGTCCGTGATGTTGAAGATCTTCGGAAGCGAATCATGCAAGCTTTGAACGATCTTGACCAGCGAATTGTTGACTCGGCGGTGCGTGAATGGCGCAAGCGACTTCGCGCATGCGTAGAAGCTAAAGGCAGACAGTTAGAGTAAAAACTATGAATGTATTTACATTGCTTGCTACCTGGCTATAATTTTCCTGAATTCTATTGACATTGTTTGAAATTTGTTAAAATGACACCGATTTTTCTAGGGGTTTCCTTTTTTATGCCTCACGGTGTATATACACTGTGTCCGGTTAAAAAGTAGCCCCCACAAGAAAGTGTCATAACTCGGTCAAAACTTTTGGGATTTGTCTGAAATTTTAAACACAGCAACAGTGACCATATTTACACGAGATTCCAAAGTCGTTTTCAAATATTCGCGAGTTTGTCAAATTTATGAGCGTTTGCGTTGGAGCACCGACAAATTGAACTTTCCAACATGGAAAACCTGAAAGGAAGTGAAATTCAGCTATTATGGTGCCAAAAAATGTGTTTCTTGTTCTCGGACACACGATCGTAGACGTAGTAGGTTAATAGCTATCCCGGGAGACACTCGGCTTCATATCCTGCAGCAGTGGCCGTCCAGCACTCCAGACTTTGATCCGGAGTACATGTACTGGAGGAGCGCGTGTTTTGTTCACGCGTATTCGTGACATCGATAACCTTAGGGCGTAGGGCGCGTCTGTTTGAATATTGGCAGTTGTTTAACCAGGTGATCATCGACAGGACCATCAAACAGTAGCGTCTAATCTACGGTCGTGTATCCGTGAACAAGATGGACATTTTGAACAGCATATTTAGCTGAATTTCACTTTTTTTCAAGTTTTCCATGTTGGAAAGTTCAATTTGTCGGTGCTCCAACGCAAACACTTATAAATTTGACAAACTCACGTATATTTTTAATCGGTTTTAGAATCTCGTGTAAATATGGCCGCTGTTGCTGTGTTTAAAATTTCAGACAAATCCCAAACGTTTTGACCGAGTTATGACACTTTTTTGTGGGGGCTACTTTTTAACCGGACACAGTGTATATATATACATATATGTATATATAGGATTTGAATCCGGACTGCAGTGGCAGATGTCGATGCGTTAGCTTCTCGGCCAGCATGCGGTGAACCTTCAAAGAGACTGGAGCCGCCGTTGGCCTAACAGGATTTGAGACATGCGTCAACGTTTGATGATGTAAAGACCTAAACAGTACAGTAACTGTTACTGATGAGTCGCCCTTAAGTTGTTAAGTAGGTCACAATCCCGATTACCCAGACAGTCGTGACATGACGCACAGACAATTATTTTGTTGTTATTAATGTAATTATGGTTATTATCGTTGTTATTATTGTAATCATTGTGGCCATTATTAATATTATAATTGATAGTAGTAGTAGCCTAGTAGTTGCTGTAGTAGAAGCAATAATAGTAGCGTCAGTAGTAGGCCTATGTGTTGGTGGCGGCGGTGGTGCTGGTACTGACGGTGGTAGTAGCAGTACTGTTGTAGTAGCAGTTGTTTATGTTTTAGTGTATATATAGGCTATAGTAGTAGCAGTAGATGTAGTTGTAATAACAATTGCAGTAGTAAAAGTAATAGCACTAGCAAAATTATAAACAGCAGTAGCAGTAATAGTAATAGGCCTGCAGCAGAAGTGGTGGTGGAGCAGAAGCAGTTGTGATCATTGAAACGCAGTCAGATATCCAGATGTGAGATTATAATAAATACAAACAAGCAGTTGACAATGTGATCATTGAAACGCAGTCAGATATCCAGATGTGAGATGATATAATAAATACAAACAAGTAGCTGTTTTATTCGAAAGGCCTACAGCGATTATTCAAGGTATTATGGGAACACATCAAATGTGATAAGCTTACGATAAAGTGGGAACTCCTTCGCCTTTGCACTCGAGTGTTATGCTGTCATCACTCCGGTAGATTATTGACTTCGATGGACTTTTGGTAATTGTCGGTGGTTTTCTGGCTGCAAAGGCTAAACAATTATGCAGATTATGAATCACTAAGTACTTCTTAAAGTACTTCTTTGTGTGCTTTTTTAAACTCTTGCACGGCAAGAAACGGTGTGCACGCAGCATTGCGCAAAGCCAACCATAACAATAACAGAGTGTAAATTGGGTGCGCACAGAATAACTCAACATTTTTAGGTCTTCAGAAATGAATCGAATTTTTTAAAGTTCGGTAACAAAGCGACTATCTGCGTGGAGAGTAACTGCTACAGATCCCAATCACGTCAAACAGATAACCATGGTCACAGCCGGAATGTCTAATATCTGAGGTCTGGTACGGTAGGTAATAAAACAGTCAGAGTGGATCTTTTGATTTACTAGCCTATAGACCTACACGTGCTTGGTATTGTATTGTAGAATTGCAGGCCCATAAAATAATTTTCGACAATTCCTATAGTAGGCTATAGTATCGTCCTTATCGTAGAAAGGATAGTCTCGGGACGCACATAGCCCAGCCTACTTGGCGAGACCTATATAGCCTACCAGTCTTGAAATGTATTGCGGTGTGAAATGGTGCTGTAGGCCTACGTCTGACGAATATAATATCTCAATATTCTTACTGTTGTTCTGAGACGAAGTTAACACGAAGAGGAATGTAGAGACGAAAATGCTTTCTAGAATCATCATAATATTCTTTTTCGTTGATTCTCAAGTCCATTTATCGAAAACAGATATCGAGACAATTTCTTTCAACGACTTTCCGAGACTGCATGGATTGGTCTACTGCATAAAAATAGAACACATAATTATTTAAAGGCTTGACTGTCGTTTTCCTATCTATAAGTATTCATGCATGACGTAATAGATAAATATAGGCCCGTATTTTATATAAATGGGCATCATTTATTGTAATCATTACTCCTCTTCGATCCTCCCCCTTCGATTTCCCAAAAGCAGACATTAGGCCTATGGCCGAGGCTGTTGATGCTGCCATATTAACAGCTGTAATCAAGGACAACGACCATGTACTTCGTACATTTTCCTGCTATAGCCTAGACAAATAGGCCTACAGCCTACGCTGATGCCTCATCCATTTGAACTAACCAGTAGGCCTAAACCCAATAAAAACTTCATTACACGGATGCTGTATAAGAACGTTTATTAGGCTTTATTCGCTGTTCTCTGTGTGCTTGTTAACTGTCGCGTTATGACGACCGGTTATTTGTCAATAAAACGAATATAATTCTATATATCATAATTGGAATTTTGCTTTTGCATAATTGATAGGACATTTCGTCGAGACTCTCCTAAGACGTACTCACTCGTATGCAAATTACCTAAATCCGGTGACCCCCTCTCCCTGTGTAGCCTACGTTTTTAGATTAGGTCAGACCCTTACCTTCATCTGACCAACTAAAAAGCTTACAGGACTTTCAACAATTACGCTAATCAATTCGATACTCTGCCTTCCAGACTTTCTTGTCCTCAAGTCTTGTCAACTGCTCTGCCTCTCACTCTGGCAACTGAACATTGGACTCAGACCTTCAATGCAATGGTCATTGGTCTCTGGATAATTCCTTCCATAGGCCTAACCATGAATCGCTCGTGAATAAGCCAGACCCCTACGCTTATAGCTCAAAGTAGCGCTTTAGAATTTTGACTTTACGTTCCTACGATTACACAATAGCTTAACTTGAATTAACTGTAAACATACCTTCATAGTGTAGGCTCTCCAATACGAAAATCGTTGATACTCTTCAAACCGCTGAATGTTTAGATAGCCTACTTACTATTCCGACGTCAACAGCAAATGAATCAGCACCCTGGTTCACAGTGGGAGTCTATGTCATCTCCTACAGCACTGTAGTCTAAAGACCCGTTTAATTAATAAGGACCATAGTTAATTGAACCCTGCCGGCCTACACGTTCTACTCTAAATATAACTCCAAAATGCTGCTTGCGAAAGAGTATCCGGGTTCCCATGGGCTATAATAATGATGCTGTATGAATACCAACGGCTGGCAAACTAACGTAGGATGCGGCCTACTAACGGATCGTTATGCAGTTAAAGTTAATACTGGCTTGTGTTTATACCCTAAACACCAATCAGCTTAAGAGCACCCAGGCGAAATTATAAGACTGCTAAATTAGTCGCTTGTCTCTAAGCATAAGCTAATTCGAGTTAAACGGGACCTGCTTTTACACGGAATCTTATCAGAGAAATGCTGCCACGCGATTCTAATCACAGAGTTCTAAAGTAATGAACTGCATCCTCTGTGGGCAGCTCAGCATCTGCAATTCCAAGCATTAAATTAATTGTAGGCCTCGGCTAGGCTGGTAACCGTTTGACCAAGTAGCCTAGCTATTCCCCAGTCTATCATGAGTAGACCACACGTTTTTTGGAAGAAGTAAATCGAAGATAGATTATCTTCGTTTATTATAAATCGGGATGACAAACTGCGACCCATTAGGCCTAAATAGCAAACAAAATGCAAGCATAGGCCTATAATTATATAGGCCTACAACCAATAGGAAGGTCTGAAGAAAGAGTTTTATGGTTAGGCCTATACGCTGATTGTTACAATGATTAGATGCTTAGGCCTACTAATTAAGCTTACTATTGCTGACTAATTATTAAATTGTATTGCTTTTTATAGCCTACGATGAAAACATGACGTTGACAATGCATGCATTGGCTACAAAGAGGGCTCTAAAGGGATGGACATCCGCTGGGAAGGGTCACCTAGGTAACAAAAACTCCAAGGAGAATAATATTAACCGAGATAGCTGAAATGAAAGAAATTAAATCAAATCAGGTGATGACAGATTGCAAAGAAGTTTAAATTGTCAAGAGCATGTAGAGAAACAAACTTAACTATATAATAGCCTACTTCAGTAGAAACCTTAACTATATGCGGTTATGTGCAATTTTATGTAGGTTTATTATTATAGGAAAGAAGAAAAACACGAAGTCTCTTTCTAAAGACTTGCAAATGCATTCGTATTGTGTTCCATACGTTGGCGCCATACGAATTAACAGTAGAACGTCTAGTGTTAGATTTGTCTTTGAAAGAGCGACAAGAAGATGAATCCTTAGTGAAATTAAAATGGATGCCGGCGGAAAATTATCAACATAGCCTACAAGCAGAGAAAGCCACTTATATTTTGCCTTTTCCCATTTATTTAAAACCTTTTCTACTAAGTCTTGTCTACACCATTATGCAGTTTAGAGACAAATTCAGCAATTTTGCAGCATACAAACCCTTCAAGTTAGAGTTGATTCCGGGGAAAAATTCAAGAAACTGACGATTTGAAACCGCAATAAGATTACCAATATTTAAATTTAGAAAAAAATTATTGATATCAATTGAAGTTTCTTATCTCATGGTCTGGTGTGTTTATAACGCTTAAAAGAGAAACGGATCCAACTGTCGCAAAAATTGTTTCTTCATAACAACAACAACAACAACAACAACAACAACACAATCACTTGTCGATTTGGACCATTGCGAAAAGCACAGAAATACTGCATCCTTACCTTCTATTTGATATCCGTAGAATTCAGTGGTCCCTTTAAAATGCGCTTCTAACGGTCTTTCTTAAATCTATTAAACGCAATGCTACTCTGGCACTTCTTCACGCATTTATTAGGCCTACGTACGTTGCGACAAAAACACCGAATATCAATAATTATTAGGCCTACGTGGAATTAAGCAACCGTCAAGAGTAACAAGTATCTCAAAGAAAGAAAAATTATCACGAAGACATGACTATTCATGAAGTTAGTAAAAACGGCGAATGCTTTGAGAGTTGTTTTAAATAATCCCCTAAGCGATAGACCTACATCGAGCGCAAACGCTAACAGTTACTTGTACATGTAGGCCTACATGTAGTAGAAAAACCGCAGCGTCCTTTGATCCAGTAACGTAAAATGCACAAAATGGCCTATGAACCTAATGACTCATGAGGCCAAAGAGTGCAAAGTGCGAAACTAAAAATTCCGATGACGTCATTTGACCTTGACTTTCGCCCTAACAAAGCGCCCGTTGACATTTGACCTTGATGACTCTTGGGTAAATGAGCGCAGAGTAAGGTAGAACATGGGGCCGTATAACTACTAGGGATGCATTTAATCGCCACCGAGACCTATCATGAAACATTGGCGGGCATTGCGAACACGGGCGAGGAACCAAAGTCAATAGCGGTAGAACAGTCGGAAGTAGAAAGGTTAAGAAAAGATCAAGGACCCTAGAGAAAACGGACGAGCATGCCCATAAATTGCTACTGCACCATTATGTATCAGTGAAAATATCCTTACTTGTGTTACCAACAGGCATGACTTTGGAGCCATACAATATCACGGTTGCGGTATCTTGAGTGTATCTGTTGTTACCAATGCATCTGTATTCTCCCAAATATTTCTCGCATGTAGTGAAGCAGTTCGGTCCAGTGTATATAGTCAAGTTGCCGTTCATTACATAGACATATGGCGGTTCGTTGTGCACTCGTTCCCGGCCTTGTTCGTTCACTTTGTACCATCGAACTGTGGGTGGTGTGCTTGGATCGGATGTTGCACTGCAGTTAAGTTCGAATCGGTTTTCCTTTGTGAGATCAACTGACACGAAGGTTGAAGAAGGCTGCAGTGTTACTTTTGTTCTCACTAAGAAAAAATAGTTACATCGATTTTTGCTTATACAAATAGGCTACTGTCCAATAATTATTATTCCTCATTTTCCCTACCCTTTACACATAGGCCTACGCGCAAATAACAAAGGCCTATACAAGCACAATTGGCCCACTCATTCACACACACACGTAAGCAACCATTGATGTATACGCTTACCTATAACTTATTGTTGCCAATTATAATATCAAAACACTAGCCACTTACGATGACTAAAAGAGCAAGAATAAAAACTAATTACTCTTTTGTTTTATAATATAGCCTAATGCACTTAATAGAATTATGATTTAGAACCATCAATATCTAGTTATCTACTGCACTTGTGCCGAATTGCTGCAAGCCATTAATTTTGATAACATAGGTACGCTTGAACCAGACAAAGTCTTTCACTATGTAGAACCTTTTTTTCGAAGTGATTTATCTTATCACTAAGCAGACCGTCATTCAGAGTCAAAGACGTTGCTAAACTAAAGCTATGTGACCATAGAAGGCACTAACCTAATCATCTTAGGTTAAAACTAATATTGTGGTTATATAGTCTTGTTCAATGTTCATGGACATACGAGGCTCAGTAGCTAAGCACATCAACTTAACTCACTTATTACATTCAGGTATCCTTGAGCAAATGCGTATCCATGAACGTTGCTTGCATTGCATTGAATAACCATCAGATCCGTTTTACTCTCTCGGTCGACGCAGTCTCGACAAACGTCTCTGATCGTCAGACTTTTCGTGTCGTTGGTGAACAGAAATCTTGTGGGAGCCTTGGTGACTACAAAAGCATAACGAAGTCGTTTTTTACAATTATTCATGAATCGTAAAATTCTGAAAGGTTGTGAAATTTCGCAATATCTTTAACCCTTTAATGCCGGAGGGTATAGGATTTCCCATACCATTTACTACCATCTCGGCATTAAAGGGTTAAACATGACAATATTAATCGATTAAAAGATGATGGAAAGGTCAAGACCCTCATGTTTGGAATAATGGAGGGCACCAACAGGCCGCATCGAGAGTGGATAGATAATATCGAAGAGTGAGGTGGAGCAGACCTCCAGCTAGAGAATGCTCTGGCTAGAGAATGCTCTGGCCAGAACAGATTTGAGTGGGGAGTTATTGTGAAGAATTCATCGGATACCTACGGGCATTGAGCCCACGGTTGTTGGTGCTGATGGTGATGATAATTAAGCGTGCTTTGAAATCATCAAACTTGTGATGCAGCCCACTTATAAAAACGATAGGTGAAAGTTTGCTAATTTTTCAATCATATGGTAACGGAGTGATACGTACATTTATGTAAGCCAGCTAGAGAATGCTCTGGCTAGAGAATGCTCTGGCCAGAACAGATTTGAGTGGGGAGTTATTGTGAAGAATTCATCGGATACCTACGGGCATTGAGCCCACGGTTGTTGGTGCTGATGGTGATGATAATTAAGCGTGCTTTGAAATCATCAAACTTGTGATGCAGCCCACTTATAAAAACGATAGGTGAAAGTTTGCTAATTTTTCAATCATATGGTAACGGAGTGATACGTACATTTATGTAAGCCAGACTATAATGACCATGCAGGGCCTGCAGCCTTGGATGTCCTCAAACCACCTGCGTCTTAACCCTAATAAGACTCAGCTTAAGTGGCTTGCAACGCCGCAGCAGCTCTCTAAGATTGATTTATCTTCCCTACATGGGCGGAGTTTATCAGGGGCTAGGGGGAGCTAAGCCCCCCAAGAAGGCCCAGAATCAACTTTTACCATGAAAATTGTATCCTTTTTCGGGGTTAGCCCCCCTAAGAAGGCCCAGACTCGGGGTTAGCCCTCCCAAGAACGGAAACCAAACTCCGCCCATGCTTCCCTATCCTTGAAATATTGCACATTTTCCATTTTGCACCTTTTCCACTTCAGTTCGGGATTTGGGAGTCGTAATAGACGTAATAGACGTAAACTTACATTTAAGCGTCACATTTACATTTTTATGTCGCAGCTGTTACTACCAGCTTCGGCAGCTCGATGTCATTTTTCGCTCTTTGACTCTTAGCGCAGCCTCAATTATTATACGTGTTCATGCGTTTGCAGTTTCACGTTTGGACTACTGCAGCGCCATATACATGTACGGTGGACTTCCGGCCTCTCGGATAGGGCCCCTGTAAATAGGGTAGGCCTACTGCGCATGGGCCGCATTTCCAAGTTTGACCGAGTCTCCGAGTACATGCGGGACGTACATATACTCCACTGGCTCCCTTACCCACAGCACATTGAATACCAGGCGCTGTTTTAAGGGCTTCGTCCCTTTATTATTATTGCAGGAGCTCTGCTACTCCACCACGCACGCTGCTCTCCCCGTTCAGCTGCACAAGTGGAACTTTATAATTGTTCCCCGCTCACGGACTGCAATCAGGTAGCGCGGTGCTTGCGTTTGCGATTACGATGTCAGAATGCAGCATTGCATATAAAAATAACAATTTTATATTCTGCCTGTTTCTTTTGTTATTACTTAAGCCTACCGTTTATCGGTTGTCCATTCCAAAGCCAGACAACGGTTGCGTTTGGTTTGGCGAAAGCGGAACACTTGAATGTAATGGAATCACCTTCTGTCACATTGACATTGCGTGGACCATCAGACTCTCGGATGAAGATAGGCGCAGCTGAAAACACGGTTCAAACAAAATATAGAAATTTTAACAAGGCAAAGAGTGGCATAAAAGAACACGAAACGATGCGAAAACAGAATCCATTACACATAGTACGGTATGCGTTTTAGTTGATCTCCAGTTGTTTTACTATGACAATACCTGCATGATTTCAAGTGTTAATTTTTTGTTCATTCTGTTTGATTGTGAAGGGTCTGGTGAGGTAAAATGCTATTTGGAATAATACACAATCTTGCAAGAATTCTAACTAAAGAAAATCGGCCTGTAGCTTATTGATTGAACATCATGACTTCTTAGGGTCACTTGAAAAATAATTTATGCGTAATATTGAGAAATGCATAATATCAAGATTTATGCGTACCTTGAACACGAATATTAAACGCGTGACTAACAGTTCCTTCGGAATTATTTGCGGTGCATACGTAGTCTCCTTCATCAGATTCAGTCACGTTAGCAATGATGAGTAGCGTCTTATAATGTGAAATAGGAATACTGTGTCGTTTAGAGGGCAAATTATTCCCATGCCTTGACCAAGTTATATCGGGCAACGGTCTGAAGAAGAAACAACAAAGATGCAGATGCGCATTGCAAGACAGGTATTGACATGATGCTCATTGCATCCATGGTAACTCGTGGGACCCAGTGGTGAAGGGGTGTGCACAGTGCATTGGAGGCTTGGAGCCGAAAGGTTGAGAGTTCAAATCCACCTCAAACCGGAGGGACCCAGAGCAAGTCCTTCACTCTCAACTGTACAAGCGATTTGGCGTGAAACTCCGATTCAGTGTCCACCGTTGTAGTTAGGAGCGCCACTGAGTAGTAAATCTTGAAGGGTCGCTATACCAAGTGCTCATAAATACAATTGAGTAGTCTGTAAACTGAATATACATTAATCACTTCGCCATTGAAATCTTGAGTTTAAATTAAAGAAGAATTTTTTGTGAAGACAACATTGAAAGGAGGCCGAGCAGGCTACGTAACAGAAGTCTGTAAAACTGTCATAGATTCAGTGGCGGCGCCAGAAACTTTTTTGTAGCCATGGCATAGCCAAGGCAGTCATACAAGTAACCAGGACAGAGGGCAAGTTGCGTGCTCGGTAGCACGGGCTTACATAGGCCCACATTTTGGTACTATCGTGCTCATAACCAACACTGCGCTATTAGGGTTGGCTGGTCAGAGAATCAGATAGGCGAGGCCATAAACCGAACGCTTTTGACATTTGGAAAACAAATCTTATAAACCTACTAGACTAATCACAGTGACTTAGTGAAGCATTGCAGATTCTCTTTCAAGTAGCCTAGCATATCGAAAGCAAAACGTTCAGCAAACAACAGGGTAGTGCATTTAAGCTTAGAGTCATAAAGACGACCTCACTTTCCTGACGAGAAGCACCTAAGTTTGATCTCTCGTCCAATCAGAGCGACATCTTGCAACTTAGCAAAGTACGTAATGTTTGGAGGAAAATCTCGCAGAGGTCCGGAACCTGTTAAAATAGTCAAGCCTTCAATTTTGCAAAGGTCTACATCAATACTTTACAAGACTAGTAATTCATGACATTCAGATGTCAAACTATTCCTGCACGTATTCACAGCAGAACCCTATTTATTTTTCAAGTCCAGTTGATAGCTACATGTAGCCTATCTAGGGCTACAGGGTGGGCCAGCATAAATGCACCGACGTTGAATGCGTAGGCCCTGACAGCCCTGTTACGTTACAGTAGCTCAACCAATTTTTGCATTTTATTTTGGCTTAATGTATTAAATTGATTATACTTCAACTCTAGTATTAAGAATCAAACACATTAAAATTTATGTAATTGTATTTTTAGCCTACATGACGTAGATTGTGACAATAAAATACTCGTTTTTAGTAGCTACGGTAGCTAATTTCAAAAGCATTACAATTTTAACAGTAACTGCTCGAAAAATTCATAAAGCTAGAAATTTTACTGTAAGCCAATTTTATTGTTAACTAGCTGTACCCGGTCACGCGTTGTTGTGGCAGAAAAGACCGTCCTCCCCCTCCCCTTCTCTCCACCTCCCCAACTCCTCCCCCTGCCCCTTCTCCCTCCCCTGGCCTCTCCCCTTCCAGTTCTATTCTATTCCATTCCCTCCCTCTGCCTTCCTGCATCTCTCCCTTCTCCATCCCTCCCCTCCGGTCCCACCCCTACGGTTCCTCCCCTCCCTCTTCGCCCTGCCCCGCTCCTTCCTTCCACCCTCACACCATTTCTTCCCGACAGCGACAAATGCGCTATCGCGATTTTTGGGCGACTTTGCAACTTGATTTCGCGACAAAGAGCTTCCGAAATGTGGCAACCCTCGTCGACGTTGGGATGTGTATAATTTAAAAATGGCGGTCGAATGGAATTCAAAGTTCTCTTTTGGTGGAAAAGATTGGGTTTTTCCGGAAAAAGCATCTTACAACACGGTGCTATTGGAATGGAAGGTCTTGGTAAATTTTCAAAACAATCGTTCCGTAACTTTCCGAGAACGTCGTCGTCACGCCCATCCTCATTGCTGCGGATCGGGGATCAGAGTCGACGACGTCATCCTCCTCCATTGCTCTCTGTTTCTCGCGGTCCTCACACAGTCCACCATCGCCATTCCCGTCCACTCCACCACGTCATCCATCCATCTTCTTCTCGGCCTTCCTCGGGCCCTATTTCCATCCACATAGCCCTGACATATGAATGCCGGCAGCTTGTGTGCTCGGATCATATGTCCGAAGTAGTTCAGCTTCCTTGCTCTCACCACCTCCAGCAGGCGCCGTTCCGACTGTATCTCTTCCAGTATAGATTCATTTGTTCTTAACTCCCTCCAGCTGACTCTCAGCATCTTTCTATATGTTGTAATCTCAAATGCTGATATTCTCCTTTTGTCTTCCACCCTTAGCGTCCTAGTTTCACAGCAATACAGCGCCACTGGCCGCACCAATGACCCCATAAGCCTTAGCTTCAACCCTCTTCCAATTGCTCTATCCTTCCACAGCGCAGTCAAAGACCCCATGGCTGTTCGCGCCATCCCCAGTCTTGCTCTTATTTCCCTGCCTCCATCTCCACTCTCCTCCACTATGGCGCCTAGGTAACGAAACGACTCCACTTGCTCCAAGATTCCTCCATTACATGTTATCACTATCTTCTCTCGATTTCTTCTCATTACCATGACTTTTGTTTTCTTGCGAAATACTGGCAACAAACTGTAGCAAAGTTTCATTTTTATTTAGGGCCTATATAGATTAGGAAATACATGTAGTTTGTTGCAGTTCATTCTAATCAAATGGATGTTCAATATATCTCCCAAGTGCTACAATAGCATCACTCAGCTGCATCAGCTATTCGACGCAAATAGTGGTCAATGAACTGTTGACTGGCATCTGACCAGCAGTTCACCATGACCTCTTTGAGATGTTAAAATGTTACGGACCTTCTGTCGACGGCGCCGTATTGCGTTCCTAATTATAACAAAATAAATGGTGGTTTGCGCTGTTTCAATTATTTTATTAAAATTTAAATAAATCCAATTAAACCTTTCCCAAACTAATACTAAAGAGAAAAATCTCTTTTTTGATGCATGAAGTCTAAATAAAAAATTGGCTGAGTTATACGCGTTCAAAGTCGGTACACTTATGTTGACCCACACTGCATCGTAGCCCACAGGGTGGGTCAGCATAAGTGCACGGACTTTGAACGCGTATAGCTACGATGCCTTTTTGATCGAGGAGGTGCCAGAAAGTATTTGTTACCAGGGCATGTAAACTTCTTGTCAAGGCAGTCATGCAAGCACTAGGGGAGGTGACGTGATAAGTCATAGGCCCCTACCCAAAAATTATCTGGAAAATTCAAGCGATATTGTGACGGTTCAAACAACAGGACAAAGACTTTTACCAAGGCGCTCACCCTGACCTGCCCTGCTACAGCGCTACCGTTGTGTTCAAGATGTTTCTAAGAAACCTTGATCTGGTGTTGTTCATCCAGTCCGTTCGTGGTCTTCCTCTAACTCCAGCGCCTAGCAATGTGCCTTGCATAAATCAGATTATGTAAATACGATTTTTACGACCTGAAAATGTCTTTTGAACTGCAGCAGGTAATTTCGCGTTACCTTGTGTTACAGTTACTCTTGCGTAGCTTCCGCTCAATCTTTGGTCAGTAACTACATTGTAGGTTATGCTCTTGTAGAAATTTCTATTGAGTTCGTCATTTTTTAGAGCATAGGCAAAGTGAAGATCTCCTAAACGAAGTAAAAATCAACTGGTTGTCAGTTTAGAATTTTCTTTGAGACAAATAAAAACACAAATTGTTAAGATGAATCCCAGCTAAATTTCTTCAATAATCGCTCTGCCAACATATCCACCCGTGGGCTTTCGGTGGGATTCGTGTGGGCTCCATGTGGCTATAATGTGGAAAGAATTTTGTTTCCTAACTAGGTTAAATGTGGGCATTCTGGCACGGCGTTCATCTGAGTTCCTAAATTTGCAGTGCAACGACAGCTACCGAATAGGCGTGGGACGGAGCAGGGGCTATGTAGGGCGGAGTGAGGTTGCGAGCGAGTGGGGGGACGCAGTGAGGATGGGGTGTGGCAGAATATGGGCAGAGAGCGGTGCGGGCGGGAAGAATAGGAATAGGGCTGCGGGTGGAGTAGGTTGAGGAGGCCTGGGCGGGGGTGGGTGGCATGGAGTGGCGTTGGGGGTTGGTGGGAGCCGGGTTTATGGGGTGGATCGGAGTGTTGCGGGGCGACAACGCGAACTTTTCTGGGCACCGCTGTGCAGGAAAGCGCAAACACAAAATTGCATCGGGTACCGTCTGGTACCACAGCAAGTACTTTTATATAGCGCCCCTTCAGGAATCTTGTTTTTAACTAATACTTCTAATTTTTCAAAAAAATTCTTCGCACTAAGAAAACTATTCATATTAGACAGATGCATCAGGTAATATTTAGACATTTGCGCTAAGAAACCTCTATGAAAAAATCAATGTTCTTAATTTCCTGCCTTGCATTTATCAAGCTCTTGCTATTAAAAAGTCTAACCTTGGATATCGTGCTTTTTGCACTTCTGCAAAAAGTTCTGCTTGCGCCCATTGTATCAGATTCTGCTAAATGCAGTGCATAGGTTACAATACAGTACAATACAATACAATTATAAGACTTAATTCGATAATACCTCCTTACAAAGCTCAGAAGAGCATATTGAAGTTCGGCAACCATTAAAAACTACGTAGCCTATATGTAGATTTGAAAATGTAAGTTTTCAGTTTAGAGCGAAAGATAGTCTTAATAAAAGAGTTACGAGCAAGAGAAGGCAGAGAGCTGCAGATGAATGGATCAGCAAAATTAGGTGAAAGAACGCTGACCATAGACAAGACGTGTACCAGGAACAACATACTTTCCAACAGATGCTGATCGAAGAGGAGAACGATCTTTAACAGAGTTATAAGGTACGACTATGGAAGATAAGTGGGATAGCAAGTGATCTGTGCATGCTTTGTACACGAGGAGCCCAAGTTTGAAGCGAATACGCTGACAAACAGGTAGCCTGTGTAAAGAGCGAAGAGCTGGTGTGATGTATTAACAATGTCGTCATCAATAACTATTATTGCTCAGCATGCTTATTGTGACAATACTAATTATTACGAATGTTCAGGTTAGTTTAGTTATAATTGTTTGGCTTAAATTATGACATTGCTTGACATGCCTATTATGCGATAGCATTGAGCCAAGTAATGGGTGACATAAGTTGCCTGCAACAGTAAATGTCTTCCTCTAATTCTATTGTATCAGAGAGTCCTAAAACCTGCTAAATTTTCATAAGCAGATGATTTTATCGAGGTGATCATTACCGTTGCATGCTTGGCGCACCCTTTCTGTAGTCAGAAATTTGTTAGGATTCGAGCCGACAACAGTTTCCCAGCTGTAAGTCGGCATTGGAAAACTGTTTCTTCTTGCAGCGGGAATGACAAACGGATGACCCTCTTGAACTGTAATATTCACAAAGCTTGGCCAGGCGTGTTGAAGAAATGCGTGTTGAATATGAGCAACGGTTGAAAGAGCCGTGCCATACTGATTCGTAGCAAAGCATTGGTAGAAGCCGTCGTCGCTCTTTTTTGCATTGTTTATTGTTAAATCTCCGACGGAAACTGCAAGGAATGGTGGACTAGTCGTGCTTCGGTGTTTGTTGTTGTGCCTCCATTCGAACCTGCAAAAACAATCAGCATTTATTTTATGGCGAAATCCTGCGCTTCTGTTATATCGGTTCCGAAGTACGTGGGCCTAACGCGCCTGTTAGTGTGTTAACAGTGTTATAGGCCTATCTCAAATCGGATATATCGACATGCCATCTAGACCTGTAGAATTTTCTTCGGTGCATCACCAGTAGCCTACGTTTCAGCTGTGTCCACGAAAGTCTAGGCTTATTCGTTTACTTTAGTAAAGGACTGACCATACGATGTATATTTGTCAATTAAGAGCGCGTACGCATGCATGAATGCACTCAATGTAGCCCATCATGCAATGTTGTTGAAAGCATCGGACAAAATTTAATATACTTAGGCTATAGCCTAAGTAAAAGTAAACGTAAAATGGATTTTTATTACTTAAGTAAAAGCAAAAGTAAGCTTACTCATCACAAATTTTACTTAAGTAAAAGCAAAAAGTATCCTTCCAAGTAATACTTTTAAAGTAAAAATAGCCTACCGAGTCTTTCTTTAACTTAATCCATTAGGGTCAACCGGGGGGTTATGGACCCCTTAAGCCTTTTGGCTATTATCGGCTTAATTTTAAATAAAGATTATAATGTGAATATTCTATTTCAAAGTACTCTAGGAGAGGTACTTGGAACGTTATTAAAAGCTGGAAAATATAAACAGGTTTTTGTGAAAAATTCGAAAATATAATTTTTGTTTTGTGTCCATATCACCCCGGGATTGGGGGGATATGGACATGGGGTGTCCATATCACCCCCTAATGTCGATATCATCCAAAAGCACCTGATTGATATGAAAGTTATTAAGAAACATTAAACAGTCATTAAATTTATTAGAACATTGGTAACTAGAACAAAAGGCAACACTTTGTGTCAATCTCTGAAGACACGGACATGGATGCTGGCCCTGGGAAATCTTCCGGTTCGTTGAGTAGCGTAGACATGGGATATAGATCCAATGCCATCGCCGGTACATTAAGCTGCCCAAACATAGGGGATTTACCAGATGGCTCTTCCTGTAGACCTACATTGAGTGGCACATAATTATGATGAATCCAGTGCCTCATCCGGTAAGTTCAGCAAAACTGACAGATGATGGTCCCAGTGGCTCCTCTGGTATACCACATAAGACATAGGATTGATCCGGTGCCATCACGGTACATCAAGATGCCCAGACATCGGGGGATAGGTTATACCAGATCTCTTCCTGCACTGTACGTAGGTCTACATTGAGTGGCACATACGATGGATCCAGCGCATCCCTGGCACACCTGCTAATTTGGCATTGTCTAAAGACCACTGAACCCTAACGTGTCTATTTTGGAACTCTCGTAGCATTGTTTGCAATAATTAGCCTATGATAAAAAAAAGCAATTAAACTATAGGCCCATACCAACAGCAGTAAATCTGTCTAAAACATTCCTTATGTAGGCCTAAAAAACAGCTTGGGAGGTATGGACATTCAGCCGGGGTGATATGGACAGTGTCCATATTACCCCGGTGTCTCAGTGTCCATATCACCCCAATAGCAATGGTATATCGGATCGTTGCTTTCTCACGTTTAGGAAGCTCATGACGTGAAATAAAAGACTCATAATTATACAATGTCAAATAGCCTATATTTAAAACTGCCAACTTCAAAAATTTTTCTCAAAAAGGCACATTTTTATATAATTTTTTGAATCAGGGTTAGCTATTTTATAGAAATCGGATAATTTGAAAAACAACGCGTATAAATCTGATTTTTACCATTGCAACATCAGTTTATAGTTGAAAGGTGAAGGACGAATATGCATAGAGCTATAAACAGACTAGAGTTTATTATATTATCATATTAAGCTGTAGAAGAGGGGTGGCCATAACACCCAGGGTGTCCATAACACCCCGGGTGACCCTATTAATCTTCAAAAACACTAGGCTTAAATTCTCGAAATGGCTATCGTTGAGTCTAGCATGCGCTGCTGATTCATTGTTAGCACAATGCACAGCTGAAGAGTCATTTTGTTGCAGAAATGACAGTGCGTCCATCGAAAATCTATTTACAGGCATGCACATTTGAATAAGCTGTTTTAGCTTAGCGTAACGGAATGTCAATCGGCGCATTGAAGTGACGAACATTGCTTCGAGTGTCACATAAATTGTAACTAAGTAAAAGTACTAAGATATAGGAAAACTTTTACCACGTTGAAACTCACAGTATTTCGGATTTTGATACTTCGTTACGCGTGAAAGTATTCAAATTCTTACTTAAGCACGGCAACGCGTTACTTTTAACTTGTAACTGTACAACACTGAGCCAATGTAGACAATAATTTATGAATGCATGCCCTGATATTCTGCTCAACTACGCAAGGTAAGCTTACCATTCAAAATTTCTGGTTTTGAAATTTCAAGCTTTGTATGCAGAGAGGAAGAAACAGCTATGAAAGAAAAATCAGTTACGTTAAGGATGGTGTTCCTCCAGCTCTGCATGGAAGTGTGATATTTTGAAACTCTCTGAAGATAACTTCTCTCTCTGGACTTATCGCTATCGATGGCGGCAGTCGTACTAAAACAAACTCAACGCTCAAAAACAGTGTCTTCACTTAAAAATCGCCCACATGACGCAAAGTAGGCCTAAATAATACACCTAAATCCTCAGAGATAGCCTACGCACATAATTATCATGCTTCGTTACGCTTCAAGGAAGGATCGCAGACTTCGACTGCACTAAATGCAAATAGAAAAACATCATTTAAAAGGACTGCAATGCAAACGTAGTAGCTCGAGACCATCAGTAACGCTTCTACTCTGTACATCAGTTCATCTGTTACAGTAGCCTACTCACATAAAATTAATCGCATCATTTGCTGAATTGCTGTGCAATAAGCCAATAACGGATCAAAGACAGACGTAAGACACTCGTTCGTGCATAATGCATGTAAATTTTGCTGAAGATCGTCGTCTAGATTTTGAATGATCTGCCAACTTGTGCATGGTAAATTAATAGACCTACCATGATGGCAGCAGCGTATTTACTAAAATCTGCAACTATGATTTGATTTAGAAGTTGTAGGCTACTTTCAATTGTCACTCAAAGATGACTTCTGCTCTGAAAGTATGAATACTACATAGGAGTTTACAGAAAGCACATAGACCTAACTTTGATTGTAGATGGCAGTGTTAAATCTAATTTAAGTAGCCAACAGCCGACGCTCTTGAGATTAATCCTCAGAAATCTCCAATAGTTCGGACACAGTCCACATCACCCTAGCGGCCTAACCCTTTTTGCTGACAAGACCCAACAGTAGATTTACTTCCTGCTTATGGCTCTTGTATTATCGTAGGGTCTACTAGTGAGGCAATGCACGTTGTGAAACAGTTGCCATTTAAACAAGAAAGAAAAGAAAATGTATAAATACGATCTTTTACCATTTCACGATTAAATTTTAACAGGTTGAATAGTTTCATAACTTCTGAAGCTACTTACCGTCTTTTTGAGTTGAGATAGAGCCACATAGGAAGGCCGAGCATATGACAGTTATGATGAGTATTTTCATTTTCCCGTTTCTAACAAGCAAGGTAAATTAGGATTAGTATTGTTCCTAGTGAAATTCGACGTTTTTGATTACTTTCACTTCACGCCACCAATTCTAAAATTTAGCTATGCAAATACAAAGGATGAAATTAATAAAATATTCTATTGACAGTCAGCGAAAACCATTCATAGCCTATATTTTTTCATCTTTTTCCATTAAAGTCATAAGTGATGCTCCATAATTTCATCGGTCTGACGATAGATTCATGCAGCTCTACATGTAGGTTCTATAATAGGCCTATAGTATATAAGTCGCTTAGCCTAGGGGCCGTCCATAAAGTACGTCACGCTCCAGGGGGAGGGGTGTAAGAAAGTGTGACAGTTTGTGACAGGGGGAGGGGTCAGGCTATGTGTGACGTCACATATTTAATTTTTTAAATGTTATTTCTAATTCTTTTATATATGTTTTTGTAGAATTTAATAGCTTTAAAAATTATTTTCAAAAATTTTGTGAACATTTGAATTAGTTATATGTCAAAATAGCATGAAATACGTTACCCTGAATGTGTTGTTCACGATTCCTTTCGCTAGGAGCGCTAGTAATGCTGTTGCGAAGCCTTGTTTTAGGCCCTATGTGTAGCCTTGCGGTGTTAACTTTTTCAAATTCGAAAGTGTGACGTACTTTAGGGGGGGGTCCGAGATTTGACAGTTTGTGACAGGGGTAGGGGTCAAAATTGGTCAAAAATAGCGTGACGTACTTTATGGACGGCCCCTAGCGTTCTGATCTGCTCTGTTGATGTTTATCGCCCGCACTGTGTAAACCAGTAGGCCCTAAGGCCTACATCATTGAGCAACTAGGTCACTTGCTATCCATCCTGGTTCTACATAGGCCTACTGCATTGCTATTGATATAAAAGTCATTGTTTCTATTCGCCACGATCTAATCTAATCAGGAAGTAGACTTAGTACGCATGTAGGCTATTTTATTGAACCGCCTGCAAAATAATGCACGTCAGGAAAATCACCAAATTAATAGCTTTAACAGTGCCTTTGCCATGCTGCACAACGCGTCAAACGATGATTTGCTGAATATTATTTATCACTGCAACTCACCTATTGGCGTCAAGAAGAAATTAGGCTATATTATACTGTTTTCAGCTTTAACTGAGTGTACATGTAGCTGTGAAAATAGCATTCATAATCGTTGTTGTTCTTTATCCCTTTGGCACAGACCGGATTCAGATTCACTCGTGAGAATGTGTCCGGAACCGCGGCGATGTCGACAGCAGCAATAATTTTTATGATTAAAATTATCTGTATATTTTCATGCTGTGTTTGTTTATAGGCCTAATAATTTATTATAATTATTGACTTTGAATTTGCGACACAAACATTGCAGATAAAGATTGTTGCACAGGCTTGGTAGTTTTTCTAGTTCCACCCTGATAATTAGACTATTATAATCGTGATTATTTAGCGGGCAGCCATAGGCCGATACAAAATATGCAGTCCTAAATAGATCTGTGCAGTTTCAGAAGGACTTCCGTGTAGTTAAAAATAGTGTGGTAAATAGAAAGCTAGTAGGCATATATGCCAATAGTCCATTATAAGATAGTTAGGAAAATGTGAAATTAGTCCGTGAGTTGCTCTTATTGCTTATTACGAATTTCGTCCTGCCCTGTGGAATAATATCGTAATCGTAATCTCGAGATTTCTACAGCGCCCACAAAAGCGAAGTCACGGGAACCAGCTTATTCACAGGCGCTATATTGAATGACTCAGTCTTGATTCTTGAACAGTACTGTCTAGAACTGTCTCGGACCTTATGGTTCGGTCTCGGAATATATTATCTCGGTCTCGGCACCCAGAGTCTCGGTCTTACTTTCAAAGTTTACTGCGTTGAATACAGTGTCTGTCAGCATTTTATAGGCCTAAACCTCTGATTCAACCTATACAGAACAACTATTAAGAGACTTTCGCCTCCGAAGGGCAAGAGATATAATCGCCTTCGGAGTTGAAGTTAAGACGAGTGAAAACGACAAAACAATTGCTATTTGGCATCAAACTTGCAATTTTGCTTATAATTATGGTATTAGCTCTTGACGCATTGTAGGGATCGTTCTTCCGGGAATATCAGCATCATTTGAGCTGCAGGTAATTTATCCATCAAAAATATTATTTAGATGACAATTTGCATTACGTAGGCCTACTTGAACGAGACCTACATGTCCTACACTCTGCCGCTTCTTGACTTACACCACCTTGTTATTGTACAAGTAAACAAAAGATAATGCATGTATTTTCTTTTCCCATCTGCTTGTTTTCATCCATCTACACTTCTACAGCCCTAAAATAAATGTTCTGTAGTTTAATTCATTTATTTAATTCTCAATTAATTTTTTCGGCCACCAGAGCAACAAATCAGATCAAATGAAGCATCAAAGAAACAAAGTTAACAAAATAAAATAAAGCAATGCTTGAGTGATGCCAGACATGACACCTTTTGAATAAACGATGTAAAGTAAACTATACGTCTCCTAAATGTAATGTAAGAACTATTCTGAATACCAGGCGTGAAAGTAAATGCCACAAAACATCATAATAGGCCTACAATAAGAAGCGTTCGATTGTAAGAATAAGCTGGTAGTCTGCTTTGCTCGGTTTCTCAAAACCCGTCGTCTTCAATTCCAACGCGATGCGCAGACGCTGTTGGATGTATTGTTCTTTTAGTGCGTTGTCTCCACAGCACCAGAGTTGTCGGTGCTTGCAGCGTGTGTCCCTGAACTGAGCCCAATGCCTTGTATCTCGATTCCTTTGTTATCCTGAAAAACCATTGGAAGTAAGTCAGACTTGTCCTTTTTCTTGGGAGGCTCTTCAAATGTCTTGCGACAGCTGCAAATGTAGTTTTGGTAGATGGAGGAGATCTTCTCTTTCACTGTCTGAAATGCACCCGCATATTTTAAGCTCATCAACATATTTGAGTCAAATGAAACCATAGGCAAAAATTAAGTTATTTTTAAATAGTATATATATATATATATATATATATATATATATATATATATGAATTTCAATGAACCCTTAAATGAAAATGAACGAACTAAGCAATTCTCATTGAAAATTGAAATGAACAAAATGATCTTTACTAGCCGACTCGGTCATAGAACACCCTTCTGTCCGAATAAAGCTCTGCAACTAACTTATCGGCTACGGCTACCCTGCAAGAAATGTTAAGAAATACCTAAAGGGCATAATTATGTGTAAAGCCAAACAAAGAGCTGAAAATTTCCATTAGAGCCTATGAAAATGCCAATATTGATAGCAATGAATTTGTTTATCTTGTTATGGAGAAGTGCATGAAAGATGAAGGATCCCTGTAAAAAGAAACAGTTTTTGGCATTAAATTTTTTTATCCTGCCGAGTACGTCTTTAGCAGGACATAATGGTTACTCAATAAACCCGTTTCCTCTAACATCAACATCAACAAACAGACGCCTGTTTGGCGCCTGTTTATGGTTGCCGCTACTTTATTTTTTAACTTTATTATTATACTTTATTATTATTTCTGTGATTTATTTTACATTATTTTTGACATGCAGGCTGATCGTGTGCGGTGTGTCACCAGGAATTGTCTGATTTTAAATTAAACGAATACAATTATAATGATAGTGAAGCTTTAAAAAGTCTAAAATTCATCTTCTCAATGTCTATTCAATTTATCAATCATAGCTGATTTGTGGACTTTAATGCAATAATGTGCATTTTAAAGTCTATGGATCTAGGACTCTAGGTCAACGAGATTCATCTAGTTTTTTAATATCAAACGTGCATTATAATGTGGCATTATCAAGTCTGCCTAAAATCAAAATGACGACAAACCCGCTCTAACCTGTGACGAATTGATGATAATAAACAGATAGAAGAGGACAACGTGACCGATAGAAAAGAGAAGGACGCTAGTTACTAGCCAACCAAGGCCAAGCACTGGACCCGCCACCGACAGATTCCAAAGCATCGCTCTTCAACAACAAATAAATTCAAGCTATAAAATGACATTCTGGTAAATTTCTTATACACCACAATTACATGTAGGACGTGCACAATCCAGCACGCTATCCAGTAGCGGAGCCAGAAGGGGGCCAGAGGGAACTAGGCCCCCAAAAGGATATCCGGCTTTTTACATGTCAAAAATAAATATCTCCATGATGAGCCCCTCCTTAAAAAATGAAATAGGCCTAATATTATATCCATGAGATTTCGACCAAACGACTATAAAAAGGTCGTCAGAACATTTGGCGGATGAAAATGGAAAATTTCATCCGCGAGGATTCAGCTTCCAAAACTGAAACCCTGGCGCCACCACTGACGCTATTACGCTATTCCTAGACCATAGGCGGAGTTCGGAATTTGGATTTCGTTCGGGGGGGGGGGAGAGGAGCCGAAAATAACTTGGACTTTGGGGCGGAGACTTGGTCCAGAACGAGTGGCGCCAACAATATTTTCATCGACCAAATTTCACGAAGACCTAAGTTATTCGTCAAAAAACGTTGATGACCTTTTTTGTCCTTCTATTGAAATATCGTGGAAAGCAAAAATGCTTAGTTTGTGCCTTCTTGGAGAAGCTTGGCCTCCCCTAGTCCCAAACTCCACCCATGCCCTCTAGGCTCTAGGCGCCCGCACATAGGGACAAACGGGGTAGGCTACTTGCCCTCATGAAAAATTGACACTCATATTTTAAGCTATTATTTTTGGTTATTACCACATTTGTTAGCATTAAAGCTCTAATGCTAAAAAAAGTGAAACTGAGAATTGCACATTTAGAAACTTCTTTGCAAAATGCCCATGTTTCTAATTTCCTGCTTTGCATTTTTTAAGGTCTTGCCAAAATATTTATCGGTGACAAATTTTTGACCATCCTGCAAAAATGTCTTCGGGTGCCCACGCATGCCCTAGACTATATGACACTAGAGCTGTTACTTTAGGGAAGTGCTGTCCAACGTGCGGCCCGCGGGGCGCATGCGGCCCGCGAGATGATTTCAAGTGGCCCGCCAGGGCTCACTAAATTTGTGCACTTTGTATAAAAAAATTAATGAAGTAAAGGATAAAGTCACTGGTCGACTTGAGCGTTTATTTCCGTTATTGATTTAGTGATAGTAGATGTAATATTTGCCCTCTGGATGTCTTTTATTATTTCCTGAGGGGGGTGCTCGGTAGTACAGTGGATAGCGCGCTGGACTGTCGACTCAGCTATGATGAGTACACGGTCAGTGGATGATGAGACGGCGAGAGAGAGGGGATTGACCACCGCCTTCATATGCCAAGGCCTTGAAAATGAAGTCTTTTTTCCCCTTTGGATGTCTTTTATTATTTCCCCCTGATTCCTCCTCTTCTCCTTTGGATGTCTTTTATTATTTCCCCCTGATTCCTCCTCTTCTCCTTTGGGGTCTTTTGTTATTTCCTGATGTAAAGTTAACAACCGGCTGCCTTTTAAGAAGTCTGATATTGAAGATAAATGAAGTTAAATTGGTGTTAAAACATAATCTAGGGGTGTTTTCCATTGAAGAAACAATCAGCTAATACACCAGTTAAAACCAGTTAAAAATTAAGGTCGTAAGAATACTGCCGAAAAGTCTCTAGCTAATATATTTAGTGCGATGTGCGAATAAGCGAATATCTCGAGAAAATCGGTATTGGTTACGAAAATTATGCAACTACCGGTTGAATTGTTATACGCAGCTCCCGTTCCCCCTCCGCCCGCAATTTGCATGTAATTCGCCCCATTTTTATACAGGTAGGCGTTACCAGGAGCGATGGTTAGATACAGCAACAGTGCACACCTGCTACCTATTAAAAGCCACGCAGCAACCGACCTATAACATCGTTGACACTTCGCACAGGGCACAATACGATAAATCTTATGACACGCGGTGCAATGCGATAAAGTCTTATCCTACGCGGTGCAATTTGTTGAAAAATCGTCCTTCACCTCTGAATCTGTCCCCAAACTTCCGGTTATGTCCCCAAACTTCCGGTTCTGTCCCCAAGATAAATTTTTGTCCCGAGATAGGCAACTTTACAGGACAAGAAGACAAAAAAAATTTTGCTAACTTTTTTTTCTAACTTTTTTTCTAGGATTTTTTTTATAGGTTTTTTTTCTAAGTTTTTTTTTCTAGGTTTTTTTTTTTTCCCTAGGTTTTTTTTTTTTTTTTTTTTTTTCTAGGTTTTTTTTTTCCTAGGTTTTTTTTTTGTGTTTTTTTTTTTTTTTAGTCATCCGTTCCAAAAAGTCAAGAATTTTGTTTTCTCGAATGTCTTTTTCTTCTTAGAACAGGCTGCGAATGTACATTAGAACTTGTTATTACAGCGTGTTGTTATTCATAGAGAAGTAATGATTGCACAAGGGCTGTAGTAGTAAATCAGTTTGCTAATAGTAGTAGTAAAATCACAATGATATCAAGTCTTTATTATCAATCCATGTATCGAATGACTCGTCATACCCCAACCATTTAACCAAAGACCGATTTCCTCTTTTTCTTATAATCTTTTCTATTTTAAATGTATCTTGCGTTGTCGATTGTAACTCAGCTTCATAAAATGTCCCTTTTATTTCTTCTCCATGATAGTCAGATATTTTATAGGTTATAGGATCTGTGTATTGGATTTGTGTTATTGTAAAAACTTCCTGTGTCCAACGATTTGTGTAGCCTTTCTCGAATGTCTTTTTCTTCTTAGAAATTCTTACTTTATCTCCGACTGAAAATTTAGGTTTACTAGTTTCAGGTACAGCGTCGCCATATAAATTCATCCACACAACCCACTCGTTTGCTTTGATGCTCGCTTTAACAGGAGTCATTTTAATGGAAGAATGTCTTGTGTTGTTGTATAAATTAACCATATTATCTAAAACATCGATATATCTCTGAGTTGAATTTGCTGTAAAATACTTGAACATTTTCTCTTTCACTGTTCTCTTAAATCTCTCTACGATACAAGATTTCTCTTCGTTCTCAGTTGAATACAACTCCATACCTAATGATTTTACCTGTTTATTGTAGAATTCAGATCCCTTATCGACCCAAAGTTTTTCACCCCTTCTTTTGCTCGTATTAAATGTTTTTGTGAAAGCATCTGCCACAGATTCTCCGCGCTTATCTTTTAACGGCTGAATAAATGCATATTTTGAAAATATATCAATGACGCTTAACAAATATTTCACACCAGAATTAAATTTAGCATAAGCCTGCATGTCAATCAAGTCAGCCGCCCAAACTTTGTCCACTCCCTGAACATAAACAACTCGCTTCCTGAACTTCCTGACTATAGGTTTATGCAATTCGTCAGCAAGTTGGTCTGTCCATCTCAGAGTTTTTTTTCAACCCCATTCCAAAATGGGTTTTCGTTGATAAAATCGGTTTAACTATAGATCGTTCAATTCGTTCGCGGAACGAAGGATTAGGTATATTATTTAATTCATCTATCATAGCTCTGTCAGCGACGTTTCTCCCTGCTGTATCAGTATGTTTAGCATAAGCCATGTCATGGCGATAGGCTGCTTGATCAACTCTATCTACTGGTTTACTCCAGTCTTTTGGCGTCCCGTCAGGGTTTAAACGCAAATCCAGTCGAGTTCCTGGACCCGTGAAAGAATGTCCTGGAAGATGCATTTCCCCTGGGTACTTTGCCCATGGAAGTTTAATATTAGAAGTAGCAGAATTGAGAGCTGAGACCAAATCACCACCTGTAGCGGTGGACATTTTAGTAAACTGAGTTTTTCTAGCGCCACACTCAACGCACACACCCCTAAGCATAGGTCTACCATTCTTACTGACGACTCGTTGAACATCTTTAGATTCAGTTTGTCGCTTACATTTTACACAATACGAGTTGTGCTCCATTTTAATATAATATAATTAAAATGGAAGTCCAAGACCTATCGTGGAATGAAGAATCAAGTAAACGCTTTAACAGTCCTCTCTTACCAAGAAGCATCAGAGGTTTGATCGTAGGTAAGTCTCAATGCGGCAAGACAATATTACTACTTAATTTATTACTGAGACCTGGTTGGTTAGACTACGATAACCTGCAGATCTTTGGAAAAAGTCTTTTTCAATCAGAATACAAGATACTAAAGAAAGCATTCGAAGAGAAATTACCAAAGGAAGCAATTATAAGACTTTTCGATAATAGAGATGAGATAATGAAATTAAATGTATCACCGACCGCCGTAGTCGAGGAGATGTCTAAAAACATGGGGAAACATCGGATATAGACTGCAAGTTCTTTGAAACCTCTGAAGATGTTCCAGATCCACGAGACTTAAGTCGAGATAAGAAGAATCTCATGATTTTTGATGATTTACAGTTAGAGCGACAAAATAAATGCGAATCGTATTATATAAGAGGTAGGCATAGTAATGTAGACTGCTTTTACCTAGCACAAAATTATTTCAAGCTACCTAGACAAACTATAAGAGAGAATGCTAACTTTATATGTCTATTCCCTCAAGACCTCAAAAATATTAATCATATATACAGCGATCATATAGGCGTAGATGATATGACTATTGAAGAATTTCGAAAACTATGCAAAACTGCGTGGGATGAAACGCATGGTTTTGTGGTTATAGACCTTACTAGTAAAACAAATAAGGGTAGGTATAGAAGTGGATTAGATACATTTTACATTAAATAAAAGCAATAATAAAATGATAACAAAATTTAAGATTTTATATTCTAGGTTTAAAAATAGCTATCTAAAATGGAAACCCTTCTTGACGAAATTTTATCTAATACTCAAACGATTGCACGCAACACAGAGGCTAAAGAATCCTTTTGCATTTTGTTGAGCGAAAGGAGCACACGAATTCGAACGAAATTTAATCCACTAATCGAACTGGATAAAAGTAAAAAATATGAAATGGCCCTTGTTAATCTTGAAACGTACTACAGTTTTCCTAATATAGACGAAACAAATAATAAATTCGTATATTCATCAGATAACGGTGTAACGTGGAAAGATTTAGACATTCCAACCGGTTGCTATGAAATCGATGACTTAAACGAATACATACAGAGAATTTTAAAGGAAGAAGGTCATGGTCAATGTATAAAGTTGCGACCAAATAACAATACTTTGAAGGCTGTTTTGGAAATTGATGAGAACTATAAAATTGATTTTAGAGTACCAAATTCAATTAGTACCGTTCTAGGATTTCAGAGTCGTGTATACTCCGAAGGATATAACGAATCCGAGCACATAGTCGAAGTAAACAGCGTGAATAGTTTACGAGTTACGAGTGATATAATAGGATCATCGTATGCTAACGGAACTACGGAGAACATAATTTATTCTTTCTTTCCATCGGTCGGGCCTGGTTACAAGATAATCGAATCTCCTCATAATCTCGTGTATCTTCCAATAACGCTATACTCTATTTCATCGATGGAAACAAAACTAATAGACCAAAATGGAAAACTAATTAATTTAAGAGGTGAGGAATTGTCGATACGATTTCACATAAGAGAGGTTTAATTTAAAGTTTATATTTAATATAAGATGAGTGCTTACGCTAAGGTCAAAGTTAATATTTCTGAAGGGCAAAAAGAGAAGATTAAGCGAGCTGTTCAAGTAGGAACTGGAGTGAGTATAAGACTTTCTCATGGAGACATAACTGGTGAGCATGTGTTAGCTCTAAACCAGAGGCAAATCAACAAGTTAACTAAAGCGTATCAGAATGGAACTGGAGTGACAATTAAAATGGGTAAAAAGCAATTAGAAGACAATGCGAGAGTCGAAGGCGGATTTATTGGCGCTATTCTACCGTTCTTAGCAACCGCCGGAAAGTTTCTTCTGTCTAGTGTTCTTCCGAGTTTAGCCACAGGAGCCTTAACAGGATTGGGTTCTGCAGCTGGTTCCAAAATTGTCGATAAAATTAGTGGATCTTCGATCTCACACCCGATAAGTGGATCTTCGATCTCACACCCGATAAGTGGATCTGGAGTGCTCTACGTTAAGAAAGGAGGAATATGCTGTAAGATAGTGCCTGCTGGGGAAGGTCTTTTTCTATCTCCGTGGAAAAAGGGTAGTTCGATATCGGGTTCTGGTCTGTTTATGAAAAGAGCAGCAGGATATATCAGCGGTGAAGGTCTTATCTTGGGACCCAATTTACCATTTAAAAATATTCCTATTCTTGGAATGTTACTTTAAAAAACCACTTATATAAATGTCTGGATACGGTCACCCAATACACAAATTTATCACCAAACGGAAGCCTCGTGTGAGTCCGATAATTTGGATGCCTAAAGTGGTCACTCACGCTCCTGCAAGACAACGAGCAGGCGACAGATATGAGATTTTTGCTCAGCAAGCGATAACGATTGAACCAAAGACAAATATTACAGTAGAAGTAGGCCTTGGAGTCCGAATGACCAGTGGAATGTGTCTAGTCTCTCTTAGACAGAAGTTGAAACAACTCAGACTGAGCCTTCAAGATGGTACAGTACTAGAGGACGCAGAGGATATAATAATTACAATACAAAACAACTCCGATTCACCAGTTACTATAAACGAAAAAGACTCCATATGTTATGTTAATTACTACGATGCATAAATTGTACGTTTTATGTTTACGTTTTATGTTTACGTTTTACGTTTACGTTTTACGTTTACGTTTTACGTTACGTTTTAAACATTATAATAAAAAATGTCACTACTGAAAATTAGCGATCCTGCAAAAAGAGATTTTATTATCGAAGAGTTTTTAAAAACGAAAAAAAAATTAAACAAAACTTTCTCTCAGAGAGAATAGATGATCTTGGACTTCAACGAGAATTAACGAAAATCTACAAACCAATAGTCGACTCTCAATCAGCAATTTCGAAAGAACAAAACGCTTTGCTGTCGACAATAAAGGATAATTCTGCAGCAACATCACTTGCTCTAAAATCACTTCCAGATTCGTTGAAAACTATTCAATTTCCCCAGTATCCGTCTATAGAGGCGTACGATGACGATGACCCAGTAGAAGACATTAGAAGGTTAGAATTAGGAAATATTGCAGTTGAATACCTTAAAAAATATGCTTCTGATAAAAGACTTGTGGACACAACATTCGGATTAAGATCAAGAGATGGAAAATTCTACATCGGTGACAGCGAAGCCTCAATCCAAGGAAATGATATTACAGTTGGAACCACAACTTATCAAGGAACTCCAGGATTATGGGAATTGTTAACGTTAGCTAGTCCAAACAGTTCAATTTATGATAATCGTGATCTCGAAGAATACGCCGAGATTCTAATTAAAACGAATGCCATGAGTCAGCCAAATAAACCAAACAAACCTAAATCGTCTAGAAGTGTAAAATATGCAAAGATAATAAAACCCATATGGGACGATTACATAAAGTTAAGAGGTAAAACAGGAAGCGGAATAATTACCATTCCTTCAGATCCTAACGAATTAGTAAAACAATTAGAGTTGCGAATATATAGCTACAAAGCGGGAAATACAGGAGTAAGAAATGAAATTGTAGGTATGACGGATGAGTTACTGAGACAGGGAGTGATATCCAAAGATGAATATAAAAAATTGACGATCTAATTTAAAAATTGATGATCTAATTAAAAATTGATGATATAGAAATGCTGGTCGTTGCGAGAAGAAGTTATAAAAAAGTACACGTTGTCGGTGGAGCAGGAATATTCGATTCCATTGCAGGATTTCTCAAGAGACTACTGACATCGAATGCAGCCAAACAAATTGCGAGCACAGCTGTCAAAGAGATTGGGGGTGTTGCTAAGGATAAGGCGATCGACGTTGGAAAACGATTACTCAATAAGATACTCCCTAAAGCTCCCGTTCAGCAGCCGATAACTCAGGAAACTAAAGTCATTCTAGCTAGATTACTAGGATCGAATCCGCAAATGACGGGAGGAGCTATTAGAATTCAAGATCTAGTAAAACGCTTAAACGGAGGTGGTTTGAAAATGGCTTAAGTTTAAATTTATTTTGCTTAAGTTTATTTTCTTATTTAGGTGTAAAAATTTATTTTCTTATTTAAAAATATATGTATAATAAAATGCAATCCGATATTCTAAGATTCACAGAGCAACCATTGATCGATGAAGGTATCGAGCGATACGAATGGCACGAGTACGAACCTGTAGCGAGAACTAACCTTAACAGTTCTGGTGAAATAAGAATAAATATTGAATTACAAGACTTATACAGTCACCCAGCAGAGTCATATCTACAATTCGAAGGAAGACTAATTAAAGCTGACGACACCGCATACGTTAATGCCGATTTAGTCGCTCTTACGAATAATGGGCTTATGTATCTATTCAGTCAAATATCCTATCAGTTATCTAATCAAGAAATCGAAACGCTATTTCATCCGGGTCAAGCTACAACGATGCTCGGTTTACTTACGTATCCAAACGATTTTCAGTTGACTCAAGGCTTAAATCAGCTGTGGTATAAAGACACTGGAGCGACTGCTGTTATTGCGGACAACCCCGGCTTTGCCACTAGACAAAGCTTTCTCATTCGCAAACCAAACACTAAAGGAATGTTCAGCTTTATTGTTCCGTTGAAACATATTTTCGGGTTTTGCGACGATTACGACAAGATTATTTACGGTTTTAAACAGACGCTGACATTAGTTCGTAAAGCCGACGATGATGCAATATTCCGAGATAACGCTGAGGCTGCTGGAAAAGTTGCGATAAACAAAATTTCATGGTTTATTCCACACGTTATTCCTTCCGATATGGAACGAATGCAGTTGTATAAGACGATTGAATCAAAATTAACGTTGCCAGTTGCGTATAGAGCTCGTCAATGCGACACAATAACGGTTCCTCAGTCGACAAGTTTCAGTTGGCGTCTTAGCGTAAAAACATCACCCGAGAAACCTAGATATATCATCGTAGGATTTCAGACGGACCGTAGCGGTAATCAGGAAAGTAATCCTTCGCTATTTAATCACTGCGATCTCAAGAACATATATGTGATGATGAATCAAGAAAGATATCCAGCTGTCGATCATAACCTGTCGTTTCCTAATCAACAATTCTCCAGAGCGTACAGAGACGCGTCCTCCTTTAGTCAAAAATTCTATGGTATGGATAAGTTGATTACGCAAGGAAATATAACACCTATAGATTATAAAGAATTATATCCGCTGTTCGTGTTCGATGTAAGCAAACAATCCGAGCGTTTGAAATCTTCAGTCGTCGATATTCAGATTAAGGCTCTTTTCAATGCAGCAGTGCCAGCCGACACCGAAGCGTATGCTGTCGTAATTTCAGATAGGTTGCTGCAGTTCCAATCGGATGGACAGAAAATGAGTGTAGTGTACGGAAAATTGATTTAAAGAATACTTATATATTATGAAGCTACCAGAGCTTAGAATGTTGGCCAAGCATAACAATGTTACAGGCACTTCACATCTCAACAAACCTCAAATGATAGCTGTACTGATTGAAAAGAATATTCTTCCGACGGACTACAAGTCTGTGTCATATCGACATGACACGTTGGGTAGTATCAGGAAACAACCGAGAAGAGTAGATATTATAGATCGAGAGACTGGCGTTGTTACCTCGTATCCATCGATGTATAAAGCTGCTAAGGCGTATGGTCAGAGTGCTGGTATAATAGCTTATCATAACGGAAATGTCTGGAGAGATAGATACGAAATTAAAGTGTTTGAGAGATAGAATGATTTGCAATTAAAGTGTTCGATAAGTGGATCTTCGATCTCACAGCTAATGTTTTAATATTTTTGCGTGGTAAGAATAAAATGTATTTAAAGAAAAGTAGTTTAAGAAACATGAACCATGTTGAACACTTGCTCGACTCATCGGTTCCTGACATTAAGGTTCCTACGCTTACTCCCACACCTGGTAAGTACAAACCAGTAGCGCCTAAGAGAAAATACAAAAATAGGGTTAGGACAAAAATAAATGAATTTGCGGATTGGCTACTTAGTTATGTGCCTGAACGAGACAATAAAGTCGTAAATGAAAAACTGGAGTCGTTGAAGTCAACTGTTTCCAGGATATTTGATAAAATTAAAATTCGAGAAACAGCGTCGGCTATTAAAGGATTTACCAAGCAATTTAGAATAGATGGAATTAATGGAATGGATGCCTCGTCGTTTCTTAATTTCGTCAAGCCGCAGGTAGTTAATCTGTTGTCGAGTAATCGCCAGACAAAGACTAATTTGGTTCTTACTTGTACTATGGAACGAGTAGATATGAAATCTGGAATAGTGACTTCTGAGGATATACCATTCGTTTCCAGGGCAGAAGTTATTTTAGAAGCAACCGACTTGAATGAAATATACAGCAAAAAGAAGGATAAAATCATGGAGTCTATTGCCAGTTTTCAGATGCAAGGAAGTAATTGGAGATTTAAAGCTGTTTTAAAATTAGATATAAATACAGTAAAATATACCCCCTTAAGAGGTAGTTCTTACATTCCACTTCCCAGCTTCTTAGCTAATAAAAAGGCTATTATAAACATTAAAAACGACGACGAAGAATGTTTCAAATGGTGTATCACTAGAGCTTTGAATCCGGTTGTGAAAAATCCGGAAAAAATAACGAAAGCTTTGAAAGAACAATCGAAAAAACTTAATTGGAGTGGTATTGAGTTTCCGGTAGCGACTGATGCTAATGTGATAGGTAAATTTGAGAGAAATAATAATATTAGTGTTAATATATTTGGTTACGAAAAACATGTCTATCCGCTTTATCTGTCTAACTGTGAAAGCGATATTTGTGTAGATCTATTGCTTATTTCCAACGGAGAACGGAAACATTATTGCTGGATAAAGAATTTTAACCGATTGATGACGTTCCGAACAGCAAATTCGCATTATTCAGCGCACTATTGTAAAAGGTGTATGAATGGTTTCACAACGACAGAAGCGCTTAACAACCATAATGAGTACTGCAAACACCATAACGCACAAAAAATAGAAATGCCAGAAAAAGGAACTATGTTAAGTTTTAAAAATTATAACAATTCTATGAGGGTTCCGTTTATAGTCTACGCAGATTTTGAGTCTTTTGTAAAACCGATCGATACATGCCAACCAAATCCAGAGTTGTCGTACACTAATAAATATCAAAAGCATATTCCTAGCTCCTTTTGTTACCACATAAAATGTTTCGACGATAGTGTATATTCTCAAGATCCTGTGACGTTTACGGCTGAAAGCGAAGATGATGATGTTGGTCAAATATTTGTAGATAAACTAGAAGAGAATATAAAACAAATATATAATCAATTTAAATTCCCTAAGAAGATGATATTTACAGAAGAGGACAAGAAGTGTTTTGATGGAGCTACTATATGCCATATCTGTGAAAAACCGTTGGGCGAAGACCGAGTGAGAGATCACTGTCATCTTAGCGGTAAATTTAGAGGGGCTGCTCATAACATTTGTATTGTAAACTATAAAGTCCCCAAGTTTTTCCCTGTAGTGTTTCATAATCTTTCCGGGTACGATTGTCATCTGTTCATTAAGAAACTGAGAGGTAATAATGGAGAGAAAATTAATTGCATACCTAATAACGAGGAAAAGTATATATCTTTTAGCAGAGAGGTCGTTGTTGATAAGTTTGTAAATAAAGAGGGAAAAGAGATTACCGTCAAGCGCGAATTGCGCTTTATCGACAGTTTTAAATTTATGGCTTCTAGTCTTGATGCTTTATCGAGGAACCTAAGCAAAGACCAGTGTAAAAATATTGGGAAACGATATACTGGAAAGAAGCTCGATCTTTTGCTGAGAAAAGGCATATATCCTTATGACTACGTCGATTCATTTACTACCTTTAATGAAACCGAACTACCACCAAAATCCGCATTCTATTCTAAGCTAAATGATTCGAATATTAGCGATGAAGACTACGAGCATGCAAAAACGGTATGGAAGGAATTTGGATGCAAAACATTCAGAGAATATCACGATTTATACAACGTTTCGGATGTTCTGTTACTTGCCGATGTTTTCGAAAACTTTAGAGATGTGTGTATGAAGAACTATACGCTTGACCCTGCATGGTATTTTACATCTCCTGGTTTAGCCTGGGATGCCGCTTTAAAATTGACAGGCGTGAAATTGGAGTTATTGAATGATTATGATATGATTCTGATGCTTAGGCAAGGGATGAGAGGAGGAGTGAGCACAATATCAAATCGTTACGGGAAAGCGAATAATAAATATATGAGCGATTTCAATAGTAACGAAAATTCTACATTTATTACTTACCTGGATGCGAATAATCTATATGGATGGGCTATGATCAAAAATTTACCTACTCACGGGTTCAAATGGATGAACGAAGATGAATTAAATAATTGGAGAAGTATTCCATGCATATTGGAAGTTGATTTGGAATATCCTAAAGAGTTACACGACCTGCATAACGATTTTCCGTTAGCCCCCGAAAGCATTGAGATTAACAAAGTCAAAAAGTTAATTCCAAACTTAAACCATAAAAAGAAGTATGTGCTGCATTACGATCATCTGAAGCTGTATGAGAGCTTGGGTTTGAAAATAACAAAAGTGCATAGAGGTGTACTATTCGAAGAAAGTGATTGGTTGAAAAAGTATATCGATTTAAATACAGCTCTTAGAACGAAAGCTACTAATGACTTTGAGAAAGACTTTTTCAAGTTAATGAATAACAGTGTCTTTGGAAAAACTTGTGAGAACATTGAAAATCGTGTTGATGTAGAGTTAGTGTGTCAAGAGGAGAGGGCTATTGAACTAGCCGCTAAACCTAATTATGAGAGATGTACTATTTTCGATGAAAATCTAATAGCCGTTCACATGAAAAAAACTAAATTGTACTATAATAAACCTATATATCTTGGCATGTGTATATTAGACTTGAGCAAAACGTTGATGTATGAATTTCATTACAATTACATCAAGGATAAATACGGAAATAGAGCTAAATTATTATTTACCGATACAGATTCTTTGACATACGAAATTAAAACTGAAGACTTTTACTCAGATATCGCAGGCGATATTAAGACTCGATTCGACACGAGTGAATACCCGAGAGATCATCCATCTGGTATTGAGGTTGGAGTAAATAAAAAAGTTATTGGAATGTTCAAGGATGAAGCTAGTGGGAAACAGATAAAAGAATTTATTGGACTCAGAGCAAAGTTGTATTCTTATAAGATGGCTGCTGGAGATGAGCACAAGAAATGTAAAGGTATTAAGAAGAATGTTGTCCAGAAAACTATTACTCACGAAGATTATAAAGACTGCTTATTTACTAAAAAAGAACAACAACGAACGATGAATGTTATTAGATCTTATCATCACGATATTTATACAGAAGAAATTAATAAAGTTGCATTATCTGCAGATGACGATAAACGGGTAATAATGGAGGATGGAATTCATACTTTGGCATATGGTCACTACTCGTTGAAAATTTTTAATTAATGTTTATATTAAATAAATGAGCGTCAAACAAATCGATGTTTGTGGAGCAGTGCTACCGAATATTGCTTTATCGAATGTGGATCTAATCGAAGCGGCTAAGAAACTAAACATCAATAATTTTAGAGGAGTATTTCTCAGAGACGAGCTGCCGAAGAAACCTGGACGGAATGAGTGTGGGATATTGAATCTAGATGGTTCTAATGGGACAGGCTCGCACTTGTGCGCTTTCTTAAAGAGCGGTAATGAGAAAATATATTTCGATAGTTACGGCCTTCCTCCCCCTCTGGAACTGATAAAGTATTTACGCCGTCCAGTGTTATATAACAGCGAGCGAATACAACCCGATAACGAAGTATTTTGTGGTCATTTGTGTCTGTATGTGACGAAGATGGTGGGTGATGGAATGAATTTCCAAGAAGTTATAAACGGCTTGCATTAAAAATTATTTTATATATAAAATGCCCGTCGATAAATTTGGTCACACCGCTGCTGGAGGAACATCACGAAGAGTAATCGCTGGAGGTGTAACTCTTAGTCAAATAAATGCTAATTTTCTTCGATGTGATGGAGCAAATCTGCCGACTGGAAATTTAAAAATGAATGGACATGTGATAAAAGGTCTCCCAGTAACGAATACTTCGACAGCAGGAATGGATGAAGCTTTAAGTATGGGACAAGCTATTGATTTGATAACGAATCACGATGACTCTCCGTCCAACGATAATCATTTGACGAATAAGAAATACGTTGATTCTTCGAAGGTGTCTAAGACTGGTGATACAATGAATGGCGACTTGTTCTTAAACGTTGGCACCGATCGTCTGCGTTCAATGGGTTGTAAGGACTTGAGAGGAGAAAATAAAGAATTCACTATTTTCTTAGGTAGTATACGAAATAAACTACAATGTTCATTAAACAATCCTATTACATTACAATCGACGGATGGATTACTATGCAAAATGGGTGTAGAAAATATAATGAGAATCGGCAGAGCGCCTAACGATCGTAAAATCGACGTTTATCAAAATATCCTAATGAATAGTAATAATATCAACGATTTAAGCGATCCTCTTTCAGCTCAAGATGCTGCTACAAAGAATTACGTCGATAAATCTCTGAAAAAGTGTCGTGTTGGGTATATTCCTCCCTTGGAAGCTGATGTAAGTGTGACAGGATTCGTTGCTAGTGCGAGTGCTTGTTTTGCCGGAAGCAAAGCCTACCATGCTTTCACTAATCTCAAGGACAATGTTAACGCAGCTTGGGTTTCAGGTGAAGATATGGCTTGGTTACAAATTAAATGTCCTGAGCCAGTTAAAATTTGGAGAATTGCGATGAAAACCGTATCTGTAGCTTATTTCGATTTCGACGCTAGCAATGATGGAGTAGTGTTTACATCATTACCCATATACCCTTCTTCAACTACTTCAGAGGCTGTTCCGAGATTTTGTAATATTATTACACCTACGGGTGCGTATCAATATTACAGAGTTACATCAACGCAAGTGGATGATTTTCTTCCACGAGGGATTCAGGTAATGCAATTATATGTATACGATGACTAATCTACATTAAAAATTATTATATATAAAATGCCTGTCGATAAATTTGGTCACACCGATGTTGGTTCATCGCAAAGAGTAATCGCTGGAGGTGTTACTCTTAGTCAAATAAATGAGAGTTTTCTTCGATTGGATGGAGCAAATCCAGTGACTGGAAATTTAAAAATGGGTGGTCATAAAATTAAAGGACTACCTACAACGAACACTTCGACTGCCGGAATGGATGAAGCTTTAAGTAGGGGGCAAGCCATTGATTTGATAACGAATCACAACGATTCTCCGTCCAACGATAATCATTTGACGAATAAGAAATACGTTGATGAACAAGTTACATTGAAGGTGTCTAAGACTGGTGATACAATGACTGGTGATCTATTCTTAAACGTTGGCTCCGATCGTCTGCGTTCAATGGGTTGTAAGGACTTGAGAGGAGAAAATAAAGAATTCACTATTTTCTTAGGTAGTATACGAAATAAACTACAATGTTCGTTAAACAATCCTATTACATTACAATCGATGGATGGATTTCGTTTTAGAATAAACAATGAAATCATGTTAGAGATGGTTAAGTCACTCGATGGCACTCCTCCGTCTAAAATAAATGTGTATAAGTCCATCTTTATGCATGATGCTTACATTACAGGGCTACACGAACCCAACAGCGCCAGCGATGCAGCTACGAAGCAGTATGTAGATTCTATCTCAATCGGTCCCGCGCTTAGCATTCATTCTTTAACTTGGCAATTCTTAATCGCTAAAACTCACACAATAGTTACTTTCGATAGTGTAAGATTCAAAACCGATGGTGTCATAAGTACGAGACTGACCCGTTTCACTCCCGGTAAAGCCGGATACTATTTCGTTTCGACGTACATAGAATTTGGTAACAGTAGTACCGCTCCTGGTAACGTCTACCTGTATAGAAATGGGGCGAATTACATGCAAATTGCGGGCGGAGGGGGAACGGGAGCTGCGTATAACAATTCAACCGGTAGTTGCATAATTTTCGTAACCAATACCGATTTTCTCGAGATATTCGCTTATTCGCACATCGCACTAAATATATTAGCTAGAGACTTTTCGGCAGTATTCTTACGACCTTAATTTTTAACTGGTTTTAACTGGTGTATTAGCTGATTGTTTCTTCAATGGAAAACACCCCTAGATTATGTTTTAACACCAATTTAACTTCATTTATCTTCAATATCAGACTTCTTAAAAGGCAGCCGGTTGTTAACTTTACATCAGGAAATAACAAAAGACCCCAAAGGAGAAGAGGAGGAATCAGGGGGAAATAATAAAAGACATCCAAAGGAGAAGAGGAGGAATCAGGGGGAAATAATAAAAGACATCCAAAGGGGAAAAAAGACTTCATTTTCAAGGCCTTGGCATATGAAGGCGGTGGTCAATCCCCTCTCTCTCGCCGTCTCATCATCCACTGACCGTGTACTCATCATAGCTGAGTCGACAGTCCAGCGCGCTATCCACTGTACTACCGAGCACCCCCCTCAGGAAATAATAAAAGACATCCAGAGGGCAAATATTACATCTACTAGTGATAGTTGCTGATTTTGGAATGCTACAAGGAAGGCCAATCCGAAAACTAAAACTCGTCTTTCTTTGCCTGGGGTTATGTTCCCGTAGTCAATCTGGAGATTGACACACGACTTCTGGTTAACAACAGTACTCTTATTACTGTACTCAACTAAACGGACCTCGCAAACTCTCCCAAACTGTTCACTTCTAGTCTGTCTCTGAGAAGTGTAGGCCTAAGCTACAAAGTTCCAACAAGACTGCAAGAGTGACTGCAATCATTCCTTTGATAGATAGTCGAGTTCAAGTTCTAAAGATTTGAAGAAAAAGCAATCGATAAGAGACCCAAGGCCGACGAATGGTGATGTCTTGGCTCTTGCTAGACCGACGACTATGACTGCTAGCTCTTTAGACCGCTCGAGACTCAGCTGGCTTCGACGATTTTTTTTATGAAAGCCAGAGTAGGAAGATGGAAATTCACCCCAGTCATAAAATAATTTGAATGGGTGATGTGAAGAGCTAAGCTGTGTGTGGGCGACAAAACCGAGTGCGAGGCAGGGATAAACGTCACCCTGCACATTTTGGTGCTAAACAATTGTGAAGCATGACAATCGTGGTTTGTGTTGTCCACATGCTATTATTCATTATTACTATTTTTCCTGTGAGAGTGTTGTCGAACTCTTTCCATAAACTGCTCGAGACTTTCATCTTTGGCCATTCCTGGGTCGGGAACATCTCTGAATAGTTATATTGAACCGGCGGTATTAAATTTCATAATTAGGCCTATATCGATAGCTAGATTGACAGGCCTACGTATTACGTAGATAATGATAATTCCATGTTAAATTTAAATATTCGTTTCAATGTTAGTATAGGCCCTAATATAATTATTATCAATAAATTTAGCCACTGCTTTTGAGTTTACTATTGCGGCCCTCAGCTTCAATAATCTTGCTTTTGTGGCCCGTGGTACCAAAAAGGTTGGACAGCACTGCTTTAGGGCATACGCGGGTATACAACATGTCGGTGTACTCACCTCCGGAAAAATGATAGCGTGTACTCAGTTGCTAGGCTACTCACCTTTGAAAACGAGGGTATGCGCGGGTATGCAGCGTATAGCTTACATCACAAAATAGCAGGTAGGTAGCCTATAGGCCTACGCTGGGAACAAAATCGCGATTTATGAAGGCAAAAATCATGAAGATTAGAGCATTTTACGCCGTAATGAAGGCTTTTTGGGCGAAAAATCGTCTAAAAGCCATCAAATGACTAAAACAAGGTCGACAGACATTTTGACGACTAAATAAACAAAAAAGTCGATTTTTTCGGCGGCAGCGTGTGCTTACCTAAAAAAAATCACAGTAGCCTACTGTAACAGCCCTGATTGAAACTATCCGAAAGTTTAGAAATTCTGGACAATGATAGAGATATTATCGTTGTAGCTCAACTGTACAGTGCTTACCTTATTTCGTTCCTCTTCTTCGCGTTACTAGCGAGGCAGGTTCTTTCTTACAAATCCGTATTAAGACGATAATTAGAATGACGAAATTCGCCTGTTTAATCAATAAATTCAGAGATTGATATGCGGGTTTACAAGAATAGGCCGACACACAGTGTTACTGCATGGCAATATTTTATACTGACGCAGCAATTATTATTATTTATTTTTACTGATGGTGTCTTACATCGGTTCAGAGTCTAATGTTCGACGCATCCAGTGATGGCGTACATGTACCAAAAATAAAAGCGCGAACCAAAATTATAGGTAGGCTAGGACCTAAAGAGTAAAGAGGCAGGTAATTTGAAAAAAAATGTGCAAATCGGATATTAACCAAATTCACGAAATAGTTTTTTAAACCTGAAAATCAATTCTATGCCAGGACGATTTTGTCAGTGATTTTCATTCAATTGCGGGGCGCGGGGTGTAGTGGTGGCGTCGTTGCCTTGAAGCTGGAGGGGGTTCGAGGTTCGAATCCACCTCAAGTCACCGCGTAAGGGCCTTGGGCAAGTTCTTCACTCATAATTATTGCTTGGGCGCTTCGGCGTGAAACTCTGACGCAGTGTCCGCGCTGTTGTCGGGAGCGAATCTGAGTAGTGAGATTGAAGGGGCGCAATAGAAATGGATAAATAAATAAATAAATAAATAAATAATTGTTTCCACAGGATAAGCAAATAATTTGTTATGTTAGTGAAAATGTTTCCATGTCTCTGGAATTGCTAGTGATTGGTCAAATAGGCCTACATATCAATGCACATTCGTGCTGTGCAATGCATGGAAAATCTCAGTAGACAACAGTACTTACCGCGATAACAAAGAGGATTGGACCGACTAAGGCAAAGATGTGACTTCGCACGAATGAAACCCAACATCTACAAACACGCAAACGGTTTCTGAACGAACGTATCAATTCTAATCTTAGGCCTATAAACTTATGCCCTATATCAATTTCTCTATTTGGCCAAATGCTTTTGCAATTCTTGCGGGTGATGTTGTTACCACAACTATTATTACTATTATTACTATTATTATTATTATTATTATGTTTTTCTCTTCAACAAAAATTCCACACAGAACAGACCAACCACCCTCATCCATATCCATTAGGGGCTTAATAAAAGAACATAAAAAAGCCACAGCGTTAAATCGTTGTATAGTTATGGAAATGCGTTGGAATAAAAAGCCTGATTCCCGGGGTTCTCCGGTAGCTTGAGTATGACGGCGAACCAAGTCGGAGATAAAGTCTAGGCCCTTGTTGTTGATCGGGCCTAGTGTTTCCAAAGCCACCGGAATGAAAACATGAGCATCAAGGAGGGCGCTGTATTTCTGGTTCTTTCTGTCCTCCACAAGACTAGCCGCTGCTCCGGCTCGGGTGGCTGAAGCGGCAAGGTAAGACGGTGCACTGTGGCGTCCCACACCAAACCTTTGTCGGCTTTCCATGTGATGAGGATCATTCCATCCGGTCTCATGCCTTCCGATCTTACCAGGCCCTGAGGTTCCTTGGCTGCCGGGTATCCAGCTTTGATCAGAGCACGGTAGATCAAGTCGTTTAGTTTACCATGGCGAGCCATACGACCAAAACCCAACGAGCAAGATAAGCCGTGCTCGCCTCTTGCTGTGACAAGTGAGCCGCAAGTGCATGTGTAGGGTTCGCAAATGTTAGCTCCCAAAGGCAAACCAACTGCAACCCTCATAGCATCGTCACTTAATCTCAAATCGCAAGACGTGATCGGCATGTCGTGCAGCCAGTCTTCGGCGTTCTGAGTCGTGATTGCTTGAATTACTTTTACAAAAGTGACCCATAAAAGGTTTGTGTTCAGCTATCTATTTTCTGTTGTCGTAAATGTACTTTGCGTATGATATTATAGAAATCACGATTTATAAAGTAACTGACCGAAAACCGATGCTGTATCCATTACCGTTGTTGGATCCATGAGACAGTTGAGACACGGTCACAATGATCAGCGGTAAAACTAAACAGGTAAAAATAAACATAAACATAGAGTAACATGAATCTACATGATTGTATATCTCTCATGCAAAGACCTGCAACACTTTGCATAGAAGATGATATTCTACTCAGCATGAAGTTACAATAATATAATTGATAAAGTTGAAGTCATTTTAAGTGTTCATAAGTTAAGAGTCAATCACCAATAATTTTATATTTCAATTGTAATTACGACTTAGTAAGCTTGCTTTTACAATATTTATCTCTAACTGGATATGAGAGCCTGTGATAAGGTGCAGGGATATTTTAAAGAAATTTTTAGAAATGTTCAACCAATTTTCAATTTTCTAGTGTGGGTTTGTCGGCGAAAATTTCTCACGAACTTTTGTAGTCATTCTGATTAACTTTTTAAAAAGTCGTTTGTCAGAAATTTCTTCCAGGTTTCCCAAAAGATGTCGTGAATCGCTACATATCAATTCTGATGACCTGTTTTAAGTCATCCGCGAGAGAATTTGAAAATTTCCCCTTGCTGCATATTTTTTCACTGCACAAACCTTCGTTCAATTTCGCTCTTCCGTGGTAAACCAGCCGCAGTGACCTTTTTTAATGATCATTAATCCACAAGATGGCTGTTACAACTAAACAAAATCATTTACAACTGCACATTTTGTGCAAAACTCGGACTCCACGTTAAAAAACCTTACTAAGTGTCTCGCAGATGCGCTAAATAAATTATAGGAATGAATTTCAATTGATCTTCAGGCTAAGGCGCGTGATCTGTTAAAGATAAACTTTCTCCACCTCTTCCCATAAAATGTCCAATCGAAGCTAATTCAAACATTCTCTGCATGGTTTGATGCGAAATGTTGAGCGATGCTCCGAATGATTATTATCAGAGGAAAGGAAGTGATGATGATGATGCCGTATATCCTCATTCCTGAGGGTCGGAGACCAGAGGCAACGACAGCAGCTTCCTCCGTTCGTCTCTGTCTTGTGCCCGTCTGGCACAGTCCACAGGTGATAGTCCGGTCCAGTCACATACATCATCCCTCGATTGGTCCATGTATTGGCAGTGTCGAAGTGGATTTAGGGTAAAGAAGATCCTTTTGAATAGGCTATATCAAGATTCTTGAAGAGAAGTATGATTTTAAAGAATCGTATTGAAAATTATTTGGGAGGGAGAGCTTTTATCGCAACCTAATGTATCAGTTCCATGATGTTTTACCCCAAGCGGCGGCAACGAGCATAATGGTTTCTCTGGTTGTCCTGACATGGAAGACAAAGACGGTGTAGAGCAGCAGTTCAACGCCTTCAGCCAACATGAAGAAAAATGCAGCCAGGTAGAAGTAGTGCAACATAACGTGAAAGACTTTACAACCAATCTAAAGACAAACAAAATTATTGGTATCGTTCCTTTCAGGGATACTACTTCATAATGAGAGCTGAATAGTCTACTGCAACCCGCAAGTGCAGCAGTGTAGTACTAGTAGAACATACGCCGGGAAAACGGTGTACACGTTACGGATTGTATGTACATTGTACAGAATGCGCAAAATGAACGGTTTATGCCTACATAACATTGTAGGCCTATTTAAATCTTCTCTACGACATTTTAACGAATTCTTTAAAATTAACCTTCCTTCCGGCTTCAAGGCAACGACGCCACCACTGCACCGCCGCGCCCCACAATATCTAAGTTCTTTTAACCTGTTATTTATCCATTTATATAGCACCCTTCAAGCTCCCTACTCAGAGGCGCTCCCGACTACAGCGCGGACACTGCATCGGAATTTCACGCCTAAGTGCTGAGCAATTGTGAGTGAAAGACTTGCTCAAGGTCCCTACGCGGCGACTTGAGGTGGATTCGAACCTCGAACCTTCCTTCCGGCTTCAAGGCAACGACGCCACCACTGCACCGCCGCGCCCCACAATATCTAAGTTCTTTTAACCTATTGAAAGCAAGAAATACTCCAACTGTGTTCCGAGATATTTACCTTGGCCAAAAAAGTAGTTGCATTAGAATTCTAGAGTCACATCGAGTGACATCGTTTTATTCCACGCCAAGTGGATATTTATTTTAATTTTTTTTTACTATTTAGGATAGCCTAAGCTTAAAAAAGAGTAGTCCACATTATAATACGGTGTGGTCATACCAAAGACTGGACTTTGTCTGTTCCTATCAAGAAGATGGTATAGGCAATGATTAGAGCGACGCAGAGATTCAGTAGAACTGTTGCCTGTGCTGATTTCGCTTGTCTGTTAATGAAACACAAGAAAGCTTTAGTTAGGACTATGCGATTCAGAAAATTTTGGCAAAAAACTGTCATGTAGGCTAACATAAGAATTTCTTTGACGCAAAAATAACGGTTGATATTCACTGGTTGGTGTCAGTTTTCCTCGATTGATAAGCTCAATTTCCAGGTCGAACGGATCATTGCATAAGAAGATCGAATTACTACTAAACTTTGACAACATAGAATTACGGAGCACATCGACAAGGATACTTTAAGAATCATCGTAGTTGCAACGTGTACCTACTTCCAAGTCAATGCGTAGACAATAATCGTAGCGATAAGAGCAGCGATCGAAATACTGCAACCGACGGTTGCAATGAGGGGCAACAGCTTATATTCATTGTATTCATTGTCTTCCTGCAAGAAAATAACATTTTGTAAAGAGTGAGAGTACCGGGTAGTCAATAAGCGGGTTCACCATCTCAGTGACCTAATTCTACACCACTACAGGAAACGGAAGTGTCATTGTCGTTGTATCAAACATGGAGGATGTCAAGGGTTTAGATCATGGTATCTACAAAACCACAAATAGAACTGAGCAGCTCAATAATTAATAAATCCTAGATTGCTTAAAAATTAAAAATAAAAATTATTATCCATAATGGAATCTGCATTACAATTATTGCTCGAATTCAATATTGGTCTACTGTCAAATACGAAACGGATCTCAGTTTAAACTAAATAGTCCTACATCTTTTGCTGAGCAGCTGATGAAAAAAATAAATATTAATGTAATAATACTTGGGTGACTTGCTAAGGTTCTTTCCATACTTTTTCCGCTGGATACCTGTCTCTTAGCAAAACCAATGAGAGGAATTAATTTCCAGTGGCAAAATATTTTGGTTTCGTCACTTTGAATATGACTGAATTGTTTTAAAACAGTTTTGCTTTACCTCATTGAGTTTCTTCCACGATTCTGTGTTGTTCGTTTGAAGAACGTTGCTGATCGCTTGAATTATTGACTGCATCGTGTGATAAACAACAGAAAAAATTATTAGTTCCATTCTTCAGTGCCATGCATCCAATTGTGCATAATTTGTTTATTTCAGTTTATGCAGACCGATCGCACATCGTTAGGCCTACATTCTCGAATGTATAAATCAGCTCAAATCATATTAGGCCTACTGTTGGCAAAAATTTATAAGATATGGCCATACAATAATTAAAGTAACAAGTTTATGCATGATGCAATCAGTTACGCATTGAATGTGTTTACGAAATTAAGGTTTGTAAACCAACTGTTTGCTTCAGATGAGTTGCAAGCTAACACAATAATTAGTATTATTATAATAGGCTATAATAAGTCGTACCTCGATCTCCGTTCCGTTTAGGGTGATGCTGTTGCTGTCACGTAGCAGAACAGTCAATTCGTTTATGATTATGATCGAGGCGTTTAGATTTCCTGGACTCAAACCTTCACTGTGGTTGGTCAAGGCTACTAGCTGCCCTGCAATCTCAGCAATTACTGTCCGGTTCAAAGCATCTCCTTTCAGGTTATTGACCTTCAATCGAATTGCTCGTTTGTAGTATTTGAAATGAAATTGTAAAATGCAAAAGTAGTCAGCTGTTCTCCTTCTTCTAAATGCGCTAAACACCCCACTTACAACCTGAGTGTCAGCCTAGCCAACGAGTAGACTACCAGCTTACCACCCACTTCATTTATGGACGTAAAAATCTCTACCACGCACAAAAGATGATGCTGGACTGGCTGATGGACAGAGAAAAGAGAAATCAAAAAAGAAGTTCTAGCATAGAATAGAGCCAATAGACAAGATTGATGTCGTTGAATCAGTGACCTGCCAAGGGTAGAACACTAAAAAATTATAAAAACCAATCATTGATAGCAATTGCTTGTCATTATTCTTTTTTTCCTATACGATCTTAGCAGTAATTGTGTAGGCTTGCGACTGAATAAATCGACTGATGGTTGGATGAACAAACAGTTAGATTTCACATTCTTTTTACCCGATTTAGGACAGGTAAACAAGTAGCCTAGGCTTAATGTGCCAAAAAACCCTGACTGTTTAAATTACCATGTTGAGTAAGTCTCTGAATTCCTTGTCAAAACAATCATCGGAATTTCTATCGTTGCCCTCAAGATGCTTTCTTGAACATGATCCTAAAAATAATTTAGTGAAAATATTTGTCTGAGTTTAATATCCGATTGTTAAAAGTTGAAAAGCTGGCCAGTTACATGAGTAAGACTTATCAAACAAACCTTAGTCAGGTCTAGTGAAATAGAGCTTGCAGTCGCAACGATGTTATTTGGTGCAATTTAAGCTGTAGGCCTAACATTTAATTGTCCGGCTACAATAAAGAGGCGACTAGGCTACTGAGGCGAATTTAATTAAACAGGTGAATGTTGCAAAAGCGAAGGATCGGAAAGTAGTAATAGAATTAACAAGCTCCGCCATTTTGAAAATAGTAGCTCCGCCATTTTGAAAGAAGCTAATAAAGCAGATCAGCTAAAATTCTTAAGTGTTTTGGATAAGATGCGTCTTTTCTATTGGATGTCGTGCACCGAACAGCATAAGCAAAGCCAGACTGGTGGACAACAAAACTCAACACAGCTGGCGTTTAGAAGCTTCTAGGTCACCAAGGAAATTAAGGTCGTAAGAATACTGTCGAAAAGTCTCTAGCTAATATATTTAGTGCGATGTGTGAATAAGCGAATATCTCGAGAAAATCGGTATTGGCTACGAAAATTATGCAACTACCGGTTGAATTGTTAAACGCAGCTCCCGTTCCCCCTCCGCCCGCAATTTGCATGTAATTCGCCCCATTTCTATACAGGTAGACGTTACCAGGAGCGGTACTACTGTTACCAAATTCTATGTACGTCGAAACGAAATAGTATCCGGCTTTACCGGGAGTGAAACGGGTCATTCCCGCACTTATGACACCATCGGTTTTGAATCTTACACTATCGAAAGTAACTCTTGTGTGAGTTTTAGCGATTAAGAATTGCCAAGTTAAAGAATGAATGCTAAGCGCGGGACCGATTGAGATAGAATCTACATACTGCTTCGTAGCTGCATCGCTGGCGTTGTTGGGTTCGTGTAGTCCTGTAATGTAAGCATCATGCATAAAGATGGACTTATACACATTTATTTTAGACGGAGGAGTGCCATCGAGTGACTTAACCATCTCTAACATGATTTCATTGTTTATTCTAAAACGAAATCCATCCATCGATTGTAATGTAATAGGATTGTTTAACGAACATTGTAGTTTATTTCGTATACTACCTAAGAAAATAGTGAATTCTTTATTTTCTCCTCTCAAGTCCTTACAACCCATTGAACGCAGACGATCGGAGCCAACGTTTAAGATTAGATCACCAGTCATGGTATCACCAGTTTTAGACACCTTCAATGTAACTTGTTCATCAACGTATTTCTTATTCGTCAAATGATTATCGTTGGACGGAGAATCGTCGTGATTCGTTATCAAATCAATGGCTTGACCCCAACTTAAGGCCTCATCCATTCCTGCTGTCAAAGGCTTCGTTGTAGGCAGTCCTTTAATTTTATGACCACCCATTTTTAGATTTCCAGTCGCCGGATTTACTCCATCCAATCGAAGGAAACTAGCATTTACTTGACTAAGAGTGACACCTCCAGCGATTACTCTTTGTGATGAACCAACATCGGTGTGGCCGAATTTATCAACGGGCATTTTATATATATAATAATTTTTAATGCAAGCCGTCCCCATCTTCCCAGCAGATTAGTCATCGTATACGTATAATTGCATTACCTGAATCTCTCGGTGACGATTATCTTCCCTTTCCGTTGATGTAACTCTGTAATATTGATACGCATCCGTAGGCCTAGTAATATCAAAAAATGTCGGAACAGTCGGTGAATACGTTGAAGAAGGGTATATGTATAATGGTGCAAACACTACTCCATCTATGCTAGCGGAAAAATTCCATTTAGATAAATATGCGGTTTTCAACGCAATTCTCCAAATTTTAACTGGCTCAGGACATTTAATTTGTAACCAAACAGTTATACCTTCACCCGAAATCCAAGCTGCGTTAACATCGTCGGTGAGATTAGTGAAAGCATGGTAGGCTTTGTTTTCAAAAAAACAAGCACTGGCGCTAGCAACGAATCCTGTCATACTTACATCATCTTCCAAGGGAGGAATATATCCAACGTGGCACTTTTTCAGAGATTTCTCGACGTAATTCTTTGTAACTTGTTCATCAACGTATTTCTTATTCGTCAAATGATTATCGTTGGATGGTAAATCATCGTGATTTGTTATCAAATCAATTGCCTGACCCCGACTTAAGGCCTCATCCATTCCTGCTGTCGAAGTCTTCGTTGTAGGCAAACCTTTAATGACGTGACCACCCATTTTTAGATTTCCAGTCGCCGGGTTTGCGCCATCCAATCGAAGAAAATTAGCATTTGCTTGACTAAGAGTTACACCTCCAGCAATTATTCTTTGTGATGAACCAACATCGGTGTGACCGAATTTATCGACGGGCATTTTATATATATAATAATTTTTAATGCAAGCCGTTTATAACTTCTTGAAAATTAATTCCATCACTCACCATTTTGGTCACATACAAACATAAATGACCGCAAAACACTTCGTTATCGGGCTGTATACGTTCGCTGTTATATAACACTGGGCGGCGTAAATACTTTATCAGTTCCAGAGGGGGAGGAAGGCCGTAACTATCGAAATAATACTTTTTAGTACTAGTCTTCATCCAACTGACCCAATGATTGCCGGTCCCACTAGAATCGTCTAGATTAAGGATACCACATTCATTAACCCTCGGCTTCATAGGCAACTCATCTCTTTGAAAAACTCCCCTAAAATTGCGAATCCCCATCTTCCCAGCAGATTCGATCAGTTGTATATTCGACAATGGAATGTTTGGTAACACAACTCCACAGACATCGATTTGTTTGACGCTCATTTATTAAATATAAACATTAATTAAAAGTTTTCAACAAATAGTGACCATAAGATAAAGTATGAATGCCGTCCTTCATTATTACCCGTTTATCGTCATCTGCAGATAATGCAACTTTATTAATTTCTTCTGTATAAATATCGTGATGATAAGATCTAATAACATTCATCGTTCGTTGTTGTTCTTTTTTAGTAAATAAGCAGTCTTTATAATCTTCGTGAGTAATAGTTTTCTGGACAACATTCTTCTTAATACCTTTACATTTCTTGTGATCTTCGCCAGCCATCTTATAAGAATACAACTTTGCTCGCAGTCCGACAAATTCTTCGATTTGTTTACCCGCTGCCTCATCCTTGAACATTCCAATAACTTTTTTATTTACTCCAGTCACAATACCAGATGGATGATCTTTCGGATAGTCACTCGTATCGAATCGAGCTTTAATATCTTGTGCGATATCTGAGTAAAAGTCTTCAGTTTTAATTTCGTATGCCAAAGAATCTGTGTCGGTGAATAAAAGCTTGGCCCTATCTCCGTACTTGGTCTTGATGTAGTTATAATTGAAATCATACATTAAAGTTTTGCTCAAGTCTAATATACACATGCCAAGATAGATAGGTTTATTATAGTACAATTTAGTTCTTTTCATGTGAACGGCTATTAGATTTTCATCGAAAATAGTACAACGCTCGTAATTAGGCTTTGCAGCTAGTTTAATAGCATCCTTCTCTTGACACACTAACTTTACATCAACACGATTTTCAATGTTCTCACAAGTTTTACCAAAAACACTGTTATTCATTAGTTTGAAAAAGTCTTTCTCAAAGTCATTAGTAGCTTTCGTTCTAAGAGCTGTATTTAAATCGATATACTTTTTCAACCAATCACTTTCTTCGAATAGTATACCTCTATGCACTTTTGTTATTTTCAAACCTAAACTCTCATACAGCTTCAGATTATCGTAATGCAGCACATACTTCTTTTTATCGTTTAAGTTTGGAATTAACTTTTTGACTTTATCAATCTCAATGCTTTCAGGAGCTAACGGATAATCGTTATGCAAGTCATGTAACTCTTTAAGGTATTCCAAATCAACTTCCAATATGCATGGTATACTTCTCCAATTATTTAAATCATCTTCACTCATCCATTTGAAACCGTGAGTAGGTAAAGGTTTGATCATTGCCCATCCATATAGATTATTCGCATCCAGGTAGGTGATAAATGTAGAATTTTCGTTACTATTGAAATCGCTCATATATTTATTATTCGCTTTCCCGTAACGATTAGATATTGTGCTCACTCCTCCTCGTATCCCTTGCCTGAGCATCAGAATCATATCGTAATCACTCAATAACTCCAATTTCACGTCTGTCAATTTTAAAGCGGCATCCCAGGCTAAACCAGGAGATGTAAAATACCATGCAGGGTCAAGCGTATAGTTCTTTATACACACATCTCTAAAGTTTTCGAAAACATCGGCAAGTAGCAGAACATCCGAAACGTTATACAAATCGTGATATTTTCTGAATGTTTTACATCCAAATTCTTTCCATACCGTTTGTGCATGCTCGTAGTCTTTATCGCTAATATTCGAGTCATTTAGCTTAGAATAGAAAGTGGATTTTGGTGGTAGTTCGGTTTCATTAAATCTAGTAAATGAATCGATGTAGTCATAGGGATATATGCCTTTTCTTAGCAAAAGATCGAGCTTCTTTCCTGTATATCGTTTCCCAATATTTCTACATTGGTCTTTGTGAAGATTCTTCGATAAGGCGTCGAGACTAGAAGCCATAAATCTAAAGCTGTCGATAAAACGCAGTTCTCGTCGTACTAGTATTTCTTTTCCATCTTTTACAAACTTATCAACTACGACATCTCTGCTAAAAGATATATACTTTTCCTCGTTATTAGGTATGCAGTTAATTTTCTCTCCTCTCAGTTTCTTAATGAACAGATGACAATCGTACCCGGAAAGATTATGAAACACTATGGGAAAGAACTTTGGACATTTATAGTTTATATTACAACTATTATGAGCAGCACCTCTAAATTTACCGCTAAGATGACAGTGATCTCTCACTCGGTCTTCGCCCAACGTTCCTTCGCAGATATGGCATATAGTAGCTCCATCGAAACACTTCTTATCCTCTTCGGTAAATATCATCTTCTTGGGAAATTTAAACTGATTATATATTCGTTTTATATTCTCTTCGAGTTTATCTACAAATATTTGGCCAACATCATCATCTTCGCTTTCAGCTGTAAACGTCACGGGATCTTGTGAATATACGCTATCATCGAAGCATTTTATGTAGTAACAAAAGGAGCTGGGAGTATGCTTTTGATATTTATTAGTGTACGACAACTCTGGATTTGGTTGGCAAGTGGCTATTGGCTTCACAAAAGACTCGAAATCAGCGTAGACAATAAACGGAACCCTCATAGAATTGTTATAATTTTTAAAACTTAACATAGTTCCTGGCTTTGGCATTTCTATTTTTTGTGCGTTATGTTGTGAGCAGTACTCATTATGTCTGTTAAGCGCTTCTGTCGTTGTGTAACCACTCATACATCTTTTACAATAGTGCATCGAATTAGTCCCCAATGTCATCAATCTGTTAAAATTCTTTATCCAACAATAATGTTTCCTTTCTCCATCAGATATAAGTAGTAGATCAATACTACTTTCACACTTAGACAGATAAAGCGGGTATACTTCTTTTTCATAACCAAATACATTAACACTAATATTATTATTTCTCTCGAATTTACCTATCATATTAGCATCAGCAGCAACTGGAAACTCAATACCACTCCAATTAAGTTTCTTCGATTGGTCCTTTAAATCTTTAGTAATTCTCTCCGGATGGCTATCCGTCGGATTCAAAGCTCTGGTAATACACCATTTGAAGCATTCTTCGTCGTCGTTTTTCATATTTATAATAGCCTTTTTATTAGCTAAGAAGTTGGGAAGCGGAATGTAAGAACTACCTCTTAAGGGTGTATATTTTACCGTATTTATATCTAATTTCACAACAGCTTTAAATCTCCAATTACTTCCTTGCATCTGAAAACTAGCAATAGACTCCATGATTTTATCCTTTTTTCTGCTGTATATTTCATTCAAGTCGGTAGCATCTAAAATAACTTCTGCCCTGGAAACGAATGGTATATCCTTTGAATTAACTACTCCAGATTTCATATCTACTCGTTCCATAGTACAAGTAAGAACTAAATTAGTCTTTGTCTGGCGATTGTTCGACAACAGATTTACTACCTGCGGTCTGACGAATTCAAGAAACGACGAGGCATCCATTCCATTAATTCCATCTATTCTATACTGCTTGGTGAATCCTTTAATAGCCGTCGCCGTTTCTCGAATTTTATTTTTATCAAATATCCTGGAAACAGTTGATTTCAACGATTCCAGTTTTTCATTAACGACTTTATTGTCTCGTTCAGGCACGTAACTAAGTAACCAATCCGCAAAATCATTAATTTTGGATCTAACCTTATTGGTGTATGTTCTCGTAGGCACTACTGGCTTGTACTTTCTCGGCGTAAGCGTAGGAACCTTAATGTCAGGAACCGACGAGTCAAGCAAGTGTTCAACATGGTCCATATTTCTTAAACTACTTTTCTTTAAATCCATTTTATCTTACCACGCAAAAATATTAATATCTCTCAAACACTTTAATTTCATATCTATCTCTCCAGACATTTCCGTTATGATAAGCTATTATGCCAGCACTCTGACCATACGCCTTAGCAGCTTTATACATCGATGGATACGAGGTAACAACGCCAGTCTCTCGATCTATAATATCTACTCTTCTCGGTTGTTTCCTGATACTACCCAACGTATCATGTCTATATGACACAGACTTGTAGTCCGTCGGAAGAATATTCTTTTCAATCAATACAGCTATCATTTGAGGTTTGTTGAGATGCGAAGTGCCTGTAACATCGTGATGCTTGGCTAACATTCTAAGCTCTGGTAGCTTCATAATATATAAGTATTCTTTAAATCAATTTTCCATACACAACACTCATTTTCTGCCCATCCGATTGGAACTGCAGCAACCTATCTGAAATTACGACAGCATACGCTTCTGTGTCGGCTGGCACTGCTGCATTGAAAAGAGCCTTAATCTGAATATCAACGACAGATGATTTCAAACGCTCAGATTGTTTGCTTACATCGAACACGAACAACGGATATAATTCTTTATAATTTATAGGTGATATATTGCTTTGCGTAATCAACCGATCCATACCATAAAATTTTTGACTAAAGGAGGACGCGTCTCTATACGCTCTGGAGAATTGTTGATTAGGAAACGACAGGTTATGATCGACAGCTGGATATCTTTCTTGATTCATCATCACATAAATGTTCTTGATATCGCAGTGATCAAAGAGCGATGGATTACTTTCCTGATCACCGCTACGACCCGTCTGAAATCCTACGATAATATATCTAGGCTTCTCGGGTGACGTTTTAACACTTAATCGCCAACTGAAACTTGTCGACTGAGAAACTGTTATCGTGTCGCATTGACGTGCTCTATACGCAACTGGCAACGTTAATTTTGATTCAATCGTCTTATACAACTGCATTCGTTCCATATCGGAAGGAATAACGTGTGGAATAAACCATGAAATTTTGTTTATAGCAACTTTTCCAGCAGCTGCAGCGTTATCGCGGAATATGGCATCATCATCAGCTTTACGAACTAAAGTCAGCGTCTGTTTGAAGCCGTAAATAATCTTGTCGTAATCATCACAAAATCCGAAAATATGCTTCAACGGAACAATAAAACTGAACATTCCCTTAGTGTTTGGCTTACGAATGAGAAAGATTTGTCTAGTGGAAAAGCCTACGTTGTCAGCAATAACAGCAGTCGCTCCAGTGTCTTTATACCACAGCTGATTTAAGCCTTGAGTCAGCTGAAAATCGTTTGGATACGTAAGTAAACCGAGCATCGTTGTAGCTTGACCCGGATGAAATAGCGTTTCGATTTCTTGATTAGATAACTGATAGGATATTTGACTGAATAGATGCATAAGCCCATTATTCGTAAGAGCGACTGCATCGGCATTAACGTATGCGGTGTCATCTGTTTTAATTAGTCTTCCTTCGAATTGCAGATACGACTCTGCTGGGTGACTGTATAAGTCTTGTAATTCAATATTTATTCTTATTTCACCAGAACTGTTAAGGTTAGTTCTCGCTACAGGTTCGTACTCATGCCATTCGTATCGCTCGATACCTTCATCGATCAATGGTTGCTCTGTGAATCTTAGAATATCGGATTGCATTTTATTATACATATATTTTTAAATAAGAAAATACAGTTAGGCCTAAGCAATTTTCAAACCACCTCCGTTTAAGCGTTTTACGAGATCTTGAATTCTAATAGCTCCACCTGTATTCGATCCTAGTAATCTAGCTAGAATAACTTTAGTTTCCTGAGTTATCGGCTGCTGAACGGGAGCTGGCGGGATTATCTTATTGAGTAATCGTTTTCCAACGTCGATCGCCTTATCCTTGGCAACACTCCCAATCTCTTTCACAGCCGTGCTAGCAATTTGTTTGGCTGCATTCGATGTCAGTAGTCTCTTGAGAAATCCTGCAATGGAATCGAATATTCCTGCTCCACCGACAACGTGTACTTTTTTATAACTTCTTTTCGCAACGACCAGCATTTCTATATCATCAATTTTTAAATTAGATCATCAATTTTTTATATTCATCTTTGGTTATCACTCCTTGTCTTAGTAACTCGTCCGTCATACCTACAATTTCATTCCTTACACCCGTATTTCCCGCTTTGTAGCTATATATTCGCAACTCTAATTGTTTTACTAATTCGTTAGGATCTGAAGGAATGGTAATTATTCCGCTTCCTGTTTTACCTCTTAACTTTATGTAATCGTCCCATATGGGTTTTATTATCTTTGCATATTTTACACTTCTAGACGATTTAGGTTTGTTTGGTTTATTTGGCTGACTCATGGCATTCGTTTTAATTAGAATCTCGGCGTATTCTTCGAGATCACGATTATCATAAATTGAACTGTTTGGACTAGCTAACGTTAACAATTCCCATAATCCTGGAGTTCCTTGATAAGTTGTGGTTCCAACTGTAATATCATTTCCTTGGATTGAGGCTTCGCTGTCACCGATGTAGAATTTTCCATCTTTTGATCTTAATCCGAATGTTGTATCCACAAGTCTTTTATCAGAAGCATATTTTTTAAGGTATTCAACTGCAATATTTCCTAATTCTAACCTTCTAATGTCTTCTACTGGGTCATCGTCGTCGTATGCCTCTATAGACGGATACTGAGGAAATTGAATGGTTTTCAACGAATCTGGAAGTGCTTTTAGAGCTAGTGATGTTGCTGCAGAATTATCCTTTATTGTCGACAGCAAAGCGTTTTGTTCTTTCGAAATTGCTGATTGAGAGTCGACTATTGGTTTGTAGATTTTCGTTAATTCTCGTTGAAGTCCAAGATCGTCTATTCTCTCTGAGAGAAAGTTTTGTTTAATATTTTTTTTCGTTTTTAAAAACTCTTCGATAATAAAATCTCTTTTTGCAGGATCACTAATTTTCAGTAGTGACATTTTTTATTATAAGTATAATGTTTAAAACGTAACGTAAAACGTAAACATAAAACGTACAATTTATGCATCGTAGTAATTAACATAACAAATTGAGTCTTTTTCATTTATAGTAACTGGTGAATCTGAGTTGTTTTGAATTGTAATTATTATATCCTCTGCGTCCTCTAGTACTGTACCATCTTGAAGGCTCAGTCTGAGTTGTTTCAACTTCTGTCTAAGAGAGACTAGACACATTCCACTGGTCATTCGGACTCCAAGGCCTACTTCTACTGTAATATTTGTCTTTGGTTCAATCGTTATCGCTTGCTGAGCAAAAATCTCATATCTATCGCCTGCTCGTTGTCTTGCAGGAGCGTGAGTGACCACTTTAGGCAACCAAATTATTGTACTCACACGAGGCTTCCGTTTGGTGATAAATTTGTGTATTGGGTGACCGTATCCAGACATTTATAAAAGAGATTGTTTAAAGTAACATTCCAAGAATAGGAATATTTTTAAATGGTGAATTGGGACCAAGTATAAGACCTTCACCGCTGACATATCCTGCTCCTCTTTTCATAAACAGACCAGAACCCGATATCGAACTACCCTTTTTCCACGGAGATAGAAAAAGACCTTCCCCAGCCGGCTTTATCTTGCAGCATATTCCTCCTTTCTTAACGTAGAGCACGCCAGATCCACTTACCGGGTGTGAGATCGAAGATCCACTAATTTTATCGACAATTTTGGAACCAGCTGCAGAACCCAATCCTGTTAAGGCTCCTGTGGCTAAACTCGGAAGAACACTAGACAGTAGAAACTTTCCGGCTGTTGCTAAGAACGGTAGAATAGCGCCAATAAATCCGCCTTCGACTCTCGCATTGTCTTCTAATTGCTTTTTACCCATTTTAATTGTCACACCAGTTCCATTCTGATACGCTTTAGTTAACTTGTTAATTTGCCTCTGGTTTAGAGCTAATACATGCTCACCAGTTATATCTTCATGAGAAAGTCTTATACTCACCCCAGTTCCGACTTGAACAGCTCGCTTAATCTTCTCTTTTTGCCCTTCAGAAATATTAACTTTGACCTTAGCGTAAGCGCTCATCTTATATTAAATATAAACTTTAAATTAAACCTCTCTTATGTGAAATCGTATCGACAATTCCTCACCTCTTAAATTAATTAGTTTTCCATTTTGGTCTATTAGTTTTGTTTCCATCGATGAAATAGAGTATAGCGTTATTGGAAGATAAACCAGATTATGAGGAGATTCGATTATCTTATAACCAGGCCCGACCGATGGAAAGAAAGAATAAATTATGTTCTCCGTAGTTCCGTTGGCATACGATGATCCTATTATATCACTGGTAACACGTAAACTATTCACGCTGTTTATATCGACTATGTGCTCGGATTCGTTATATCCTTCGGAGTATACACGACGCTGAAATCCTAGAACGGTGCTAATTGAATTTTCTACTGTAAAATCAACTTTATAGTTCTCATCAATTTCCAAAACAGCCTTCAAAGTATTGTTATTTGGTTGCAACTTTATACATTGTCCATGACCTTCTTCTTTTAGAATTCTTTGTATGTATTCATTTAAGTCTTCGATTTCATAGCAACCGGTTGGAATGTCTAAATCTTCCCATGTTACACCGTTATCTGACGAATATACGAATTTATTATTTGTTTCATCTATATTAGGAAAACTGTAGTAAGTTTCAAGATTAACAAGGGCCATTTCATACTTTTTAGTTTTGTCCAATTCGATTAGTGGATTAAATTTCGTTCGAATTCGTGTGCTCCTTTCGTTCAACAAAATGCAAAAGGATTCTTTAGCCTCTGTGTTGCGTGCAATCGTTTCAGTGTTAAGCAAAATCTTTTCCAGTAGGGTTTCCATTTTAAATAGTTATTTTTAAACCAAGAATATAAAATCTTAAACTTCGCTATCATTTTATTATTGATTTTATTTAATATAAAATGTATCTAATCCACATCTGTACCTGCCCTTATTTGTTTTACTAGTAAGGTCTATAACCACAAAACCATGCGTTTCATCCCACGCTGTTTTGCATAGTTTTCGAAATTCTTCAATAGTCATATCATCTACGCCTATATGATCGCTGTATATATGATTAATATTTTTGAGGTCTTGGGGGAACAAACATATAAAGTTAGCATTTTCTCTGATAGTTTGTCTAGGCAGTTTGAAATAATTTTGTGCTAGGTAAAAGCAGTCTACATTACTGTGCCTACCTCTTATATAATACGATTCGCATTTATTCTGCTTCTCTAATTGTAAGTCGTCGAAAATCATGAGATTCTTTTTATCTCGACTTAAGTCTCGTGGATCTGGAACATCTTCCGAAGTTTCAAAGAATTTACAGTCTATATCAGATTTCTTATCCATGTTTTTAGACATCTCCTCAACAACGGACGATGGAGATACATTTAATTTCATTATCTCATCTCGGTTATCAAAAAGTCTTATAATCGCTTCCTTTGGTAATTTCTCTTCGAATGCTTTCTTAAGTATCTTATATTCCGGTTGGAAGAGACTTTTGCCAAAGATTTGCAAGTTATCGTAATCTAACCAACCAGGTCTCAGTAATAGATTAAGTAGTAAAGTTGTTTTACCGCATTGAGACTTACCTACGATCAAACCTCTGATACTTCTTGGTAAGAGAGGACTGTTGAAGCGTTTAGATGAATCTTCATTCCAGGATAGGTCTTGGACTTCCATTTTAATTATATTATATTAAAATGGAGTATTGTGTTAAGTGTAAACGAAAAACTGAATCCAAAGATATTCAACGAGTCGTCAGTAAAAATGGTAGACCTATGCTTAGGGGCGTATGCGTTGTTTGTGGCGCTAGAAAAACTCAGTTTACTAAAATACCCTCTACTACTGTACAAGGAGGTGATTTGGTTTCAGCTCTAAATTCTGCTACTTCTAACATTAAACTTCCATGGGCAAAGTACCCAGGTGAACTACATCTTCCAGGACATTCTTTCACGGGTCCAGGAACTCGATTGGATTTGCGATTGAATAGTGATGGGACGCCAAAAGACTGGAGTAAACCAGTAGATAGGGTTGATGAAGCGGCCTACCGTCACGACCTAGCTTACGCTAAACATACTGATACAGCAGGGAGAAACGTCGCTGACAGAGCTATGATAGATGAATTAAATAATATATCTAATCCTACTTTCCGCGAACGAGTTGAAAGATCTATAGTAAAACCAATTTTATCGACGAAAACCCATTTTGGAATGGGGTTGAAAAAAAAGGTCTGAAATGGACAGACCAGCTTGCTGACGAATTACATAAACCTATAGTCAGGAAGTTCAGGAAGCGAGTTGTTTATGTTCAGGGAGTGGACAAAGTTTGGGCTGCTGACTTAATTGATATGCAGGCTTTTGCTAAATTTAATTCTGGTGTGAAATATTTGTTAAGCGTCATTGATATATTCTCCAAGTATGCATTTATTCAGCCGTTAAAAGATAAGCGCGGAGAATCTGTGGCAGATGCTTTCGTTAAAATATTTAATACGAGCAAAAGAAGGGGGGAAAAACTTTGGGTCGATAAGGGAACAGAATTCTATAATAAACAGGTAAAATCATTAGGTATGCAGTTGTACTCAACTGAGAATGAAGAGAAATCTTGTATCGTAGAAAGATTTAATAGAACAGTAAAAGAGAAGATGTTTAAATATTTTACAGCAAATTCAACTCAGAAATATATCGATGTTTTAGATAATATGGTTAATTTATACAACAACACAAGACATTCTTCCATTAAAATGACTCCTGTTAAAGCGAGTGTCAAAGCAAACGAAAAAGCTGTTTGGTTAAATCTGTATGGTGGTCTATATCCAGATCGCGTGCAACCTAAATTTTCTATTGGCGACAGAGTTAGGATATCTAAGAGAAAAGATACATTTGAGAAAGGATATACCGCTAGGTATACTGAAGAAATATTTACTGTATCAAAAATTCTATATACTGACCCTCCTACCTATAAAATAACCGATTATAATAACGAAGAAATTAAAGGCTCTTTCTATGAACCTGAATTGTTGAAGACAACTCAAGAAATATTTAGAATCGAAAAGATACTAAGAAAACGTGGAAACAAATCGTTGGTTAAGTGGATGGGTTACCCAGACTCATTTAATAGCTGGGTTGATAACAATGATTTGGCGACACTGTGATAGCACGAATAATTATTAGACCTACATAAAAAACAAATCAATTAAGAATTCTCGTTCAGTGGAATGCGGTATTTGACAATCCATTCTACACGAAATCAATACTCGGGTGTAGAATCTCTTTCTGTATGACATTCCTAAGTTCGGAGACCGGGACTCAGGAATGTGGTATTTGACAATCCATTCTACACGAAATCAATACTCAGGTGTAGAATCTCTTTCAGTGTGACATTCCTAAGTTCGGAGACCGGGACTCTGGAATGCGGTATTTGACAATCCGTTCTACACGAAATCAATACTCAGGTGTAGAATCGCTTTCTGTATGACATTCCTAAGTTCGGAGACCGGGACTCTGGAATGCAGGATCGATGAGTATACTGCAATGCGTCTCGGTTGTTAAGGGAGAATAACAAACACGCTGGTTGTCAGCTCGGCCGGCGTTATCGATCGCTGTGTGTCGACCACGGAGTCCACAGGAGCATTCTGCACTGCATATTGATCGTTCCTTCCATAGTCAGAAAAAAATGTATTGATCGTTCCTTCCATAGCCAGAAATGTAATATTATGTGTTTTAAAACTTTAGAGAAACTGTGGAATGTCTCTTTCATCCAGTAAAATCTGCTGTGGACCAATAGCATCTTGTTGAATACAGTCTGCATCAGTATTAATTGGATGGAGGTTCACCGTTGTTGGGATTGATGGAATTGCAGTAGACATGATGTGAAAATTTGTGTGATGTGCAGAAACGACAGCGTTTGATTTAAGTCTCTCAGCTAGTTGAAGATCTGTCCCAAGATGCTTTAGAATTCGATTGTGATGTTTCGATAATTGATTAAAACTTAAATCGCAAAATATTAGCCTAGGATATATTGCGATTAGCATGTAGAACAGAATGTAACGCTGAACTGTATTGTAATTAAGATGAAATTGTAAAAAGTAAAATCTTTTAATATTTGCACCTTCAGGCATAAAATTCCGAGCAGTTACGTATAACAGACCTCGGTGATAGGCGGCGATCTGTTGTAGACCTAACATCGATTTTTCTTCCTGAACGATCCTTGCATGTGCAGATTTTATTAAAGGAAGATCGGAGAAATCAAAACCTATGAATCTAGTGTCGAGATGCCATTCCAAATCCTCAACATTGTTCAACAAATGGTGTTCATATTGTGCGAGTTTTTCCCGAATCTGCTTTAGAATCACATCGTTGAAAATCTTTACGTGTGAATCGATGTTAGGTCTAGGTCTATGGTGTGGTCTCCTCCTTTCAGGTGGTTGATCCAGAAATTCAGTTATAGCTCGTAATTTCTCTTCAAAATTCCGTCTTTCATCATCATTGTCTTGAAACACTAAATGAATAGCCAACTGGATAGCATCTTCAGAAGACTTAGAAATATCACAAATTAACGCTGCCATTTCTGATGTAGACCTATACGCACAAGCACAGAACGTTGAAAGCCAGCTGACGTCTCAAAATTATTTGCAACAGACAACTGTTTAGTTACTGCCATGACAACGGTGGCAACACAGGGATGTCCGATTTCTGAGACTCGAGATTATGTAAAAAAGTCGCCCAAAATCTCGAGACAATTCAAAAGTAGCCCGAATATCGCGAAGTGGTATAGTTGAAAATTAGGCCTACAGTCGATTGCGTCTTTAAAAAGTAGCCTAACTCTTCTTGCCAACCCTGTTACAGCCTTTGTTTACAAATCACCATGGAGACTACGACGCAGATTCAGCGGTCAATATAACCGGCCGCGATGTGTGCAGTAATTATCGACTATGCGCTGTCGCGTGGAACTCGGAGTCTCCCGTGCTGTTTGCAGTAAATATTGACTGCTGCCACGGTCCACGCGGGTCGATACATTCTCTCCGCCACGATCATTGCAGCATTGGTAAATATTAACCGACGAAGGCTGTTGTCCACTTTGGCTTTGCTTATGCTGTTCGGTGCACGACATCCAATAGAAAAGACGCATCTTATCCAAAACACTTAAGAATTTTAGCTGATCTGCTTTATTAGCTTCTTTCAAAATGGCGGAGCTACTATTTTCAAAATGGCGGAGCTTGTTAATTCTATTACTACTTCGGAATGATTTTAATAATCGGCAATTAAAATATTTTCCGACAGGTATACTTTTTCTCGAGAATTGTATAATACCATTTTAATATTATAAATTGCATGACTTACCGTCATTTTGACCGTAGGCTGAAACTACCAGACCTAGTCCTAAGTAACATAATAGTATCCACATATCAGAGTCTCGGTTCAGAGTCTGTCTTCTTGTCTCGTTATTTGCGTTTAATCAATTACCTTTAAACTTCTGCAAAAGAAAAATGTGATGAAGTACGGTAGGCCTAACTGTCATTGATTTTATGTTTTTCTACCTTTGTTAGGCGTGCTACCTTTGTCCAACGTATGCCTACAATAACACTTTGCTATCGGCGAGTAGTTCAACCAGATGAGAAGCAACCCGTTCCGATTACGGGACGAAATTGATCAGTTCTCTCCTTCTGCTTCAGTTCATAATTGCTCGAATATTACAGCGCCATCGGTGGATACTTCCTGCATGCGCAGGGTATGAACGAGATAGAAGATAGAACTGCTAACGAACAATAATAATCTATGCGAAATCAGCCGAATAAAAAATGGGCCTATGTTCACTGCATAAAAAAACCGACACGTATCATATCATAATTATCATTGTTGAGTCAGATAGATAGATTTTAGATGTAGGCGCATTCATAAAAAAATCATCCAGTTTATCAAAATATTTCCTCCACAGCTGAGAGATGTTTATTAGCTTGGTGATTTTTTTCCTATATCTGGATTGCTCTACATCCCGTATGGTGTGCGATTGTACCCGTAATTATTATTAGGCCCAGGCTAACAAAATCTCAAGCAGTTCAACGCGTGCTTGTCATCAGATTAGTTTGTGTAATCCAACTCATCCATAAAAATAAGATTTTCTCATCCAATTAGGCCTAGGTATTTAACGTTCACACGTGGCCTTTAGCTCTCCCCACCAAGTCGACTCAACCTTCCAATCCGTAGATGAAATCTGATATAATAGTACACGGTTCGGCTGGAAATTGTTAGAGTTAGACGGCATCGACAGGAAGGAGCTGCATTTTACAACTGCATCAAGCATAACCTGGAGTCTAAAGATGAATAGCATTTTTTCTTGCGCACATGACTACATACAGTCATGCACGCTCAAGGGCGGATCCAGGGAGGGGCAATCCGGCCATGCCCCCCATTTAGAAATGCTCATGTATCGTGCCCCCGATTTGGTTTCAGTGGCTGCTGAAATGGAACGATTTTCCCGAAAATTTGGCCGGATGACTAAAAAAATAGGTCATCAACTTTTTGGCGGATGAAATGGTATGATTTTCTCGAAAATTTGGCCGGATGACTAAAAAAAAGGTCATCAACTTTTTGGCGGATGCGAATTTTTTCCCCAGAGCCAAGGTGTCAAGAAATTTTTGCCCCCCCCCCCCGTCCAAAGTTTCTGTATCCGCCCTTGTGCACGCTATAGATTTGTATGCCATCGCCTTTCCTCATCATCAGCTATTATGTGATGTAATGTAATGTGTTTCTCCGAGATACCCATAGGACTGCATAGGCCTAATTATAGACTAATGCGCACAGACAAATCGCTGTCAACTAATCATTAATTTTTATTTCTATTCCGGTGTTATCTGCGTACATAATAATTATAATTTTGGCCATAGCCATACATGTAAGTGCAAACGAGGCGTCTAAACTGCAGATGGCAGGGCATAATTAATTGCATCTGCACTATGGGATTTTTTATGAAGGCATCAAGTCTGAAACAACCCGCATGCAGGCTTAAAAATTATTATTTATTAGGCAAAGCTTTACACCGAGGAACATAATATAAATTATGCATAGGCCAACACTGGCTATTTCTATCTCAATGTTATAATAATTATCTTTAATCAGTATCTAGCTTTGGTCGGAGTAGGCCTATTTGGCTGTAGGCCTATCGGTTGTTGTTCAAGTGCACTTAGGGGAGGGGCGGTGGAGCATTCGATAACACACTGGCATAGGATATCAGCGAAGCTGAGTTCCATTCCCGGAAGCCACAGCAGGTTAGCCGTGCTTTGTAGGATGCTATTAGCGCCCTTGTATTGCAGGTTGTCTGTTCTGTTAGTAGTTATGATTTAGGTTAAGTAAAGATAACTTCATAACTGAACAGTGAGCACTGTAACCGGTGAATAAACGAAATCTATATAATATTAACGATGATCTTATTACTATAATTATAGTCTGCTGACTATTTTCAAGTTTTTTAATTCCCGTTGTGATTTGCAACTACTATAAACTCTAGATGAGACTTTGTGTTAAGAGTTTGAACGGAATCGTGGCTTTGTGTTTTTAGCTGACAATGAAAAGATATGAAAGAGAAAGCGAAAGAGACCCAAAGGATGAATAGGAGTAGGAAGGAATGAGTGCCAGCTGGTGTGAATACAATATTACACGGACGTGACTTTTTTGTACCTCATATTGAGTAATTACCAAACAGAGAGTAATGCACGACACGACTAAATCCATTGGGCCTACAAGTCTGTAGGTTACATGCTCCAGAGCTGTTTAAAGTCTGGCGCTCCCCCCAGCAATATAATCTCAGTTGCAGGATGTTGGTTTTTAATAACTGGGCTATTTTTGTCCACTTGATGTGAAGATCCAAAATAAAGATTTTTAAACGGAAAGGTAGTTGTGGCCTATAACGCTTAAGCAAGGTTGTTCGGATATAATATTATAGGCCTAGTCTCCAAGTGAAATAGATAATTAGGCTATAGGCTATTCATCATATTTATTGCGATCGCAGAAGGCTCAATAAGTCCTGAATAATGCGAAAGACTAGTCAAGTAGCTAAAATTTATAATGCATGTCTGACGCTTCTCGTTTAGGCATAGGCTAATCTGCTCGAAAGTGAAAGTTAAAATACGACCTTCCGATAAACACTCACACAGCTTGCGTTATTTATTTATTTTTCTTGACTTGCTTTTCATGTTCTGGTTTTCTTCAGAGAGTTCATATTTTAGTTGAGGTGGGGTTTGGTCATGATAAGTGTCAGCGGTTGGCATAACGCTTTATTGTTCGTCTGTGTGATGAAGATCTGAAAATGTCGGGAACGCCTGGAGCGGGATCCCTTTGAGCAATGGCGGTGCCAGCTATGCAATTTCAGCAGGTCGCTTCAGTGTCATGAAAGTTATTCAGCAGGTCGATGAAAAATTAAATGTAAAGAAGATATTACAAATTGCACAGAATTTTTGGCAGGGGTCAAGAGTAAAATAGGCAGGTATTATGGCCTGCCGTGACCTGTGGTAACGCCGCCAATGGCCGTGAAGGAGAGAATTATCTGGAGGTTGGTATACTATGTGTACACACTTCAATCCGCCTCTTTTGAGATGTTTTGTAACAGTGAGGGTAATAATAGATCATCGCCTGTATAATTCTGGATAATTCATGTCCATTCGGGTGTTATATGCATCATTTGGGCTGCAGCCAATTTATCCAGTTTAGTTCATAGTTTACATGTAGGCCTACATAAGGGGTTCTGTACTCGAAAGAGACCCACACATTGCCACTTTGATTTACACAAGCTGTTGTAACACAAGCAAACAATAAACAATGCAGGTGGAAGTATCAAAATTATTTTCTTTGCCCATCTGTTTGTTTTCATCCATCTACGGTCATCAATGTTCTGTAATGCTAAACTTGACCCTCTTGAGTAGCCTAAACGACGCGAAGTGTAAAGGAACGTCTCTGAGTAGGTTACAGGAGTTTAAATAAATTCCCGCGAAACAATACAAAACAATATTAAACGCTCGATTACAAGATTGTCTGCTTTCTCAGGTTTCTCCAACCACTCTCGTCATCTTCCATTCCAACGCGATACGTTGACACTGCTGGATTTATTGTTCTTTCAGTGCATTGTCTCCAAAGTACCAGAGTCGTCGATGCTCGCAGACTGTGTTCCTGAACTGAGCACACTGTCTTGTATCTCGATTCCTTTGCTATCTCGGAAAGCCACTGGAACGAGTCCAGGCTTGTACTTTTTCTTGGTAGGCTCCAGGACCTGAGTCGAGGACATCTTGTTAGACACATCGTCAAAGGTCTTACTGCAGCCGCAAATGTAGTTTGAGTAGACGGAAGATATCTTCTCTTTCACCGTCTAAAAAGCACACATTTATGCTCATCGTTAAACTCACTTCAAATGAAACCAAAGGTGAATATACCGTTACATGTATTTTGTCAAATAGTATAATATATTATATAGGCCTATAATTTTATAAATAAAATGAATCATTAAAATGATAACTGAACAATTCTCCCTAAAATGGTAACTGAACAATAATATTCTCCTTGAAAATTGAAATGAACAAAAGGTCTTTATTCGCTGAAAACGATCATATAGGGTGTCTCGATAGGTCGTGAACGATTTTGAATGCAGATAAATATATGTTATACACAATATAATGTGGAAAGTTTTATACTGGCGGATAGGTTATTCAAATGAAAATGTTAATATAAAAAAATTAGATCACTAGCTCACTTATGCAATTTGTAGCGCCAATATCCGTGACGTCATCAAATTCGAGCCAATTAAACGTCCAGTTAAACCGCAAACAATATTGTACGACCATCATTGTTAATCCACACATAATTAATTAATACAAATTATCATTTAGTATTTAATAATGTTTCCTTTACTATTTATTACAGGCTCAAGTTGATTAGCCATCGAGCCAAATAGATTTTTCAGAGTTGTCAGAGGTAGGCCTATTGATGTCCATGCCTTACAAAGCCGACGTTTTAAGGTCGTGACGTTTGGGGTTCGGTATCGGCATAAACAGTTGCCGCCATAATACTCCAAACATTTTCCATTGATGACAAGTCCGGCGAATTAGGTGAATCTGTGAGATGTAGGCTATCCATTGATATTCTTGTTCAGCCATTCGACTGAGGCCTTTGATGTGTGTTCACGTGCACCGTCTTGTTGAAATAATCCTTCGCCGTTATTACGAAACATTTTTGTGGCTGTGAACTGAGCGCATAGGCTACTGCACTTCGCTGGAATGCGGGTTTGACCTCTATCTCCTGTATCTCATTGATGTAATAAGTCGAAGTGACTGAAGTTTTATTTGGAATGATATGAGGTTTTGTTAATCCAACTGTTTATGCCGAACCCGAATCCCAGACACTGAACACCTTAAAACGTCGGCTTTGTAAAGCATGGACCTCAATAGGCCTACCTCTGACAACTCTGAAAAATCTATTTGCTCGATGACTAATCGACTTGAGGCTGTAATAAAGAGTAAAGGAAACATTATCAAATACTAAATGCTAATTTGTATTAATTAATTATGTGTGGATTAACAATGATGGTCGTACAGTATTGTTTGCGGCTTAACTTGACGTTTATTTGGCACGAATTTGATGACGTCACGGATATTGGCGCTACAAATTGCATAAGTGAGCTAGTGATCTAATTTTTTTATACTAACATTTTCATTTGAATGACCTATCCACCAGTATAAAACTTTCCACATTACATTGTGTATAACATATATTTTTCTGCATTCAAAATCGTTCACGACCTATCGAGACACCCTATAGAACGCCGTTCTGTTCGAATACGGTAAAGCATAAAATATTTCGGCTACCGTGCTACAAACGTCAGGGAAAAACCTTAAAGGGCATGATTAATGGAGCGAATCAAAGAGTAGAACATTTCTATTAGCACCTATGCGAATGCCAATTGTTGGTAGGCCTATTGAAATCGTTTACCTTGTTATGGAAAAGCGCATGAAAGATAAAGATGAGCAGTCCCTGTAACAAGAAACAGAGAGCTAAAATTATTAAGGAAGCGTGAAAAATTATCTTCTCAAGGTCTATGCAACTAAGCCTAATTAATAAATCACAGAGCTGATTTGTGAACAATATAATTGCTTACAAATGCTCATTTTAAAATCCATAGATCTACACCAACGAGATTACATCAGGCTAGTCTAGTAGTCTTATGGTATCACACGTGCATCACAATGTGACATATCAAGTCAGTGTAAAATCACAATGACGATAAACGCATTCTAACCTGTGGCGAGTTGACGATGACAAAGAGATACTGGAAGGCAACATGATCGAAAGCAATGGAGAAGATACCAAAGAGCCAACCAAGACCAAGTACTGGACACGTCACCGACAGATTCCAAATCGTCGCTCTTCAACAACAATTTCAAGTAGGCCTAGCATAAATGATAATACTGCTTGCAATGTCTTATACACCACAGTTTATTTTACATGCGCAATCCAGCACGCTATCTCTAGTGTCTAGTCCATTGAAACTTTCGAAAAGTTCTAAATTCTGGAGATTGACAGGTAACATCATTGCGCAGCAGTGCTTACCGTATTTCGTTCCTCTTCTTGGCATTATTAGCAAGGAGAGATCTTTTCTTAGACATCCATATTAGGACGATGACAAGAATCACGAGATTCACCTGTTTAATCAATAAATTCAGAGGTTGATATGCAGGTTTCCTAGAATAGGCCTACACACAGAGAGTAGGCCTACTGCATAGCAATATTTCACACTGATCCACAAATTATTATTATAATTATTTATTATTATTGAATGGTGTCTTACATCGGTTTAGCGTCCAATGCTCTAGGCATCCAGAGATGGCATAACAAAACAAAACCGCGAATCAAAACAGATAAACTATTTCGTAATTCGGATATTGACTCAATTCACGAATTAGCCTACTTTTTATTCGTTTTTAAATTATACGACAGAATGATGTTGTGAGTGATTGAGGATTTCCTTTGAATTTTTATCACCGGATAGCCTAAGCAAACAATTTTGCAGCATCATGTTAAGATGTTCCCTTGTCTCTGGAATTGCTAGTCAGATACACCCACATAGCAATGCGCATGTGTGCGGTGCAAAGCATGGAAAGTCTAGTGAATTGTCTTAGCAGATCACTTACCACGATGATAAACAGAACGGGAGCGAGAAAAGCCCAGATGAGACCTTGATCGGCTGACAACCAACATCTACAATCACGAAAACAGTTTTAAACAAACGCATCGATTCCATATCAATTAATGCAATTTTTCTATTTGGCTAAATGCTATTGCTATTCTTGCACGCGTTGCAGTTGTTGCTATTAAGCTTATTGCTATTTTTTACACGAGGTAGGCTACCTTCGATCCCTCGGGATTTCAAAACATTATGCTTTGAGCTGTTGTTATTATTATTATTGTTATTTTTTGCCCCATTGTATTTAGGATCCCTCGGGGTCTTCATTACTAACTATTGTTATTATTATTATTATTATTATTATTATTATTATGACAAAATCCTGTACAGACGAGTAAATAATCGTTTCAAACATTAGGTCCTTGGCCTCTCAGTGTCCTGGCCGATAAGTTCTGTCGTTATTATTATTATTATTATTATTATTATTATTATTATTATTATTATTATTATTATTATAAAAACAATGCAAATAATAAATAATATTATTATTATACAACAGATGGGACCGGAATTAGTCAGGCCTCGTCTTCAGGGTTTATTATTATTATTATTATTATTATTATTTTATTATTTTAATTTTTTTAGTTTTTTTATTTTGCTATATATATTTATCATCATCATCATCATCATCATCATCATCATCATCATCATCATCATCATCATCATCATCATCATCATCATCATCATCATCATCATCATTATTAATTCAATTATTATTACTTTATTATTATTATTACTATTATTATCATCATCATCATGCATCATCAGCATCATCACCATCGTAATGTTGTTGCTGCTGCATATTTATATTATTATTATTATCAATATTATTATTGCGGCATCACTATCATAATCGTCGTCTTCGTCATCATCAACATCATCACAATCTGCATATGTATCTTGAAATCGTGTCTCATCATCAAATTAAATATAACTTTTTATGTTAAATAGTTAAAGGTATCAGCTTAGTCATTGAAAGCTTCATTTATTTCCACTCGTTGTGAAGCTTGTGCGAACCGCCTTCGGCAAGGCTGATGAACTGAATTCTCGCTTTAAATACTTTTACAAAAGCGACCTATACGGGGTTGGTGCTCAGCTATTTTCTGTTGTCCTAAATTTACAGTAGGGTTCCTATAATGTTATGAAAGATACTGTTTAGAAAGTGACTTACGTATAACCGCTGCCGTATCCAGCACCGTTGGTGGATCCAAGAGACACGGCCACAATGATTAGCGGTAAAACTAAAGAGGTAAAGAAACACAAACATGGAACAGCATGCAAATACATGTAGCAGGCAAAAATGTGTATGTGGGATGATATTCTAGGCATCCAAATGACAATAACCAATAATTGATTAAAATGAAAAATTATTATGTGTTCCTAATTGAAGAGTCAATCACCAATTGTATTTCAGTTTTAATTACGACTTAGTAAACTTAATTTCTTCAATATTTATCTGTCTTTGGATATGAGCACCTTTGACTAGATTTCTTGAAGAGGCGTTACATAAATTCTCGGAATGAATGATTTATCATCAGGCTACAGTGCATTGTATATTGAGGATAAACTTTATCCACCTCTTCCCCTAAGATATTCCATCTACGCTGGTTGAGACCAGCAGTTTGGTTTGATGCGATGTGTTGAACGATGCACCGAGTTGTCAGAGGCTTGAACGAAAAGGAAATGGATTTGAAGAAGATCGTTGTAAAAGTATCAAGATTATTAAAAAAACTACGACTTTTAAAGAACAAATCGCAATGAAAATAACTTTGTATTGCTTTAATCACAACCTATAGGCCTACAGAGTCAATTCCATAATGTTTTACCCCAAGCGAAAGCAACGAGCAAAATGGTTTCTCTGTTTCTTCTGACGTGGAAGACGAATATGATGTAGAGCAACAGTTCAACACCTTCAGCCAACATGATGAAAAAAGCCGCCAAGAAGAAGTAGTGCAACAGAACGGCAACGACTAAGCAGCCGATCTAAAGACCAACAATAATGTATTGCTACAATTGTCGTTCTTTACAGAGATTCTGCCTCATAATGAGGGCTTCTTAATAGGCTTACTGCAGCCCACGTTATGAACTTTATGTGCACTGCCATTGTGTAGTATGTTCACAATTATTAACGGTATGCTATATTTATAACCTTTCTAGGACATTTCCAACGATAGTTCAAATATTAAAGTTCATTATAGTTACTGAGAGCAACAAATCCTCAATCTTTGTTAAGAGAAGTTAACTTTGTCCAAAAAAAGGGTTTGCATTAGAGTACAGCCACATCGTGGCATCGCTTTATTTCACACCAAATGCCATTTACCGAACTGGTCAGGATAAATATAGTAAAGCCTGGTTTCTGTTATGCTGTGGTCATACCTGGGAGTCGACTTTGTCAGCTCCAACTATGAAGATGACATAAGCGATTATTAGAGCGACGCAGAGATTCAGTAGAACTGTTGCCTGTGCTGATTTGGCCTGCCTGTTAATACAACACAAGAAAGAAATAGTTAAACTATGCGATCCAGAAAGTTTGGCAACAAACTGTCATGTAACATACAATTGTAAGCTCAGTCATAATTATCTCTTTGACGCAAAAATAACAGTTCATATTCAATGGTTGGTGTCAGTTCTTCTCGAGTGATAAACTCAGGACTTCTTGAGCAATTTTCATGTTGAACTGATCACTGCTAACGAATATCGAATTACTAAACGTTGCCTACAAAGAACTACGGAGCATAACGACAAGATTAAGAAAACTTCAAGAATCCTCGTAATTGCAACGTGTATCTACTTCCAAGTCAAGGCGTAGACAATAATGGTAGCGATAAGAGCAGTGACCGAAACACTGCAACCGACGATAGAAACGATGGACAACAGATTGTCTTCCTTGACTTCCTGCAAAAATAACATTTTGTAAAGCGTTAAAGTAGTCCATAATTATAGCATAGCTGCGACTCTCATTGAAATAGCATACGTAGCTGAACCCTTATATAATATGGGCCATTGGGCCTAATATGACTGCGAGAAATGACCGGGTATTGGATCGAGTGTTGGTCTTCTATTTCATCCACTGCTAATCCAAACGGATGGCCACCGGAAAGATTTCCTGCAAATCTCTGCAGAGGTTATTTCACTACTCAGATTAAGAGTAAGCTTATTTGTGCTTCGTCAGCAATAAATGCAGACAAAATAGAAGTATATTATAGTATTACTATATTTTTGACATGCTAAAGCAAATCTAATAGACTAATTATTATCATTTGGAATAATGTTAAAATACAGCAAAATCAAAATGTTGACCCTTGTTCAATTTTTCGGAACTGTTCACACGACAATGTAATAAGAGCATCAAGACTCTGCCAACATTATCTGCATGCGACAAATAGGCCTATACATGTACATACAGGACTTTTAATCCTATGATGAGACCGGCAAAAGAGCCAACATTAGTCCCATTTAGAGATTATGCATGAAGGGCTGACGAACCCAGTCTCCCAGGTCTTTTTTAACGTGCAGTTCTACACAAATGTGCAGTTGTAGGCCCTAAATGAATTTATGCAGTTGTAAAGGTAGTTACATGTATATGCAGTGAAAATCATTAGATAAAGGTAATTATTGCGGTCGTTTCACCACGGAAGAACGAAGGACCTGCGCAGAGACAAATAAGGTGGAATGGTGAAAAGCAATTTTTAAGTGGACGACTAAAAAAGTCAACAGATTTTTTATGCGGCGAGCCGGTGACTTGAGTCATTTCTGGGAAAACTTGTTAAAAAAATTTTTCCAAATGAATAAAAAATGCATCAGATTTTTTCGTCGCCGACTTGCGACAATTTTTGGGGAGTAGACTATTTTCCTAAACGACGAGAAATTTTCGCCAGAAAAATTCACACTAGAAAAACCTCCTGGTTGGGCAGTTCTACAAGTTTCTTTTAAAAAGCCCTGCAGTCTGCACGCTGTTTTAAGACAAGATCTCACATTAGATGCTCACCGTAGGAGTTGTGCTCATCAAAATGGCGAAGTTTGTCAGATGATCACAGCTGCAGATCGTGTGAGTTGAATTCGTCGATGATACCGAACATCCAAAGGAATCCCAATCACCTCTGAAACAATCATCAGAATATGAGATTCAGACAAACATTATTATTGAGAGTAGGCTAATGATAGTCGTTTATTAACTCTTTAACGACCAGCGTGTAGCCTACTGAAGTGCATTGAAAACATATGTAGCTGGTTGTTAAAGGGTTAAGGCAGATGTGAACTCGGACAGACATTGCTATAGGCTAACATTACTGTCGTAAAACTACTACAGCCAGCAGCCAGCTCGACAGACAGTTAGTTTCTGACGACACCGTATACAGTTACGAAATAAGATGACAACTTGAGACTGTCCACAGGTGATAAAGAGCGATTTCATTATTGTTGCTAGCGTTAATCGCATAGACTAACCTAATTAGTGCAGAGTAAAATCAAATGCCTACCTGTTGAAGTTCCAGAAGGCGCAGTATCTTCCATAGCTCACACTTTTGTCCTGTATAACCAAAGAAAAACAGTTTAAATACATCGTTACTCCAGTATTGAGTGCATGAAAAACATCTTCAACCACAATGGATTTAATTTAAAGGTGCAAATGCGGCCAATTCCATTAGCAGCGTAGGCCTAATGGTAATTCTACTCATCAAATTAATATTATTGTTCTTGTAATATCCTATTTATCTCGCAGTTAATGGAGTTCGTGTTCATCATCTTGAAACCGAGACATAGCCTACTGTAAGAACGACTAAAAGATTAAATTGCCAAGTATGCAAATGCATATTAGTCAAATAATTTATAGGCTAGTGTATAGATAATCAATTAGCCGTTAATCTGCCAGTCTTGCATGGTGATAGCTGAATTGCAGAAAACATTAGACCTAAAGATATTCAGCGAAAGTCTTTTCACTCAAGTGTGCCTTTACGCTAACAAAAACTGTACCTGGTTATGTCGCAACGTTATGCGAACAGGAGGATTTAGTGTCTCATTTGTTTCTAGCCCAGCGATTGAAAACGATAGAACTCTTGAGTTGACGATATCATCAGTGTCTCTGTTTCGAAAATTGGGATGCGAGTTTAATTTAAAACAGGAACCTATGCAATAACTCCATCAGACTTTTAACAGATTTTTAAATCTCAAATACTGAAAAATGCTTAAATATACGATACATTGAACTTTAGAGTTGTTGATTATAAAGTATAATATACGGTTTCATTCGAATAGACGATTGATGCTTGGGCATTATCATAAATGGCGCTGAAGATGTCAAAAGATTGGATTATAGCTTCCGCTTGGGCTTCGAAAAGGAACACACCTTCAATATCATTATGGACCAACTAGGCCCCAACTTTTAATCCATCGCCTTACTACAATGGAATGTTAACACCCTACAGCACGAAACAGATAAAAATCTAAATAGCCAGTGTCTGGAGCGTAGTAAGCCTGCATTTTATAATGCGGATGTTTGATGTAGACGTTAATAATTATCAGAAGTAGCCTAGGTGACCTCCCGGAAAAAAATAAGTAAACTTGAGAAAAAGAATCTACTTCGCACTCACGCAACAGTGTTGTTTTAGCGAAATCAAGCAAGAGTTGAAAAATTCAACAAAAAGAAATAGAATAATCAACGTGGCATCATCGGCGCGCCGACTAATTTTCGGCGGCGGCGACTCCGGCGCGCCAACCAAAAAATTCGGCGGCGCCGCCAACGAATTAGCGGCGGCGCGGCCGGCGTAGAGCTCTGCTACGAACTACTGCGACTTCATCAAAGTGCGGAATTGATCGCTCTCAGATCTCGTGGCCCATTTGTGAAGCCGTTATTTGCTAGCCTTTCTAGTTTAGCAAGGGCCTGCTAAAATGACGTAAAAGTAAGTTTGTCCATTGTCCGTTTATCTTCTTATCTTCATTCAGATGATCGTTTGATCCTAGCTATCGATGCTGCCTTTAGCACCTCTGACTCACAACATACAAATATAGCATGACGACAGTGTAGCGAACAGTAGCCTACAGCGAGTGCATAATACACCGTGGCCCGGTGACAAGTAGACCACAACAAAAAAGTGTCATAATATTAGCATTTGCCTTAAGTATTAAAAACAACAGCAGTATCCATATTACCCCAAATTCTAACACCCTAATTGGCGCCCCAGACAGAGTGGTAATAGAGCTTGTGCGTGTGTAAGTGACAGAGAACGTGTGAGGGAGAGAGAGAGAAGACAGGAACAGACAGATAGACATAAAGACAGAGGCAGGGAGAAAGACACACAGACAGATATAAAGACAGAGAGAGAAAGAGCAGGAGAAAACTAAAGAGACAGAGATACGTTTGCGTGGTCGGTCAATAAGACGGCCTAATATAATAGATACGTAGATACATGCATGGTTGCATCATAATTACAATGCCGTAAAACTTCTTACTTTTTTCCTGGAAGCTTATCGTGGATGTTTCGATAATACACGCCCCACATCATCCAATTCGTGATATTTTCTGATAAAATGCATGTAAATTCAATCGTTCAAGCATAAATCTCATCTTATCGATCAGTGATAGGCCTACTATAATGGATTGTCTCTGCGATATTGATTACAAATTATCTTCGAATGACACAGGCGGAAATTAGTTTCGCTGTAATTGCTACTTAGGCGCTGTATAAATATCAATATTAAGGTAAGATAGGAGACAGTCATTGTGACAACGCTAAAGAAATGGCATCATTCATTAAATTCCGCAAATCAGTCTTCTATGTGATGTATATAATCGGTGACTTCTATGGCGTCGCTCACAGCCATGACCATTCAATTGAGCTTTCAGAGCGAGAACCCCCGAGAAAAATAGGTCTGTTTGGGCAATGTAGTGGTTATAGCTCGTGGGGCAAGCCAATCAGACCTGTCCAGAGAACGGAGAGGCCGATGAGGAGATGTCGAAAGAGGAGAACAAAATAATGAGATCCCTGAAATATGCGTCGCAGGGAGAACTCAGAGAAGAATCCAGCGTAGTTGGTTGGCCATAAAAGACTATGTACCATGTACAAAGTATTAATCAATTTGAACAGCAGCAATGAGGACTGATTGAAAAGGATATTGATTGACCTTAGGAAAACCAATTAGAATGGAATTGCAGACAAAATTCTGGAATAGAAAATGCGTGCAATCTCATGAATGTCATCTTAGAAATTGGGACGGATCTTCAACTGACTACCTTTTAAAGTTTCCATTGATAGGCCTATTGATATCATGTCTCCGCGGTTTTCACCCCACTCTGAGCCAGTTGGAAATTCGATTTGAAAAGGAAAGTTTGACTTTTCAAACGACCATGCTTCTAAAACTGAAAGAATAAAGAATGCACATTTAGAAACAATGTGTGCAGTTGTGCACCCCTCTTAGTTCTTTTAATTAAAGCGACGTTCTTTATGCCTACTACTAATTAATTTAGTTGACAGGCAGCAAATAGATCTACCACGATCCTGTAAACTTCACAATTTCTATTCCCGCGCATTGTAGAACGCGATATTTTAGTCTATGCATTTAAAGCGCTTTGGACAACATGCCTTGTGACTCAAACCCAAACGATTCACACAATCGCATCATGCTGTCTCTTCTGGACGATTCTAGCACAGAAACCGGTCAAACTCCATTTCTCAAACTAACTTAAGTCTCTCTTGTCTGGCAAATGAGAAATTCGTTCGGAGGTCAAAACTCCATTACACTGCAAAATATTATTTTCCGTGCATGTAGGCCTGTACATGTATTTTCAAATTTGCGAGAGTCTATTGTTTAATGAAACGGACTTGTGAATTTTCTCTGGGGAAACGAGTCCTGTCCATAATCGAACTATGAGGTTGTAAGAATAAATCTTCCGTGATGATGGCCTAGGCTACACGTTATGAGTCTAGACTGTTTAATAGTTATGTCTTTTACCCAAATTGTCTGTGTATACAGTTATGTGCCCTGGTATGCTCAATGTGGTTAGAATTAGTCCGAAGTCGTCACTAATGGACAAAATGGCCGTTGCAATGGTGTTGTTCACCTACAGAACCGCAAATAAAACAGAGTAGCTCATTAATAAACCCTAGATTACATTCAAATACACATAATAATTAATTATCCGTAATGTATTCTGCATTATTTGATAGGCTATAGGCTAATTAGTTATTTAGGCCTATGCACCGCAGCTATCACTGTGCGTGAAGAGTAGTTAATTATAGGTGCCCAATTTGCACTCGAGAAGTCGTATTTCACAGAGAAAGGTACGAGTTTCAAGTTCTGTAGGACTATAATTGAGAACAGTGTTGGCAGTAAATTTTCCAAAACATTGGAATAGCCACAGGAACGTCAGTCACTGCTTGGATGCATGGTACAACAAGAATGAAGGTTGCTGATGATCGATTAGCCTTCAACGTTTCTTTCGAAAAAGGCAAGAAAAGAGCTCAGGTTAGCGCAATGACTCAAATGCAATATAATGTCACTGTAGAGTATATAGTAATAATGCTAAATTATAAACTAAACGCATTCTTCGCTGAGCAAGTGATGATCGAAATATTAGCGCAATATCTTTCGATAATGTTTTCTTCTAGATAGGCTACCAGTCTTTGAGAAAAATCAATTAAAGGAATCACCAGTAGCAAAATATTTTGGTTTTGTTACTGAGTATGTTTTCGTTCAAAAGAACAGTTTTGCATTACATCATCGAGTTCTTTCCAAGCATTGAAGTTGTTCGGTTGAAGAACGTTGCTGATAGCTCGAACGATTGACTGCATCGCGTGCAAAAATCAATAAAATTGGTTATTTCGTTTCGTATTTTCCATTTTATTGCGCATGTATCAGGGGATCGATTGCATATCGTAACATCTTGAATTTATATAAATCTGTCTTATTAACCTAAACCAGATCGTTAAACGACAGTCTGAAGCTGAATGACTGACGGAATCATGTGCAGCAGTAAGTAGTACTAGGCCTACATAAACCGAAAGGACAACGACTACTTCAGTCACAATGAAAATATACACGTAGCCACGTGTAAGTTTGTATGTAGGCCTACCTACGTGTGTTTGCGTGTAGCCGTGTATGCATGGAGGACTATCTTGTATAATGCATGAATAATTGTATATGGCGTACACGTACAATCGTCGTACACTAGCTTATGTATGTATATATGTAATTACGTATGTATGTACATGTATATTTTCATAATGCATATAATTATGTACAATTGTACAATGTACATACTAGCTGTGCCCGGCGGCCACGCATTGCTGTGGCTGAACAGACCGTCCAACCCTCCCTCCCTACCTCCCTTCCCTGCCTCCCTCTCCCCCTTCCTCCCTTCCCCTGCCTCCCTCCCTTCCTTCCCCTGCCTGCCTGCCTGTCTGTCTCCCTCCCTCCCTTCCTTCCTCGCAAAAAGCACATAAAACCCCGGCCGCTCGAATTCAAATGAAAATTTGAAAGCAATCGGTGAACAACTTTCCGAGATCCTTGAGCTTGTACAAACCGACAGCTACACATATATGCATGCGCTATAAAAAGATGCGCGGATATGCGTCATAAAAACACGGCCGCATTGAAATGCACATTGTTAAAACAATTGAAATCGTCGCTCGAATCGAAAGCAAAGTTGCTTTTTTTCGAAAAGATTTCGCTTTTTCCAAGAAATATTATACAGACCCGCTCGTATTCGAACGGAAGATTGTGGTAAAATTTTGAAAGCTTTCGGTCAAAAATGTTTCCGAGAAGATCCTTGATTAAATACAAACTCAGTTACATTTTTTATATAGCCTAGATGTATATGTGTGTGCTTGTATGCTTGTTTGTGTGCATATACAAATTATACATGTATGTGTGCATGTATTCATAAATGTGTGCTTGTATGTGTATGCACGTATGTAAGAGATGTGCCTACTTAAATGAGCGCATTTTGAGTAGTTCGTAAAAGCGCTGCACACAATACCTTTAGCCTAGAGTTAACGTTTGATCTAAAGATGCACGTTTCAAGAATGAGTTTTGAGGAGGTTTGGATTTCAAGCTGACATACGAAAGTCGTAGGCCTACCTCGATTTCCGTTTCGATTAGGCTGATGGTTCTGTCGGGTAGCAGAGCAGTCAATTGGTTTATGATCATGATCGAGTCGTTTAGATTTCCTGGACTCAGACCTTCGCTCTTGTTGGTCAACGTTGATAACTGCCTGACAATATCAGCAACCACGTTGTGGTTCAAAGCATCTTCGTTTATGCGATTGACCTTCAATATAATAATTATGATTCGTTTGCTGATGTCTGCCGCAAGATTAAAATTTAAAATGAAATTGCAAATGTAAAAGTAATCAGCTGTTTTTTGGTCTTATAACTAAGTGCGCTAAGCACCCCACTGAGAGCGAACATTATTCAAACGTGATTTTGAGCCTGGCCTAGCCAGCGAGTAGGCTACTACCCACTTCGCTAATCCCGAAAAGCCTTTACCACACACACAAACGAACGTCACCGGGAGACATTATTAGGCGTACGAGGCGGGGGTCCAGAGGGGCAAGTCTGGTTTTTCGGGCAAACACAGTCACGAACGACTAAAAAAGGTCGTCAACTTTTCTGCCGGATATATTTGTTTTCCGGGCAGAAATTCAATCTTTCCCCCCCCCCCCAACCCCCACTGCTGCAATCCCCCGTACGCCGATGCCGGGACACTTAATAAACTAAGCCAATCAAGCGGAAACGATTAATTTATGGTAGAAAACCCATTCGAACTCGTGTTATGTCTACACCTTTTTGAAAATTGAGTACCTTGTCTTTTTCCAAGTATCTTTGTTCTAACAGCAATGCTTACGATTTTAAAGACGCGTTATGAAAGTTATTCTCACGTGAGTTGCGATTTTTAATTGCGTTTAAACTGTCCAGTGTCCAATCATGTATGTTTATGCACTGTGCACTTGTTATAGCGCCCCTTTCAAGCTCTCTCTCACTACTCAGAGGCGATCCCGAATGCAGAGCGGAGACTGCATCTGAGTTTCACGCCGAAGCGCTGAGCAATTGTGAGTGAAGGACTTGTCCAAGGTCCTTACGCGGCGAGGTGGATTCGAACCTCGAACGTTCCGGCTTCAAGGCAACGGCGCCACCACTACACCACCGCGCCCCACAAATGCATGTTAGCGAAATGGTCTGTTTTGATCTTCTTAGCTGTCGACATGATTGTGACTCTGGGTGCTGTTTATTCTCTGTCTAAAATTCGTTCCCTGCAATATTCTGGAATTTCTTGCATCGCCCGCTCAGCAATCTGTTCCTTTTGTTTGTGGGTAGTTAAACCCATTGGGCTATACAAAGATGAGGATGAGCAGACACGAAAGACTAAGAGCAAAAATTGTCACCAATGGCGAAGAGATTGAAGAAGTAAACCAGTTTTTTTAAATTTGATTACAGCCGGTGAACACCCGAGATCAAGAAAGATTTGCATAGCAATGGGGAAAGACAGATTGTGGAATAGAGGGGAGCTGCAGTTATAAGAAGAAGATTGAAAATGGATCAATAAAGAAGGGGATGGTAACAAAACAACCTCATATGGAGCGTGACACTATTATGGAGCAGAAACATGCACTATCAATCTACGGAAACGACAAAAGTAGAAAGACTTGAGGCATATGAAATGTGGCTTTAGAGAATAGGGTGTTTCTTAATTTTTAACTTCTGATTTCTCAAAATCTCACACCTACATTTGTTTTTATGGCCAAATTAGGCTAATGACTTATATAAAATGCTTAAGCTTGTTCAATTTGGTTACCATTTGGAGGTAGCTCAACAATATTCACGATTGCGATTAAATTAATGAAAACTAAAGATCTTTATAGTGACGTTTATGTTTCGGTACTGCTAAGGAACATCATGACGAAGAAGAATGGCCAATATTAGTTGGATCTGCAACAAAACCAATGAGGAGATTCTGCAACTAGTGCAGGAAGAAAGATCGTTGTTTGATACAATACGGAAGAGGCAGATGAACTGACTTGGACAGTCATGTTGAAGGAAGACTCGCTCTTGAGGACACTACTCTAGGGAAGAATGGATGGAAAGAAACCACCATGAAGACTAAGAAAGATGATGCTAGACTGGTTGATGGACGAAGAAAAGCAAACGGTGTAAAGAAATCAGCGAATAAAAGCACATACTGTAATAGACAAGAATTATAGTGTCGTTGGAATTTCTGACCTGTATAGTGTCTAGGGTAGAACACTAAAGAAGAAGAAAAACCCATCATCGATAGGAGTTTCTTGTTATTTTTCTTTTCTTTACGATTTTCTCAGTAATTGTATGCTCGCGAGTGAATCAATCGACTCATGTTTTAATGAACTGACAGTTAGATTTCATATTCTTTTTACCCGACTTAGGACGGGCAAAGAAGTAGTCCTAGAGTGCAAGCAAAACCTGGTTGTGTAAATTACCATTTTGAGTAAGTCTTTGAATTCCTTGTCAAAATAACCATTGGAATTCGACCGAGACCCGTTGACGTTTCCATCGTTGCCCTCAATATACTTTCGTGAACACATTCCTAAAGTAGTGAAAATATTTGTCTGAATCTAATATCCGATTGCTAAAATGCTGAAAAGCTGACCAGTTGTATGAGTATCAAACAAACTAGGTCTAGTGAAATATGGCAGTCGGTAACGATGTTATTTGACACAATTTTAAGCTGCATTATTTAATTCAGGATTCAATAATTAAGGCTCGTCAATTTGTGTTTTTGAACATTTCATTATAATTTGTAGAGCTAGCTTGCTTCTGGACGTTCGTTGACATCGAAATTTAATTGGCTGAAGATAATAATTATTAGGCTATGCTTGTTTGTATGTGCACTTGCTATAGCGCCCCTTCAAGCTCTCTACTCAGAGGCGCTCCCGATGCAGAGCGGACACTGCATCGGAGTTTCACGCCGAAGCGCTGAGCAATTGTGAGTGAAGGACTTGCCCAAGGTCTTTACGCGGGGAGGTGGATTCGAACCTCGGACCTTCCGGCTCCAAGGCAACGACGCCACCACTAGACCACCGCGCCCCACAATGCCTACCTGTTGTACCATTAAGCATCGCTGAAACTATGCTTATCGATGATAATATTGTGCATCACTTGAATGTATAATATAACTATGTATGTGGTACCATTAGTTATAGTATAAAATGTGCCTACCTGTGGTACTATAAAGCTTAACGTTTGCGGTATCCTGAGTGTATCCATTGTCACCAATGCATCTGTAGGCTATTCTTCGAAAAATATTTATCGCATGTAGTGGAGCAGTTTTTATTATTATTTTTTTACTCGAGTTATTTCAGATCAATCGGGATTTCAATAAATTATTATTACTATTATTATTATTGTAATATTCCGAAGTTCTTCGATTCACAAAGTCAATTAATGCAGCTAATATAAAAACAAGGAAATCAGGAATGAACAGTCAATCAGATAGGCCTAGCTGTGGCTGCTTTTCGAATGTTCCTCTGCAGGCAACAGCGTCACTGGATGCAGACTGAAAGTCGTTGAAACAGGTAACTTGTCAACTTGCTTGTAACTTATTATTATTATTATTATTATTATTACTATTATTATTATTATTATTATTTTTATTATTATTATTATTATTATTATTACATAAATTTCTTACGCGCGCAAGGTCATACCAAAATGTGAATCTGAGACGCGGATAGTCAGCCGCCAGAGGTAGATGCAGTTAGAGATCCATGCACTTGAAAGCCAAAGAGAAATAGTGAGTTTTGAGCCGTTTTTAAAGGTAGGGAGTGAATTTGTGCTACGAAGAGAGAGTGGAAGTAGATTCCATTCCTTGGGAGCAGAAGCATGAAATGCACGTGAGCCCATAACAGTTCTGCATCGATGCTCAGCTAAAGACCCATACTTGATGATCGCAGGCAACGAGAAGGAATGTAAGGAGTAAGCAGTGACTGAAGGTAGGGAGGTGTTCCGGTGGAGAGGGATTTGTAGGTTAAACAGGCAAATTTAAATTGTATCCTTAACTCGACAGGAAGCAAATGCAACTGATGAAGTAGGCTAAGACTGAAGAACCATAATGATTATTGGATGTACTTTATACCATCGAACTGTGGACGGAGTTATAATGTTTCACTGCACTCAAACTGAAACCGGTTTTCCTTAGTAAGGTCAACTGATACGAAGGTTGAAGATGGCTGCAGCGTCACTTTCGTTTGCACTAGAAACGAATCACCTTTAATATAGAATGCTGATGATAAAGAATATTGGATTGTTTATCGACAACCTATGCAGTAGGCCTACGGTGGTGTGAACGTCTATGTATAATATTTATGTACAATGTTTTACTTGAATTCCAAATTGTTATAGGTTGGGGAAAAAGTGTGCAGTGGTTTCAATATAAAAAACATTCATGTAGATCTACACCCAAAATGGGAGCGGAAAATGTGGTCCCGGACAATTTCGAGATTCGTTTCTAGTGCGAACAAAAGTGACGCTGCAACCCTTTTCATCCTTCGTGTCCCGTGTCGTTTGTCTCGTCATTATGCCGACCGCCATAATGATTCAGAGTCATAGACATTCCTACGCTCAATCTAGGCTACATGTATATGACTACTGAACGCACCCACCTGATTCATATTGGGTTAAAACTAATATTAGAGTTACACAGGCTTACGCACAGACATGCCAAAGTATGCCAAAGTGACTTACCGAAAACGTTCAGGTATCCTTGAGCAAATGCGTATCCATGAACGTTGCTCGCATTGCATTGAATAACCATCAGATCCGTTTTACTCTCTCGGTCGAGGCAGTCTCGACAAACATCTCTGATCGTCAGACTTCTACTGTCGCTGCTGAACACAAATCTTGTGGGAGCCTTGGTGACTGCAATAACATAACCAAGTCGTTTTTAATTATTACTGAAACTATAATATGCCTTCTATTGTCATTGCTGAACACATTATGCTTTTGAGAGCGTTAGTGTAGGCCCGGCCTTAGGGCAAAGTGAGCGAGGCAGCCGCTTTGGGCCCGCGCTTCCAGTGTCCCGCACTTCTGGCTATAGCTTTTTCTTTGTTGAGATTGACAAAAAATTCTCAATTTTCGGGGTGGTGCCTCTCTTGTCCTTAAGTGCAGGCGCCGATTCTTTTGCATTACTTAGATAGGCTACATAAGGTAGAAGGGGAAGACACCTGAGATGGGACAGTTCATAAGATGGGGCACACATATTGCTACTGCTATACGCAGCGGAAGCTACTCTAGAGTTGAGAAATAACATATTATCACGTATATTATTATTTTCTCAATCTGGTATTATAGAAATTATTGTCCTATCTTATAGATTATAGTTGCTTAAGATGGGACAATTTATTAATTGTTTTAATTACAATAATATCGCATTCTTGGAAAATTGCTAAACTTTTTATTATCGAAAGTCAAATTATGTGTAGGTTACATCGGTGTGGTTTAGTTTAGAAAAGTGTTCTTAGCTCAAAAGAAATTTGTGAAATAACGTCAAGTGTCCCGTACTAGGTGACTGTCCCCCCCCCCACCAGCGCCGCATTGACAAGAAATTAACTGCGTAAATTTATGCTCGAGGACCCGCTGCCACCTTGGGCCCCGCACCTGTGTTAGTGACTACAATTACACAAGCAAGTCGGTTTTAATTATTATTCAAGAGATGTGACCCTGAAACGCCGAGTCTTCCCGGAAATTTCTCAGCAATATGATTATTGTTATCGGGTTTAATCAAGCTTTGTGCACAAATGTAAAACAATCGACAGAAAGCATGCTTAATTTTGAATGCTGTGCATGAGTTTGCGGCATCAACGTTGTGCGCCACTTTACCTATCACTTCTCGGATTTCCCATTCGGCATCTAAATTCTCAATTCCCCGCTTGACCTCCTTTTTCTCTTCTTCCCAATTCCCAGACAAAAACATTTTTGGCCACATAATAATGTCACGACTGGGATACCCAGCCGCCACGTATTTTTGGTTTCTATTATATATATATTATATCATTATTTCCTTGAATTCTGCATGGTATTTTCGGGGTCCAATAATTATATATTTATATTATAAAATTAAAAATTAATATTCTTGAGCTGCATTCGGTGACCTAGATAATATTGGTGACCTAGATTTTAATATTGAGATCGTGCTCGACACGATTTTAAGGCCATGACGTAAGCCGTCGCCATAGCTACCACATTATTGATCGAGTCTTTCACACACTTGCGTGAAATGGAGGGTCGGCCGAAAAGGAGGAAGAGGAGTCGGCCGATACGACCGACCGATACGGCCAGGCGGACAAGCAGGCTGACAGACGCAGTGCCGGAGCAGTACATATAGACGGATGGGCAGACGGACGGAGCGATATACCCTGCTGGCCGGTTGCGTGTAGTTTGTGCATGCAGCATGGACTCGTATGTCGGTATTTTCCATCACGCCGGGTCACGCTGCCCTACGTGATGACAGCACGTGCAGCGCATGCGCAGTAGTTCGCGTCCTACGTCACCCGAGGCCGAGATAGAAGAAGATCGCGCAACCGAGGCAGTCGTGACCGAGTCTTCAAGGAGTAAAGACGTATTATTGGCGAGATAAATATTAAGATCCGAACTGAGGGTTTTATTGAAGTGAAGCCAGATTTTAGCGGCGCTGCATTAGTTACTGCTTAGGTGCGACTCTCGATAATAAAGTGTTAGGTTCAAAGCCGGATTGTATTCGAAGTGAGGCCAGGATTTAGTGCCGCTGTATTATTTTCTGCATCGTCACATGGAGTGACTCATTCTGAGCGTCGAATCGTCAACGTGGTGATTGGAGCTGCGCATTTTCACGGCGGTTCATTCTTGGAATTAAGCCTACCACGTCAGACTTCTGTTCTCCGGTTCGCTGGAGCGACATCTGTTCTGTTTACTTGGAAATATTTACCAAGCGGTTATTTTCTGCATTTGTGGCCCAAGTGGCGTCAATTTGTTATTTTAATCGCGAAGTGGATCACGCATTCTCGTCGCGCCATCTCGGTTCTAGCGTCAAACCTGCGTTGGTCTTCGCTGGTTTCTTCCGGGGCTTCACCGTCGACGTCCCCCAATATTCTTCGACGCTTTCCTGGATTCGTCGCACTCTTTGTCGTCACTCTTCGCACTTCGCCTGCTTTGTCCCTTGTCTTCGGATATCAGGTACAGTCTAGTTAAAAGGGTATAATGCGATGGGCGGTGTAGAAATATTGGGCGAACTGGAAATTCATTCATGCACTTGAGAGCTAAATTGGGGATAAAAGTTAGACATACTCCGATCTAGGGTGTTTGCATTGACCAGTACAATTATATGTCATTGCATTGACTTGAACAATTACATTTTCTTTCTACATTGTGCTCAATGTCTGAATTGCACGGAATAATATTTAATAATCTGTGTCTTCAAGATTGATAAGAAATTCTAATTAAACTTACTGTCTTAATTCTTGCTAGTCTTAGGACGTGAAATTACCGAAACTTATATAGCGCCATGGAGCAGAGCAGAACGTCAACTCCCTCGCAACCTTCCAGACCACCTTCTGCCTTTGAGATGGGGATATTACTGGAGGCAATGCAGTCAAACGCCAAGTCTATGCAGACTAATGTGCAGGCAACCATACTGAATAATGCTAGAGATACCCAGGAGGCTATCTCCGCTGTACAAAGCAATGTTGAAGAGGCTATCTCTGTCGTACAAAGCAATGTGGAAGAGGCTATTTCTTCTGTCCGAACGGATTTTCAAGCTAACGCTATAAATACACAAGAGGCAATTGCCTCAGTACAAGATAACGTTAGGGAAGCGCTGACGGAAGTCGTCGCGCGTATAGAACGTTTAGAAACGACGCCCAGGGCATCTCCGAAGCCGGTTGCAGGTTCGAACCCAGGAGCAATATTTCCCTTTGGTACCACCGCGGATAGACCTTACCACTCAGCCATCGGCCTGGGAAGAGCTTCGGGGGCTAGGCTTAAGGACCTTTCACTTCCGGTTAACCCCGGAATCCTACGCCGGAGTGAAAGACTGGCCAGTAAGGCCCCAGTTTCATACGGAGAGCTAAGAGGTCGAGATACCTGGCCATCCCGAACCCGATGGGATTCGAACCCCGAAGCTACCGCCTCCCTTCCTCCCTCTATTTCTCTGAACTACGACCTGCAACCGCACGCGGCCCTCTCACACGTTGGACCGGAAGTGGCGACTCCGGGAGTGTACGCGGGGGCGGGCGTTACAATTGGTCCCAGCGAGTGGGGTCGAAATAGTTCTGGAGATTTGGGTGGAGAGAGGTTAAAGCAGGTATGGAAGAGGCCAGAACAGATAAGTGAAAAAGCCATTGCCCCTAGCGATAACTGGGGTTGGATTAGTCCTAGCGATTTTTTCCCAGATGGTGTAACAGTGGCAAACTGGGCTTTTGATAAAGGAGGATGTGTTCCGGAATCTGTACAAAGAAGAAGGGAAAGGGAAGAAACTGAGAGGAAACTAAAAGAAAGGGAATTTGTTGATAATGTTGAAATTATGTCTGATGATGGTAGTGTAGACATTGAAGTTAGCAAAATAATGGAATCTAGACCTAAAACTGTGAAAATAATTGATAATAGAATGCAAACAGCACAGCAATCGGAGTCTAGAGAATTTGAAATAAATAAACCGATCGCTAATAATAATTTGCGGGAGGGGGTGATAAGGTCGATCCAATTCATTTGACCTCTTCATCGCCCATCTACGGTGCCTACTCTCGACTTGATCCACGATGGAGGATGCAAGAACCGTTCGTATACCCGGATCAGCCAAGAACGGAAGTGACGACAAATCGGGTCGACGCGTTCCAACCAACGTCGGGAATGCCGACCTATCACTCCGTGCCCAACTACGATGGTCTGGTTACTTCGACCATGGTTGGTCGAGACTACGCTCGACCCGATCTTCAACCTGGTCCAGTGGCAACTACAGCGGTCGACTGGATGCAATCGAGGGCTCGCCTTGACCATCCATACGTGTCATAGATGGCGGCTCCGAACTATGCTCCGAATTACGCTCCGAACTACGCTCCGAACACGCTCCACAACAGCATCGACAACCGGGTTTGGCTCGACCCGCTTCGCTGTCTCGACCCACCTCGTCCCAGCGACGTCGCCTTTCCTCGGTGGCCAACCGTCGTTGAGTCGGCCAGGATGAACTCATGCCTCGGCGCTCAGAATTTTGGATTTAGTCGTGACGTCGAACTGCCTCGTCAAGCGCTTCTGAAACCGACGTATCTGAATAAAGGTGAAACAACCGACGACAATAAAGCGGCGATGTCGGCGGTAAATGAGACGAAGGTGCTGGCGCCTGTCAACGCTTCCGTCGGCCCCGCCAAAACAGTCCCTATGACCTCAGTGGCGACACAGACAACAGGCGACTGGGAACTTCCGACGAGTAGCATTGTGGGAACGAGAAAGGAACCGGAAGCAACTGCGTCAACGATCAATAAAGTGGCTGAGGTCAAATCGTCGTCGGCTTCGCCTCCTAAACCGAAGCAATGGGCGAAACTTGGATCGTACAGCGGAAGGACGGATGTGGAAGTCTTTTTGCGCAAATTCACCGTATGCGCAAGGAACAATGACTGGTCGGACGAAGAGAAATTTAATCAACTGGTCGTCTCCTTAGTCGAACCGGCGACCCATTTGCTGAGCGAGTCGAACGTGGATACTTGGACGGCTTTGGTCCAGCGACTTCGGGAACGGTACGGTAATGCAGAACAGCAGACCCTGTTCCAGACTCAACTTAGCACCCGGAAGCAGAAAGGCGACGAAGACCTGGGAGTATTGGTCGATGATATTCGGCTTTTGTCGTCGCGAGCGTATCCTGGCTCATCGACAGCGCACAGCGAAGCCATCGCTATTCGGGCATTCGTGGATGCCTTGGGCGACCGAAATCTCGCTCTGAAGATTAGGGAACGAGAACCGAAGTCCCTTGACGAAGCGTACAAGGTAGCTATGAGGTTGGACGGCTACCAGAAAGCGGAAGTTAGTAGCCATGAGCAGCACGAACGACGGCATGGACGAGTCAACGCTGTCAGAGAAGGACAATCGGAATTAGATAACCTGGAACGACAGATGAAGCAAATGAAGGCAGAGATGGAGCAAATGAAGAGACAATGGGGTCAACCAGAGCCTTCTATTACTGAGAGTTTGGTATTCAGTGGTGAAGAGAAACTCGCGCTGTGATTGGTTGAAATTCATGGGCTCCATTCTAGTTCCAGAAGTGTCGCTTCCGGTTGTTTATACCGATTTATCGTTTCATTAACTCTCAGATTTTAATCAACTTGCGGAAGAGCGTTTTGCTTACGGTAAGATTTATATATTCTTCAGATTAGCTGTGCATCTTTTGCAGGCACAAGAATTATCAAATTATATTACGTTGTTATTTTACCAGGTGTCGCATGGTGTCTATCGGACTCCCCAGAAAGTTTACAGAAACCGTTGAAAATGCCAAAATAGACTCAACCCGAAATCAATGTTTTTATTTGTCCAGTGTTGTGTCTATTATGAATAATTAGTCTTTACAAGACTCCGACCAAATTCGTTAGGCGGATGAATTGATGGAGGGATGGATGTAATGTTGTCAGGGTTTAGTGTGACTGGACGGTCATGGAAGGACAGGGAAGGTCCTGTCACTTGTTAGGCCAGCAAGGCCGGGGAACGATACGGGCCGTACAGACACTTTTCTTACACTTTAAGCACTGCATGTTATGCAATGAGTGGCGAACATTGCTTGGCAATTTATCTTTGAGCCTCCGAAATTGTTCCACTATTACTCCACCTGGTCGTAGGATATTAGTCCCCAGGACAAAAAACTGCCGGAGAAAATTCCTGGGTAATCCCGAAGACTGCGTGCCTGTCCATGTAAACAACATGGCCGCCCACTAAATCGATAAAATAGAGCGCTGCGGCCTTACCTTCGAATTTTATAGTTACTACTATTTACTGCATAATTCCCTTCATTCATAATTTTAGTAATCTGACCATTTTACTTAGATCTCGCGTTCATTATTTACTTACCGAGCGCGTTGTATCATGGTATGCGACTGATAGGTCACAGGACTCTATTTTAGCTAAGTCGTTGGCAACCATATTGTTTTGTATGCATGCACGCACGCAGTTTTTGGGATTACCAATTCCTCCTTCGATTGGACGATAAGGAGATACAACAATCAATGCACTGCTAACATCGTTGTATTACAGTGTCGTTTATCTGGGGAATAAAAACTTTTTCTTAGAAATTTGTTGTTATATCCACAAACATTGAAACACTTGCTAATTTTCCCTAATAATTGTGTGTTGCTGTATTTTATCATTTTATGGCTGTGTTTTCGTGAGGATGACTTGCAATTTATTTAAATCCATGTTATAAATTTTTCACAAATTTCTTTTTAAAAAAATTTTTAAGTTAATATTTTAAAATGAATTGTTTACATCTCACTAGCACGACTGTCCCTGATGTTGATGTTTTAATGGGATGTCTGTGCCTGACGTTTATTGACTTGAATTTATTTTTTTCTGTTAAATTTTACCAAAACTTCTACCACGATTATCTCATAATTCTTAAAAATGCAGATACTTGAACATTATTCTCAGGCGATGATTTGTCTATCTTTTGACACAAAGCCTTTTCTGTCAAATCTGTGAAAAACTGTTGTATTTTACACAGGTAAAAAGAATGGTTGGCTGCAGCGCCCCAAATTGCAGCAACAGATCGGAGAAAGGAATAAGACATTTTCCTTTTCCAGCCGATAAAGATCGTAGAAAAAGATGGCTGATAAATTGCCGAAGAGATAAATGGATTCCAACTTCCTCAACTCGTCTTTGTGAACAGCATTTCGACTCCAGCCAGTTCGAGATTAAACGCATGGATGGCTGGAGAAAACTAAAGCCAAATGCCGTGCCGACCATATTTTCTGTGCCAAATCCACCACCTGGACTGCAACCAAAACGAAGGGTTCTGAAGCGTCACATCGTAGACGATGAATTCGACACCGTCGTGAAGGCTCGACGCATTGCTGAAGAACATAACTACGCCAAGTCCTTGGTTAACAGAGAGAATTCAGGTATTCACAATATTGCTGTTAAGTTCCGTTCAGAATCTAATCTTATGACTTCATTGATAATACAATGTCTGTGAAATAGAAAGTATCAGCTTTTGGTCATTTAGATAAAGCCAGAGTATAAATCATATTTATTTATTTAACATTTATTTCTCCAGTTCTATAGCGCCATTCAAGCTTTCTCTACTCAGAGGTGCTCCTGTCTACAGCAGGGAAACTGCATTGGAATGTCATGTCGAAGCACCCGAGCAATTGCTAGTGAAGGACTTGATCATGGTCCCTCCAAGGCGGCTTGAGTTGGACTTGAACCTGGAACCCTTTGGCTCCAAGGCACTGCTGCCGCCACTACACCACCGCACCCTGTATGGTTTTAAATCTAATAAGCTCAATAAGTACTGAACAAAGATTGCATTTTTATTATCTGATATTCAGTTAATTAAGATTCTTAAACAAACTTAATTTTCTTTTTATTATTTAAAAATGAGCAACCATTTTAGAGAATATTTACTGTGCATTGGTCTGCTCTGTTGAAAACGGCGTTGATCTGTATGGGCAGAAATGGGCCATCATGTCCAATCATGCTATAGTTTACACGCAAGACTAGTTGGTGACACTCAAATGCTACTGAGTTTATGATCTTAAAGCTCTGTGTTATTTTCCATTTGAAGAATTATAGGATTAATCTTTCTTGTCCCCTGTGTAGTATTAGAATTACTGTATGCATTTTCACCCCATTCAAGAAGGTGTCATGACAACTGGTCCACCGACAACTGGTCCACTGAAATATAAGCCGGATGAATGAGAAAGCGCTTGAGAAGTGGAAGCTGGACGAAGGTTCTTTAGGAAATAGGAGCTGGATTTATGAAAAACGTCTAATGCTTTCCTAGCTTAAATAGAAGCTGAATTGATGATTTCATTCATGTGTTTCAACATGCATCCAGCTTCAATTTAAGCTTGAAAAAAACCAATAATTCATCCTCCATTTCTCAAAAGTTCTTTTCATTACTCCAGCCTCTATTTCAGAATTAAAAAAACCTTCATCCAGCTTCTATTTCCCAACTGTTCTGTTCATAAGTCCAGCTTCTATTTCACATGTAAAAGAACCTTCATCCAGCTCTCATTTCTGAAACGTTTTTTATCAATCCACCTTCCATTCAGCTGCAAAAAACATCGACTAAAAAATTCCCAGTGAACATTTTGTTGCTAACCATTTGTCGATGGACCAATATTTCGTGGACCAGTTGTCGTAGAACCATTAAAGACATAAAAACTGAATTTTTAAAAAATGCGAATGATTTCTCTTTTCAGTCGATGGTGCTTCAGTATCGTCCACAACAATCGCAAATGTTGACGTCACAGCTGAAAGCAGAGGCTCATCATTTACAAACACCGAAACGATCGTTGCACAGGAAGCTACTGCAAGTGAAGTGGTTGACTGTTCTTTTCTGGACTTGGGCATAGCAGCTGATGTTGAATTGATCACATCCCAGCCATCGCCGAGAAAACAAGTTTACCTTGAAAATCGGGTTCATACTCAAATGAACAAGATCCAGGAGCTCACTGGTGAAGTTCGCAGACTAAAGAGAAAACTGAAAACATCACAAAATGACCTCCAAAACTTGAAAACTAAATTTTCAAACATATTTTCACCAGATCAATTGCAGGTGTTACAGACAGGCAATGGCACAAATCGAGGACGCAAGTGGTCTCCACAGACTCTACAGAGGTCTTTGCAGGTTCTTTTTGCATGCGGTCCATCAGGTTACAAACTCTTACTTAGTCAAGGATATCCAATTATCCATTGCCCGCAACTCGTACTCTGCGCAAGTCCTTGGAAGGAATTCGCTTTGACAGCGGATTGCTGAAGGAGGTATTCGAGCTACTACGCCTGAAGGTTGCTGAGATGCACGATAAAGAAAAGGACTGTTCTTTAACTCTTGATGAAATGAGCATAACACCTTCTGCGGAGTTTGACACACGAACTGGTCGACTGATTGGAGAAGTTACTTTACCTGGCCACAGTGGCCGAGCGACTCTTGCCATGGTATTTATGCTGTCTGGTATCAGCACTCGATGGAAACAGACCGTGGCCTACTATTTCACTGGGAACTCTGTGTATGGTGCAGCTCTGAAGCCCATCATAACTAACATCATTACAAAAGCTTGGGAAATTGGTTTGAGAGTGATTACGGTTACTTGTGACATGGGAGCCTGTAACAGAGCGATGTGGAACACTTTCGGTGTTTGTTGTGGAAGGTTGATGAAGACCATCAATCAAATTCCGCACCCGTGTTCTTCGCAGCATCAACTCTATTTCTTGGCCGACTCTCCCCACCTGGTAAAAAATTTGAAGGCAGCGTTGGTGAATGGACAAGATGTCACTCTACCTGATTGGATTGTGAAAGAAGAAAGTCTTAGTTGTAAGACAGTCACAGCCAACCACTTGCGTGCACTGCTGACTTTTCAAAGCAGCATGCAGCTGAAGATTAGTCCTGGTCTAACGGCAAAAACTCTCACTCCTAGCCACTTTGAGAAAATGAAAGTTTCGAATGCTATGAGTGTCTTCAGCCATTCCAACGCTGCTGGGCTGGAGTACCTGGTGAAGGCACATGGCCACAGTACTGACCTTCTGACAACCGCGTGGTTTCTAAAGCAAATGAACAAATGGTTTGATTTGGTCTCTTCTCGACGCAGGATAATGGCTCTCAGCATGAAAGATCCAGTTAAGTACAGAGAAGCAATGGACTTTCTACGACGCATTATCAAACTATTTGAAACTTTGTCCATTGAGAATAAAGGAGTATGGAAGCCAGTCCAAACCGGCATCATCCTAACCACACAATCCATAATCAACGTCACTGAGCATCTTCTTGCGTCTGGTTACCAATTCATCCTGACATCTCGTTTGACATCTGACTGCATCGAGAACTTGTTTTCCTGTGTACGCACAAACAACGCAGTTCCATCTCCACTGGAATTTAAAAACAAACTACGACTTCTGTCTGCATCACAGTTTCTCCGGATAAAATCATCGTCCAGCTACAACATCAACGACAATGCCTACCTTGCTGATTTTGTATCAGTGAGCAAGGCTGCACATTCTGACGCTGATAATGAACTCCCTGAAGTGCTATCGTTTACGGATAACACCACCTCGCTGTCAAATGCAGACCTCGCGTCACTTTACTATCTGGCAGGATACATTGTCTCGCGTGTTCTAAAGTCAAACAGAACATGCGAAACATGCATTCCCGCTATTAAGTGTGAAGACAATGTTTTTGTTGGGGACCATGCTTTGCTGTTAAAGTTGAAGGCCTACAAGGATGGGTGTTTAGTTTCATGTAGCCCCCGGGTGTTTGAAATGTTACAGAAGGCTGAAAACATTTTCCGCTCAGTGAACTTCAATCTTCTGCATCACAAGAAGAATGTGCGCAAATTGTTGTCAACCGAAATTCAGGATACTTGTGCAGATGTTCTCTTGCCGACGTGTCATAACGTAAAGCATGTGATTATTAATCGATTTGTTACACTTCGCTTACGTATTTGGGCCAAGGATCAGCGGGCATTGCTGAAAGAACATGCAAAGAGAGAGGGAAATGGTGAACTTGGCAGTAAAAGTATGGCGATGCGAATGGCTATTAGCAAATTCAAGTAGGTCTGAAAAAGATTTACAAAAAGCATGTAGTATAGTTGTGCAAACTTCAGAGATGTTGTCCATGGAACATACAATCTTATTCAACTATTGTTTTGAAGTGCATGTCCTTGAGACAAAAGTAATTGAACTTGAGACATGAATTTCTTTTCTTAGAATGCAAACATACTGGAAATCAACAGGCTGATAGTTTTTTACATGCATTCTTATAGATTATCAGTTACTTGCAACTAGTGGGTTTGACATAATATATGCACAGTTCACATTGTTAATATTTCTCAAGATAGGCCAATAATTATATGCTTGGTATAGGTTTCATTTGTAAACAAATCTTCATGTTCTTGCAGTTACCTACGTGATGTTAAAGACATTGATGTCTTAAGTATTTGAAGTAGCCCTGTTCATTTGTGTCACAGTTACAACTCGGTCTAATTATTGTTGACTGTTTTCTCAGTTTCTTTTTCGTTCATTCATTCTGAGAATTTTAATTCTGGAAGTAAAGAGGAAATAGTCGAAAATGTTCATGTTGTTTGTACTTTAATGCATTGCTTCACAACCAGGGTGCCTTGACATCCAATGGTACTGTTAACTTTATTGACGCAATCGTAAACCACAGTTGTAAATCCAAATATAAACCTACAGGTTTTTCTATAACGACCAAAAATTGTATGTCCTTGACCTTGCTCATTTTTCAATGAAGTTCATTCCAAATATTTATATAGCGCCCCTTTAAGAAAGCTACTCAGAGGCGCTCCAAATCAGCTGTGGCTAAGGTCTTGAACAACTGGTAGAATACAGGCAAATTATTTCGAGGTAATGCACATCGCAAGCGGGAACACGTACTAAGTGAAGAGGCTGTCTGACTGAAGAGCAAGTTCAAGTGACCAGGAGCCCCCTGCTTGCCAAAGAGCGCGACGTGAGACACCGCCAGACAAATGCTGTAGGAGATAAGATGCTTGGAAGCCAGTGAAAACCTACACATTTAAGCAGAAACAGAGGCATATTTTGGAATATGGCCAATAAGCTGAACAGAGGAGCGAAGGACATGGTCAAAAGATGTTCTACTAAGCCAGATGGGTGACCAGCAAGAATAATAATAATAATATATAGAGATTTAAGTGACATGGGTTCGTAAGCAATTGATTAAAAAACCGTAGCAACGATTTAGAAGCACTCGGAGCACTTAGCACTTAAGAACCGTGCAGTGATCATGAGAGATCCTTCACCTCCTGCCAGCTTCGTTGGGGGTTGGCCATTTCAGGTTCCAGTAGAAGGACCATGCTAGCCCGAAGTATGTTGTATTCGGGCTTAACGACACTGTTTCATATCGAAGATGATTAGTGTCGGAGGCAGAGTACAACCTCACACTCCACGTTTATATTGCGACCGAGTCACCCGCAGTAAAGATCCGAGAAATTAATCTCCCGACCGGGAATCGAACCCGGGCCACCGGCGCGGCGAGCGGGCTACAACCCACTCGACCACGCAGGATGTCCAGCCTGAAATAAGCCAGCATCGAGAATTTATACGCCCACTCGAGGCAAAGGCACATCATGCCAATAAGGCTTATTGAGCCCGTAAGGCGCGCTATTCTGACGCTTAGCGTAAGGCACCAGCTTATTTACGAGCGTTGCGTTGTAAGCTTATCATAGGTTGCAGCCCAAGTCCCGTTACCGTAGAGGACGCAGAGCAGCTGTTACGGCTGATCTCGTCGAAAATAGCCTACTCGTCCTGAGTCGTCCAGCTTAACAAATAATATACATCTGGCAGCTGAATTAAATTTCCTTTATTCCGGATAGGCCTAATTAATTTTAGTCCAGAATGCCAATACAACAAAAATAATATTATAAATCTTGCACTAAGTGAATTTGTAAGCACGCATCGTTGCTAGTTGCTACGTACTTACTCGATCACACCGTTGGAACTAGAATGGAGTCCATGCCAGCCGACCAATCAAAATGCAGGGATCCATTTACCATTGCGCCTATTGGAGAATACCAAACTCTCAGTAATAGAAGGCTCTGGGGTCAACCGGTGTCGGCGCCACAATTCAGAGACTATAATAATCGCGGGTCGTGGAGAGATCAGAACGGTTCAAACGGAAATAACTGGCGGAATAACCAACGCTGTTCGATCTGTAATAGAACAGGCCATGGGAGTTCCGCCTGCTGGTACCGACAGGCGGCGGAACCGGAAGTTGGACGAAACGAGCGGAGATGTTATGCCTGCAACCGAATTACAAATCATGTCGCGCGGGATTGTCCATTCCGACAACGGCAGCAGAACCCGCCTGGTGATAACCCCGGTCAAGGTGTGAGCGATAATCCCGACAATCCTAACGTTGGTCGGAATTCGCCAAGAGAGGGTCGGCGCTGTTTCTACTGCGACTCCAGCTCGCACTTGCTAAGCAAATGTCCACTTCGGCAGCAGCAACAGAATCCACCTGGCGACAATCCCGATCGACCGGTGGGCGATAATCAGGACAACCCTAGCACTGGTCGTGTGTTCGCCGCACGCGCGCCCACCCCGGATCATATCAGAGACCAGGTGGATCGGTGGGAACAGTACGCACAACCGGAGGGACGCCGCTGGTTCACTATGAGTGACAAAGCTCCCCGGTTGAAGTCTTGCCCACTACCCGATGGATAGAACTGAAGGTCATCTGGTGACCTTTGTTAATGACCGTTTAATGGCGGAGATTCTGAATGCAGAAGTATCTGTAACAATTTTTTTGGTTCAATTGTGATGAAAATGAGTTATTTTTACATGTAATGGTTTTACATGTTGCGTTACGGTGTAAACCCTGTAATGTTGCATTGTAGCTTGATTGAAATGTGTGTGACATTGCATAGTTTAATATTTGTATTGTATTGCATTGCATTGGACGATGGACAGGTTTTAATTTTGCTTCAGATGATATATATTGTGTGGCGCTATATAAATAGTTGGCGCTATATGAATGATTTTTGACCTGAGGAGATATATTAGAATGATTAAGATTGCTCATTTTTAATTAGCTATGATGGTAATAATAATGATAGGCCTATCCTCCTGATAGGCTGATGTTGAGATATTGTGAGGCAAGAATTACATTAAGCCTATGTTTTGCTGCATATATATGGCATGATTAGCTAATTAATTGGTTTAAGAATAATAATAACAGATTCACTCAGTTAAATTTGATGCAGCAGTGGGCCTATACATAAGATTTTTAATTAGTTGTGGTCATCGCAGATATATAATATTAACGAATAATATGCATTAATGATGATTTAAAATGGCGCTAGATAAATGTTGCATACGCCCCTTAGCGCTTTACTGCATCGCTGAAGACCTGTGATTTTTACCAGACTAGCAGCGATATAATTATATATATAGGTTGAGACATAGGCATTTAATTTTGCCTTGCTCCGCTGTTGTAATAGCGCAAGGCGCAATATAAATAAATTATAGGCTTAAGGAAAATAATATGTATTAACTACTGCCTTTGCAAATGATATGCCTATTAAGTTTACATTAGATATACAGCGAGTAGGCTTTGACACCTAAGGCATGAGCGATTAGGCTATAATAACTAATTATAGGTAGGCTGTTCAGTGTTGATAAATCGCTGCATTTTATATTATAATTATTCAGCCGTGCAATGTTTACATTAATCCTGTGATTTGGCCTAATGATTTAAATTTAAGGTCTGATTATATTAATGGCTGAGTATATTAACATTGCAGCATAAGCTTAGCGGGATGATTTATATTGCTCTATAATTTACTGTTAATTCTGCAGCAGGCATTTGAGCTGGTTAGTATTATTATATTTAATTATTATTATTATCCTTCTTTATCTGTGTGTAGGGTTTTAATCTGTCGTGATGAGTGACCTAGTTTCTTATTTGTTTATTTGTGCATAATACTGCTATGTGTACGGTGACATGGACTAATCTATAGGCTCATTTAGTCGAGGTAGCTGGTCGCCTAGAATTTTCCACGCGCTACAGTTCAGTGTAGAAGGCGGGGGAGATGGGCGGCGTAGTCCCAGAATGACGCATCAAAGCGCCGACAATATTAGCAGTTGAAAGTTCTCAGGCGTATATAACTGCAATCTGGTGGCCTAGTTTAATGATGAACGAAAGAGGAGATGTCCTCCTTAATTTTACATTTAATATGTATAGAGCTAGTATATACGCATGAAACGTAAGAATTATTATTATATATGCCATGTAACGTATAATTAGCCACTGGTAATTATCCTAATTTTATGAATGCTTAAGTAGGCTTAATATTGTGCAAAGAACAGCGCGATTTGATCGTTGTACGCTGCACGTGTATCTAAGCCTATGCTGGCGATTTCTAGGTAGTTATTTCCCACGAGACGTGATGTACACACGGGGTGGGGCAGGCGACGCGCTTATCCTAGGTTCAAAGAGAAGCCGCGGACAGTCGCCTGTGACTTTCCCAGCGCTTGTAACTTCATGCGTGTGGCCTGCTGGTGTACACGAGTAAATGATAGACAGAAGGAGAGAAGACAGCAATAGCTGTGAATTAATAATAATAGTATATAGATTCGTGCATAGACAGTATGCTTAATTTTAGCCTTTTAATCATGATGAGCCTCTGATAATTACAGACATAGGCCTATGATAATTAACTTTGATTACGCTATATCGTGAACGAGATTACAGTGTAACCTTGTACTTTAGTGTAAACTGAACTATATTAAGTCGACCTAATTAACCTGATGTTACTGTAAGTGTTCTGTGCATTGGCTAATGGAGCCTAGTAATTAAAATTAATATCGCTGGGACATAGACATGGCACGCATAGAATATAAACTTAGGTTACAGCCTACTATATTGTGCAGGGCTGTTTGTACACATGGCTTGTAAGGCCTATAGCTCAGGCCTAATATGTCGCTTATTCTAGTCTCAGTTACTAAATAGGATTAATGAGGAATGTTATATTAATATCAGGTCTAGGCCTACTGTTAGATGGATATTATGCTGATTTCTCTATGGCAAATTTTAATAGTAATACACGGACAGGCAGTTAATCATTGGAGTTAGCTATGTGCTATTATAGGCTATGGTGTTAAAGGCCGTTATTAGAGAATAGAATTGTAATTAGGCGTTAACTGGAGGTTTTGGCGAACTGTTGGGTAAGCTTATATTCTGTAAACACAGAATTTTACCACAGGATAAGCCTAAGAAACCTCGTGTGTGTGGAAACGCCGTGATAAGCTTAAGTGATAGGCTAATTATGATGACCTCTGGGGTCAAGACTAAATTGCTGTCTGTGGAATTAGGTTGGGGTTTGCCATTGAATTTTCTGCATGGTACTGGACTGAAGTAGGCTTGTGATAAAAGTAGACCTATAAATAGACATATATAAATGTTTACATGTTTATCGAACTTGGCGCTATATAAAAACACAGTGACTCTAACTGATATGGAAATAATGCTTTATGCTGAACTTTGAATCAGTGCTCATTGCTTATCGCTGAACGCTGTTCGACGCTGCTGCTATAATTGTTCATGGCATATTTTTTTATTTATGCATTTAATTTTAACACTTTTAATGTAAAAAAATCGGAGTAGAGTCTTACAGAATTTCAGGCTCCATTTGTCCAATTAAATAGAGCCAGAAATTCGAGGGATGGCCGGTGAGAGTGTCACGACTGGGATACCCAGCCGCCACGTATTTTTGGTTTCTATTATATATATATATTATATCATTATTTCCTTGAATTCTGCATGGTATTTTCGGGGTCCAATAATTATATATTTATATTATAAAATTAAAAATTAATATTCTTGAGCTGCATTCGGTGACCTAGATAATATTGGTGACCTAGATTTTAATATTGAGATCGTGCTCGACACGATTTTAAGGCCATGACGTAAGCCGTCGCCATAGCTACCACATTATTGATCGAGTCTTTCACACACTTGCGTGAAATGGAGGGTCGGCCGAAAAGGAGGAAGAGGAGTCGGCCGATACGACCGACCGATACGGCCAGGCGGACAAGCAGGCTGACAGACGCAGTGCCGGAGCAGTACATATAGACGGATGGGCAGACGGACGGAGCGATATACCCTGCTGGCCGGTTGCGTGTAGTTTGTGCATGCAGCATGGACTCGTATGTCGGTATTTTCCATCACGCCGGGTCACGCTGCCCTACGTGATGACAGCACGTGCAGCGCATGCGCAGTAGTTCGCGTCCTACGTCACCCGAGGCCGAGATAGAAGAAGATCGCGCAACCGAGGCAGTCGTGACCGAGTCTTCAAGGAGTAAAGACGTATTATTGGCGAGATAAATATTAAGATCCGAACTGAGGGTTTTATTGAAGTGAAGCCAGATTTTAGCGGCGCTGCATTAGTTACTGCTTAGGTGCGACTCTCGATAATAAAGTGTTAGGTTCAAAGCCGGATTGTATTCGAAGTGAGGCCAGGATTTAGTGCCGCTGTATTATTTTCTGCATCGTCACATGGAGTGACTCATTCTGAGCGTCGAATCGTCAACGTGGTGATTGGAGCTGCGCATTTTCACGGCGGTTCATTCTTGGAATTAAGCCTACCACGTCAGACTTCTGTTCTCCGGTTCGCTGGAGCGACATCTGTTCTGTTTACTTGGAAATATTTACCAAGCGGTTATTTTCTGCATTTGTGGCCCAAGTGGCGTCAATTTGTTATTTTAATCGCGAAGTGGATCACGCATTCTCGTCGCGCCATCTCGGTTCTAGCGTCAAACCTGCGTTGGTCTTCGCTGGTTTCTTCCGGGGCTTCACCGTCGACGTCCCCCAATATTCTTCGACGCTTTCCTGGATTCGTCGCACTCTTTGTCGTCACTCTTCGCACTTCGCCTGCTTTGTCCCTTGTCTTCGGATATCAGGTACAGTCTAGTTAAAAGGGTATAATGCGATGGGCGGTGTAGAAATATTGGGCGAACTGGAAATTCATTCATGCACTTGAGAGCTAAATTGGGGATAAAAGTTAGACATACTCCGATCTAGGGTGTTTGCATTGACCAGTACAATTATATGTCATTGCATTGACTTGAACAATTACATTTTCTTTCTACATTGTGCTCAATGTCTGAATTGCACGGAATAATATTTAATAATCTGTGTCTTCAAGATTGATAAGAAATTCTAATTAAACTTACTGTCTTAATTCTTGCTAGTCTTAGGACGTGAAATTACCGAAACTTATATAGCGCCATGGAGCAGAGCAGAACGTCAACTCCCTCGCAACCTTCCAGACCACCTTCTGCCTTTGAGATGGGGATATTACTGGAGGCAATGCAGTCAAACGCCAAGTCTATGCAGACTAATGTGCAGGCAACCATACTGAATAATGCTAGAGATACCCAGGAGGCTATCTCCGCTGTACAAAGCAATGTTGAAGAGGCTATCTCTGTCGTACAAAGCAATGTGGAAGAGGCTATTTCTTCTGTCCGAACGGATTTTCAAGCTAACGCTATAAATACACAAGAGGCAATTGCCTCAGTACAAGATAACGTTAGGGAAGCGCTGACGGAAGTCGTCGCGCGTATAGAACGTTTAGAAACGACGCCCAGGGCATCTCCGAAGCCGGTTGCAGGTTCGAACCCAGGAGCAATATTTCCCTTTGGTACCACCGCGGATAGACCTTACCACTCAGCCATCGGCCTGGGAAGAGCTTCGGGGGCTAGGCTTAAGGACCTTTCACTTCCGGTTAACCCCGGAATCCTACGCCGGAGTGAAAGACTGGCCAGTAAGGCCCCAGTTTCATACGGAGAGCTAAGAGGTCGAGATACCTGGCCATCCCGAACCCGATGGGATTCGAACCCCGAAGCTACCGCCTCCCTTCCTCCCTCTATTTCTCTGAACTACGACCTGCAACCGCACGCGGCCCTCTCACACGTTGGACCGGAAGTGGCGACTCCGGGAGTGTACGCGGGGGCGGGCGTTACAATAAGCCTAATCCATTGCAGTAACTTCTAAACCGCTGTAAGTAAGCATCTTAATCGAAGTTGTAGACTTTGAATTTGCACATCGCTACTCTGCAGCTGACTCCAAGGCATCGTCTTATGCTCGAGCGCTGCATCGTGTCAGAGAAGTTGCCCACAGATCGATGTCCATCGGAGGTCCGAATGAGGTTGCAAGAGAGACCAGAAAGAGGCAGAGCAGCTGTTTGTCCGCTCCCCGGTCTTGACGTTGTTAGATCTCGAGAGTAATAATAATTATAACAGACCCTCGTCATATCGCTCTTAAAGTAAACGCATGGACGTCAGAATTTCCGCCATTTGAATCCACGAATACCCAACTTACATCCACATTTACAGCTCCCATACTCCTCTGACCATCTGACTACCCGCTAGGTAAACCCTCTCACTCAGCGCGTAATTGGCTCTCGAGTAGGCCTAGCTCTTTAGAGACTTCGAGTTTCCGTTTTGCGATTACGATGTCCGATTTGCATAATGCAACATTGTATAAGAATGTGATTAGCTTACTGCAGTTTTGAGTGTGAAAACAAACACTATCTGTTTTACCGTCTATCGGTTTTCCATTCCGAAGCCAGACAACAGTTGCGATTGGTTTGGCGTAAGTGGAGCAGTTGAAGGTAATGGAGTCGCCTTCTGTCACATTGACATTGTATGGACCATCATGCACTTGTTTGAAGATAGGCGCAGCTGAAAACAAGGTTTACACACAACAGAGAAATTTTTAGAAAGGAATGAGTACTATAAAATAGCATGGCATGCCTACAATTTGAAAATAGGAGTCTATTACACAGTGCGTTTTCTTTTATTTGATCTCCAGTTGTTTTACTATGACAATATCTACATGATTAGGCCTAAAGGTGACTAATTTATTCTCTTTTCTTGATTTTGAGTAAAAATATATCGTCTTGCACTAAAGAGCATCTGTGTGCAGTTTATTGATTGAACATTGTGACCTACTGTATAATAGGCTATGTTTGTTTGGTTATTGATGATGTTTCCATCAATCAAGTTGAGTCAACGAAATTCTTAGGTGTGCATATAGATCAACATTTGACCTGGAAAGTTCATATTAATCAAATTGCAGCTAAAATTGCTAAGAACATTGGTATTATTTCCCGAATTGCTTATATCTTACCACAGACAATTAGAATGAATTTATAATATACCCTCGTCTAAACCTACCTCACGTAGGCCTATTGCAACCTGGTTTGGGCATCGACTTACGAATCTAGGCTTCATAAACTTATTATTTTACAGAAGAGGGCTGTTCGTATAATTGCGGGTATTCGTAAATGGGAACACACTGGCCCTTCCTTTAGTGAGCTTCATCTCCTGAAAACAAGGGCGGATACAGAAACTTTGGACGGGGGGGGGGCCAAAAATTCTTGGTCCTGGGACCGGGAAAATTTTTAGGCCTTGGGTCTGGGTAATTTTTCTTTCGTATCCGCCGAAAAAGTTGATGACCTTTTTTTAGTCATCCGGCCAAATTTTCGGGAAAATAATACCATTTTGTCAGCCAAAAAAGTTGATGACTTTTTTTTCTTCTTTTTTAGTCATCCGGCCGACTTTTTGGGAAAATAATACCGTTTTGTCCGCCAAAAAAGTTGATGACCTTTTTTTTAGTCCTCGCATTTATTCTGACTTCTAGAAAACATGCAATTTCCAAATAGGGGGGGCCGCAATGCATGAGTATTTCTTAATAGGGGGGCCAAATTGTACAATATATACATTGTTCCACAGCATGTTCAATCCAAATGGAGGGCACGATACATGGGAATTCTAAATTGGGTGGGGGGCATGACCGGATAAGCCCCCCTGGATCCGCCCCTGCCTGAAAATAGACCAGATAAAGGATCTCCAAATTTGCGAGTTCTTCTTTCGACTCGAACACGGTCTCCTCCCTTCGGTATTCCAAGGGTACCTCCCGCACGCCTCTGACATTCATTCGCATTTTACTAGGACTTCATCTGCATATCGCTCTGTCAAAGTTCAATCTAACACCAGTGGTTTTACTATTAAATCTTATGGCACTAAAGTATGGAACACAATACCAATAGATATTCGTCAATCCAGTAGTCTGCAAGTATTTAAAAAGAGAATGCGTGTTTTTCTACTTTCATCTGATAAATCTACTTAAAATGCACATGACCACAATGTCATGTAGTTAAGGATTTACTTAAATACATAGTTAAGTTGGTTTTTTTTCTACTTGCTTTTGACAATTTAAACTGTTCTGCAATCTGTCGTCGCCTAATTTGTTTGAATTTCTTTCTTTTCAGCTATCTTTGTTTATTTTTCTTGGGATTTTTACTTGGGTTACCCTTTCCCAGCGGGATGTCCATCCCTTTATGGCCCCCCTTTGTAGCCATTACATGCATATTTTCTACTTTTGCTGTCATCCTTTGTTTCTTTTTTGGTTGCAATAAAGTGAATAGACATAGACATATCTTTATTGATCCCAACAATTCAATTGTACAATGTACATGTATGCTTAACAAATTATAGACATAATCAGCAATAAGCAAATACTCAAAGTGAATAAGTAGAATAAGAGTGAGGGAACAAATATTGATTGATTGAGTGTCAACTATTGAAAACTATATGGCCTACTATAATTTTATAGCCTACGTAAAGCTAATAAATGCAAATCAAGATTCTACTACCTTCAATGCGAATATTAAAAGTGTGGCTAGCAGTTCCTTCGGAATTATTAGCGGTGCAAATGTAGTCTCCTTCTTCAGATTCCGTTACATTAGTAATTTTGAGTAACGTGTTATAGTGTGATCTAAGAACGATGTTCGGTCCAAAGAGCAAGCTTTTCCCTGGCCTTGACCAAGTTATATTGGGTAGCGGTCTGAAGAAGAAACAACGAAGCAGAAGACATGCATTGCAAGAAGGTATTGCCAAGAAGTTTATTGCATATAATTGAGTAGTCTGTAAACAGAATAGAGGGTACATCCGTTATTTCACAATAAAATTAAGAAACTCAGTTTAATACTTTTAGAAGAATGTGAGATGACAACATTGAAAGGGGCGTAGCCTAGTACCAGGTATAGAATATTCTAAAATTGTCATAAAATTATAATTATAGCGGCGACACGACAAAAACGCGCAAGATAAAAGTGCGCAGACATTTTTGCGCAGACACTAGGCTAGCGCGCAAAAAAATGGATAGTAGAAAGAATATTTATTTATATTCGAAATGGACTAGATTTGTAAAAAAGTTTGGCACAAGAATAGGCCTACACACAAAACTTATAGAACATATTTTAAACTATTATAATTATCGTGAATATTCCGAAAATTCATTAGTAGGCTACCATCAGCCAAACTTTAGGCAGGCACAGGAAGATAAAATACAATCATATTAGAATATGTAACCTAAAAATGAAATAAAATATGATTAAAGTAGGCTCTGTAGGCTAATATTCGTTTCTGTTGCAAGTTGTTTTTTTTACCTGGGCGGGCCGCAAACACACCGCAGAACCCTCCTCCTTTTTCAACCGGGCCTGGGACCGGCTTTGGCCCAATGTGCACACAGCACGCGGACGGACTAAGGTCTAAGGTCTGTAATAATAGACGTTATTTGGACATTACGCGTTTAATTTCTATTGCCCTGTTGCAAAGGCCATCGTATTAACCTAACTAATAATTTAGGCATAAATGGTAGGTGGTACGTTAATCATCATTATTAGTCAACATTAGATACTTTCGGGATAGTTGTGTTGTCTGTGGCGTGCTATTGACTGCCCGCACTACTCTGCGCGCCTTTGACTGCACGCCTTTGTCCTGCGCTGCTTTGATACGGCGCCGATTAGGCCTATAGCAATATAATTTGTTTTAAAATAACCCGTTGATGATCACAGCTATTCTAAGGGGCCGTCCATAAAGTACGTCACGCTATTTTTGACCATTTTTGACCCCCCCTGTCACAAACTGTCACAAATCTCTGACCCCCCCCCCCTCTAAAGTACGTCACACTTTCGACATTGCAACAAAAATTAACAAGGCTATACTTAGGGCCTAAAACAAGGCTTCGCAACAGCATTACTAGCGCTCTTAGCGAGAGGAATCGTGAACAACACATTTAGGGATACGCATTTCATGCTATTTTGACATAAAACTAATTCAAATGTTTAAAAAAAATTTGAAAATTATTTTTAAAGCTATTAAATTCTACAAAAAAATATTAAAAAGAATTAGAAATAACATTTAAAAAACTAAATGTGTGACGTCACACATGGCCTGACCCCTCCCCCTGTCACAAACTGTCACACTTTCTTACACCCCCTCCCCCCCTGGAGCGTGACGTACTTTATGGACGGCCCCTAAATGTTCTTCTTGCTAAATAGTGTACACAATTGAAGTTTATTTTCATATGGAAGTCCAAAGGAAGAAGAGAAGCCTGGCAACAGACGACTTTTAATCACGACAAACGATGCCCGGTTGTCTTACTTTAAGTCAGGGCCGTAGCTAGGGGATGTTTGGGGTGTTTGAACACCCCCGAAATGGAAAATGTAAAAAAAATAATATAATGCATTTACTAGCACATGATGTAAAAACGATGAAATAAAACCTTGAAAACACCATCCGAAATGGAAAATGTGAAAAATAATAGAATATTGTTCACTAGCACATAAATGAAAAAAACATGAAATTAGGCGAAAGATACTAAGAAAGCCGTTTCATATGGTTTTCTGAAATTTTCACGACTAAAAAGATGTCTTCAGAAATTTTGACAACTAAAAAAGGTGTCTTCAGAATGTTTTACACCTAGAGAAAGGTGTCTTCAAAAATTTTGACGACTAAAATAAATTGTCTTCAGAAATTTTGACAACTAAAAAAGGTGTCTTTAGAAATTTTGACAACTAAAAAAGGTGTCTTCAGAATGTTTTACACCTAGAGAAAGGTGTCTTCAAAAATTTTGACGGCTAAAATAAAGTGTCTTCAGAAATTTTGACAACTAAAAAAGGTGTCTTCAGAAATTTTGACAACTAAAAAAGGTGTCTTTAGAAATTTTGACAACTAAAAAAGGTGTCTTCAGAATGTCTTACACCTAGAGAAAGGTGTCTTCAAAATTTTTGACGACTAAAATAAAGTGTCTTCAGAACTTTTGACGACTAAAAAGTCGTCAGAAATTCTCCGCCGAAGAAACACCCCTCAAAATCAAATCCTGGCTACGGTCTTGCTTAAAGTATGCATGAATAATGTTAGAATTACGTTAAATTTTGATGTAAAATATCACGTTTAAACAGCATATAAGCTTACAGAGTGGGCCAGAAAAAGACACGACAAGGTTTATTGTCAAAAGCTTGATCAGAAATAAGACATTTAAATCACGTTTTACAGGCTTAAAGGTAATTCATATCTACACATAGCATCCAAATTTCATCCAGGTATTTCAAAAAGAACAATAGCAGGGTTTTTAGCGTGCAGTTGTGCACAAAATGTGCAGTTCTAAATGGATTTGTGCAGTTGTAGAAGTACTTCCGTGCAGCTGAAACTAGTAAAAAAGGTCATTGTACTCCAAATGGAAGTCATTTACCGTGGAGGCTGAGAAAGAGAACAAGTGGTTGTGCAGTTCTAAAAATTCCTTATAAAAACAGCCCTGAACAAAAGTTATATTACCTTAGGCATTTTAATATTGTTAGATATTGTAACTTTATTATTTTTAGATAAAAATAATATTATCAATCTATTTGCGAATTTAATCGTAATCTTGTTAAGTGACTTGACAGCGACGTGCAGCTACGATGATAACCTGTGTCGTTTAGTAATAATAACAATCTGGCAATATCAGAGATATTTGATAACACTTATTATTTTAGATGAGATTTTATATATTCCTTTTTGTTGATTAACGTTCCAATGGATTTTTGAATCGTCAACAAACAGTGAGTGGACTCACTAAAATTGATATAACCCTTGTTCTGTTTGACTTTGTCTGGTTAAATTATTTTGGCCATTGTGCGTAAATATGAATTGCCTTTTAGCCTGTGAAAGTTGGTTTAAACATTCTTAGATATTGGTATAAAAGCTTGGAATGTCTTTTTTGGCCAACCCTGTATATCAACAAGTGCATGATAGACAAGCAATTCTTTTTAAAATTCAAACAGGCAAGTCATCTGACGTTGAAATGTATTTCTTATAGAGTTAAAATTAACCAAAATATTTCATTGCGATTCAAGGGTGCCTGTTATACTTACATGTAGATCATATATTTAATTTGTAGAGTGAAAGAAATATACAATTCATTCAGTAGAGCAATTCAAAAGAGCCTTACTTTCCTGAAAAGAAGCACTTTATTTCTATGTTGTGTCCAATGAGAGCAATTTCTTGCTTCTTTGCAAAGTATGTAATGTTCGGAGGAAAATCTCGAGGAGGTCCGGAACCTGTTAAATGATAAGCCCTCAACCTTGCGTAACGGTTTATTTCAACAACAATCACTCTACACGATTAGTAGGCCCTAATTCATGACATTCAGCTGACAAACTATCACTGATCATCTTGATCGCTTTTCTCCCAGGATTAGGACTGCTTTTGTCTATCATTAGTCGTTTTCTGTGGTCAGTCCCTCAGCTTTGAAAGGTCTTCCCCGTCACCAAGGGTGAAACTAATGACTTGTTCTTCCACCACGGTATCTCGCTTTTTAAAGACATTTCTTTCCCACCGAGTTTACGTGCTGAGAACGCCTATATAGCCATTCGACGAAAAGCTCTATACAAATCTATAAAATTAATACGATACGACGCGACACGCTGGCGTTTCGCATAGGATTTACGTTTGCAATGATCTACGAAAGAGTCAGTATTTTATGACTGTCCCACTATCTGCCTTCTTCTCTGGCTAGATGCCTTGTGCATTAGACTCTGGCACAATAGAAGTTTATAAATTCGGCCTACAGCGTTATATTGACGGTTTATGTGTGGAATATGACATTGTGTGGCACTATAATAGTGGTAGGCTAAATGTAATCCAACGATATGTCCTCATTCGGTGTCACATGCATCCAGGTTTGCTTAGTCAAATGGCTTATCATAGCCTACCTTGTTCGAACGTGCAAAATGGATTTTAAAACATTATTTCACCAATCACATTTCACGACCAGCGTTTTAAACGTTTTAAAGCGTTATCGAAGTCATTAAGCATAGTTATCTAGTGGATATTTAGGCCTACCGTATCTGTAATGGAGTTTGGATGAGGCGATGCCAGAAATCGTTTGTTAATATGATATAGTATGTAGGACAGTCACAGTGGAAGCGGCGTGATGATAATTTTATACTCAAAACATGAATTCCTTGGAAACATTCCGGAGGCATGATGATGATGATGACGCAAGGAAAATATTTACACGTCTTGTGACGTTGTCTAAACTAGTAGGCTAGGGCCTATCGCAGTTTATAGACAAACACAGTTTAGGCCTAGATCAAATTATAGAACTGCGATCACATTGTGATCTGAAACAGCGTAAAAATGTTAGTAGGCCTATACAATAATTTTAGCGCTACCTTGTGTTACAGTCACCCTTGTGTAGCTTTGGCTAAATCTTTGATCAGTTACTGCATTGAAGACAATGCTCCGGTAGAATCCTCCATTGAGGTCGTCTTCTTTTAAAGCATAGGCAAAGTGAAGGTCACCTGAACGAAGTAAAATTCAACTGATTTTAGAGAGAAAAATCACACAAATGTTGAGATGGGTGCAAATTTCTTCAACAATCAGTCAGCATTTCCAAATGGCATTCCGTGGATTCACTGGGTCTATATTTTGCTCCCATTGTGTAAATAGGGTTCCTAGGTTCCTATGGTTCATAGGTTAAATCTGGACATACTGGCAGGGCGCGCATCTGAACTAACTTTTATTAGCTGGCATACTGCTACATCTCTGTTTCAACTGCTCGACTACTGTAACAGGAATAAGAGACTTTGAAAAATTATACATTTTATACAATCCTATAATACCGATACTCCAGAAACCTCTTTGTGCTGAAGCAAGGTCATTATTGTTCGCTTAGATGCCCCTTGACGTGCGTTTACTTTATTTCAGTTTTAGGCAGAACTAGGCGCAGTCAATGTCTTCACAATGGAGTCCATAAACTCATTAGTTAATCAAGTATCGGTAATTGATTAACTTAAATTATAGCATTGCTTGACTTGTTTACATGCGAAAGAGTTAGTGACGTCACATTTTGGCAGTCACACACGTTACGGTTGACATGAGTTGCTTGCAAGAGTAAATGTGTCCACCCACTTTTCTTTTATCAGAGAACCCTAAAAGACTTGGCGTATTATCATTAGCAGATGATATTTTTCGAGCTGGTCATTACCGTTCCATGCATCGGGCACCCTCTGCGATAGCTGGAATTTCATAGGATTTGTGTCGATAACGCTTGTCGCAGTTTCCCAGCTGTACGTCGGCGTTGGAAAACCAGGTGTTCTTGCTGCATGAATGACAAACGGTTGACCTTCTTGGACTGTAATATTAACATAATATATTGGCAAGGCGTCTTGAATAAATGCGTGTTGAACATGTGCCACAGTTGAAACTGCCGTGCCATACTGATTCTTAGCAAAGCATTGGTAGAAACCGTCGTCGCGTCTTGTTGCATCTCTTATCGATAAATCACCGACGGAAACTCCAAGGATTGTTGATGGTGGACTAGTTGTGCTACGGGGTTTCCCGTTCTGTCTCCATTCGAACCTGCAAAAAATGAAATGTAATTTTTTAGATATGGTTAACAGATAGCCTACTGTTCTTCGTTGGTAGCCTATAATTTAAATTGGACCGTGAATTCAAGAAAAACATCTGGAATGACGTTCACTCAATCGGTTATAATATTATAACCGATTAGGCTACGTTAATAATTTATTAACATAAAATCACGGATGTGATCAATCGTACTAAGCTTCTTCTGTCACTGTGGCTGCTGCAACTACTACAACAATTATCTACAACAGCAATAAGCACACATAGGCCTACTAGGCCTACTACTAGCCTATAATGCTACATGTAGCCTACATCAACATTTCTCAATGCCACACAAGAACCACTTCAGAGGTACCAGTATAAACACCAGCGATACATTATATCAAAATCAGTCGGTGATGTTCAGACTGTTTTGTCCGTTTCAGGCCAGAATCCGGAAGTCGAACCAAGAAGGTAGCATGGTATCATGTTGTCAATCGATGATGATGGGGATCGACTGATAGGGAAGTTTCGAATGAGTATAATCAGGATAAGGGTACATCGAACATTTCGGTATTGAGTAGTGAGTGGAAAGTTGAAGCGACGGAGAATTGAAATTAGCGAAATAAGAGGGTGAAAATCTTTTATGGAGCTCATTCAAATGAACTGATGCGGTAAGCTTACAGATTAAGTAGCGGTTGCAGAATTTCATCGACTAGCGAAATTGGCAGCTGAAAAACTGTACAAGCTTAGTTTGTATCTGGCCGATGTTAAAATAGTTTATGTAACAAAAAATAACGTGTGGTGCCTAAAATAATGTGTAGTTTACTAGATGGGGTAACCGGCGTTTCCCGGGAAATTTAGGATTCGCCCCGCGCCCGGCCAATCTTCTACTTCCCTACCCTCACTTGACTCCATCCTCACTCCTACTGCCAACCCCACCTTTTACCCCTCCCCAGCCCATCCTCCTACCCCACCCGACCCCACCCCCATTGCACCCACAACACACTCAGACCTTCACCTGTACGCCACCCATGAAATTTGGGGTTCCGGAAAATTTTTATTCGCTGTGTACTCTCTTGCATCTCCTGGTGCATAATTATGATTCTTCAGAAAATGGATCTGATTCAGAGGCGGATGATAACGTTCGAGACGAGCTAGCTTGGAGGGAGCCGTATCTCGTGCAAGTTGTCGGAAACACAAGGCACTTTCAATTAAACCATCTGGTGTTCCCATTGAAGTTAGACTAATGTTTGTTGGTGTGCATATGCCAGCACTCATGCCAGTCTGTCGGTGTACGGTAGTCGACTTTGCAGCAATAGAAAGAACACTAGGCTCTCCAGAAAAAGTGCAGCTTCTGTGGAGTTTCACGTTGTGTCACACCTTGCTTTTCCAACTTTCACAAGTGGAGCACAGTTTAGACTCTGAGAAGGTAAGCTTATATCTTGGAAACATTGGGCCTACTATAATTGTGTTGATGCAGAGGATTAGGCCTACAGTAAAAGTACAATCTCTTCAGTTTAGCCTAACAGTAGAATTGCACATAAACATTAGTCAGTTATAGCCTCTCACATTGGACTCCTAATGGGCAGTGGTCGTAATTTTGCCACGAATTGTTTACAACGAACGGGCAGTGGCAATCAAGCTGCCACTGTTTACAAAATTAGGGCCTACATAATAATGCCTATTGTTTAAGTATTCGCTAATTAGCAACTGATCTTCGTTGATAGCTGCGTTAATTTGAATTTATAAGAATTATTCTATTAGGCCTAGTCCTAATTGGCTTTCAAATAATTATCACGTTTTGTCTACAAAGAGGATTAAGTAAAACGAAACGAAAGATAAGTTAACCTACGTTATGGGTGGTGTTCCTTCAGCTCTGCATGTCAGTTTGACCTCTTGAAACTCTCTGAAGGCAACTTCTCTGTGTGGATGTTTCGTTATCGATGGCGGCAGTCGCACTAAAACAAACGCAAAGCTCAAAATAATTCATACTACACTACATAACTATTGACATATTAATAATTACATCCGTCTTGACAATGTTTTCTAAATAATATATAGAAGCGACACAAGAATTAACAACTAGAGGACTGATCTTCAGACCTGAAAATAGATTAGTTTTAGTGCTCCAACGGTATTGATCGGATAGGGAAATGATGATATGATTTTATACTGCACTCATAGTTTGCGCGCAATTTCTGTTAGGACTATCTGAAAATGAAACTGGGAGATATATTATTGCGGGGACGAGAATAATTTGTCCAGAATTCACCTTATCCAACGAAACTTTTTGTCAGGTTACCAGATAGAGAAGACTAGGCCTAATAGGCGAATATCGTTAATGGCGTGACAATAATCCACAGCGGGGATCGGAGGAATTTTAATAATCGGCCATTAAAATAGTGTCTGCTTAAACAATTACCGGCATTCGTTTTCTCGAGAATTGTATGATCCTATTTTAAATATATTATAAATTGAATGACTTACCGTCATTTTGGTCGGATGCTGAAACTACCAGCCATAAGCAATATAGGCCTATAATCCACATTTCAGAGTCTGGGTTCAGAGTCGACTATCCTATTGTCTTGCCTCGCTATTTGCGGTTGATCCAATTGGGACTGCCATTAAATTTCTGCAAAAGAAAAATGCGATGAAGTAGCCGTCATTGATTTTATGGTTTTCTACCTTTGTTCAACGTAGGGCTACAATAACATAGCCTATTGCTATCAGCGAGTTGTTCAACCAGATGGGAAGCAACCCGTTTCACTCCTCTGATCCTACGGAAACTCGACCCGGACCACAATGGTCTACTCTTACGGATAACCCTTTTGACTCAACGCAGCGCTCGTGAATAAGCCGGTGCCCGCGCTTTGCTTTCTAGAGGCGCTTTAGAAATCAGGAGTTTACGATTACGGTTTCGATTGCGGGTCGAAATTGATCAGTTCTCTATTTCTGCTTCTGCTCGTATTGCTTATTATGGTCGCTTGAGTCACTTGCTTCTCAACTTCAAAGCCGTATGGCTGAAATTGCTTCTTCGCCGTTTACCACTGTGTCTCAGTGTGCTTATCTCCCGGATGTTGACCGAACTGAGGCTTAGTTTTGGTGTGCCATCGATGGATACTTCCTGCGTAAGGCATGAACGCGATAGAAGATAGGCCTACTAACAAATGATATGCAGAAGATGCCGAATAATAATAATTATATCTAAGTTCGCTACGTAGGACGAGAAAAGACACGTATCATACCATTAGGCTATCATTGTTGAATCACACAGATGAATTTTAGATGTAGGTCCATTCATAAAAAATCGTCCAGTTTTTTCCATCACAGCTGAGAGAGAAAATCGACGTTTTAAACTGTTATTTATTAGGCTGGGAATTGTTTTTCTGTAGAGAGCTCAGCCCAGGATGGTGTAGGCCTAGCCTACCATTTTTATCACGCCCACGCTATCAATCTCAAACAGTTAAACTCGTGCATGCCATCAGATTTGTTTGAATAGTTGCAAAGCAGTGCGTTTGTGTCATCCGACTCAACCATAAAAATCAGATTTTCCCATACAATTATGGATATTTAACCCTCAGGCTACCAAGCTTTTTTGTAACACGGATTTTGGATTTGGTTTGAGATATCATAACTTGTAATACACCAATGGATTCAGTGTTATAGGCCTAATTGTCTCAATGGATCAAGTTCAAGCTGAAGTCTAAAAGACCCATAAATGTTTTTGCATACACTGTAGGCCTACGTACATGACTAAATACACAATAAAATTATTTGTTTTGCGATCCCCCTATGCTCATTAGCAGCTGTGATGTAATGTGATGCGTTTCTCCGATATACCCATACTGGTCCCATAGGCTATAGGACTTAATAAAATTACGAACACAGACAATTCGTCGTCATCTGGTAATTTGATTCTGTTCGGGTGTCATCCGCGTACATGATACTTATTGTCTTGCCATAACCATAAGTGCAGCTGCGACGTCTAAATTCCAGATGGTAGGGTATAATAACTTCAGCAGTTACTGTAGGCCTACGTGGTTTTTTATGAACGCATTGAATTTGGAACAACCCGAATGCGGGCTTAATAATTATTATTAGGGCCTAATATAGGCAAACGTATGCCGGTAGCCTACATTGCATCGAGTAGCCTACACACGGCTAGTTTAATCCCAATGTTATACTATCTTTAGCCTAATTATTATTATTATGTGGCTTCGGTCGGGACGGCCTGGTATTCGTTCAAATGCATTAACGATGGCTTAATTTCATATCATCTGCTGACAATTTCCCAGGTGTTAATTCCTGTTGCGATTTGCAGCTAAGATAAAAATAATCTAGGCCAGATTTTTGTACCAAGAGTTTAGTTGGTCCTGAACGGAATCTTGGCCTAGTGTCTTTGGCTGATAGTGGCGATAGAATGAAAAGGAAAAAAATGGGAAAACCGAAAGATACCCAAATGATGAAAAGGATAAGAAAGGAATGAGTGTCGGCTGGTGAAAACACAATATTAGGCCTACACGGAAGTGTTTGTCTCATGTTGAGTAATACCAGCAGAGAGTAATGCGAGACAGAACTACATGACTTGTAGCCTAAATTCGTTTCAAGTGTGGGTTACAAAGTCATGCTTCGTAGCTGTTGAAAGTCTGGCGCTTGCCTGCCAGCAGTAGGCTATGCAATCTCAGTTTGCAGGATGTTATTTTTATAATTAGGCTATTATAACTGGGCTATCATGGTTCTCTTGATGGGAATATCCAGGCGAATTATCAACGCTAGCTAGCTAGAAAACACTCATAGCCTACAAATGGGTTTGATAAAAAGCATAATAAACTTCATTTTTATAGCAAAAGGCTGATGAACAATTTGGAAGAAACAGAGTGAAAGACTAGAAATGTAGATAAATAGATCGCTGAAACCCTAAGTATGCAGTGCAACTTTTTTCGTGAACTCTGCTTGAAAGTGAAAGTAGCAATAGGCCTATAACAACCTCACGACAATCAGCTTGCATTAATTGTTTTATTTTCATGTTCTTGTTTGCTTCATATTAGTACTTTGGTCATGCAGAATTGCGATACAATAAATAACATAACAATAAACATTAGATCTAATTATTAGCGTGACTCTTTTAACTGAACCGTGTAATTTACTGCTAACAATTAGGCCTACTGTCTACGGTTTGTATAGGCTAATGCTTAACTGCTCGTCTGCGTTGTGGGGATTTGAAAAAGGGCAAAAGTGGGATTCCTCTGAGCAATGGCGGTGTCAGCTATAAAACAACTTCAGCAGGTCGCGCCGGGGTCACAAAACTTATTTAGCCGGTCGAAGAAATTAAATGTAGGCCTAAGTGAGATATTACAAATTCCTCAAAATATCTGAATGTGACAAGGCAGTGGTGAAGAGTAGAATAAAGACAAGTGACATGACCTGCCGCCATGGGCGCCCGCACATAGGGGCAAGGGGGGGCACTTGCCCCCCCCCTGGAAAAGTGAAACTTATTTTTTTAACTACTACTTTTGAGTTTTTAACAAATTTCTTCGCATTAAAACACTAATCATACGAAAGATACACACGTGAAAGTGATAAATTTACGTTTAGAAATCTCTATAGAAATAAATACATAATTATATATAATAGTGCCCTTCATGGACCTACTTTTTAACATCTACTTTTGGATTTAAACCAATTTTTCGCAAAAATAATACACAAAATGAAACCGAAAAATTTGCATTAAAAAACGTCTTTGAAAAAATACCCGTGTTTCTAATTTCCAGCGCTGTATTTAGCATGCTTTTGTCACTGAAAAATGTAACTGTGACCACCGTAAAATTTGTGCCCCCTCCTGCAAAATTTTCTGCGGGCGCCCATGCCTGCCGCAACCTGTGGGAGCGCCGCCAATTACTCTGATGGAGAGAATTATCTGGAAGGCTGATGCACTAGGTGCAAACAACACACCTCAATCACCCCTCTTGTGAAACTCTTCGTGTATATTATAAGTGCAGGTAATAGATCATCGCATGTATTTCGCAAATTCAGGTGATTTATTGGATAAATAATTGCACTAAATTTTACAGATAAAAGAAATTCGTTGCTCCCTGCAGCCCGCCTGGCCCTATAACTGTGAGCCCCACAAATGTTTGACAACCGGATTCAGAAATTCCCCATTGCCAGCATGCTACACACCTGGGCATAGTATTATCTCAATGAATGGTTTTGTAACTCAGATTTAAAGACGACGCTGTCCAGTAACCTGGAACGGGTTTCACTTTACTATGCGACACCTCCCAAACTGTTCTCAGTTTCAAAAACTGTAAGTCAGTGTCACCAACTTTTTCGCTTGACCTTGACCGGGAGCGTCTCTGGGTAGAGATCCTAAAGGGGCGCTATATAAATTCTGATTGGCTGATCGCGAGCGAAATTCAATGTAAGACTGAGTGTAGCTATTGAGCATAGCACTCGGAACTTCTATTCTGACCCATTTGGATCGAACCGGATTCGGATGCCTTTGTGATAGAAGATGCACTCGTAAGAAAGAAACCGAAATCGCGCTAACATCGACTGCTCTGATTACCGAAAGCGTCAGTATGAGTAATCTGTGAATTTGTATGCTTGCTGCGTGGGTTTATAATAATAATGGACTTTGAATGTACGACACAAACATTGCAGATAGAGAGCAATGCACAGGCTTTGACGTTTTTATAGTTCTACCCAGACAGACTGGAAAGTCAGATAATTGATTATAGGAGATAATATATCATCCATCTACCGCCAGAAATGTTCTATAATGCTAAACTCAAAACCCTCGTGAGTAAACGATGTGAATGATAGGCCAATTTAACGCATCTGAATAGTCACTGCTCGTGTTAGAGGAGTTTAATAAATGTGCCCGAAACATAACAGTAGGCCTACAATAAAATTATAAAAAAGCTCGATTATAAAATAGTCAACTTCTTCAGGATTCTCTAAATTATTCCAATATGAAGCCTAGACCCAGTTGGATGTATTGTTCTTTCAGTGCGATGTCTCCATAGTACCAGAATCGTCGATGCTCGTTGTCTGCGTTCCTGCACTGAGGAGACTGTTTTGCGTTTCCATTCCTTTGTTATCGCGCTCAGTCAACGAAACTAAGCCAGACTTGTCTTTTTTCTTAGCAAGCTCCTGAGTCGAGGACATCTTGTTAGAAACATCGTAAACGGTCTTACGACAGCCGCAAATGTAGTTTGAATACAAATCGGATAGCTTCTCTTTCACTGTCTGAAAATCACCCGGTAAATGGTCAATAAACTCTTAAACATAACTCTTAAAATTTCAGGGAGCAACACGATTTTACTTAACAATTTATATTTTTTCCAATATATTTATTAGCTGTAAAGGCCCAAGAATGCCATTTCTGAACGTCTTGTATAATAGCATATATATATATATATATATATATATATGCTAGTATATATATATATATACGAATAACGCTCTGCATAATGTGCATATAACCAACAGGCCACCTTGCAGATATGTCAGACAACCCTGATGGACCCAAGTAAAATGCGAAGCAAAGAGAATTTGAAAATCGCCATTAGCGCCTATAATTATGCGAATGCCAATTGCTTTGATAAATCCGTTTACCTTGTTATGGAAAAGCGCATGAAAGACGAATATGAGCAACCCCTGTAAAAGCAAAAAGTCTTAAATAACTGAGAGTGAAATATTTGAGAAGCCTAAAATATCTTCTGAAGTACAATGTAATTTATCCAATCATTATCTTATTTGTAGACTATAAATGAGGTTTATAATATGCCTATAATAACACCATGTTTATATTATAAAACAATTTTAGTCCAACAATCAGATAATATTTTTGTGTATTTTAGTGCCTCGCTATCGCAACTAGGCTACGTCAGCTTGTCCTACGATATCACATGTGCATCACGATGCGACCTATTGAAATTAAATCAGAATGGCGACAAACGTGCACTAACCTGTGGCGAGTTGATGATAACAAACAGATACTGGAAGACAACAGAATTGGAGACAAGGGAGAAGACGCCAAGGAGCCAACCAAGACCAAGTACCGGACACGTCACCGATAGATTCCAAATAGTTGCTCTTCAACAACAAATGCAGGTAATAAAGATTACATGCTGGTTGTACTTTATGCACCACAATTATACTAGGCCTATTGTAAATGCAATCCAGCAAGCTAACACTAGATCAGTGGTTTCCACCTTTATTTTACTTTGGAACCACTTTTTCGAAGTTGGAGGACACGAGGAGGAATTTTTCTTAGTCAAAGGACATTAAGAACCACAATGTTAAAATTTAATTGACTAAATGCGTACAAAATTGTAATAATTGAATCAAATAGAATGTTGTGTTACTTATAGACGTAAAAACAAAATAATTTGCAATAGAAAATAATTTTTAGTGTTCTATCCTGTCACAATTGTCAATTTTTCATATACGGTAGGCCTAGTTTTGTTAATTCTTTTAGAAACAAGGGCCATATTTTAAGCCGAGCGGGCCAATTTTGGCCCGCGGGTCACGGGTTGGGAACCACTGCACTAGATTATTGAAACATTGAAATGCTGAACAATTCAGGGCTAACTGTCTGTCAACAGTGCTTACCTTATTTCGTTCCTCTTCTTCGCGTTATTGGCGATAACGGACTTTTTCTTAGACATCCATATTAGAACGATAACAAGAATGACGAGGTTCACCTGTTCAAACAATTAATTAAGACGTTAATTATAGGCTAGGCCTATACCAGGTTTCTAACGTAGCCATAAACACACAGAGTTGTCGTGCATTGTTTTTATACGGACGCATTTGTCAACATTGTTAGAACAGTTGACAAAATTTATTGCTACTAAATAAAGTCGCCCCAGTGTCTACTCTACAGTGTCAAAGAATCTAGCCTAGGGATGGTGCAGCAAACCAAATTGTGAATCAGGTAAATATTTCGCATATCCGATATTAGGTTTAACCTAAATCACCAATTAGTGTACTTTTTCCTCAAACATCATTTTGTGACGGTGCTAGCTAGCTTCGTACCAATATTATGATTTTGTGAGCTATTAAGAATTTATTTTCACTTATTTTCTATAACAGGACGTCCACAAGTTTCCTTGATTCTGGAATTGCAAGTGGTTGAATATTTAGGATAATCGCAATATATACATGTATAATTGCTGAGTTCTGAAGATAAATAGAAAAATTGTCTTAGTAGATGACTTACCACGACGATAAACAGAACGGGAGCGAGAAATGCCCAGATGAGACCTCGATCAACCGACAACCAACATCTACAATCACGAAAACAGTCCTTAAAATAAACATAGGCCTACCAATTCTGTACGAACGTATGCAATTTCACTATTTTGGTTTATTGATAGTCTACTGCTGTAATATTATAGTTGCTGCTTCTGTTGCGGCTGCGATAAATTCGTATTGTAGGCCTAATAATAAATTAATATGAACAGCATTAAAACAATTTCTGACATCACCATCAGAACCGTCATCACCATTCGCATAATCGTTGACATCATCAGCATCAGAGCCATCTTCTTCTTCATCGTCGTCGTCGTCATCATCGTCGTCGTGGTCGTCATCATCATCATAAGCATCATCATCTGCATCTGCAGTTTACCCGTTTATCATCATCATCATTTAAATAATGATGATTTAGGCCTACTTATGTTAGGAAGCTAAATCTTCATTCTCTTCGATGCTTGTGACGCATGCACACAATCAATGCCACAGGCAAGACAGATTGGTCGCTTGAAAGTCTTGTACAAAGGCAACACAAAATAGATGTTCACCTGAGTGTTTTCTCTTGTCCTACGTAAATAATGTTAAATAAGAAAGTTATTATGGCTTAGAAAGTAACTAACGAATAACTGTTGCCGTATCCTTCAACTTTTGATGAGCCGAGAGACACGACCACTATGATCAGTGGTAGAACTAAACAAGTAAACATTGAACAGCAATGAGTCAACCAATATCATCCTTAAGTCGGAATGCAACTAAAGGAAGAGGTACAATGTAATTACCAATATCATTATTAACTAACTGAATCATAGAGGCCTACCAATAAATGACTAGCCAGAAATCACAATCAAATTTCAATATAAATATGTCTTTGTCAGCTTCATATTGCAATAATTTTCTAAGGTGATATCAGGGCTTAAAGAGTGGCAGGACGGTCATGGACGGCATCAATGCACTTATTTTAAAATCGGAACGCCGTCCTGCCACTTATTGGTCAGCACAGCCCGGAAAGGTAAGGGGCGTCATGGCACTTCTTTTGGAAAGGTAAGGAGCGTCATGGCACTTCTTTTGGAAAGGTAAGGAGCGTCCAGGCACTTCTTTTTTCGCACTTAAAGCAATGGGCGATATGCTCTTCGTATTGCTGATAATATAATAGTGCGTCCTCCATGGAAGATAGGCCTACATGTATATTATTTCCCCACTACTTCCCATGGGATATTCCATCCACACAGGGTTCTAACTGACTCTCCTTAGTTTGACTCGAAGGGTTGAACGATGGGCAGAATATTATTGTCATAATGATTGCGGACCGAAGGGAAATGGAATTGAAGAAGATCTTATGAGTGACTGGATAAGGCTTATTTAGACGAAGGTGCATTCATTACCAAGAATAAAGTCGATATCGATATTATTTTGTATTTAATCGCAACCTATGCGATCAAATTAACTCTTTGATTTATTTACCCCATGCGGAAGCAATGAGCATGATGGTTTCTCTGGTTCTTCTGACGTGGAAGACGAAGATTATGTAGAGCAACAGTTCAACACCTTCGATCAACATGATGAAAAATGCGACCAGGAAGAAGTAGTGCAACAGAACAGCAACCACTGTACAACCAATCTAAAGACCAACAACCGCATCGTTCAAATTTGTTGTATTATTATAATCATCGTCTATGCAGAAATTCTGCTTCATGATGAACTCCTAACTATCTATTGCAGCGTATGGGTAGTATATGCCTACTGCAAGAAAAAAAGTGCAGTAAAATTTGGTGTAGGCTACGCGTAATGCCTTTATTCCTGATAAGCTTACCTATTAATAGCTCTACAATTAGGTCAAAACGCAACTTAGAGATATATTTACACTTACAGACATCTCTATGCCATTTGTAACTACGAACATAGCCTAAATCTCAAAGTTCTATCCTATGTAAAATTAGAGCATGTAACCCTTATCCTTTCTTCGGTTAAATTTAGTCGTAGAAAGCAGTTTGCTGGAGAGCCAAAACACAGCGATGTCAGATTATTGCACACCAATTGAATATTAATTTATCGAAATGGAGTATTTAGGATATGCATATTATGTAGCATATTGTAAGAAAACGTAGTTTTATCGTGGTATTATAGTATAGTGATACCTCATCGCTGACTTTGTCTGCTCCAGCCATGAAGATGACATAAGCGATGATTAGAGCGACGCATAGATTAAGCAGAACTGTGGACTGTGATGATTTAGCTTGTCTATGAACAAAGAACATCGAAATAACAACGGAATTATCTCTATGTATAAATGAATTGCCGAAAATGCCACTATAGCAAAAAATCAGAAAGCATATTAAAATGTTTGTCAACACGGTCTGAATTCATTCGAGAGTTTCAGTTAACTTTGAGTGATGAACACACGACGTCGTATTGACATGGTAATATCGTCGACAAAGAATTGCTTAGAGTTTCGACAAATATGATTGCCTATAATAGTAGGCCTATACATGCACTTTATAAATTCAGAATTTTTTCACCGGTTTGTTAACTTACTTCCAAGTAAAGGCGTAGACAACGATGGTAAGGATGAGAGCAGCGACCGAAATACTGCAACCGATGATTGAAATGATGGACAGCGCCTTGTCGTACTTAACGAAAAACACGTTAGTAGTCATATAATTATTACCACGTTCATCATGAAATACCATAAGAAACCAAACACTAAAGTAACGTGCAAGACTTGTGATACAATGGTCTATTCCACGGGATCCATACAAACTCTCTAATAAGCTAATTAAATGCCTGCATGGTTAATCACAATGAGTAAATTCTCTGCTGTCTCCGTCGGTTAATCGTCTGTCTGTGATCTAACTTGTCAGATTCCCGAATGCTTTCCCTGCGCGAATAACAAGTATAATAAGCTTATTATTAATGCTTTACCAACCAAAGTGTAGTAAATTGTACGGATTCCTAGACCGATGAATAAAGAGTCAAGGAAATTAAAATGAATTATTTTATTTACTGAAATGCTACGCGATATCAAAGATCATTGAAAGTTAGGGATGTATAAATGTTGCAACACAACTTCACTTTTAATTTCCCTCACTCAAACGTCATAGATGCAAACGATCGATAAGCTTACATAATAATAAAAAATTATGAACAATCTTGATTAAAAGTTATTGCATTGTAGAGATAACAAATGCATTTATAAAAATATGTAGGTCTACGTAAGGATATCGGCTCACCACAGGTTCTGTGCTCATAAACATGGCGAAGTTTGACAGATGATCACAACTGCAGATCGTGTGAGTTAAACTCGTTGATATAACTGAACATCCTGCGGAATCCCAATCGCTACTGAAATATTGAAAAAATATCAGATTGAACCGCAAGCCTAAGAACCATGTCATAATTCTACAATGCGAGCAATTCAACAACCACCTCAACGCCCGGTCCTTTTCAGTCAATAATTATTGAAGATAAAAGGAAACGGCCTGTGATTAGAATAGGGCCTTACAGGGCTGTTTTAACAGAATTTTTAGAACTGCACAACCACCTTCTTTTCCATCCCATCCTCCATGGCAAATTACTTCCGATCGGAGGAGAATGAACATTTTTAACTGTACAGAAGTGCTTTTACAACTGCACAAATCCATTTGGAACTGCACATTTTGTGTACAACTGCACGTTAAAAAAAGCCCTGGAATAGGCTGTCACAGTAATAATAATTGTCGTATTTTTTACTGCTGTCTTAAGATAATCTAGGATCAATATGGATATAAAAGCCAACCTGTCAAAGTTCCAGAAGACGCACGTTCGTCGGTGACTCATCCTTTTACTCTGCGTTTGCCAAATACATAAAGTTTATAAACTTCATTACTTAAGCATAGAGCAGGCTTACGTGAACAATGCATTCAAACAATTAAGAACTCATTCATAAAAGTGATATCCCGGCTGTTTTGACTAATTCGATTCAGACAAGCACTTCTACATTAAGATGATCATGGTAGCATGATGTTAAAATTAATGAGGACTTGTAAAGGACAATTTCAAAATAATAATTCAGCAACTTCACTCTCGATCCAACAACGAGGGTCCTCGTTCAAGTACATGTAGAATTAGGCCTATATACTTAGTTCAACAACGTGTGAATCAGGAAGGAAACAGGCTTACATCTCTTGCCCTAAGAGGATCGTTTGTAGGCTATGTGCACTTGTTATAGCGCACCTTCAAGCTCTCTCTACTCAGAGGCGCTCCCGAATGCAGTTCGGACACTGCATCGGAGTTTCACGACGAAGCACTGAGCAATTGTGAGTGAAGGACTTGCCCAAAGTCCTTACGTGGCTAGGTGTATTCGAACCTCGAACCTTCCGGCTCCAAGGCAACGACGCCACCACTACACCACCGCGCCCCACAAGCTGTGGATCAGAGAAGAAAACAGACTGACATCTCTTGACGTGAGATAAACGTTGTTCCAGGCCCAAGGACAGATGAAGGATCTGTTAAAGTTATATTAGAGGACAAGGCACAGATAACTGCAAATTGCAGAAGGGTAGATACAGAATCTAATTGCAGCTAATTGGTACATGATCGTTAATACTGTACGTGAGGCTTTTAAAAATTAATTTCGAGACAGCGATTGCGATTACTCAAATCTTTTGCTCAGATAACTGATTTTCAATCGGTAAAACTGCACCTGGTTATGTTGTAACGTTATAAGGACTGGACTCCGTAGAGTTTCATTGGTGTTTAGTCCACCAATCGAAAACGATAGAACTTTTGAGCTGATATTGCCAAAGGCTCTGCATCAACAGTGATAGCAATTTATAAAATAATCACAAACAATTTGAAACGAATCATGCACTCAAAATCATAGTTTTTAAATTAACATAGATGTGGTCAGTCCGTTGGAAATCGTACCATAGGCCGCAAGTGAGGCGCTCATTGTGTTTGAGCTTCTCAGAGTGATGAGAGAAATTGACAGCTAAATAAAATTTCTGTTGCATCATGACGCGATTGTGTGAGCGTGTTGTAATTTAATAAGAATCCAGGTGACGCTCCCGCTAAAATAAAATAGTAAATTATCCAGTCTGTGTTATAAAAATCCAAATACTCCATAGCCTATCTGCTTACTTGTTTTGAGGAAGGTAGTTGTGAATGGTTCGATAATACGAGCCCCACATCTTCAGAGTAAGTTGCTTCTTACTGCTCTCTAGTGCTTCCTTAGGTATTGATATTCTGTTTTCACTCCAAGCGGTGCAGTTTGGAAATTCGAGTTCAGGAGGTCGATTTGAGTCTTCCAATGAGAGTGCTTCTATAACTGAATTCAACAACTTGATTTGAAAAGTAGATAGTGTTTGGCCTATTATACATGGATAATGGATATGAATATTAAAATTTCAATCGTCTCCACAAATCCCATTTGACTACATGTAGGCCTAGGTTTCCGGAAACTAAGGCATTCGCAATACTATTCTTAGAAAAACAATCTCTGTTTGTAGCAGGTCATAGCCTACTATTATTAAGAAACCTTCGGTTGTGCCTTACTCAAGGAAATACCGATTTAAAAAGCACAGCGTATGCCTATTATATAGGATCAGAACATTTGGGGAAAGTGCTACAAGACGCCCAGGGCGAGTAAGACGCCCACCCCCTTTAAAACGGTTGAAAAGATACATATTCGTGTTTTAGTTGTCTCATTGCATGCAGCGACATCTTTTGAACCTTCCATAACAGTAATGTTTCAGTATTCGATATATTGACGAGATAAATCAATTTTCTAGATTTTCACCGCTTTTTTGTAAGTACACATTTACGAATCTTCCTAATTTTCTCTTTAGCCTTATGTAGTAAAAATTCGTGCATTTCAACCTCTATTTAGGGTTAATTTATAGTTTCTTTTATGGTTTTATCTAACCAGTAAACATTGACATTGTTAAATAAAATGGCGTCAGTAGAGAGGGACTCGAAAATTACAAGAAGCCCATGGGCGTCTTGAAAACATAGGTAGCATAGAGATTACAAGAAGCCCATGGGCATCTTGAATGTATAGAAAGCATAGAGATTACAAGATGCCCATGAGCGTCTTTGATACTATGAGCAAATGGCCAAGAATTGGTGCCTACCATGTCACCACCTTCTACTCATGAAAAACGGGGCTATATACAAATTTATCAGTGTTTTTTGAATATATTTCACCCTTGCTCAAAACTTCAGTGAAATGGAAAGAATGCAGTACGTGTAAAGGTTGATGTCATGCAGAATGTGCAGACGAAGAGACATCCAAAGAATTCGTATGTGACTTTTGTCAGTAGTCTGTGAATAAAGTGAAAATGACAATAATGACTTACAACATGAGATTGGATTTTTGCTTCTCGGTGTCTTTAGTTGCTCTGTATCTTTAGAATCTTTTAGTTTTGGTTTAATTTGCTTTCTTTCAAGCAGTTTTTTGTTTTAGTCTAAAATGCATGATTGCAATACCTCTTGTTTTTAGTCGATTTCCATTGCTCCAAGATGCCCATCCTATGGGCGTCTTGTAGTATAGGGTTCCTAAGACGCCCAGTTTGGAGGGGTCTACCTTTTTTAATTTACACAATTGATCTTATTGAATTGTGTTCTGTAGTGGCTGTCATTGCTTCATTAATGATCACTCTTTACATTAGGGTGAAACATGTACTTCTCTTGGATCCCACATGGAAGAATAGCACAATTTTTCTTAGCATGGGCGTCTTGGAGCACTCTCACCTATTCATAGATGTGTAAGCTTATTGTGCAACATGCACATTTCATGGATCTAAAACGTTGTATCGTAAGGTTAACAAATGCATTTATTCAATAATAAATTTAATTTTCTCTGTCTCTACTATCTGGTCTGTCTAATGTAGCAACAGGACTCGGACCTTCCCTAGACTTCGCTATCTAGGCGACTCAGCACTCATAAAATATGCCATGCGCTTAGTCTCAGAGTAGCGCATCAGAATTTTTGAGTTTACGATAACGATTACGAGAGTAGCCTAAACATAAATGTTTCCATCAAGAAGACAGAATATCTTTTACTGGGGTCAACTGAGATCTTATATTGCCACACATGACACATGTTGGGATGCTACTGAATCATTATTTTTGACACATATTTTGAAATTAACTTTGGCTCATAGGGTCTTCATACCCAAATTGTCTGACTCTTCGGTCATGTCGCAATTTGATGCGTTGAGCATGGATAGACTTCGTCCGTAGACTTCAGCTGCGAACAATATGATTGATGCGAAAGTTGCATTAGCCTACAATGAAAAAGACAAACGCAGACCAGCTGAACAAAAGCATTAATCCCGGAACTATAATAGACTTAGGATACAGTCAGTCAATAAATAAAAAATACACGAAATTGCCTAACCGAGTCTAATGACTTTCATTCATTCATTCATCCATCCATTCATTCATTCATTCATTCATTCATTCATTTCCTACGACGATTTACAGGTATATAGCGTCATATATTTTGATTTATTATCAAATATATTATTTATTTCTATTTGTGTAGATTAAATATATTATTTGTATGCAGCATTTATTATATAATTATAAGCTAGGCTATATGTATATTTCTTTTCTAGATAACCGGGTTGTTAAAATCAATCGTTTGATATAATTGGTCGAGTTCAATTTTTATTTATTCATTCGGAGCAGTTATACAGCGATTAAAAATCTACTAGTCATCACTTAGAATAATATTACAACTTTTACTTAAATCAGATTAACCAGACAAAGTTAACGTCTACACTCTACAGTGTAAAATATGAAAAATATAGGCTGCATTTTTAACAATGATTTGATAATCATAGAAAAGAGTTCAAGTGCAACAAGTGTAGACCTATAATTAGTGTATCATAAAAATTTCTACTTTTGGACTTTTAAGGAACTTATTCGCATTACCTTTCCAAGTTCTTCCCATGCTTTAGAGTTGTTCGGTTGAAGGACGTTGCTGGTCGCTTGAACAAACGACTGCAACACGCATTAAGGCCAATATTTCCGTGCATGAAAGATATTATATTGAGAATTTAATAGAAGTTTTGAAATTGTCATACAAAACCATACAAAACACTGGAACGGGAGGTTCATAACGAGATATAGGCCTGTGGATACAGTGTGGAATGACAACTGAATCAGATGCTTTTAAATCTTTGGCTACTTAGGTTATTATTGGTGCAGTTGTTTCGCAGTAGGCCTACAGCCGATTGGTTAATGACCGTGGCTGATGAGAATAATTATGTATCGCATGTGGAGTATAAAATGGATGTCGTACCTGTATCTCTCCCTTCGTCGGGTTGTCTATGCCTCCACTTCGCAGGATGGCCAATCGGTTAAGAATCATGACTGAGGCGTTGAGATTTCCTGGACTCAGACCTTCGCTCTTGTTGGTCAAGGCTGATAACTGGCTGGCGATATCAGCAACTACAATCTGTTTCTTCGGTGCAGTTGTTTTCAACTCGTCAACCTTGATAAGAATCATTAATCTCTGTAACAATGGTAGCAATAAGTCTAATATATTTGCTCATTTTATTATCTCTAGGCCATGAACATCATGTTCATTTCTGAATGGATATTTAACGGTCTAATTTCTAAAACGTTTCAGTAATCGGTGTAAGAGCAAATGAATAAGTTTCTAATTGGCGTGAATTAAAACAAATAATTGAGATGTGTAACACACACTTTACTCGTGCTGTGACTGTATGAATTCGTTCTTCCTTGAATGCATGTTGTTTCCTCAAACCAAATTGCAATCATGCATGATTCGTTCTAACCAGTATCAGTAGGCTAATCTAAAAATTCGTTTTACAAGCTTATACTTTGAGTTTATTAAATTAAAATCGTAATCGTGTATTTACTCTTTTGAGCAGGTCTCCAAATTCCTTGTCGCGGCAGCCGTTGTAGTTTGTCTCGGACCAAACAAAGATCCCAGTGCCTTTCCGAAGACACTTTCTTGAAGAAAGGCCTATTATAATAGTCAACATTTTAAGCAGCAAGTTTAGAAACAAATGACTAACAAACGAAATAGAATGGAGTGCTCCAATCCTTCTGAATTTTGACAAGACTGTTCATTGTTCAATCAAATGATCAAACAGATATAATCAACTGCCAGTCATCTACTGGAATGGATTCAAATCAAACAAGTAATATTTTGGAAACCGATAGTCAAAGTTATAAACATTACATTTGCCCTGTTTTGTCATGAACTTGATTCTTCGACCAGGTATCTCTGGACACGACGTAGAACTTGTGGACAACTTGGCGTCTTAGACTTATTAGCTTGAAGCACATAATTATTATTATTGAGAACTCAGAAGTTTCTCTAGAAGTATTTGACAGTTCTGTTCATTGAAGGTGTGATAAATGCCAGATGCCGAGTTCGTCGAATATTTTATGTCATGTCATGTCAATCACCGACGTCGCCGCGCGACGGTTGGTCACATGCATGGACTAGACTCACTAGAGCTCTCCACTGTCTTCTGTCGCGTGCAGCGGCGAGAAGAATATTTTATACACACGAATATTTGCAAGACATGCCCACCATATCTGTTATTAGGACATGGTCGAGAGATTTCTTTTCCGACGTCAGTACGACTCCACTCCATAGAATGCTCAAGATCGTTGTTGCAGTACCCAGCTGAAAGGACAAAAGTAGGACTTCATAAACTGCGGTCATGGTCAATTGTTCAGCATGGATGCCGGCAAATAGGGGCAAGAGCGGGCAAAGTGAAACAGTGAAATTTACAGTTAGAAACTACCAAGGCCATAGCCAGGATTTTCTTTGAGGGAGGCGGGGGCTTACTCAACCGTGATTGCCCTTGCTCACGGTTGCGTAAGCCCCCGCCTCCCTCAAAGAAAATCCTGGCTATGGCCTTGGTAGTTTCTAACTGTAAATTTCACTGTTTCACTCTGCCCGCAATCCGAATCCGTTGACGAGTGGGTTTGGAGAAGCGTCGTGATCTCTCAGTGCGGGTTCTGGAGACCAATACGTTGCACACTGTAGGTGTAGGTCTGCACACTAATAACTCTTACATCTTGTGCTATAGTAGGCTAAATGCATTGTTTCATTCTTACATAATTTCATTTCGGGGTGTTCAAACACCCAAAACACCCCTAGCTACGGCCTTAGAAACCACTACGAAAAACATCCACGTTCCTAATTATTTTCTGCATTGCATTTTCAAGCTTTTGATAAAAAGTTTAACCGGGACCGTTGCGCTTTGTCCCTCCAATAAAATTATCTGCAGGTGCTCCATGCTGATTGGGGCAATTAGCGAGTGGATTCAGTTTAACGACACCTTATGTTAACAGAAAGCCGTTGACGACGAAATAAATTACCGCAATAAAAATTCATTGGAATGAACCAGTAGCCTACTGTAACAGTTCTACGGTTCTACCATTCTACGAGACGTTCAAAAACAGGCCATCGGCCAAACAGGGATCACTATTATAAGCTTAGTTTAATTCTATACCTTAGTCTGTGGATAAGGTTCTACCGGGTCTGCTTGGGTCAGGAGCGCTACTGAATCTGTGTAAGTGGCGCTTTATAAGTGTTTAATTACAATAAATTTTTTTATTACAATTACCGAGTGCTGTTTACAGGAAAAAAAATCTGAAATGAGACGAATACAATGTAACGCATATTTGATTTGTTAGGCTACCGTATCTGCCGTGACCTACTAGCTGCAGTTGTAATAGGCTTACTATATGCTACTATACTCACGCAGGACGTTCAGATATCCTTGACCAAATGCGTATCCATGAACGTTGCTTGCATTGCATTGAATAACCATCAGATCCGTTTGTCTCTCCGGATTATTGCAGTCTCGACAAACATTTCTGATCGTCAGACTTCTACGGTCGTTGCTGAACAGAAATCTTGTGGGAGGGTGGTTTGCTTAAATGAAGCAAACAAACAGTAAGTTTATAACCATTGTTGTTTGAAAAACTGAGCACAATCTTCCTAATATGTAACAATGGTAGGCCCTCTCCCATTGACGCTCTGTTCCATTATAGAACACCTCAGGCATTCGTTTCTCATTTGAACACAGTTTCATTTGGCGTTGATGGGCTGCTGGGGAGCGCCTCTGAGTAGCTCCCCTTGAAGAGGCTCTATAGAAATTCACTTAATGAATGAATAAATGAATAGGCCTATGTGAATATGCGCAAAAGCCATGCAAAGGTCGTCAATACCAACATGCATACTTGAAAGCAATGTTAAAAGCAAAATTTTCGTTATGTTTTTTATTTTTTTTACAATTTTTTGTGTGACCATAAATTTATTTAATATACTATGTGTGTTCGTTTTCCTGATTATTTTTTGTCTGATATCCTTTAAGATGTCTTCGTAACTTGAAGGATTTCGCTAATTCAGGTCATTCGTTGACCGGTTTACATAGCCTATGCCCCTAGTATTTACTAACAGGGCTTCTTCTTTCGTGAAATCAAGACTAAGTAAGGTAAGAAAGGTTTTTAAATTTTAAACTGTAGTAAAAGATGTAACAGAGTCTAATTATTTCAGCATTTTTCTGTTGTTTTTTTCTGGGTTTTTTAAGGAATAAAACGACTTTTTTATTTCGTTTCTTATTCGGTTTTTGTCGTTTCGAACATCGATGCGTGAAAGGAAGACACATTTTATCGCAGCATCACTTACGATCTAATTCTTTGCCATCTTGAAGCCATACAACCTTAGCGTCTGGTTTCGCTACAGAGTTACACTTGAAAGTAAGCGATTTGCCTTCAGTCACGTTGACATTGTATGGAGCATCACGTGCAGTGGGAAACATAGGTTCCGCTGAAACACAAAATAATAGGTCAAGTCAAATTCCGTCACGTAGGTCCTACCGCATATTTAAACATTCAGCAAAGGCGAAGCAGCCATATCGAACATAGCGTATAGAATCGTGTGCCTTCTGAAATGAAACAGATTTGGATCGAATGTTCGCAGTGGAAACCCAGCTTGGCAAATATTAGCTACTCAAGCCATGCTGTAGTTATTTTCAAAACTACCAAATTAAACGAGCTATTTTTGCATTTTCATTGTCGTAATTTAAGTGCCAGTCATTTGAGAAATACCAAACGAAGCTACAACCCAACAGTAACTGTTTTGGAGTCTCCAAAGTCAACCATCTATGAATCGTCAATGAGGTAGGATTTGACTCAAAGAAGTGGAATACGAATACACAGGAAAGCTGCAAGTCTTATGTGTTCTTTTTAGGATAGACGTTGGATAAAAATTAATGTTGATCTATCATTGTACGCGGTCAAAAGTTATTTTGATTCTGTATGGGTGATTGGTGTTCTCTGTATGCATATCGTAAAAAATTATCTTCAGTGGGACTTTACTTTCTGTGGTAGGCCTATTTGAGAAGTAGGCCTACGCATAGCAAACGGGTTGGGAGTGAAACCTCGAAACAAATTTGTCTACAACGTCCTTCAAATGAACCAATGCATCAATTTGTAGCTGTCAGGCGAGTTCTGCTGGGCTGTTGAGAAGGTGTCACTTGTATGTCACAATAACTCTGACTGTTCTAATCATTACACAAATACACAGGTTCTAGGGATCGTCGTATCAGAATCTGGGGATCCATGGCGCTTGCCTTCTGAGGTGGAGTGTTCAGAAAAGTACACATGCTTGCAGGGAGAAAAGAAGGCAAATTTTTATTTCTGCATACACTTACATGCAATATGGATGAGACCTGGGACCTATTGCCTAAATGTCATTTATTTATAAAGCCAAACCTTCAACCCGCACTCCAATGATAAACCGGACGCTTTCTTGAACGTTAGAGCCGACACAGCGGTATGATCCGCTGTCATATTCAGTTATGTTATCAATGATGAGTGTCGTATTATAATTATCCAGCGTGTATCTTCTAGTGGGAAGAGTATCTTCCGGCCCAAACCAGGAAATCGTTGGCGCCGGACTAAGTAAACAACAAAATGAATACCCACAGCTACGCGGTAACCTATGACAACTGAGATTGAAAACAAGGACGATCATAAACCTCTGAGTCTACAGTCTACATATTAGGCTTACTGTATGAAAAAACCCCAGCAATAGGCTACCAGATAAGCGAATTAAGCAAATTTGACTTGTTGCGTTGTTCTATTCGGTTCTTTCAGATTTAAACCATGGAAACACAGTTCGAGCAGGTTTTTGTACAAAAGTAATGTTAAGGTAGGTCTACTCTTAAAATGTTTCATCGTAGTTCAGCCACTGAAAGATTTTATTAGCAGGTTGTCTTGTGACGAAAACCCCTGTGATCTGCCTAAATTTTATTCTATCATTTTTACAGTAGACCCTAATGCAGTTTCGGTAGTCTTACTTCATATAGAAGAAGCATCTAAGTGTTGCACTTCCTCCAATGACGGCAATAGCTTGTGCTGCAGAAAAATATCCCTTAGGTTGAAGAGAACGTCTGCGTCTGTCTGGAGAAGGTTCGGCTACGACATTGCAAGAATATTATACACTAAGATTTCAGCAGAATCTGTTTTTGACATTAAGAGAACAAATCAATCAATCGAATTGAGGATCCATAACTTGAGGCGCTCCAAAAAATTAAGATTAGCACATCCTCTATAATTATGGTTCCCGGACAATTCGGAGCGGGACAATTGAGAGCGGACAATTCGGAGCGGACAATTCGGAGCGGACAATTCGGAACCGGACTATTTGGAGCGGACAATTCGGAGCGGACAATTCGGAGACGGACAATTTGGAGTAAATCCTGGAGCGGACAATTCGTACCCAGACAATTCGGAGCGGACAATTTGGAGCGGACAATTCGGAGCGGACAATTCGGAACCGGACAATTCGGACCGGACAATTTGGAGCGGCCAATTTGGAGCGGACAATTCGCTCCCAATTGTCCGGTCCGAATTGTCCGCTCCCAATTGTCCCGCTCCGAATTGTCAGGACACCATAATGAGGCCTATTACTTGATGCAGAAAAACAGTTTTACTACCAAAAGATGCAGCAGCTGAGTGTTGCTATTCTTTAATGACATATTAGTCATTAGATAGTTTATATATAAAAAGATTTATATAAATTTTCAGAGCAATTTCTAAAGTCTGAGCAAAGTGAGTGACGAGTGCTGAATTGGTATCATGATAAAAACACAATTATGCGTTAATTGGAAATTAGACTAAAAATCAAAATTTGTCATAGCCTATTTATTGTAAATACCTGATGACAATTAATTAATTAGTGATCATACGGGGATCTGTTGCTGTTGTTTCTGTTGTTATTGTTATCGTCGATGTTTGAGTTGTTGGCAGTGTACTATCAATTTCGGCCGTTTCAGTTGTTGGGATAGGGCTGGAAGTCATCCGCCAGTACGTCGTTCCATCGAAATCATCTGCCGGAAGAGTTGAATGAAATTGACCATTGACTAAAGACAAAACATAAAACAATTAGGCCGAAAGTCATTTGGGATGGACATTTACAAATACGCTGGATATTATTTTAGCCTACCGTTCACAGCTCACTGCACTACGGTAGTCAATGGAGTTAGCATGTTAGACTGGGGTTCAGATTTCCGCCATAGTTTATTTTGAGCCAACATAGGCTAGATATAATGTGTGCACGGACCGTGTAGGCGGGAAGAATAGACGGCAGGGGATAGAACTGGCCACCCGGTCTCATACGCAGAAACAACTACAAATGAAGTGGTTAACACTGAGTCTTCATAATTATATATTGCTGCGTCGAAGGATAACCTAGGAAATTTCTTCTCTTATTTATCTCAAGGCGCAGTTGTTGTCTAGTGATTAGAGTGCAGTTAGTTAATTGAGAGAGCGAAGTTTAAATTTCCGCCAGGTCATGAAATAATTATTAATGCGATCAGAAATTTTGGATTAGTAAGGCCTCCTAGCGAATTGTCTGCAACATACTGAAGTCAGGGCAGTGGAAAGAATGGCTGGCGACTAGCTAGCGATATAGACTACCAGTCAATGGTGACCCGTGACTCACCACAACCCACCCCAAAGAGTATGTTTGGCTACATTTGCTTCGTTAGATAACTTGGAAATTTCCATCAGTCAACGTAGAATCGGTGACTGTCTTTCATGTTGCAGTGGTGCATCCCTAGAGATAATCTTTGATAGAGCAAAATGAAGAATTCAAGAAACATATAATTTATTATGATGATAACACGAAGCAAGGAGGAGAAAAGCAAGAAGTAGTTTCCTACTTCTCTTCTATTATTTATGTAGCCTAATGATTAAAATATAATTCTTACGTGGTGACACTGTCAGTTGGGTATAATTTCCTCCCGCTGTTGAATTCAGGTATGGATTGAAAATGGCGCATCTGTAAATTCTCCCACCAAGATCGTCCTCCAGAAGAGCATACGCAAAGTGAAGATCGCCTGAAAGAAACATAGATTCCAACAAGGCAGATGTCAACATCGAGCGACGTTCACAAGTGTCACGGATGTAATCGTTCGAGACTGAAATCGTTGTGAGACAGATGTTTTGTTTACGTTACATTAGGCCTACAACATTTGCATGCATCACTGTTTGATAACTGAGTTGCACGGTGTGCAATTTTTACAGGACAAAAAGTGAGACTCTCTTAGAAGTGCAACATAATTTCCGTAGGCCCTATTATAGCTTGTGATTCTCATTTTAATAATCACATAATACAATGCAATATATTCACTATTAAACTTCGTGAACTGTTTACTGCAGTTCATCTGCATCTCTTTAATTTTGGTTTTGTAGAATACTTCATTCTACCTTACTTCAGGTTAGCTTGTTTTTGTGCCTCTAAAGAGTGCTGAAGTGAAATCTTAAAACATCAATGATACCTTCAGTGAAACAGTTTAGAAATAAATTAGCCGATTAATAATTATTTATTCAGAAATTAACGGCAAGCAAAATCCTAACACAGTGTCACATCGAGATGAAATATACTGGGACCAATGTAAGTGATCGCCGATGCCATCAACAATTTATTTTGCAAAATGTCATAGAAAGACAGAGAAGACATTAATAGTCATAGAAATAACGGCATCACTTGCATAGGCCTACATAATTTTATAAGCGGCTAATAAATTATTATTGAAGACTCAGTGATAAATCTTAGAATGTTTTACATTAGATACATACACATCACTTTTTTGACTGATGCACCAGCACTGGTCCAGCAGTTTCAGCGGCGAGTTATGCAAATGAGTCATAATGAGTTGTTTGGCCTTACCATTCTCAGCGATTTGAATCCGATTTGAAAGTCTCAGTGGAATTGAATTTTCGTCCTCATTGTCATTTACCATCTCCCAACCATACGTAGGCCTTGGAAAACTGCTGGGTGGATTGCATGGAATGTGAAATGGTTTTCCCTCTTCAACATCTTTATCAAGAACACTTGTTGCATTTCCGGTAGTGGAATCAAGAAATGCCAAACGCAAATGCGCCGTGATTGAGAGAGCTGTGCCGTATTGGTTCCTAGCAAAACACTGGTAGAAGCCTTCGTCCATCGATGTTGCATTTTTTATTGCTATTGTGCCATCCACGCCTCTCTGGATATTTTGAAGAGCCTCATTCAATCTAACGCCATTCTTCTTCCATTCATATCTACCAAAACCAATTTACCAATGACGTCAAATATACATGTAGATCTATCACTTAGCCTAGGCTTATTATTATTCATTTTCTACGTCCAAACAGCTCCTATAGTAACCCCAGGAGTGGTTTTGTCCGCCTAAAGTGACTTATTTATTTGTTCTATTTATTTCAGAAATTTAGATAGCATCTCCTCAAGGTATGCTACTCAGAAGTGTTCCCGGCCCAACCACGGCTAAATAAAACAGAAGGAAGCCAGTGTAAGATATCCCGCATATAAGATGAGATGACTTAAGGTCAACTTGAAGTCTACTACTTGGAGACAAAAATGATTTGACCCGACTTTGGCAGAGACACAACCAACTCTGACTTGAAGTCGATATCTGACATAGTAATAACCATTAGCCTAGGCCAACACACCACCCCTTCCTACTAGGCTCCAACTATTCATTTTGTGTGTGTTTCCTTTATCATTTTTATTTTCACTCCACCCATGTCAACTGAGTACACAAATTATACCAGCCAGACAACCCACTTACACCATGACTTTGATTGAACGAAGTCATCACTTAGCTTGTCAAGCACCGCGACTTTTGACATTAGACGGTATCAAATTAAGTTCACCATAGGTTGTTATTATACATACTCGAGCAATTATAGTCTACGTACGCGTATGACTTGAGAAGCAAGATTATCACTATGGTTTAATGAAAAACTCATTTAGCATCATTTTCAAACTGCCATGAACTGATTTGGATCAGGTGCAATGTGTCATTCGTACTTTTGTACATGAGCACATAACATAGACGTATACACACAACTTGTATAATGTATAGGAACCTACATTATTATACAATATACATGTACATTGCATAGTACAATTATAATGGGTAGAAAGGTAGGCAGTAAGCAAGTAGGCAGATAGATGGATGATGTTCGGACGGATGGATGAATGATTGGATGGATGGCTGGACGTATGGACGGGTGGACGGGTGGACGAATGGACAGATGGATAGATACATGAATGGATGGATGTAGGATGGATGTATGATAAGGGGATGGATGGTTGGATGAATTTATGTATGGATAGATGAATGCATGGATGGATGGATTGATGAATGGATGGACAATGGATGGATGGATGGGTGGCTCATTGGATGATTGGATGAATGGCTGGACCGATGGATCGCTGAATGGACGGATGGATGATAAACGGATGGACGAATAGATAGATGGATGGATGGCTGGATGATGGATTTATGGGTGTATGGATGTAATATGGGTGAATGGAGGAATTCTCAAACTGATTACTAAGCTTATTCGATACTTGTGCGTCAAAATATAATGCTAACCATAATAATCATTAATAATGTGCATAAGGACATACGTTACGTCTGGCGCTCCCGTTCCTTTGCAGTCCAGTGTTATACTCTCATCACTTCGATAGATCCGATTTCTGGGTGGTTCTCTAGTAATTGACGGTGGTAACCGAACTGAAAACGTACATTGATCAGAGTGCAATCCATTCCCTTTCTCTGGCGTGTGGGTTGGTAGGGGATGAAGGTCACTGGGGAATTGATGACTTTCCACATTGTACTGGTGACATTTTAGGCCGCCATCTTAGCAAAATTGCTCTATTGAGAGTGGTCTAAGACTTTATTCAATATTCTTATAATTCTATTGATGAATTTGATTTTTGTGGAATTTTCACATTGCAAATGCAGCATTGTACATGTAAGCTGTAGTCTATTCAAAATTTCTCTACTATTCCAATAGCAAGTGGACCTCAACAAAGTTTGAAGCTGAAACAGAATGTTCTGTCATTTGCTTATAATTTATCCGACAAATTTCCAAAGTTCTATAAATGCTATTGGGTTCAGGGCCGTGTTTAACATAGGTCCATTTGGTGCGGTGCACCGAATGCCCCTGAGCCGAGTGAGCCTCGGTGTCACTTAAACCTTTTGTAAAATCAGTAAGTGTAAGAAATCTTTAATTTCTCTAAGTTCACTGACGTTTCGCGCTTGCTTACTGACTCGCCACAGCCGACAAACCACGTAGGCTACCCTATTGAACAGCGGATTTTTGTAAAATGACTAATCTTGTAAGACTGCCGAACGTCACTTTGCCCCTGCTGTAACACGTTGCACCGACTCTCAAAGAACTGTAAACACGGCCCTGCTTATGTCCAGTTTAAATACATGCACTATTACTATAAATCAAAATAACTTACTGTCATCTTCAGTGAAGCTCAGTTGAAGAAGGAGTGTTGCGACAAAAATAGCCTCCAGGATCTTCATTTTTTTATCCTCCGGGCAAATAGTGACTGGACTGACATTCGTTCTGCACTGACCGTCGTTGGATGGAAACAGCGTATTATAGACAACCTTGATTTCTCATGCCATGCCACCTTCAACATCAGTAGGACTTCCAATCTGTGCGAAATGCAAGCGGGGATTTCTGAGTTAATGGACTTTGAATTTGGAGCAAAGGCATTGCCAAGGGAGGGTCGTGCACTTTGGCATGGTATCAGTTACCAGTGGTACTGTGGTGCTAACAGACTTAAGACCGGTTGGCATTATAAGCAGCATAAACAAAAGCAGCATCCGCACAACACAATAGGCCTATTAGATAAATCAATGTCACGTTATCTGTTCAAAATCTAATCCGAGGTTTTTGTTGCATGCAACACAACGTATATTCCACAAGCCAGTATCGTGGGACACAGTAGATTAAAATAACACGGGTTGAATGCGACAAATTCTCAATATGGCAATTTCATCCGCAGTCTACCCTACTCTGTAAAACCAGCGCTGAACTGATGGGTTGCGACTTTTCTTAGCTAACGACTTACCGGTATCAAACGGAACAAAGCATGAATTCCGTGAACCATTGCTGACTGTGTAAAATTATTCATGTTTTATCATTTACGATTGTCGTTACTTTATTTAGCATCAATGTATACATTAACTTTGTATCCGCATTATCGCAATGGCTTACCTCAGTGAAACTGTCAGTAGAGCCTACCTCACAATGGCGCTCAGATGGGAAGACACGAGTTCATAGAGAGGGGGATTATATTTAACAGAGACCGACACATTGGCACAATCTTAAATTAAACAATCTCAAACCGCAGACGCAGCCCAGTATCAAATGAATATCGTGTAGCCTACGATTATCCTGGCTTGAGGTTTCGGGATATTGTCAATCTCACATGGTTACCAGCAGAGTTCTCTTTCAGGATGAATACTGGGCCAGGGTTAATTTGAACGGCCGATGGGCTTAACCTTGGGTACTTAAAATGAGAGGCAGTGAAAATGCAACAATTAGGCCTACTGCATCTATCATCTACAAAACGACATTAACCAATACCTTAGTCTAGGCTACTTGCGCAATGTTCTGGGTATTTCACCGCAGATTTTGTTTTATTTTGCCATAAATGATGTCATTATAAGGGCCTATAAATTGGCATTTAACATTCTATAGACCTAGGCTGACTATTTTCCCGAAGTCTAAAAGATTAGAACAACGGCCATGATAGCAATGATGATGATGATGACAATGAAGAAGAAGAAGAAGAAGAAGAAGAAGAAGAAGAAGAAGAAGAAGATGATGATGATGATGATGATGATGATGATGATGATGATGATGATGATGATGATGATGATGACAGCGACGACAACGACGAAGCTGATGATAGGCCTAACGGTTTTTCGAACTGCTCCGCATGGTAGGCCTACTCAATTTATCCAAACTGCAATTCGTACAGTCTACTGTCACGAATGAGTCGGAATGACCTTTTTTCGCAACTTGGATATGAAAATATTGCGACGGAGTCGAGAACTTGCTGTCATTTTCATTGATGCTCAAGATAAACAAGCATCCAGAATCTTCATTCTTGTTATCATTTTGAAAAAGAAATTCGACTGGCCTCAGATTCCTCCAGCACAGTCAAATTCCTTTTTGGTGGTTTATGCACTGGTGTGAAAGTATAATTATAGACATTAGGCCAAGACCTATTACCGGCGGCTTGAGAACGATTGCTCATCGTTGGGCCTATTCCAAAAAGACTGTGCGTGAAATAAAACGGTGGACTTTGAACGTGCGGCGCAAACATTGCAGAAAGAGGGTAGTACATAGATTTGATAATTGATATAAGTGTTTTTTGTAGTTTGACAGTCAAACAGTTGTTCTGTGAGCAGATAATAGGCCTATTATAATAATTATAAGAAACCTAATCAGGGCAGCTGCAGCGAGTTTGGGCTAAACAGCAAAAACAAGCTTCACGAATTGGTCACGATGAGGAATTAAGAATGGACGCCAAAAGATTTATTTTATAACCTGTCTCTCGCATGTCCTCTGATAATCGCATTCTACGCAAAACTCCAGCTAATAAATAGCAACACGGTTTAATTAGTTATATAATTTGAAATCCTAAAACGTTTCAAATTTTGACACCTTTACTAAACACCTCCAATTTAATGCTCCTTTGTTATAAATATCTGTTTCCTGACACTCAACACTCAAAAAAGCTCACAAGTGCTGTAATATGCCGAACAAATTTTTCGAAGGCAACGGCCTCTGTTGTCATAGGCCCTCGTCAAATCTGGATCTATCCATCCCCTCAACAATTTTATTCGCCAATGTGTGGTGTGTGCAGTGTGTCCTCATGAAGTGCTCATATTCTGACACTCAACAATTGGTGGGGGCACAAATGCACGGGCCGTCCACCCAACACATTCATTGAGGGGGACCGTTCCCCCTGTCCCTCTAAGTCTCTGCTCATGGCGCTAACCACTGTACAATCGAGCACCCCTTCTTATGCAACTAACCCATAGGCGTAGGGGACATTCAGCAGTGGGGGGACAAAAATTAGACTTTTGCCCGAAATTTTTTGTCATCCGGCCGAAATCTTAAGAAAAATTGCCGTTACGTTTGCCCGAAAATTCTGACGACTTTTTTAGTCATCCGGCCGAAATCTTCTGAAATTCCACGATACTTTTGTCATCCGGTACTTTTACCAGAAATTTGTTAAAACTTTAAAAAAACTTCCGGGTCTGCTTGCCAGAAAAATCAGACTTGCCCGAAATTGGGAGGGGGGCATTTGCCCCTCTGGATCCCCGTCTCCTACGCCTGTGAACTAACCAGTTCCAATTTGAAGCTTTTCGTTTAAAACTTTATTGCAATTCAATGAAAGACCTCGTGCGCAAACGAGACATTTCATGAATGCCCAAAGAAAAGCGTGATTAGTCTATGCATGTAAGAAAAACAGTCTCGTTTATCGGGCTTCTCGAAAACCGTCGTCTTAAATTCCAACAAGATTCGCCGACACTGTATTGAACATCTTGTCCGTTTAGTTCGTGTTCTCCAAAGTACCAGAGTTGTCCATGCTCGTAGTCTGTGTCCCAGCGCTGAGGAAACTCTCCTGCGCTTCCAATCCTTTGTTATCATGTCCCGTCATTTGAAAGGAGCCAAGGTTGTCCTTTTTCTTAGCAAGCTCCTGAGTCGACGACATCTTGTCGGACACACCGTAAACAGTCTTACGACAGCCGCATATGTAGTTTGTGTAGAAATCGGATATCTTTTCTTTCATTTTCTGAAAAGCAACCATAATTTATGCATATATTACGTTTATTAGTTTTCTAAGCATATATACCATACATTATAACTCAGTTGGTTTGTATCCGTTGTTCTTTCAACAAACTAGCAAGAACCATGAAACATTAGGCTACCTGATATCTAATGCGTAGCCATCGTCGTCAAGTCGTAGGTCGCAGATGCAAGAATTCGCATCGACCGGATATTATCTTGTTCATTATCCTTTCCATGGAGTGCGCCGTTCTACATAACTTTCCAAGACCCTTAGTCTTGTTCCTTGAATTTATTAACAATTAAATTTGATCGTTAGTGAATTATGGCAGAGATGTAAATTAGAACGTGTAGGCCTACCTTGTTATGGAATAGCGCATGGAAGATAAAGATGAAGAGTCCCTGTAAAAAAGAGACAGTCTTTGTTGGGTGTGGAATTAAAGAAACACGTCCATCAATTCATTCTATGAATTTATATAGCGCTCTTTCAAGAAAACTACTCAGGAGCGCTCCCAGTCCAGTTACGGCAAAAGAAAACCCTCGAAATTATTTATGAGATAAAGTTCGATTGGAAAGCTCGGCGTTGCCCGGCAGCTGAGCGATCCCGAGGAATAATGAGTTCCCCTTCATAGCAGAGCGAAGAGTGGTAAGCGCATTGACGTCAGATACGGGGCGACAGTGATTGTGTAGTTAAGATGGAGTGCAACCAAGAATGCAGCGTGAAACCAGAGCAGCAGTAATTATTCGGCTCGAGATACTTTGGACAATGGACAACCAGTGTTAACTTTACTCCTGTAGGTAAAGATAGAGGCGAATTTGATATTTAGTCCAATGAGCCATAACCTATTCTATGTAGTTACAGACAATGTAACTAGTCTAATCATTGCTAATTTTCTGAATTAGCGACCTTAGCGGTCATGTAGGCCTATACAATACATTGTATACTGTGCAGTGCTATAAACAAACAACGTGTATAAGTACACAGAGCTTCGGTGAAACAACTTACCAAAACATAAATCGAATTATCATTATTCATACAATTATTATGTATCAATTTCTGGTTCTCTGCTCCTAGGCAGGTTCGAATGCAAAATGTATGTAGGCCTACATAGTATTATTCATTATTCACTCAAATGAATCTGTACACAGCTTCTTCAATGCGACTACTCAGAGGCCCTCCCAACTTCCAGCACGGCCAAATAAAACTGTTTTGAGATGAGAGAGGAATGCCTGAGAACGAGTTCTAGAAAGGGAGCGAAGCGTCAAGGGCAGGTCTTTCCAAGTGTTCTTTAAAGTCTCACCACTGCGCTGCGGTTGCGCCACTTAGTCTTAAGCTTTCAAATATCCGTCTTCACATGACATATCGAATCTGTTTTTGAGCAGCAGCCTGGGTTAAACTAATCTTACCTGCAGCGAGTTGGCGATGGCAAACAGATAGTCAAAGAAAACGTGATCGGAGCCGAGGAAGAAGAGGCTGATGAGCCAGCCAAGACCAAGCACTGGACACGTAACCGAGAGATTCCAAATTGTCGCCCTTCAACAAAACATACAAAATAATTATGGATCATATACAATGCATAATACATGCACATACTATGGGCCGCTGATAACCGACATAAACGATATAGGCTACAACGAATAATATTAGAAGACAACGGAGACAGTATATAATTAATTATAGGCCTATGAGAATTCAATTAATCAACCATTCAACAGTGTCGCGCTAACCGACCAGTCAATTTACAGTTTATAAATTACAAGTCACATCGTCAATGCCAATGGGGAATGCCACAAGGATTTGCCGTGGATAGATCACTGACTGCGCTAAAAAGGGACAGCTATGTACAATTGTAGGCCTACATGTAAGCTTACATAAGCCTAATACAAAAAGATTCAACAGCCTACAATTGCCGCTAAGTAAGACAGTGAATGATTACAATTACTTAAAAGGTCTCAACTAAATTAGATAGATCAAACACTTTGATAAAAGAAAATAAACCATAAGCTTACATAATTATAATCAAATAATAAACGGATTAATTCATCTTATCAAATCGTTTAAATTTTTCAGCACTGCTATCAGTCAGAAAACCAGAAACAAAATTATAATATTAACGGAAAACACTGGAAACTCTACCTGCTGCGCATCTTACTATAAGCATTAGGCTAACAATATTATTGTTCTAAGAAATTCTGGGCAATTATTATAGCAGGGATTATAAAGGTTGTTTACCTGATCTCGTTTCTTTTCTTTCCGTTTTTACCGATGACGGATTTGCTCTCAGACATCCACACTAGAACTGTGATTAGAATGACGATGTTTACCTGTTCAAGCAGTAGCCTAATTACAGTGTGTGTGTGTGTGTGTGTGTGTGTGTGTGTGTGTGTGTGTGTGTGTGTGTGTGTGTGTGTAAAGGTCTCGGTATCAGCAACAAATTAATTGCATGTCATTTGCATTGATGCATCAACCAGTGCTGTGAAAAAACAGCACGCATAACGCAGAGCTGATTGTGGCCGAATGTAGGCCTATATTATATCGAAGAATGGACAGAGCCACGGCGCTAGGCCTATAATATATATATATACATGTAGGCCTATATGATTTCTCTTTTTGTAGGAACTTCAGTTTGGAGGGACGATTAAGAATCATCCGAAACTTGAATAGAATAATTATATAAGTCTTACACGGCTCCTCAAATGACAAAATGCTGATAAAATATTACGAAATTCATAACGATTCATTTTTAAAGAAGGCAAATGGGAGTGTTGGCAAGATAATATCTAGCAATCGCATGTTTTTTTTGTTCACACATAAGATAATAATTGTTTTCATTCATTCAGTCATTCTCTTCAGACATTCATATTGCGCCTTTTCAAGAGTAACTACTCAGAAGCGCTCCCGACCCAGCCCCGGCAAAAGAGAACAGTATTCAGGGAAGAGTAGAACGTAGTCTCAAAGGGTCTAGGCATTAGACGCTGTCCCACCGAGAGCCCATAGAAGTGCGTAAAAGAAGGACAAGAAGCTCAGTCCGTTTATAAGAGTGGAGAGAGCCAAGGCGCTGGACGCTTAGGATGGAGCAGCAGAGATCCTGCAAATAGACATGAAACACATCAGCGAGACAGCACCAAACCAAAGAAGTGATCAGCTAAGTGATCCTATGTGAGAAAAGGAGCCAATGCGACATATCCTGCATATAATCAGTGACTTGGCCGAATCTTGGGTTGCGACCAATAAGGCGTGCCGGTGTCCGCAAGACCCAATCCAAGTCACCGGAAGACCCACATAGAGAGCGCTGCAGTAGTGATCTGGAGTTTTGCAGTTTTGCAGTTGATTGGAGTACTTACCGCGATGATACACACGACGGGTCCGATGAAGGCCCAGATGAGACCCTTCTCTGTTGATAACCAACACCTGCAAAGAGACAAAGCGGTTTGTAAATGTTATAGTGACTACATGAACAACTGTACAGTTCATCTCAATTCTATAAGAATTAGCATTATTTCTGCTAAAGATTACTGCTATCCACTTTACAAAAAAAACAGTAAAACCGTCAATTATTATCGCAAAAAAGCACCTCAACCGCCCACAGTAGTTTGAAGATCGCATTTAATACCTTTATTATTACTCCCTTTCTTACTATCTGTAATATTGCTACCACCCTACTAGGCCTACTGCTACTATTAATTTTTTAGTAGCCTATAGGCTATTAATTACTAAAGATAGCCTACAGAAAACGCAATTGACGTTTCCAGTTTTAGGCATTTTGATCAGTTGCTTAATATGATCAATCAACACAATTAACTTGTGTATAAGTACAATTTATTATTTGAAACGTAACTGACACGCTGCTGCCGCCATAGTTGTCATCGCTGGTCTTGTCGCAATCTCTGTTCTCATCGTTGTTGTTGCCATTGTTGCCGTAGTTGCCGTAGTCTGGGAGTGTTGTTATTGTGCTGCCATGATTGCCACGGACACCGTATGCCTTTGGTTGTGTGGTTCCATTGCCATCTATCCGATAGTTGCCGTATCCGTCTAGGTTTGTGTACACGGCACTCACGGTCACAATGATGAGCGGTAGAACTGAAAAATAAATAAAACCGCATAGCCTACATTGAGTCTTTAGTCAAAGCAAGCAAGGCGAAAGTTATTGGAAAGTTGGGTAACCAGTCTAGTAGTTGAGTTGTGTTGCATTGCATTGTATAGGCCTACTATACGAAGTAGGCCTATAAATAATTAAATAGCATTCAAAACATTAATCACAAACGATCAGATAAATTGCCTGTGAGTGCTTACCCCATGCAGCTGCAATGAGCATAACGGTTTCTCTTTTTCTTCTGACGTGGAAGACGAAGATGATGTAGAGCAACAGTTCAACGCCTTCAGCCAACATGATGAAGAATGCAGCCAGGAAGAAGTAATGCAACAGAACAGCAACGGCTTTGCAACCGACCTACATATATGAAGAGTAACCAGCACAGCATAGTACATGTATATCCCTCTTTTCATAAATACTGCTTCAGCGTATAATATAGCTCATAAAATGTGTTCGGTCTCAAAAGAGGCGAAATACATTTTTGAAGACACATAATTATGAACACACATTATTATGTCGAGTTCGGAAGTGTTTAGTGATGTAACAGAATAATAATAACAAATTATTTTGCCTCATCTAGCAGGAACATCTGGCGCATGTGTTATGATTTTACTTTCATGTAGATTATGGGAAACTATAATATTTATACAATAGGGCCTATAGTTATTTAAAAAAAATTATTTAAACCATTAATAATTATTTGTGATGAATTGCTAAAATCTTAAAGTCAATTAGCAAATATGGACAACTTGACAAGTGATACCCGCTACCCATGTATGTAGGATTGTAGGTCTACGGAAAGCGAATTCAGATTCCCTACCCGGTTAGGGGGAAACAGTGTGGAAGAGGCGAAGACCGTAGAGGGGAGAAGGTAGTTGATGTTAGCAGTTGTTGGTCAAGCTATTAGCTTGACCAACAACTGCTAAACAACCAACGCAAAAATCTTAAGAATCTAATGACGACACTAACCCTAACACTAACCTAACCGACCCTCACGACGCAAAAATCATAAGAATCTAATGACGACACTAACCCCGACACTAACCCTAACACTAACCCTAACCGACCCTCACGACGCAAAAATCATAAGAATCTAATGACGACACTAACCCTAACACTAACCCTAATCGACCCTCACGACGCAAAAATCTTAAGAATCTAATGACGACACTAACCCTAACCGACCCTCACGACGCAAAAATCTTAAGAATCTAATGACGACACTAACCCTAACACTAACCCTAACCGACCCTCCTCACGACGCGAAACCTTACCCTATACGCGAACGACACTGCTAAGTTATATGTTATAACCGTGCTTAAATTTAACGATAAAGAGCGCTAAAGTGAGACATAATTACCTGTGCACAATGTTCCTCCATACGTAGGGTCATTGACTCATTTGTAAGAAAGTTTAAACGTCTTACATTGCAACTCGTCTAAAATCGTCTGAGACTGCCGACACACACGTGTTGTTGATAGCTTAAAAAGGGATGGTGAGCAATTGTACTCGACAACCTCCTCCCCTACGGAAATCGCCTCTTCCACTTTGTATAGCGCAAACTGGGTTGGGCTTCCGAATTCGCCTACGGAAACATCGACTTATGAAAGAGTTTGCATGGAGTCAAAACGCGTAGTGAGGTTAGGACTACATTGTGCCACACTCAGTAAATGTTCATCCAGGAAAGAGGCATTTGACTCGAGTGTTACAGACCGGGGATAGTTTTAAGGTCTGGTCTTTACCTTGTATTGGACTTTGTCTGATCCAACCATGAAGATCATGTAAGCAATTATTAGAGCGACGCAGAGATTAAGCAGAACTGCTGCCTGTGCTGATTTGGCTTGTCTATCAATGAAACGCAAGAAAGCAATAATGAATTACGAGACTAAGAAATCTTAGCAACACATACAATGTAGATCTAATAATGTTATCATTAAAGCCCAAATTACAGTTTAAATTCACTGGTTATTCTAGGTTTTTTCGAGTGATAATTTCAAATCATAATCGATGTTAAATGGATCATTGCGTAAGAAGAACGAATTACTTAACTATGACGACACAGAATTATTGAAGATATTGGCAAGCGTATTTTAAGAATTCTGATAGTTGCGACTTACTTCCATGTGAAGGCGTAGACAATGATGGTAAGAATAAGAGCAACTATTGAAATACTGCAACCGATTTTTGTTATGATGGACAGCGCCTTGTCGTGCTCCTTAGAGCGCTGAAAGAGATAAATTATATATTGAGTAGAAGCACAGCAAAAGCATCCATATGAACATCACTCAAATAGTACAATAAGTGGAACACTACTGTAACAAGTAAGACTCGGCGGTTGACTAATAATCAGATAAAAGAGCAGATATTTTACATCACATTGAGAGGAATCCCTACAATGCGCGGGGCAAGATATTTATTCGCTATCAGACTTCTTAAGTGCACGAATTTCTCGAGCAACAAGTTCTTTTTGGGTTAGCTATTTGAAACCCATTATAGCTGTTCCAACAAATGAGCATGTGACTATATTTTACGTTGTTGAATAAAGCTTATGAGTTGAACTGAAAAAGGAAATGAAAATATAGCTTAATATTTTCCATTAGGCCCACGAAATGCCAAAACCATGATGTCCAAAGATCGTTGTAAGTTACGGATAATAATCAGGGTGTTAAGGTACAACACAGAACGTTTGTTTTTGAAATGAAGTATACATGCCATTGGCTTTTACTTTAGAATAGACCTAGATTACAGTACTCACCGCAGCTGGTGCATTCAGACTCATCAAAGGGCTCGCACCTCTCATCAAAATGGCGAAGTTTGTCAAATGATCACAACTGCAAATCGTGTGATTTACAGTCGTTGATACGACCGAACATCCGGTGGAATCCCAATCGCTTCTGAAACATCCATCAACTCATCAGATTGAAATGTTTATATTATCAATATCAACCAGATCCGACAACAGCAAATAATTGCCAGAAATTCCGCATCAAGTTCTGCGTACGAACCAACCAATTCTGAAAAGGATTAGTAGCACGACCAAGAAAGGGCACCATCGAAACTGGTGTGCTGTGTAGTTTTCTATTTTTTAAGCATTTATCACGCGTCTCTAGTAGCATGAACGGGTCTGAAACGCTCCTAGTGCGAAAGCCCCGCGAGAAGAGACAGGTTTTCAGAAGAGAGACTGACAAACAGAAGTGTAGAGCGAACAGAAGAAGAAAGCGCATTCCAATGACAAATCGAGGCAAATGATTGAGACTGAGCCATAGCAGTTCCAGTGTTATAATAATGAATAAAGTGGACGGTGGGAGGGAAGCTAATTAATTAATTAATTAATTAATTAATTAATTAATTAATTAATTAAACAAGCAAGCATTGAAATTGTGCATAGCCTATACCCGGAGAAGATAAAACATGAAGAAAACATTCAATGCGTTGAAAGTCTGCTTTGCTTTGCTTTAAGTTTTTTCGCTACTTGGTTGGTGTAAGCGCGAAATCATGTCTCTACCTGTTGAAATTCCAGAAGGCGCACGTTCTGTTAAAACTCAAATCTTTCTCCTGCAGTAGCCAAAGTCATACACGATACACATACATTCAATATACGAACAACAAGAAATTGTAACTAATTTGTACTCGTCGTGGCTAATATAAGACTGTTGACCAGCTGCTATCACCAGCATGTCTTGCTTTGACTACTGAAGTCAACTCAACTTAAGATTGCACGAGATTGCAGATGAGATCTGTCTGTGTCTGTCTGTGTCTGTCTGTGCCAGTCTGTGTCTGTCTGTGTCTGTCTGTGTCTGTCTGTGCCAGTCTGTGTCTGTCTGTGTCTGTATGTGCCAGTCTGTGTCTGTCTGTGTCTGTCTGTGTCTGTCTGTGCCAGTCTGTGTCTGTCTGTGTCTGTCTGTGTCTGTCTGTGTCTGTCTGTGCCAGTCTGTGTCTGTCTGTGGCTGTCTGTGTCTGTCTGTGTCTGTGTGTGCCTGTCTGTCACGATGGAAAACCGATCACGATCAGCGTTATATGTTCCAATCAACCGACAGATTCTATGAATCATAAGTCTAGACTTAAAAGATATTTAACAGCTCTCACGTCTTTAAGATGATCAAGGAACTTGAGAAACTCATCGCTGTTGTCCACCCAGTATTAAAGAGTTCCCGTACCTTGAGACCGGTAAAAACCGTAAGCCTACCTTTTCATGCTGTAGCGTGATATTGACTGGATGCTTTAACTTTTCATTTATCCGCATTCCATCGATTGTAAACGACAGAACTTTTGAACTGATGTTGCCAAATTCTCTATAGCAAACGACAGCAACTGCTTTAAACGACAATTCATTTAAACAAATAACTCTGGGAAAACTTACATAGCCTAATCATTAACTTTTTGCGCGCTTGGCTTATCCCTAACATACGGACATTTTCGCTTAATATGCCCATCTAGTGATTATTTACGCCATCACACTATTTGATTAAAATTGAAGTTTCAGTATAGAAATGTGGTGCCACACAATAAAAAGACCAGTATTAAGGTGATTTGCAATAATTTAGTTTAATATATTATTTCAAAGACTCTGTTTCAGGCTTCAAAATGACAAAAAATTCTTGCTCTAGCTTTATTACAACTCAAGATAATTATTATAAGGACAATTTCATATGTTCCAATTAAATTAATTATTTAATTAACTCGATTAAAGCAAACTTAGGTTATTACGCATATAAAATTATAGGCTAAAGAGTAGCCTAATAGAATAGCCTTTAAAACTCGTCTTTTTAACAAACACAAAATGAAAAGACAAAAAATATAATATATGCAGATCCCTGAGTTTCTCTGATGTGTAATTTCCGATATAATACCGATTTGGGTGTGGACCGCCACAAATGGACTGCCACTTACACATCAATACATAATGATTAGAGTCTATGCAATGATGTGTGAGTGATCGTCCATTTCCATGCTGTAACCTTTTAATAATTTTCGCAAAATCTGACTATGGTTTTTATTGTATTATTATGTTCACACTAAAAGCTCGAGCAAATTTTAAATTAAATTTAAGAACTGGAACCATTGAAATATCAAGACGTTGTATAACTGAATTAGAGTATTGGGTGTAAGTGAGAGGCAAGATCATTTAGGGTACATCGACGCTATTAAGCACGAGTAGCCGGGGTAGGGCCTATATTAATAGAAGGGTTAAAAAAACCTGCAAACTGAATGGGGTCCCTTGAAAGCCGTTTGAAGTGCTACTCTGCATGCATAATTCAAGGAGAGGTAGCACATTTCGCAAGATCAAGTCTGCGGCAGTAATTAGGGCTCAGTAGAGCTAAGTACCCTCTGCGTGCTGTTTTAGAATTGCTTCATCATAGGGCGATTGTGTGTGTACACGCGATTGTACTAATTATCATGCAGGCGTTACATAAGTCTATGTAATTTATTGGCACTAAAACATCAAACTAGGTGTCGATGTATCATAATTAGAATAATTCTCTGAAGTTGTCTTTACTTATTTCCTGGAAGGTAGTCGTGAATGGTTCGATAATACGAAGCCCACATACGAGTGGCAGGAAACAATCTTTCTGATGAGATACCTGCAAAGAAATCGACAGAATGTGAATGCCATTGAAGGATTGATTTTGCGTCACCAATGAGCTTCGCATGGCTCGACAATGATCTTATCGACCAATACATTTTCTTTACATTGGACTCGAGCTTCAGTTGGGTTAACGTGGACATACAGGCTACAGCGCATTTACAACTGCATTGCGGGCTTAGGAAACGGCACTTGGTGGTGTCGTTGACTTGGAGCCTGAAGGTTCGAGGTTCGAATCCACCTCGCCGCGTAAGGACCTTGGGTAAGTCCTTCACTCACAATTGCTCAGCGCTGCATTCGGGAGCGCCTCTGAGTAGTGCGAGCTTTAAGGGGCGCTATGACAAGTGCACATACAAACAAACAAAAACAAACTTCTGAATACCTGAAAGTTGACAAAATAACTTGCTACTTACTGGTGTTCGTTGCTTGCATAGATATCGATATCTTGTTTTCACCCCAAGCAGAGCAATTTGGAAATTGAGATGGTGGAGACTGGCTCGACGTTTCAGATGACCAAGCCTCTAAAACTGATTTCATAACACTGATTTAAGAACATGGCTACGGTGCGAAAAAATATTGATTTTTACTTGGGCTGAATGTCGAAATGCCTATACATGGAAATTCTCATCGAAGAAGAGCGGACCATTACGCCCGCCTTCAAAGCTGCCATGAGAATGAAATGTCATCTACAACATTTTCTTGTCCTTGGCATATGAAGGCGGATGACCTATTCTCTCCCTCGCCGTGTCATCTTCCCCTCGACAGTGTACCGTCAATGTATTTATCGTAGCTTGATTGGCTAGGTGGCGCATGTGGACTAGAAATCTCGAACCAAGCTTCTGCCCTGGCGGGGTACAGTAAACTATAATACTAAACATTACTATTACTACTACTTTTTCACATATATATTGATTAAACAGAAAATGCAGGTATCCTTACACAAGTTATCTGCTTCTTTCGCATTGCCACAATCCGATGTGTTAAGCAAGGATAGACTTCTTGCGTAAACATCAACTGAGAATAAAATGGCCGATGCGAAGGTTTTATTAACCTATAAATAGACAAGAACACCGATCAAAAGCGAAAAAGTAGGATAATACACCACAATGCATATACATGTAGTAACAAAATGTAGCATCGTTGCAACGACTTTCATGAAACCGTTGCTTAATATTATGATCAGAAGATGATTGTCTGAAGGTTATATTGCAGTCAGAGTTGCCATCCATTAGAGGCGCCAGGTCGAAATACTATAAACCAGATATATGCCTACATCTAGACGTAAGGCTACTGATGATAAAGCAAGACCCTAAAAGTTACCATGAATTTATATTATCACTGACTCAGAGGTTCCCCTAACCTGACAGCACGAAACCACAATCGACGAAAGTTATTAGCCTAAGATCAAACGCTTGCGGAAAAGGGACAAAGAAAGACCAAGAAGTTCATTTCGGAAACTAAAATAGGTAAGTTATTCCAGCGAGAATATGAGTTTAAAGTTGAGTTCTGAATTGCATTATGAAACTGTAACATGTAGGCTAACAAATTGTAACATGCACAAGACTGGACAGGTAGTTCCAAACCTTGAATCTAGCTATAGCTAGTTGAAACTAGCAGACTACAAAGAAGAACAAAGACCCAGCAATAGTTATGGTTGCCAATGACCGAGTAGCTGCTATTTCCTGGAGAGAGTAGTGTGTCGGGAGCAGCTCGCATAGTTAGACAAATTCAAACACAATAGGCTACCTGGGCAGAGTTAAGGTGAAATTGTCTGGCTTTGTGACTAAATAATTATGTTTTAGCTCAAAGAAAAGGATTCGAATAAGTTTTACCGCTTCAATTTTTTCCCATTTTTCTGAGTTGCTCCGTCGAAGAACATTGCTGGTCGCTTGAACAAACGACTGAAACAAAAATAAAATGTACTTTGCTCCTTGCATCTACATGTATGCATGCATGCATGCATGTAGGCTATATACATGTAGGCCTACACGTGTGTAAGCATAGTCGTGAATACGCAATTACGCATGTAGCCTATGTATGATGCGAGCAGAGCCGTGCACGCATATGCATATAGATCTATTTAGCTCTTTTGCTTCCGTTGGAAGCACTTTAATCGCTGCATAGGCTAACCTAATCGCTATCTTATTAGTCTGAAGAAGTCTCAATTTTGAACAACTTCACCAGCAACAGGCAACAGAAGGATCCTGAAGAACTCAGGGGAGAAGCGAAGAAGAGAATAATTATATAGGCCGAGTGCCGACGTATAGCATAAAAAATAAATCCTACCTCGAGCTCATTTGCGCTTGGAATGTCGGTGCTGTTGCTTCGCAGGATGGCCAATTGATTTAGCATCTCAACGGATACTTTGAGATTACCTATAGTGAGATTATTGGTCTTGCTGGTCAATGTTGATATTTGGCTGACGATCTCGGCAACCGCCGTGTGGTTTTTCAGCGCAGTGGCGTTCAAGTTAATTACCTATAATTATAAGAATCACTATTCACTGTGATATCTATTACAGGTTGCAATAGATGGAGACTTTTTGTACATTGTTGGTTTATTAGTGTGCAGTTTATTTAGCACCTATATATAATGACCATGAATATTTTTACTCTACATCATTAATTTTTAGCAGCCTTAAACGTCATGATGTTCATTCGCAGGGTAAATCAATATGTCCCTAATTTATTAACGTTGCTGATATTGTATGCCTAGATATAGTCGTAATGTAATTATACGGAATGATTCTTCCTAAAATGACTTGTCTTGTTGCTTTTCTAAACCCTCAACTTGGAATGGTCTTCCTCTGACACTCCGCTCTCTTTCTGAAAATCCTTCTCTGGCTTTCCTCTCTCATCTTAAGAAAGTTTTATTTGGCCGCGCTGAGGTTGGGAGCGCTTCTAGGTAGCCCATTGAAGAGGTGCTATAATTATAATCTTAAAATTGCATTTAATGAATGAATGAAAAATATCAGTTTTACTAAAAATTGTTAGAAATGTAGATGGGTTCAATAAAAATAAAAGCCTAATAGTGCATTTACCACTGTGTGTAAAACTCTAAATGTCTTGTCGTAGCAAAGATTGCAGTTTGTCTCAGACCACTCTGCTCTTGCAGAGTCGTTCAGAACACACCTTCGTGAACACAGTCCTACAACAAGCAATCTTTTCGAGTGCTAAGTCTGCTGCATTGACACACAAAACGGCAAGCAAAAAAGAATGGGGTAACATTTCTCACAAATACCGATGAGACAGCTAAAAAAACTCATCAAGCAATCAATTATTAAGCAATTACCATTGATCCGATTGAATGAGAGTATCAGTAAATGGTCTAATAATTATTGACCTTTATGGTATTCGCCACATTAACCCTCTTCCTTCCCTGGTGTCAAAAGGCATCTAGACTTGGTTCTGCAAGTGGGTATCTCTGGAAAACCACTATGACACTACTCGGCACTCGTGACCAAGTGCTGTGTGCTTCGCTATAAGTGACACTAGTGAAATTTGAAGTTTACTGTCACAGTCTGAATACGGCAGACGGGAACGACATTGACATCTGAAAGAATTTGATAGGTAACCTAAAATGTATCATCATGATTACAGCCTGGTACACGCCGTATACTAAAACTCGTTTCATATTTGTGTAGAACATTTTGTCCTGGGCACGACGTTAAACTGCATCCATCCTCCGCCACAGGGAACCAACAACGTCCCTGTGCCGGTCCTAAGCCCGGACAAAGGAGGAAGGTTTGCCAGATGGGTGGCGATACACTGGCAGCAGAGGACCAAGACGATTGAAATCCGCAAAAACCACGACACAAGTGACAGAGCGACCCAGATGCTTCTAGATGTCGTGATGTGAAGCAGACATGCACAGGCCGGTTAGACAGACCGGTGGAGAGAGTCGGAGGAGAGAGCGTGGGACACATACGGGCATTGACTCACGTTGTCCTTATTGTATCTTTCCCACGATTCTCTTCAATATTTTTTTGATCAATACATGTAAACAAGTTGAAGTTGAAGTTGAATCACACAAGGTGGTCTAGGTGGTCCAAGATGTTAATGGTATGGAGTAGACCTGTTGACCGGACCGGTTGAAGCTGGGCAACATACATGTATCGCGAGACAGACTCAGAAGGAGAGTGGCATCGGACTCCTACGGGCATTGAGCCTAAGGTTATTGATGATGATGAGAACATTTACATGCACGCATATTTGAAAGAGCAACTGCCTACCATATCTTTTTTCGGGACACGGTCGAGAGATATCTGTTCCGACTTCAGTTCGATTCCAGAGTATAGATTGTTCATCACGTTCGCTCTTGCAGTACTTTCCTGAAATGTGAATATCGTCATTAACTAAATATAAACAGATTGAAGCGCACCGGGCAGCTAATCTGGCAACTGACAGTGTTTTACGGCGAAGCAAAGCCTCACAAGTGTTTTACGAATACCAGAATTTGGCGGAATTTCCTACTTTTTAAAAAATAGAGTGAATATTAACATTGATTTCATTGAAACCCTTCATGCCTTGAAACGTCTGCCCAATTTAATGTCAGCTAGACTCTCGTGCCTTCCTCTCTCTCTCACACAACCAGAATGGTCGACGACCTCCATACACTGTGCCCAGCAGACATGCATGCCATCAAGTTCCCACACATTTTCGACTTTACCCAGGTTTGCAATAATAATCTACCTGTAGCTCTCTCTGCATGCCTATATGTCAGCTTCTCCAGGTCTCCCATTTTGTGTCTCGCATTACAGCAATGATCTCACCAATATGAATAATCATTTAATAACACAATCAAATGCGAGTCCGTCCAATTACATTCAGTTCAAGCTGTTTTAATCAAATCCTATTCAATCTACTGTAAAATCGTCTTCATCGCCGTCGTCTTGATAGGATCTAGAATATGAAAACTTCTTAATTCAGAATCCAATGGAATGAACCCGTTCAGTACTACCAGACATTATAGATACCGGGAAATTGGCGACACAGTAATTATTGCAAGGGCAGAATTTGTGTGCCTTTGACTTTGTTGATGTGGATAAGGCTCCAACGGACAACGTGACATAAAAATTATAAGAATGCTCTAAGCTTGTCCTATTTAGCATCAGTCATGACCGACAGGCTACAGTTGTAATACTAAACTCACGCAGTACGCTCAGATATCCAGAACGAAAAGCGTATCCGTGAATGTTGCTTGCATTGCACTGAATAACCATCAGATCCGTTTTACTCTCTCGGTCGACGCAGTCTCGACAAACGTCTCTGATCGTCAGACTTCTATTGTCTTTGCTGAACGTAAATCTCTTTGGAAGATTGTCAGCTAGAAGAAATTGTAATAACCAGCTGCTCAAAAGTTCAAGCCGTTAGCCAATATGGACCAGTCAACAGTACTAGCTTAATGGCTGTAGTGTTGAGTAAATGCAATAGATAAGTAGGCCTATGAAAATTGCCGACCATAGACCAGCAGGTGAATGCAGGACATTGCATGTCCAACGCTATTGAACAGCTTACATGCATCTATTTTGTTAAAAAATAGACCAGAATATTGGTGATTTAAAGTGTAATCTTACGTTCTTAATATCCTGGAGTAGCGATCACAGGCATTCAGTAAAAAAAAACAGTAGAGAATCGATTTTTTTGTATGTATACATACACATAAACATACATACATACATACATACATGCATACATGCATACATGCATCATGCATGCATGCACACATACATACATACATACATACATACATACATACATACATACATACATAAATACACATACATACATACATACATACATACATACATACATACATACATACATACATACATACATACATACATACATACATACAAACATACATACATACATACACAAAAAAATACATACATACATACATACATACATACATACATACATACATACATACATACATACATACATACATACATACATACATACATACATACATACGTACATGCATGCATGCACGCATACATACATACATACATACATACATACATACATACATACATACATACATACATACATACATACATACATACATACATACATACATACATACATACATACATACATACATACATACATACATACATACATACATACATACATACATACATACATACATACATACATACATACATACATGCATACATACATACATACATACATACATACATACATACATGTACATACATACATACATACATACATACATACATACATACATACATACATACATACATACATACATACATACATACATACATACATACATACATACATACATACATACATACATACATACATACATACATACATACATACATACATACATACATACATACATACATACATACATACATACATATATAAGGCTGGCGCTAAAGCTTGAAGAGATAGGCTCGGCCTACGAGGCATACGTAAGGCTAGGCCTGTGAATCTGGAAAGCGAAAAGGATTACCTTATAAGGACAGAAAAGTGAGCATAAGGATAGACAGGGAGGAAAGCCTAGGAGTAAGGAAGTCGCAGGGAAAAACCCGGTAAAGGGAAAAACCAAGGACGAATATACTAGGCTTCCACAGCGAGCACGTGTGCAGCATGAGAGGGCGGGCGGCCTTGGAACGCACAGGCAGAGCAGTATAGGGGAAGGGGAGATCAGGGTATGAGTAAGGAATGGAGTTCAGGAAGAGAGAGTAGGGTATGAACAAGGAATCACACTCTAGAAAGAGAGAGGTAAGACGGAAGAGGAAGACGGAAGGTCGGACAGACTAAGAGGAAGGTTAGAGATAGGTGAGCCTAGATGACTACGTACGAATATCTGTAATTGACTAATAAGATATAGTCTAACCACGAGCATTAGCATATACCTTAAATGTGTGGTTATGACGTAGTTCGCTTGGATACACACACAGGAAAGAGAAAGACACAGGCACTCCAAACACATAGGATTAGAAAGACTTAGACAGACTCAGACATAGAATGGGTAATATGCATGGTGTTTCTTAGTAAAACTTATAGAGTCAGCTCTATGCAGTTAGTGTATTATTTTCTATAAAAACGAACTGTTGCTAGCTTAGTCTATCTTTTGACGTGAGATCCTAGCATTGTGACTACACCGCAATGCTAGAATATTTTACTTATCTTTGGGTGTTAGATCGACACACTGTGGCCACACCAAGGCAGTGTAAAAACATTAGTTTAATTGTAGCATTGCAACACAGTTGCGTGTGATAAAACAATTGACAACATTTATTAGTTTAGTAAACGAAGAACAATCGAATGGCAGAATTTGTAGCGTTGTGAACACTTGTCTCCTGCAATAAAGAAAGTCAATGAAATACACCGTGTTCCAATAAAAGAGACTGAATCAGCTAGGCTAGTTCCCCTGAAATTCAAGATCAACTCATTTTAACATACGGGCAACTGGAGAACAACATCAATCCAGAGATAGCGCTATAGTTGATGGACAATCCGTCACTACAGGCGTTATACATACATACATACATACATACATACATACATACATACATACATACATACATACATACATACATACATACATACATACATACATACATACATACATACATACATACATACATACATACATACATACATACATACATACATACATACATACATACATACATACATACATACATACATACATACATACATACATACATACATAGTATGTATGTATGTATGTATGTATGTATGTATGATCATAATTATAGTATTGATGCATCTCTTACGATATAATTCTTTTCCATCTTGAAGCCACACAATCTTAGCATCTGGTTTTCCTGTAGCGTTGCAATTGAATGTAAACGACTCTCCCTCAGTCACACTCACATCGTATGGAGCATCGGTAGACGTGAGAAATGTTGGCGCATCTGGAACGCAAAGAGTTAACAAGGTCATTGTTATTCTTTTCTCCATTGCATGCTTAAACCCACATCAAGGAATCTAAACCTGATATAAACTTACATGAGAATAGAGCGCGACTGAAAATAATCAGATTCGCAGCAGCAGTAATGTAGCCTATGTGTGAAAACGTAGGGTTTATGTAAGCCTATCTCATGATTTTGTTTCGCTACTAACAGATGAAGCTAAATTCATACCAGGATCATTTTCAAAAGCCTGTTCAAAGAAATAAGTCTAGTCAACAGTAATATTATGCCTATTATCGACGAATAGGAATCTGGATGTCATAAAACTCTTACTTCAGACAATCCTATTGTTTATCCGCTTGTATTTTTTTATTACAATGCATTGGTTTGCGGTCTGTTATTGTGGTTAATAATAAACGAATATAATATCATAATAATATAGTCGAAGATAGAAACTTATATTCAATCAAACTTTGTTTCATAAATCTCTAAAGTCTGTTTTCTTTTGCCGTTGCTGTATTGGGAGCGCTCCTGAGTTGGTTTTTTGAAGGGCGCTGTATAAGACCATAGAATGAATATAGCCTACATAAAAATAGGACAGGGGCAAAGTAGGTCATATCTTTCGACAGCGTTCAATTAGTGTACTACATGTATGTCCGTAATGCTGTTTACGGATGTAATTTATAAAGCGCCTAGTGAGTTCCCGCTAATCAGACGCGCTCCCAGTGCAAAATAATAACCCATCGACAAAGACTCGTCGTTTTAATTACATACAGACTACAGAGTTATTATAGACTATGTTAACAAAGACAAACTTCCAACATGTAGTACAAAGGACCGTGTGTAGAATCCCATTGTAGTTGAGGCCGTGCAGTTGTAGTATCCCGCATCCGAATACAGTGGGTTGTCTATCGTGAGCGATGTATTAAACTGATTCAATCTGTATCTCCCAGTTGGCAGAGTGTCTTTTGGCCCAGTCCATGTAATTGTTGGCAGAGGACTAAATAATTGAGAAACAAAATTTATATCAGTATGATTGCACAGAAGCTTCAGTTAAAACTAAATCAATGACGATCTAATTATTATTTTTGTTTGCTAAGTCTTGTTCCGCAGTTAGCAGTTGCTGTTTGTGAGGCGCCCTTCTAGCTGAATGGCCATGTTACGGCGCCATATAAATTGTCTTAATCACCGTTGTTATTATTATCATCATCATCATCGTCGTCGTCGTCGTCGTCGTCTGACAATAATACTATATTAACTGATTGTCTTATGATGAAACTTATAACAAGCTTTCTTCTAGCTTGGATCTTACGTTATTTGAGTCTCAGCCCCAGATTCATTGAACAATTACATGTATCATCAACCACAGGCTGCTTCAATCTTGAGTTTGGGTATATTACGCCTGATGGTACGCCAATGAAAATTAAGCACTATAAGCTTGTAGCTGGTGTGAGGAAATGTGTACTTGGGACAACTTACAATAATTATTATAAGTTATTTTAAGCCGATTTAGGCCTACAGGTAGTCTATGACATAATATTAGGCTATAGAGCCAGTTTTCTCCGTTTGCAAAATCAAAACATTCTGGTTAGTCCAAACCAAACACGGTGCTATGGTTAGGCCTATGTTTACATGTAGATAGACCTAATGCACTCGAATCAGCCTTACTATCCATAGAAGAAGCATCGGAATGTTGCGATTCCTCTACCGCATCGTGTTGCAGAAAATGCCGGCGTTTGGCGAGATTCGCTGATTCTGCCTCCTGGATCTTCAACAGCATCAAAATTATACTTTGCCAGACAAGTAGCCTAGACACTGTGTTTATTTCATAGTAGGCCTACTTAGCCTGGTGAAAATTGTCAGCTTTGAAAATTATTTCGTGGCTAGAATATAACGCGCGAATGTGTATTAATGTACGAAAAACAAAACGAAACAACATGTATATCCATAAGCGTATGCCTAATGGTTAAATTGCGAGAGTGTCAGGCATGTGGTCGGGTGTTCAAATTCCAACCAGGTTAAAAACATGTTTCGGGGTCTCGCACTTCGTTATCTCCATTCGCTCATTTTTCTTCCACTTCTTTCCCTCTTTTTTACTTAAATCCTACTCCTGCTTAGTCTCTTCATCTTCGTCGTCATCACCATCTTCATCTTTGTCGTCGTCATCGTCGTCGTCGTTGTCGTCTTCATCATCGTCATCATCATCATCATCATCACTGTCGTCATCACCACCATCATCATCATCTTCATCACCGTCATCATCATTATCATCGTCGTCGTCGTCGTCATCGTCATCATCATCATCATCATTATCATCGTCGTCGTCGTCGTCATCATCATCATCATCATTATCATCATCATCATCGTCATCATCGTCATCATCATCATCATCATCACCAATCATCATTATTTTCGTCTTCGTCAGAGATGCACCGGCCATAAGAACTTCTTACTTCTTATCACCGTCAGTTTAGTGTAACCTCCTTTCACCTCGACTCCCAGGTAAGAATTACGAGTTGTGCATCTGTAAATTCTCCCACCACGTTCATCCTCCGGAAGAGCATAAGCAAAGTGAAGATCGCCTTAAATAAAATAAAAATGTAACACGTCAAAACGTCAATACAAAAATGTCAACAAGCCAGGGCGTTTTTAACGTGCAGTTGTACACAAAATGTGCAGTTCTAAATGGATTTGTGCAGTTGTAGAAGCACTTCTGTACAGTTAAAACTAGCAAAAAGGGTAATTGTCCTCCGATTGGAAGTAATTTACCATGCAGGATAGGAAAGGAAAGAAAAGGAGTTGAGCGGTTCTAAAAATTCCTTTAAAACAGCCCCGCAACATGCTTGTTGCTCTTTAATGACACAGTGTCATATCAAGGACGATTAGTGTCGCCCTCCTCCTTCCTCAAGACTTGGGACTGGCACTGCAAAAGTGGCATAGCTGATATCAAGAGACGTTTACAAGTATTTGAAAATTATGTCAACGGTTTCATTGTTTCAGGAAGTTGTCTATCTAGGACATGGCTGGGGTTTTCCCGCACCACCAAAAGTAGGTAGGATGTCTTTTTAAAAGAACATGGTCCGGGCGTTCCCCCACCATCGCAGTTTTGGCATGTGTTGGCCTTCAGATACCGTTGTTCAAAGGTTGGCTGATGCTCGGGAGAGAGCGTTGACAGAATGGATCTTGCAATATTCTCTCTGACTAGCAAAGCCCTATATCATGCCGGGTCAGCATAGGCCTACATACATAGTTGAAAAATAGCGATGCACACAAAGTCGATTTACCCCTAAAACAGAGCTCTTAGACTAGTCAACACCCTTAAACCACATAAAAAGTAATATATTAAATCTTTCGCGTCCAATTATAGCACAGACACAGTTATTTATTAGAACGACTTAGATAATGAAGGTATCGACTGCTTTGTAGAAAGAGAGAAACGTACGACAGTCATAAAAGGCATTCAACAGTCAGTTTGTCTATCCTTAGCGTAGACTTTTGTATTGTAGTCAAGGCCGTAGCCAGGATTTGATTTCGGGGGGTGTTTCTTCGGCGAAGAATTTTTTTTAGTACCGTAGTCAAAATTTCTGACGACCTTTTTGATGGTCATGGGAAACGGATTTCTTACCATTTTCGCCTAATTTCATGGGTTTCTTTCATTAGTGCTAGTCAATGTATTCTATTAGTTTTTACATTTTCATTTCGGGTGGTGTTTTCATGGTTTTATTTCATGGTTTTTACATCATGTGCTAGTAAATGCATTATATGATTTTTTGCATTTTCCATTTCGGGGGGTGTTCAAACACCCAAAACACCCCCCTGTCTACGGTCTTGATTGTAGTGTATTGTATTTAAACATTTATAAAGCGCCTCTAGTAGAGGCGCTCCCAGTGCGCAAGGCCCCGCGAGAAGAAACAGGTTTTGAGAAGAGACAAAGCAGAGGAGAGAGTACCAGAAAGAAGTGTAGAGCGAACAGAAGGAGAAAGGGCATTCCAAAGAGAAGGACCAATTGAGACAAATGATCGAGACTGAGCCATAGCAGGTCTAAACCGAGGAACCAGGAGGTCAAATCTGTTGGATGAACGAAGTGGACGGTGGGAGAAAGCTGAGTGCGGACAAAGTAAAACATTAGTCAGACATGTTGCGGCAAGACCCCGTTGAGCCTTTATGATCAGAGTGAGGAACACGGAGAGGAAGCCAAAGTAATGGGTGACATTGTTTTAGTCTACTGGCCTATAGTAAAAATCATAAGTTGCAGGTCTAATAAATTTGTGGATAAAGTAACTTAGGTATGGCAGATCGGTAATATTCAATACTAACGCGTCAATGAATCAGACAACTCTCCGCGGTCTTAAATACATGTAGATTCTATAGTCAGTTCAAACTAATTACAGCCAAGTTTGGCCTTACCATTTCCAGCGATTTGAATCCGATTCGATAGCTGGAGTGCAATCCCAGTATCGTCCTCAGTGTCATTGGTCATCTCCCAATCATACGTAGGCTTTGGGAAACTACTGGGTGGATCGCATGGAATGCGAAATGATTTTCCCTCTTGAACGGTTTTATTAAAAATATCAGAGGTATTACTTGTAGCGAAGCCAAGAAATGCCATTTGCAGGTGTACTGCGTTTGAGAAAGCTGTGCCGTATTGATTCCTGGCAAAACATCGGTAGAAGCCTTGGTCCATCGATGTGGCAGATTGTATTGTAATTGAACCGTCTGAACCTCGCTGGATATTTTGAAGGGTTGTGTTTAATTTAATACCACTCTTCTTCCATTCATATCTGCCAAAAATAATGCACAAATCAATGCTTAGAAGCCTTAGATAATAACAACGACATGAGCAGACTCTTAGGTCTAATACAGAGGCTAGGAACAGAGAGAGTCTCATCTGCCTTACAGCACAACATGTCAAATGTATGTGTAGCGTAATAGTTGGGAAAAATCCCTGTCATGTGAGCCTTCTAGCAATATCAACCCTGTCACTCTCGATTGCAAAAACTCATCCATCCTGGTGATAAAGTAATAGTAGGGGAGTAAGTCCTTTCTTACCCTCAATTGTCACGTGACCAGTGACGTCACAGGCTATTGTTCTCTCGCCGGGACTCTATTGTTCTCTCGCCGGGACTCTATTGTTCCAACTCCGGAAACAAAGGAGCTGTTCCAACTCCGGAGCCTCTATTGTTCCAGGTCCGGAAACAAAGGAGCTGTTCCAGGTCCGTAAACATAGGAGCTGTTCCAGGTCCGTAAACAAAGGAGCTGTTCCAGGTCCGGAGACAGGTGACTGCCATTTTTAAAACAGGGTCCTGAGGTGCCGCTTTGAAGTGACTAATGAATAGGGATTAGGTCTTTGATCTTTTCAAAAGAGGCTGAGGCTGGCCAGGGGCGTCCCCTCCCCCTCCCCCTCCCTTCTTGCAACATATGTCTATTCTTACCATTATTTGTCATCATATATATATTAACTTGGTCAGCGTTTGTAGTATTATATATCTCTTAGCATGGTATTATAGCATTGTAAAAACTCAATATAATATATAGCAGACTCTGTATCATCACACAGAATGTTTTATAGTATATAAAAGCTATTCTTGTGCATTAACAATCATTTTATTTTTAACCTTCTAAAGAGCAGCAGCTAATATGTGTCCAAAAATTAGTAAATGTGAAATGGATGTTTGTGGAAACTACAAATGCGAATGTATAATGTGTCAAAGCGAAGAGGAGGAAAGTATTCAAAGCGATGAAGAAGGCGCTGTAAAGTACAGTACTATGAAACTTAAAGCGGAGAACGAAAAGCTAAAGAAATCTGTTATTTGTAAGGTCTGTAAGGAAAGACAAGTGCAAATATTATCTCTTCCTTGTGCGCATGTGAATATGTGCGACCCTTGTGCAGACATTGCCACACACTGCCCCTCGTGCGGAGAGCGTATTCTTGGGACAGTTAGAATATATATGGTATAAAAAGTAGAGAGCGCTGAAAAAGACATTTACTTTTCGCTATGGATCCGACATTGCAGCATCCATTCTCTGCTATAATCAGTGGCCCCAGCGGAAGTGGAAAGACAAACTTCACTTTACGTTTTATTGACCATTTAGACTACGTGGTCAAACCTGCCATAGAAAAAATTATATGGTGTTATGGAATCTATCAAGAAATATTCGACAAATATACACAAGTTCAATTTCATGAAGGCCTGCCCGACTTGTGTATTTTCGATGGCAAGCAGAAGACTCTGCTTATTTTAGACGACCTTATGAGCGAAACGGACGAGAGGGTTTCGAAATTATTCACAAAGATTAGCCATCACATGAATGTTTCTATACTATACCTGACGCAGAACCTTTTTTACAGCGGCAAGCATACAAGGACCATCAGTCTGAATGCACATTACTTAGTTCTTTTCAAAAACGTTAGAGACAGCACCCAGGTTGCTATACTTGCTAGACAGATGTTTCCTGGCAAGAGCAATTTCATGATAGAAGCATTCCACGATGCGACCATGACGCCTTTCGGATATCTTTTGATTGACCTGAAACCAGACACTGACGAACGTTGTCGGCTGAGGACAAATATTTTTCCGGGCGAGACGCATTATGTCTATGTAAGGAAATGAATATAAACTCCAACACGATCATTATCTCTCATTCGTTCAAAATGACTGCTCCCATTGAAGAGAAGTTTGAGAAACTCAGACTGCTTAAAGAGGCCTCGCCTAAAGTAAGGAAACAAATTTTGAAAGACTGCAATTCTTCTCTCCTTTGCTGTATTTGCGAGTGTGCGATCAACATTTTAAAAGGCACTGTACCTTTGAAAGAGGCTCAGAAGAAACGTCTCGCTCGATTCAAACACAAGTTGAGAAAACTTGCTAGTAAAAAGACTCGGCGAAAAATCAAAAAGCGTATAGTGCAGACTGGAGGCTTCATAGGTGCATTGCTTACCCCTGTGCTTTCCTTTCTTGGCACATTGCTAAGTAATAAAATATAGTATGGAACATACGAAGAAGATGGTTTTGGTAGAGCCTAGACAGATTGAAAAGTGGAAAGAAACAATGCTGGATAAAACTTTGTCAAGATTGGATACACAGATGTACGATATTCTGCATAGAAATATTGCAGACGATGATAAAGCCAAACTGTATACCAACAGTTTGAGTCGTTACTTGCACATTGACAAACCCGCCAAAGTTACCAAGTTCGATTCCAAAGAAGATGCAGCGGCGGCGGCGGCGGCGGGCGACTCTACGGACTCAGTCAAATCTGGTAGCAGCAGCAGCAGCATAGAGACCCAAGTATTGGAAACGGTACCAAAGAAATGGAAAACTCAAGCTGCTAGACTCTTGTCGCACATGAAGAACAACCCCGAAGTGTCTTGGACTTCTAAAGGCGAACTTATTTTGAAAGATGCAACTATTCCCAAGACACATATGGTCGACTTGGTGAACGATCTGATGAGAAAACGCACGACGGCCTCCCCACCAACCGGATGGCGCCTCTTGGCCGAAGCGTTGAAAGATTCAAACATACCTCGCGAGCTCATAGGAAATCAGGAACGTTGGACATATATTAATAATCCCATCGAAGAATCGTCATCAGTCACACCGAAGAGCAGTCGCGGAAAACAGCAAAGTCTGGCGAGTTGGGTAACTTACTGATCGGCGAATGGAGATGGAGACGTACTTCGATCCAAAGGTTCCTGGGAGCTTTGCAGGCGTGTCGTCATTTCAAAGACATCTTAATGGACAATTTAAAAATAAAGACGTTAAAAATTGGTTAATCAAACAAGATACATATACGCTACATAAACCTGTTAGACTGAACTTTAGACGGCGAAAGACCTTCTCTGTAGGCGCTCATGACTTATGGCAGGCCGACTTGGCCGATCTTTCTGCATTATCCAAACATAATGATAAAAATAAATATCTTTTAACATGTATCGATGTTTTGTCTAAATATGCATGGGTCGTGCCGCTTAAGTCAAAGGCCGGTGCGGATCTGGTCGATGCCTTTTCCACCATTCTTGCACACAAACAGCCGGCCAATCTGCAGACTGACAAGGGGACAGAGTTTCTTAATAAACCATTTCAATCCCTCTTACGTAAAAATTCCATTCGTTTTTACACGTCTGAAAATAGCGACATAAAGGCCTCTGTGGTAGAAAGGTTTAATCGTACACTTAAGACGAAGATGTGGAAATACTTTACTTACAAGAATACGTATAGGTACATAGACATTTTGCAAGATCTCGTACATGCATACAATCACACGTACCATAGAAGTATAGGCATGGCTCCCATTGAGGTGACTAAGGAAAACGAAGGTATTATTGTAAAACGTTTGTACGGTGAAAAGAAGCGCCCAACCAATTGGAAATACGAAGTCGACGACAAGGTCAGAATAGTAAAGGCGAGGATAGCTTTCCAAAAGGGTTATTTACCAAGTTGGTCAAGTGAAATTTTTAAAATTATAAGGCGTGTGCCTACCGATCCAGTAACGTACGAATTGGAAGATTTGCAGGGCGAAAAAATAAAGGGGAAATTCTACGAATTTGAGTTGCAAAGAATTTTAAAGGAAGATGATGTTTACAAAATAGACAAAATTTTGAAAAGCCGTAAACGGCGCGGTAAGACTGAATATTTCGTGAGGTGGAAAGGGTATGACGACAAATTCAACTCTTGGACTCAGGATATATTCAAAGTATAGCAGCGTTTTCTTACAGTCTGACAGAGCACACACACACGCATGCAAGTAGTAACGACAATGTCGCACTTCTATCTCACCTTACCAAGCAACTCGTCAATGACACATTTCCCCGACAATACTACTGCGCACTTTACAACGAAATTGGAAAATGCCATTTCCCTTTCTGGGCGATGGGAAGTTTCTTTGATAGAGCTGCAATACCCACACACGTGGTACAATGTGCAAAGCGGGCAGGGCGACTTTATGTATAACCATATTCCTAAAAGAACAAATCCCAAAGATGAGTGGTATTCTATACAAGAATTGTGTAATGTCCCTGTCGGCTATTACGAAAGCGTGGAGGATATAGTTCATACAGTGAACGCCAAAATAGAGGCTGTGGCCACATTGCATTCGCTCGTCCGCCATCCAAAATTTAAATACGACAAAGTAACGAAAAGACTCACGGGTAAAATAAATCTCGCGACAAGTGTAGGCTTCTCTTCACATCTGTGCAATATTTTTGGCATAGAAGAGAATAAGAAAGTTATCGAAAATTTCGATTACGGTCGTTATGTATACGAAGGCCGATACGAAGATTATATCAAAGCATGGGACGAGATGCCCGACATGGAATGGATTTCCGAGAAGGTCTGCAATATAAATCCAGAATTCTCATACATGTACGTGTATTGTAATATTTTGGAATCTGTAGCGCTTGGCGATGCGAAAGCACCTTTGCTACGCGTAGTTAACATAGCCGGCAAAAGCGGTGATAACGTGCATGTCATGTACAAAAATGCAATATACGTACCGATTCAGCAAAAGACTTTCGACGCTATAGAAATATATATGAAAGGCGACAATGACAAGCCTATACCATTCGAGCATGGGAAGTCGTTCGTTATACTTCATTTCAGACAGTGCGGCAACATATAAAAATGGCGCATTTCTATCTCACCCTTCCAAGCAACTCTTCCATGCAATTCTATCCACAAAATACCGTAACAAATTTTATCACAAGATTGGAGAATTCCATTTCTTTAAGCGGTGACTGGGAGGTCGGGCTTGTGGAGATTCAATATCCTCATACGTGGATCAATTTAGATAGAAACGACAGTAGGATATCGTATACGCATGAAGAGATTTCGGAAAATGGCGACATACTGCCAGGGACCATGCATAGAACGACCCGTTTGCCTGCTGGATATTACGAAAGTGCACAAAATCTTATCGATTCTATAAACAAATTTATAAGTCTTGTTGCGAACGAGTTGGACATGCCCGAATTTCCAAAGTTTAGCTACGATCCTGTAACGAAGCGACTCAACGGCGATGTGAACAGGGGAGCGAACATACAGTTTTCACCCGTCATCTGTTCAATGTTGGGCGTTGCTGCGCGTCAGAATCCCATTCTCAATTACGACGAAGACAGCGATTATATTTTTGAATTCATGGGCTCTAATGCATGCGATGTAAATCGCGGATTTTCTTCGCTTTACGTATATTGCAACGTGTTGGAGCAAGTGCCGGTGGGTGACACGAAGGCTCCGTTGCTCAGAATCGTAAACGTTAGTGGAAAAAGCGGTGAGAGCGTGCGTACGACTTACGAAAAGCCCATCTATGTGCCATTGCAGCAGAAGACTTTCGACTCTATCGAGATCAATATAAGGACGGACACGGGCGATCCCGTTCCATTCGAAAGCGGAAAGTGTATAGTGACGTTGCACTTCAGACATTGCAAGATACCATACCTTTTACAATGAAAAAACCATTCTGCTGCGATGCAAGCCGATTGGCCTACGAAGATTACTATTTGCAACAAAGTGGAAATGGCATATCTGTTTTTCAGGGCGCGCGCCTTCAGCGTGGCCATGGTTTGGGCAGTTTTCTTAGCGGGCTGTTTAGAAATGCCTGGCCTCTTATACAGACTGGCGCTAAAGCACTTGGCAAGCAGGTCTTGAGAACAGGACTTCAGATTGCCAACGATGTCGCCGACGGCGACCAGTTCATGGATGCCGCCAAGCGGCGCCTGCCAGAAGGTATAAAGGCATTTACAAGTTCGTCCGATCTCAATACTCAAAGTGGCAGCGGACGAAAAAGACGTAAGCGATCTCTGAGAAAAAATAAGAAAAGAATCAAGGAAGATATATTTGGCATAGTTTAACATGGCGTTCGTTCACCCTCAGTCTTGCGAATGTGCAAAGAGCGAACTTGACCTTTTTAGCGTACCTGCTACACAGACAAGCATAGAAGCTGGTTCGTACGTTGAATATAACCCAATAGCAACCATTTCCCAGGGAACGCCAATAGAATTTAGCATAACAGGAGCTGGTCAAGATTACCTAGACCTGTCGAATACACAGCTGTACGTCAGAGCTTCAATAGTTAGAGCGAACAACGAAGCTGCAGACGCTGGTGATCATGTCGGCCCCGTCAATCTGTTCCTACATAGCCTTTTTTCGGAGGTGGACATAACTTTAAATGACACATTGGTCACAGCATCAAACAACACGTATGCATACCGCAGCTATTTGGAAACACTACTCAGCTACGGCTCTTCAAGCAAAAACTCTCAACTCACCTCTGCATTATTCTACAAAGATACTGCCAGGCAATTCGAAGAAGCCAATCCACACGACGATGCAGGCAGGAACGTTGGCTTTAAGAAGCGCAGCGCTCTTACAGACGAAGGCCGCATTGTCGATATGTTGGGCGGAATTCACAGCGATCTCTTCTTCCAGGAGAGATTCTTACCAAACGACATTAATATAAAAATTCGGTTCGTCCGTAATAAGGACGCATTCTGTCTTATGTCCTCGGCTGCGGGTGCTGCATACAAAGTAAAAATACTAGAGTGCAAATTGTACGTTAGAAAAGTCAGATTGAGTCCGTCGGTCTTCCTTGCTCATGCCAAGGCTCTAGAGATTGGAAATCTGAAGTTTCCCATTCGCAGGGTTGTTTGCAAGACTTTTACAGTTCCTAGAGGAAATTTGGATGTGACCCAGGAATGTCTGTTCTCGGGGCAATTGCCTACGCGCATCGTATTCGGATGCGTTGACAATGATGCATTCAACGGCACGTACACGAAAAGTCCATACAATTTTAAACATATGAATTTGTCTCAGCTAAAAGTATATCTGGACGGTCAGCAGCAAAGTATAAAACCCTTGGAAACTAATTTTACAACTGGTCAGTTTGTGAATGCCTATGCTTCGCTCTTTATGGGCACTGGTAAATGGCAGAGAAACGACGATAACGACATAAGCAGAGAAGACTATGCCAATGGGTATTGCCTGTACGCATTCGATTTAACTCCAGACCTGGCCGAAGGTGATCATTTCAACTTGCTCAAATCGGGGAACGTTCGTGTGGATATGAAATTTTCGCAGGCTTTGGATGCTACCATAAACGTGATCGCCTTTGCCGAATTTGAAAATATCCTTGAGATTGATAGATCTCGCAACGTCATTTTCGATTACAACAATTAAGAAAGATGGATGGTATTACGATAGAAAATATACTACAAAGAGATTCAAGATGTTCACCCATTTTCGTTGGAGTCTTTGCATGCAATCGTCTTCCCAAGAGGCTTAATACAGAAAGACCTTCTCTTCTCGTCTGCAATACAGACACGTATGGCCGCCCTGGAATACACTGGATTGTGCTCTATATCGAAAGCCCAAATTATGGCGAATTCTTCGACTCTTTAGGCAGACCGCCAGACGCGCACTTCAGAACTTTTTTACACAAATATTGTTCGCGTTGGACATATACAAATAAACAGATCCAAAGTGTTGTCAGTCGTTTCTGTGGACATTACTGTATTTTTTATTCGCTTCATGTAGCTAGAGGTTATAACATAAATGCCGTTTGCAACAAGTTCAGCAGTGACACTGGATTAAACGACTATCTAGTACATAGTTTTTTCCATAATATTAATAAAAGTGTTTCAAACTAAAAGCCTTGTGTTCTTTTCTTCTAAGCTATTATATATTATATTATATTTTTACAATGCCATGCTAAGAGATATATAATACTACAAACGCTGACCAAGTTAATATATATATGATGACAAATAATGGTAAGAATAGACATATGTTGCAAGAAGGGAGGGTGGGGGAGGGGACGCCCCTGGCCAGCCTCAGCCTCTTTTGAAAAGATCAAAGACCTAATCCCTATTCATTAGTCACTTCAAAGCGGCACCTCAGGACCCTGTTTTAAAAATGGCAGTCACCTGTCTCCGGACCTGGAACAGCTCCTTTGTTTACGGACCTGGAACAGCTCCTATGTTTACGGACCTGGAACAGCTCCTTTGTTTCCGGACCTGGAACAATAGAGGCTCCGGAGTTGGAACAGCTCCTTTGTTTCCGGAGTTGGAACAATAGAGTCCCGGCGAGAGAACAATAGAGTCCCGGCGAGAGAACAATAGCCTGTGACGTCACTGGTCACGTGACAATTGAGGGTAAGAAAGGACTTACTCCCCTACTAGTAATACAGCATTCGTGCAAGTGTGGTGGAACGTACAGCATCATGGATTTGATAGCCTGTCAAATTGTCAATCCAAGCACAGCAATGACACGAAGTTCGTTCAGTGATTGCTTTGTAACAACGTTATCAAAAAAACACTATCGGTTGGGAAGAGAAAGACCAAGAATCTTGACAACTTCAACCTTTTCGGTCCATGTTATCGGGATGGGGAATCATGGGGTTTTGTGCGGGTGCTCATCTGACGTGCTGTGGTTATACTTCAGAATATTTGATTTAATCAATTGCGAAACGTACTACGTGATATAAACTACTGTTACGGATTATTCAATCAGTTTCATAATCAATTATTAATATTATTATGAAACTGTTTTAAGCACACAACTAGCCTACGTTATGGCTTACGTTACAGCTGGCACTCCTTTCGCCTTGCAGTCCAGTGTTACATTGTCACCATTTCGATAGATCATGCTTCCTGGCGGATTTTTAATGATTGAAGGCGGCATCGGATCTGAAAAAGCACGGCGATTTGGTAACTGTTTTAGATCGGCGTCTGCACAAATTTCTAAGAAAGTTTAAATCCTTAATACGACAAAGGGAAGCACAGTGAAGTTCCTCATTTCCGATTTTTAACATAGTAATAAATCATAAGTTGATTATCCACCATGCTAATTATTATATTGCGAAGTGTCAGACATTGACAGACTTGTATTTATCCTGTTGGAAATGAAATCCGAATCTGGAGTGTTAAGATAAAAATTACTGGAAGAAAAATGTGGCAAGGCAGTTTCGACAAAGTTACCTGACTTGGTGATTCCATCGACTAACACCAAATCGGTCATTGCCATTGTGGTTGCCACGCCTGAGTCCATCGTGGTTGTCATGCCTGAAGCCACTGTGGTTTCCACGCCTGCGGCCGCTGTGGTTTCCACGCCTGTGGCCGCTGTGGTTTCCACGCCTGCGGCCGCTGTGGTTTCCACGCCTGAGACCACTGTGGTTTCCACGTCTGAGGCCACTGTGGTTTCCACGCCTGAGGCCGCTGTGGTTTCCACGCCTGAGACCACTGTGGTTTCCACGCCTGAGGCCGCTGTGGTTTCCACGCCTGTGGCCGCTGTGGTTTCCACGCCTGAGGCCGCTGTGGTTTCCACGCCTGTGGCCGCTGTGGTTTCCACGCCTGTGGCCGCTGTGGTTTCCACGCCTGAGGCCGCTGTGGTTTCCACGCCTGCGGCCGCTGTGGTTTCCACGCCTGCGGCCGCTGTGGTTTCCACGCCTGCGGCCGCTGTGGTTTCCACGCCTGCGGCCGCTGTGGTTTCCACGCCTGCGGCCGCTGTGGTTTCCACGCCTGAGGCCGCAGCGGTTGTCACGTCTGATTCCGTTGTGGCTTCTTCGCTTGAGGCCGCAGCGGTTGTCACGTCTGATTCCGTTGTGGCTTCTTCGCTTGAGGCCGCAGCTGTTGTCACGTCTGATTCCGTTGTGGCTTCTTCGCTTGAGGCCGCAGCGGTTGTCACGTCTGATTCCGTTGTGGCTTCTTCGCTTGAGGCCGTAGCGGTTGTCACGTCTGATTCCGTTGTGGCTTCCACGCTTGAGGCCGCAGCTGTTGTCACGTCTGATTCCGTTGTGGCTTCTTCGCTTGAGGCCGCAGCGGTTGTCACGTCTGATTCCGTTGTGGCTTCCACGCTTGAGGCCGTAGCGGTTGTCACGTCTGAATCCGTTGTGGCTTCTTCGCTTGAGGCCGCAGCGGTTGTCACGTCTGATTCCGTGGTGGCTTCCACGCTTGAGACAGCTTGGGTTGTCACGTCTGATTCCGTTGTGGTTGCCACGCTTGAGGCCGCTGTGGTTTCCACGCCTGCGGCCGCTGTGGTTTCCACGCCTGCGGCCGCTGTGGTTTCCACGCCTGAGGCCGCAGCGGTTGTCACGTCTGATTTCGTTGTGGCTTCTTCGCTTGAGGCCGCAGCTGTTGTCACGTCTGATTCCGTTGTGGCTTCTTCGCTTGAGGCCGCAGCGGTTGTCACGTCTGATTCCGTTGTGGCTTCTTCGCTTGAGGCCGTAGCGGTTGTCACGTCTGATTCCGTTGTGGCTTCTTCGCTTGAGGCCGCAGCTGTTGTCACGTCTGATTCCGTTGTGGCTTCTTCGCTTGAGGCCGCAGCGGTTGTCACGTCTGATTCCATTGTGGCTTCCACGCTTGAGACAGCTGTGGTTGCCGTTGTGGTTGCCTCGTCTGAATCGGTTACCGCCGTGGTTGTTCCTTCTGTTGACATGAAATCGGTGACTACTATCATGAGTACCCCGTCTAATTCGGTGCTAGCTGCGGCGATAGTTTCATCTATTGATGTCGTTTGGGTGGATATCGTTGTGATTTCACTATCTGAATTTAAAACTGCTATTGTGGTTAAACTGTCTGAATTGATGACTTCTGTTGTGGTGTCATCTTCAGTCGTAGATTCGTCGACTGTCCTTTTGTCTTCTCTTCCTGAATTGGTGATTGTCGAAATGATTCCTTCTATTGTCGTAGAATCGGTGACGGAAATGTACGCTTCGACGTCTCTTGACATTGTCTGGCATACTGTGAAAAGTGATCCTTCCCTCGTGTTTGTTTCAATTAACGAATCGGTGACAGTCGCGGTTCCCTTTGATCCGTAATTTCCAGATGGTGTAGCTTCTGTAAAAACAAACATAAGTGAACAACACTTGCGAATATGCTCAATAAGCTGGTGCCCTGCGCTTGGAGTTTGAGTGGCGCTTAAGAAACCGAGGGTTCACTGCCGCTTCAAGATTACAATGTAGAGATAGCCTACGCTCATTGATCAAGCCTTGTTGATGCATTTAAGGCTGATTGAAGGGAAAGATTATGGCTTCGGCTCGGAAGGTCTTAGAATCAAGTTGATTATAGCTTAATGATCAAAATTATGAAGATGACGATGGTGAAATGATTTGTCCTTCGCCTAGAGATTTTTTATAGACGGTGATTCCTGCTCTGTTGTAATTAAAACATCAACGACGTTTCCATTTCGATAAAGGAAGTCTTAAGGCGAGGCCGAATAGCCTACTTACGGTCATTCTGAGTGATGCTCGATGTAAAGCAGACTGAAGCGATGAACATGACTTCCAGAATCTTCATTTTCTTATCCGTTCGCAGGATGACCTGACGGGATTGAGATTTCTTCAGCACAGTTAAATTCCCATGCGGTCATGCTCTGTCCCTGCCAGGACTTACAAACGCAACTTTAGCTGCATAGGCATAGACCTACTTTGGTTTATCAGATGGCCAACGGCACAGGAAAGAATCTGTGTAAAATTCAAACGAAAATTCTGACTTTATGGACTTTCAACTAGCGAAAGGAGCATCTAAGAAAGAAATACGTGGTATCGGGTTTGGTATCAGTTACTTGATCGCCGTTGACAGGCCAAATGTTGGCTATTATAGTTTTAATAGGTGAATGTAGTCTAAACAAAAGGCCCGACTTGACAGGCTTAACCCGATGCATCATAAACACTGTACGTATATTAAAATATTAATATTTTTCTCTTAGCTGATGTCTGTTTTATATTTGGAGGCTCAGAATTAAACGACTTCTTAGAGCGATTTAGATCTAAGTTTACCAACACACAATTAAATACCAATGCACCATAATTTGATGCCAAAGAAACTGAGAATGTTAAAATATGATAAATTTTTGAACTTTACAAATTGCGCGGATGAAGACTTTGTAAAGTAGATGTTGAAAAGTTGAATGCATGACATTGTGACAGAGCGACGGTAGGTTTATACATGTAAGTTCATCGGACTTTGATCCTCTTGGCCCATCTCTTCTGCCTATGGCATCTACCACATGAATCAAAGTCAGCAACGAAGACTTGAATCAGCCGATGTCAAGGACTACAGTATAACTGCAAGTCGAAATTGAGATGAGATAGCGAGAGGCTGGCTGTAACACTACACGGCCAATGCGGTCATGCAAAGAAGAAGGGCTGTTGTCAAAAAATGAGGCCAAGCGAATAGCGTAAATTTGTCTCAGAAGCATTTGATAAGCTTACATGAACAAAGCTGCAGTTTCATATATATATATATATATATATATATATATATATATATATATAGGCCTATATAATATAATACATATATAATTATATATGTATATTGTAATTGTAATTGTAATTGTAATCGAACATTTATATAGCGCCACTTCAAGAGAACTCCTCAGAGGCGCTCCCGACCTGACACCAAACCATAGATCGGAGCTTGGCCTGCTAGGCAATTACGCATGAGCATTAGAATCTTAAACTCAATACGTTTTTGCATACCGTAGTCAACCAGTGTAGTTCCTCCCGTATAAAACTTGATATATGCCCAAACTTTGGAATGCCACCAATCAGACGAGCTGCATATATTTAAGCCTTATCTCTCACAAGGCAGAAACGAAACTAATTAATAAACAATGGTTTGCTTAGATTACAGACAGCGTCAGTATGAATATGTGTGGAATTCATGTGTTTGTGGACTTTGAAATTTCAACCCAAACTTGGCAAATATAGGTTAATGCGCAGACGTGGTTATTTTCTAGTTCAGCACAGCCAGACCAATTGATGTAGTCTAATCGGAGCAACGGACGAATTACACCATGCAGTACAAAACTAACCAGAGCGATTTTTTATTTTAGCCGACGGAGTTGAATGCAATTCTGCGAGATTCTATAAAGACGACCAGAATTTCACATAGGCCTACTGTAAAGTCTTGGCATTTCGGAGTTTCAAACGCTTCGGCTTCAACTTACTGAACAGGTCAACCAGCCATTAAAAGTCTTCCGGAGCAATGGCGGGCTGTGAGAGCGAGCAAATGTTTTGTTCTTATCACTTGTCTTACTTATTTTGTCACCAGACAGAGTAAGGGCTGAAAGTGAGCCGGGTCTAATCGGGTCTGCGACCCTGCATCGATTTTCGTAACCTGTCGGGACTCACACGACTCTGCATGATATTTTTTATAGGTACGATCAGCCGATCGTAGGGACCGACCAGTCCGAGTACTTGACACAGGCCGACAAAGATCAAGTTTTATGTAAGTTGGAGCAAGACCTAACTGACATCGCCATATCAAGAAAGAGATTCTGTATTCGATGCGCTGACGGACAGGGAGACAATGCAGAACCCCAGCATGTAATTTGTAACGTGGCCAAATTTCGGCAGTTGCCCAATGAAGCGCGCCACAGCGCATAGAATACGCTCAAGAGAAGATAACCGACCAGATGGTAGACCAGCATAAAGGGATAGGAAATTAGAATCATAGGGATGTTGTTAATGTCACAGTGCTATACCCGCATCATTCGTCTTCAGAACATCAACAAGACCTCCACCTATTCGCAGGTGCTCCGGCATGTCAGCTGGGTTGGCCAGAGATACCGACTGATGGTAAAAAGGGACAATACCCTCTACTGATTTTAATGCGTGCACTTAGCACTAAATTAGCCTAGGCCGAATTTACGTTGAGGTCTTTATAATTAGTATGTGAGTCCAGGTCCATGTTTGATTAGATGAAACATCTGTAATATCATTATTTTCCCAAGTTATTTTGATGCTCCATTATCATAGACACTAGATATAATTATGTGATAAAAGGCTTACAGTTGACCTACAATCCTACATAGGCCTATGTATTTTTCTAAGGTGCTTGTACAGTGTACACCGATCTACAGGAAATTTTAAGCAATGCAAATGTTGAGTTGGACATTAAACTGTGACAACATTATAAATGTTACGTTTAAAATCAACAGTACTGTAAGTCATAATACGTGACTACTAAAGATGATTTTATTTTACATGGAGCAAGTAAATTAAACAGCACAATTGGTTTCCATTTGCTTTCTTTTCTGTCTTCTTCCACATCAATAATTATTGTTTGTAGAGTCAGACGTCATGTTAAGCAAATAAAACGAAAGATGCGTAGGCCTATCTGGAGTTTAAAATTATTGTCTACTGAAACTAAAGGCGCTTTATTAATGCCCAGATACAATACAATACAATAAAAAAACGGCTGTTCATTAAAATGTTTTAGAATAAAGTCTGTTAATGGTATCTTTGTTCATTCACCTATAGCTAAAATAGTATTAGCCAATGCCGTCCGCTGTCAAGTCGTAAGCTTCTCTCGTAGATGCAAGAATTTGCATTGACCGGAAATCCGTTGTTCATTTAACCTATCATGTTTTTCCAAACCCGTCGTCGTAATTTCCAACGTCATGCGTAGACTCTGTGGGATGTCTTCTCTCTTTCTTTATGGATTCGTCTCCAAATTATAATTACCAGAGTCGTCCATGCTCGTAGTCTTTGTCCCTTCGCTGAAGAAACTCTCTTGCGCTTCCAATCCTTTGTTGTCATGCCCTGTCATTTGAAAGATGTATGGATTTTCTTTTTTCTTAGCAAGCTCTTGAGTCGACGACATCTTGTCGGATACACCGTAAACAGTCTTACGACAGCCGCAGATGTAGTCTGTGTAGAAATCGGATATCTTCGCTTTCACTTTCTGAAAAGCAACCATATTTCATGCTTATAAACAAACCCGTTTAATAGTTATCTAAGCATACACATTACACAATGCATTCTAACCAAGCTTGGCTTTGGATGTTCTGTTGCTCCTTCAGCGAACCAGCAAGAACCGTCAAAACATTAGGCTAACTGATTTCTAATATATACTATTAAGTCTTACATAGCCCCCGTTGACGATACAACTGTGGGAGTTAAATGTAATTAATTATACTATTTATTGCTTAGCGTTATTTTAATGTATTCTTATTATTCTAGTTAGACTAAGTTCAATTTAAGATTTTGATTTCTCATGAATATAACGTCTTAGTTGACCTATCATAATCACCGTTATCCCTTAAATAATGCTACGTCTCTTGTTTTACAAAACTCCACCACTGGTTGCACTCTGCCAGTGCTAGTCCCAAGCCTGAATAAATTAAGAGGGCGACACTGATCATCTTTGATACGGCAGTCTCGTTAAACAAGCTCTTGTTTTATGAATATATCATCTATCATATTTTGATCGTAAGTGAATGACAGTGATGGAAATTAGAACGTTTAGCCTACCTTGTTATGGAAGAGAGCATGGAAGATGAAGATGAACAGTCCCTGTAAAAAACAGACAATCTTCGTTTGGTATGGAATAAAAGAGGCTGATATTCCAGATGACAGAGTACTTGGCTAATCATTGCTAATTTGTTAACTATAGGCCTAGTAATGATCATGTGCCATACTGCGGTGCTATAAACATCAAGCAACGTGGATAACATAACATAGGTTTTTTTATTGCTCCCAAGAAGAAAAACATAACATGATACACTTCCAGATCAGTGCTAAGTTGGGATGCAAATGGAGGACCTAAAGAGATCAGAGTCCCGCTAGCAGTGCCACCTATGTACCAGTATAACAATAAATGGAAGTTGGTAACATAAGCAGCGGAAGACATCTAAGTTCAAAATAAAGTAATACATATTAATATTGTTTAGTGTAAAAATATTTTGGATAAACAATCTTATAGATACATGTAGGTTCACAGAAACTCGGAAAACCACATACTTAAGCGATACTGAAATTGCATTCAGAATTTTACGTACATACGTAAGGAAGCCGAGCAAGTCCTTCACCCGCATGTAATTCCTCATGCGCCTCGACGTGAAACTCCAATTCAGTGTCCGCGCTCTTGTCGAGAGCGGCTCTGAGTAGCCATGTTGAAGGGACGCTGTGACAAGTTCTCATGCATGTTCTCATGTACACTGTAGCCTACATACATACATACATACATACATACATACGTACATACATACATACATACATACATACATACATACATACATACATACATACATACATACATACATACATACATACATACATACACCGTGAGGCATAAAAAAGGAAGCCCCAAGAAAAGTCGTTATAATTTTAACAATTTTAGCACAATGCTAATGAAATTCAGGAAAATTATAGCTAAGTAGCAAGCAATGTCAAAAAATTAAAGTTTTTACAATTTACTGTCCGCCTTTAGCTTCTACGCATGCGCGAAGTCGCTTGTGCCATTCGCGCACCGCCGAGTCAATAATTGGCTGGTCAAGATCGTTCCAAGTTTGCATGATTCGCAGCGCTTACGAAGATCTTCAACATCACGAACTTTTGTTTTGTACACTACCGGTATCTCATGCATGCATCCCTCGTATTTTATAATCGACGGGATTCAGGTCTGTGCTGTTACGGGGCCGTAATGTAGGAATTATGAAGTCAGGAGTTTCATTCGTCAGAAGTGCAACCGTTTCTCGAACTCTGTGCGCTCAGCGCTGGAAACCATATTGCAGGAAAATGTAGAATTCAGAGAGTTCTCGAATTTCAGGTAGGCCTTACATGAATAAAACGTCTCTGTATGCCATTGATTTTTACCCCCGGTTGAACAAAGTGAATTGATGTGAGCCCCAGAGAAGAAACACCGACCGACACCATCAGAGATTTGCTAAACGTCGGACGTGTGCGTAAAAGGCGATCGGCTGCAATATCTCTCTTTCGAGTGCCAACTGCTACATTTTGAGTAGGCCTAAGCTTATTGCTACGTGAAGCAACTGTGAATAATTTTTCGTCCGTGAAACCAGATGAAATGCAATAGGCAGGCTGGGTAGCGACGCAAAAAAAAGGTGACTGCAAGCTTGGAACGATCTTGGCCAGCGAATTATTGATTCGGCGGTGCGTGAATGGCGCAAGCGACTTCGCGCATGCGTAGAAGCTAAAGGCGGACAGTAAATTGTAAAAACTTAACTTTTTTGACATTGCTTGCTACTTAGCTATAATTTTCCTGAATTTCATTGACATTGTGCGAAAATTGTTAAAATAACACCGATTTTTCTAGGGGCTTCCTTTTTTATGCCTCACGGTGTACATACATACATACATACATACATACATACATACATACATACATACATACATACATACATACATACATACATATATACATACATACATACATACATACATACATGCATACATCATACACACATCGAATCTGTTTTAAATAAAAGCGTTGACACGGTGTTCCTACCTGTAATGTGTTGGTAATGACAAACAGATATTGGAAGGCAACGTGATGGAAGACAACAGTGAAGACACCAAACAACCAACCAAGGCCAAGCACCGGACAAGTCACGGACAGATTCCAAAGCGTCGCTCTTCAACAGCACAATGTCACACAAAAATTATATTGATTGACCATATAGGCTAAAACAAAAACCAGATGCATCGATTTCGAAAGAAATTTAAAAGTCATATAAATTATAGTCTCATAAGTAATAACCATACATAAGTAATAGCTATTCAATATTCATGGTATGAGTATTGAGTAATAACCTCATCTTTCCGTTTCACATGTACGTAGGTGTCCTTATTAGCGGGGTCAGTGATCCCTTCAGGGCCCATCCTTGTGGCCATTCTCATTTGAATTTGTGATTTGCAATTGCATAATTGTGAAAAAATGATTGTTTGGTTACAAAAATAAAATGATTGAAAACAAATGATTGAACCATGATACACGTAGCCTACTTGTAATAAAAATACTAAACGGATCAATCCATCAGAATTTCAGGTAAGTCATCAATCTATGCTTATTACAATAATTACATGATAAATTGATAATGTTTATAATTGATCATCGTGCACGTTTTATGCCTATATTACATTTTGTGACAACTTGAAAATTCTTGTTAATGTAAGGGATCTCAATTATTATAATAATATGGGTTGTTTACCTGATCTCGTTTCTCTTCTTTGCGGTGAACTTTCTTCTCTCAGACATCCAAACTAGAACGGTAATTAGAATGATGATGTTGACCTGTTGTTTAAGCAGTAATAGCAGTAACGAATAAACTACATGGCATTTGCAATAGTTATTACTAATAGACCAGTTTGATCCTACAGCCAGCTTCTGCAACCTTGCAAAGCGGTTTATAAATAGGCCTATAATAGGTGAACTATTCTAACAATTAACATTAGGCTATTTATACTAAAGGTTAGGCCTAATGCTATTATTAATATCCATATTTTTTTATTCAATTATTTTTAGCTGTGAAGAAACGTCCCACATAAAGAAGCGATGTTGCCTAATCAAAGGACAGCACCAATCAATGCACCAGTACGATAATATAATGTATAATATTATCACGAACGATTTGAAAATATCTTAGGTTTCAAAGGCACTTCGTTTTGTGGACGATAAATGATTGACATCTAATTTATCTACCAGGCAATATTATAGAAGACTTTCACATGGTTGTTGAAACGAATACTGATAACAGGTAAAATTCGTAATGATTCATTCATATAATTAGGCCAATGGGATATTGACGTGTTGTTAAATAATAATAGTGTGTTCTGTTCACCCGTTAGAGATTAATTGTTTCGAAGTGACTAGCGGACCGCCAAGCGGCCGTCAAATTTCAAATACTAGCGGACCGCCAGTCACGTGTAACCTGTCACATGACGAGTCTTGAATCTTGAATATTGTTACAATGGCGGCAGTTACCGATAGTTGGTTTTATGTCGGACAAACGTTTTCTTGTTTTATTGACTTAGAAAATTACGAGAAACAGAGTAAGTAACCAATCTTTTCGTGAGTGTTGGTTAGGTTCAGGTTAGGCGTCGTGAGGGTCGGTTAGGGTTAGTGTTAGGGTTAGTTTAGCCATTATAAACTCTTGTGGATTGGTGTAAATAGAAAGCCTGGCGGCTTGCTAGTATTCCGTATTGGACGGCCGCCAGTCATGTGACAGGTTACACGTGACTCGCGGTCCGCTAGTATTTGAAATTCGACGGCCGCTTGGCGGTCCGCTAGTCACAGCCTAATTGTTTTGGATAGAGTACTTGCCGCGACGATACAGAGGACGGGACCAATGAAGGCCCAGATGAGACCCTTCTCTTTTGACAACCAACATCTGCAACCACGCAAAGCGGCTTAAAAATATAGGGTCAAATTGCACATATCAATTCTAACAATGCAATCAACATTATTTCTGCTAATTATTAGACTAATGCTATTATCACCCATAATCTTAAAACCCAGTTATAATTGCCCATAATATAAGAAATATAATATGAGAAATATTATTTCTTCTATTATGTGGGCCTATAACTTGAATTTATTGTTATTATTATTATTACAATTTTATATTATTTACATTTGCACAATCCTATTAACAGTAGATAATATTATATTGATTAGCCCCTCAAACACTTACCGTACATGTAATCAAAGTGGAACGCATTTGATTAGTTACCTGATATATTCTGATCAAAAACAAAGTTGCTTTCAAATAGAGTTTATTAATTCAAAATTAACTGACACTGCACCGACGCCATGGTTGCCATCACTGGTCGCGTTGCTATTGCTGTCATTTATGTGACCGTTGCCATAGTTGCCGTTTCCTAGGGGTGGTTTTGTAGTTTCGTCGCCATCGCTGCGATAGTTGCCATATCCGTCGAGTCTTGTGTATACGAGACTCACGATCACAATGATGAGCGGTAGAACTGAATAAGTAAGAAAAATGCAAAATTAAACATTCAGTCAAAGCAAGCAATCACTCATTTATTGATCCAGAGAGCTTGAAACTGTCATTCTAATGAAATGGTAGGCCTACATATTCTAGGGATTCAACGAAATACCCAACCTAAAAAAGAAACATTCAACAATAATTGGCATTTAAGTTGAATCATGCTAGACATCGCTGCTTTTGGGAGGCAATCAACAATTAGCAGTGAAGCAAACGCATCGTATGCATCTAAAATTTTTTGCTAAATTCATTTAGAGATAGTCTTCAGGTCGTGGTTAAATTTTCAACAAGGAGCACAGTGTTGATGAACATTTTATTCCCCATTCTATTTATTCCTCACACCCATTCAGGCCGTCGTCTCTCATTGGTTTGATACTGAGTTCAGAGCTACGCCCAGAGCAATTATTACCAGGCCTGACGAAATGAACTCAAATTAACGTAATCACACTGAATTGATCAAGCTTGTACGGAAGAAGCATAAGGATGTGCTATGTCGTTACCAGATTGTATTGCATAGTAGTCCTAATCCAAGCAGTAATTGCAAACAATCACAAAAAATGCGTCCGAGTGTTTACCCCAAGCGGCAGCAATGAGCATAATGGTTTCTCTTTTTCTTCTGACGTGGAAGACGAATATTATGTAGAGCAACAATTCAACGCCTTCGGACAACATGATGAAGAATGCGACCAGGAAGAAGTAGTGCAACAGAACAGCAACGACTGCACAACCGACCTACAAATAAAGAGTATCGTTCTATTATATAAGTACATGTAGTAGAATAAGTAGATGGTTCTCTTCAGAAATAGCACTCAAACATCTGTTCAACCTCCAAATAGTTAAAACACATTATACCGTAGTTCGGGAGTGTAGTGATCTCTCAGAACTACAGTTAGGTTTCCTCATATATAGTGGTAATATTTGGTTTAGGTCTAGTTGCATGTGTGAAAGGACGGGATTATCAACAGAGGACTTATTGCGAGCAACCGAAGACAGGAGAGAATGGAGAAGAATTGTCCAAAGTGCAACCAACCCTCGTATCGAGGAAGGTTGAAGGCAAGGCAAGGCAATGATTCTACTCTTGTAATAAACATTAGACCTATAATAATAGGGTAACTTCACAATGTAATTTTTCATGCAAAGCCTGCCTTAAAACAGTCTTTATGATTGTGACGAATTGCATAAAAATAATAATAATATAATCTTAAAGTGAATTAACAAAGAAGGACCAATTATGTTCGTTTAATATAATTATTATGTACGAAGACATTAACTTAAGAAAGAGTTTGCCCTAGAATCAGGGTACTTAATGAGACTACATTGTAGGCTACTACACTAACTGAATATATATTTTATGAAACAGGAATTTAGGTGTTGCAAGCTGGGGTTGATATTATGGTCTGGTCTTTACCTTGTCATTGTCTCTTTCTGCTCCAATCATGAAGATGACATAAGCGATGATTAGAGCGACGCAGAGATTAAGCAGAACTGCTGCCTGCGCTGATTTGGCCTGTCTGTTAACAAAAACACAAGAAAACAACAACATAAATATGAATTATGGGACTCGGAAAAATTAGCAACAAACTGTCATGCAACATAAAAAGCCGAAATTAAGTTTACGGTTGAGATTCAGTTTTCAGAGACCAGTTTTCTTCGAGTGATAAACTCAAGTCTTGAGCAATGTCATTGTCTAGTTTTAACGGATCATCTAAAATGATATGCCTCCTGAATTCCAATCTTTTCCGTTCTCCTCCACCTTTGCTGGTCACCTGCCTGCCATGACCTTCCTCAGGCTTCTCTGTCTATTGTTGCTCGGCATTTCAATTCGAAACTAAAGTCTCACCTCTTTAGGAAATCTTACTTACCCCGATTCACCTGATCTTCCACCTTGCAAATTTCGACCTAAACGCCTCCCACCTTAACAGCTACTCTGCCACCTTTAATTCTTTGGTACCCGGATTACGACCGACCTCGGACTACTCTTGTTTGTATGTGCACTTGTTATAGCGCCCCTTCCAGCTCTCTCACTATCTCAGAGGTGCTCCCGATGCAGAGCGGACACTGCATCGGAGTTTCACGCCGAAGCGCTGAGCAATTGTGAGTGAAGGACTTGCCCAAGGTCCTTACGCGGCGAGTTGGATTCGAACCTCGAACCTTCCGGCTCCATGGCAACGACGCCACCGCTACTCCACCGCGCCCCACTCTTGTGGACAACCCTTCTGCCTAGACACAGCGCTTGTGAATAAGCTGATGATCTGCCACTATAGGCTTTCGAGTGTCGTTTTAGAATTTCAAAAATATGCATACGATTATGAATCATTAAACTTGGACGGCTTAGAATGACGGAGCATATTGACAAGAATATGTTAAGAACCGTGGTTATTGGATTTGGAACTTACTTCCAAGTTAACGCATAGATGATGATGGTAAGAATTAGAGCAACGACCGAAATACTGCAACCGATCATGGTAATGATGGACAGCACCTTGTTGTCCTGTAAAAGAGACATTTGCATTGAGTAGAAACACAGCAAAAGCACGATTATGAATTTTGCTCAAAAACTTTAAGAAGGGAACACCATTTTGAATAGGAAAGACTTGACTGTCGACTTTGGTAGAGAAAAAGAGAGAAGATAATTTTGAATAACGTTCACAGGATTCTTTACAACGCCTGGAACAAGATATTCGTTGTCAGACTTCTTAAGTACACGAAATTCCCAAGTAGGCTATATAGCCTACCAAGTTTTTTTTTATTATATTGTGCACAATTATAACTATGAACCGACAGAGTATCACTGAGGGATATAATTATAATTATTATGTTTTTCAATGTTTGTGGTGTTTCAGAACTTTCGCATAATAGGGTGAAAAGAGAAAACATTATTTAATCTCGCCTTCATTATGGAAAATATCTGTAGCCTACACCAGAATTTTGTGAATAATTTATTCCATCACATTTTTATATTCCTACTAAAGATGTACCGGGTATTGCTGTCCGCAATAAAATTAATCAGTTTATCTTTGATTGTATGTTAAATCTAGATAGATGCGAATGTCGACTTTATTCACGTCAGATGCTCACCAATGCAGTTACAGGTAAGGCAACACTCATCGAAGGGCTCGAGCCTCTCATCAAAATGGCGAAATTTGTCAAATGATCACAACTGCAGATCGTGTGAGTTAAAGTCGTTGATACGACCGAACATCCCGAGGAATCCCAGTCGCTTCTGAAACATCCATCAAATCATCAGATTGAAATGCTGATAAGTAATTTTTTATAAACCACGTCAGACACACGGTGGTAAAATTCCAGCAACTTGTCATGAAGTTCTGCGTGCGAGCCAACCATTTCCGGAAAGGAGTAGTTGCACGATCATGAAAACGATGTCACCGTCGGTAGTTAATTAACTAATTAATTGGTTGCTTATAATAATGATTAATCAGTTATAATAATATCGCACTTATTATTATGATAGCATAAAATATAAAGAAAAGTTAAAAACTTTAAGTCGATAATACACCGTGACTCAAAAAAAAGTAAGCCAAATTGTTTTGCATATATCTCTAATACCTGAAGACATATGAAGCTACAATTTTCCAAATATTTAGAGAAGTGGACCAAGAATATGATTCCAAAGTGTCATGAAATAAAGTTGAACGGATAAAAAGATATGAATATTTAAACTTCATATACCGAAATTGCAGTTTACAAGCAATTTTCTGTCAGATTCAATAAAAAGTAAGCCAAACTATTTTTTTTACATCTCTGATGTCTGATGGGTAATCATAAAAACTTTTTCCAGATATTTAGGGAATTGAACCAAGATTAGGATTCCAAAATTTCATGTCATACATGTGAAGGGATAGAAAGATATGGATATTTCAACTTCATCACCCAAAATTTCAGTTTTCAGCAAGTCTGTTATTGTGTAGACTTCATTTCTCCCACATTATGGCCTCCGAAAAGTCCAGATTTGAATCCTGTCGACTATAAAATGTGAAGCGTGATGCAAGATCGAGCCTACCAGACAACAATCCATGATATAAACGATCTGAAGCAACGCTTGTTGGAAGTGCGGGATGGCCTGAACCAGAGGATAATCGACGTTGCTGTTGCCATTGCAATGGCGCCAGCGCCCTCAGGCTTGCGTGCAAGCAGGAGGGGAACATTTTGAGCATCTTATTTAATGAAATTATCAAACCATACTGTTGGGGTCATATTGGTAGTTCAATTCTCTACATATCTGGAAAATTTTAGAATGATTAATCATCAGGCTTTGGAGATAATAAGGAAACACTTTATTGAATCTGATAGAAAATTGCTTGTAAACTGCAATTTCGGTATATGAAGTTTAAATATTCATATCTTTTTATCCGTTCAACTTTATTTCATGAAATTTTGGAATCATATTTTTGGTCCACTTCTCTAAATATTTGGAAAAATTTAGCTTGATATGTCATCAGGTGTTAGAGATATATGCAAAACAATTTGGCTTACGTTTTTTGAGTCACGGTGTTTAGCCTATTAATTTTCTCTGCAAGATTTATTGCTGCAGCGAGTCTTTCTGTAAGTGCCATTTTGAATGCCTACCTGTTGAAATTCCAGTAGGCACACGTTCTGTTAAGACGCATATCTTCTTCCTGCATTAGCCAAAGACATCTTAATTTAGATACGTTGAGTATAGGCCTACCAACAACACTTGCAGTCAATTTGGACTCTAATCACATAGTGATAATCTACGATTCTATTATATTCGATTATGGTAGCCTTGCAGGTCTTAAAGAGTACCATGTGCAAGTGTGCATCATGGTGATCATTGCAGGTTTATGACTATGATGAGTAGGCTATTACGCAGAGTCATAGCGGTTTGACAATCGTGCAAAGAATGGTTTTCATTGTAATAATAATAATAGATAGGCTATCACAAGAGTAGAGAAAGATAAGTAAGGCATGTCGATGTGTTTCGATGTTTTGCATCAATAATAGCATAGATTCTACGATATCTGTGCTAATAAGGATGGAATAAACTGAACAGAGTTGCAGGAGTTCAGCTACACAACTTTTAAAACTCCTGTATAGCCTACTGTATGTAACAGCGCCCTTTTCTTCGGAGGCTGAGCTACGGCGCATTAAAAATCGTCTTATCATTAGCCTATTAGACTCTATTATGTTTCATTTTTATTTTTATTATTAAAAGAGTGTAAACAGGCGGCGTAACGTTTCAGAAACTTAGAGTTGCTTCTACCATTAGGCAACGGTTAGGCAAACGGGACGCAAGTAGGCCTATTAAAGTGTGAGTTTATGTCGGTAAAAGTTATAGGCCTACCTTGGTATGTTGCAAAGTAATATTGACTGGATGTGCTAGTTTTTCATTGAACCTCAGTCCATCGATTGTAAACGATAGAACTTTTGAGCTGATGTTGCCAAATTTTCTATAATAACAAATGACAGTTCTAAACGAAAATCTATTCTAAAATATAACTCAGGAAAACTTAAATAATCATTCACTTTTTCATTACATTCGACCATCCATTGACCAAACATTTATTATTACCAGTCTCCCCCTCTAAAAGTCTCCTCGGAGACTCTATATCAAGACAGATTCTTCCCCCGGCGTATCTGTTTTAGAATGAATTTGCCCCCGACGGGCCCCGAGACGATTATTATTCTGAAAAAAGTCTCCATGGGTAGATATCTCATCCTCGCTGAAATATTTCATTGCGAGATTGGCTACAGTCACGTCATATTTAAAGCTAAACGGCTTAAACTGTAGTTTACAACGTTGCTGAACGGTTTAACAAGAAACCATTAGTTCCTAAACCAGAAACCTTTATTTCCTCACTGTGAACCATTTGTCGTGACATCGTTCCAATTTAAAGTTTCCAAGGGGTATTGCTCCAATCAGGAGAGACTCTGTATCGGGAAAGACTTTTTATTCCGACACCGGCTTTACATAGCCTACATCACCGTAATTCACTAACATATAAAAATTACAGAAAAGCGATAGTGGGTTATCATAATTAGAACAATAATTGCCTAAAGTTGTTTAGGCCTACTCATTTCTTGGAAGGTAGTCGTGAATAGTTGGATAATACGTAGCCCACATACGAGTAGCAGGAAGAAATCTTTCTGCTGAAATACCTGCAAAGTAATAGCAAACAATGTGAATGCTAGCAACAAAATGATTTCGTTTCGTCAATGGTATGTGCATGGCACAGCAACATACTATTAGCCATACATGACATTGTATCATCTTTTACCAACGATAAACTGCTGTCGACCAAACACCTTTTAGTCACATTGGACTTGAGCTTCAGTTGGTTTAATGTGGACATAATTATAGGCTACAGCTCATTCACAATTGCACTGTGTGCTTAAAAAACGGTAGTTCAAAATACCTAAAAAGCTGACAAAATAACTTGCTACGTACTGGTGTTCGGTCCTTGCGTAGGTATTGATATCTTGTTTTCACCCCAGACTGAGCAATTTGGAAATTGAGATGGAGGCGGCTGACTTGACTTTTCCAATGACCAAGCCTCTAAAACTAAATTCAGAATAAAGCGTTAAAACAAACGATGCGAAAAGATTGATTTTTGCTTGGCCTGAATATGGATAAAACACGTGGAAATTTACACAGAAAAGCTGTGTTATTGCTGTTACGAGAAAGAAGTGTTAGAAACTTAATTTTCTTAGCCTGGGCATATGAAGTCGGATGACCCATCCTCTCCTTCGCCGTGTCATCTTACCAACGACAGTGTACGGTCGTTCGTAATCGTAATCGTGAATTTATATAGCGCCCCTTCAAGAAAAACTCCTCTGAGGCGCTCCCGACCTGACAACTTTAAACCACAGTCAATAGGAATGGTCTTTTAAGAGCTTGTGAAAAAGTAGCAAACACAAACAAACATAGAAGTTCATTATGAAGACTGACTGCTATATAAATTATTTCAAAAATATGGGCCGACCATGAGAGCGAAGTTTTTTGTGCAGCATCGTGGAATTTTGAGCCATTGTGACCGCCGAAGGAATCTATGACCTGGAATGTATAGCATTGGCCCACAAAGCTCGTTGTACTAGTTAATCATACTTAAGTTTGCTAGGGCATGCAATGCATGTGGATTAGAAATCTCTAACGAACGTTCTGCTCTGGTTGGGAACTAATATACTAAACATTAGGTCTAGGCTACTATTGCTATTACCTTGTTTCTATAAATGTGTATTAAATAAATATAACATACAGGTATTTCAAACTCAACAAGACCTGCAATATAGTCACATACTTAATTGGCTATAGTTGATTCGTCCATTCTGATAGTCTAATAGGTTAAATTTGTATCCTTACCCAAGTTATCAGCTCCATTCGCATTGCTACAATTTGATGTGTTCATCATGGATAAACTTCGTGCGTAAACGTCCACCGAGAATAAAATTGCCGATGCGAAAGTTTGATTCACCTACAAATAGACACGAACACACATCAAGACAGATAAAACGTAGACCTTATGCACTGTGTAATACAGTATACACCACAAAACTTACATAGCAGTAAAATGTAGGTCTAATGTCGTTCAGCGACATTCACGGCGCCGTTGTTTAAATACGTAGATTATGTCACTGGATATGTTTTGGTTCAAAGGAAGTCATGCGATTAATTTTTACCTCTTCAATTTCTTTCCATTTTTCTGAGTTGATCGGTCGAAGAACATTGCTGGTGGCTTGAACAAACGACTGAAACAAAACCTTTAATGCTATTCACTCCATACATGAATTCATCTAACGTGGCATGCATGTGTGTAAGCATGGTAATGAATATACTAACACAGTTACATGAACAAGCAAAAGGCAATTTGAAACTGGGTCGATATGGTTAAAACAGACAACAGTTAGTAGGCCATTCCTATGCGACTCTGGAAGAGTCCTGTAGAACCTGTTCTCCGCCCCTTCTTTGCAACTTCCCTATACGTCCTTTTAGGTTCACTTCTCGGCTTGACCTCTTTGTTCCCCCGGGTCAGGAGCGCTTCTGAATGGTTCATGCTGCGAGAAGCGCTTCATAAAACTTTAATGGTCAGATACAATACAATAAAAAGAAAATATTTATCATGTGCGTATAATATGATGAAAGCACATCCTACCTCGAGCTCATTTGCGCTTGGAATGTCGGTGCTGTTGCTTCGCAGGATGGCCAACTGGTTTAACATCTCAACGGAGGCTTTGAGATTACCTGGACTGGGATCATCGGTCGTGTTGGTCAATGTCAATATTTGGCTAGCGATCTCGGCAACCGCTGTCTGGTTTTCAAGCGCGGTTGCGTTCAAGTGACCGATCTTAAAAAGAATCATTATTCAGTGGAATAATTATAGGAACTAAGATACAGGTTAAGATAAGCTTAGAGACTAACTTTTAAAGTCTTGGTCAAAGGCGGATACATAAATTTTCGAAGGGGGCCAACATTTTCGTCTTTGGTCGCCAGAAAATCTGATGACCTTTTTAGTCCTCAGCTAGGCCTAAATTTCGGTTTTCCGATTGACCCCCTGCAAACCTCGTGGTGGGCCACGTTCACTTTCCACGCCAGAATAACTGATGAGAAATAAGGAAGCTTGGCCAGATTTGCCCCTGGATCCGCCTCTGGTGTTGGTTAGTTATTGTTTTTTTACTGAGCGTCTCTGTCTATTGACCATGCATAGCCTACTTCGTAATCGACAGTTATACAGGTCTACTCTAAAGGCCTTAAACGTCACAATGGTTGTTTGAATGGTATAGCTATAATTGTCTATTTCTAATCGTTTGCCGTTTCTGCAGTAACTGTTGTGGGCCAATTCGCAACGTGATCTTACGGAACAATTCTTCCTACAAACCGAACCGCAATCTTCATTATTTAAACCTTTAAATGTTCATCGTATCAGGAATCAACAGTCGTACTGAAACCAATTAGAAAATTATATTGAGTCAATAGACATTAAAAGCAAATTGTGTATTCAGGTCCTACCGTTATTATTAAATCTTCAAATTTCTTGTCATAGCAAAGATTGCAGTTTGTCTCAGACCAAATTGGATTCCAAAAGTCGTCGAGGAAACACTTTCTTGAGCACATTCCTGTAAAAAAGAAACAATTACTGTATTCCCAGCACCATGTCAGCTGCGTCGAAACACAGAGCAGGTACACAACATTTCTCCCAAATTTTGATGAGACAAGTAGGCTAAAGAAATTCATCAAGCAATCATTTGAATGGACTTAACGCTGTTAGCAGTAAGTGGTGTGATTGGAATTCATCACAGTAATCCTCTTCTTTCGTTGGTGTTAAGGCAACTGGATTTGGTGTTTCAACTGTGGTGAGTCTATGGACTGGGTTGTCTGACGTGACGCAGCACTCCTGAACAAACTGACACAATCATTACGCTTAGAATCAATATATGCAGCGCTTGACAAATGTGATGTTTATTAGGCTATTGTGATTATGCTACAGAAGTCATGAACGACATTTACATCGGGTATTATAATTAAATAATAATTATTATTGATAGTTAATTCAAAAGCTGCCATCATGACAAAGGTGTTTTGAACGCCATTTAGCAAACTAATGTCGTTTAATATTTTTCTAGAATATTCTGCATGCACGAATATTTGCAAGAGCTGCCCACCGTATCGGCCCCCAGTACATGGTCGAGAGATTCCTGTTCTGACCATCGTGCGACTCCAAAGGATGGAATGTTCAAGTACGCTCTCGCAGTACTTTGCTGCAAGGTTAACATTGTCATCATATTTCTTGCATGAACTCGACATAAAAATCAAATCAACTGAAGAAGGAAACTGCTCATTTGAGCCAGAGAAAAAAGAAGGAATTGTCATAATTACATGTATGTGCACTTAATAAAAAAAAGACTGATGAATACCGTTTTATATCATCACATCCAACAACTTGCCAGACATGAATAATTTTAATAGTATTGTAGAATGAAAAAACCGAAGTGCAATTATTATCTGTAAATACGTCAGTGGCTATTGTAGACAATGTCATGAGAATGTCGTTAAACTTTGATTTAATCACTAAACTTATAATAGCATTTATCACTAGGTCGAACCAGTGTATTACAGTGATCTGGAGCACTCCAATGAGAATGACGAATCAAAAACAAAATCAAATGCAATCAAATCCAAACAAATCCCAATGTAGAAACTTCTGCAGGAATGAGGTTAGTTGTCTTTGGAAAATATCCACTCTGAAAATTTTATTTCAAAATTCACCGGAATAAGCCAGTTCAGTTATACGAGGCGAATCAAAAACAAAATCAAATGCAATCAAATCCAAACAAATCCCAATGTAGAAACTTCTGCAGGAATGAGGTTAGTTGTCTTTGGAAAATATCCACTCTGAAAATTTTATTTCAAAATTCACCGGAATAAGCCAGTTCAGTTATACGAGGCGTCAGATAGGCAAACTGGAAGATTGACGACATAGTTTTACTGTAATTATCACAAAAACGCATAATTTTATGCCAGTGGCTTCATTGCTGTGGATAAGGTTCCATCGAAAACTTAACCTACTGAGAATTTTTTTTAAATATAAAAATGTTCTAAGCATATCCGATTTTGTATCCGAGATGACCAACTGCAACATTTATAAAAGGCCATAACCTGGCCATACAATTGTACTCACGGAGTACGCTCAGATATCCCGAACGAACAGCATATCCAAAACAGTTGCTTGCTCTGCACTGGATAACCATCTCGTCTGTTCCACTCTCTCGGTCGACGCAGTCTAGACAAACGTCTCTGATCGTCAGTCTTCTGTTGTTGTTGCTGAAGATATATCTTGTTGGAGGATTGTCAGCTGAAAGAAATTTAAAAAGGTAATCAAAACTTTTGGCATATTATAGTCAATGTGGGCCTGTCAACTAGCTTTGTAGATCTAAAGTTGAGTCACTGTGTTGTAAATATGAACATAAATAGTAAATAGCCTTTTCATTCATTTAAAAAATTTAAATACAGTTTGAATTAAGACATATGTATTTATTTATCTAACACACGTGAAAATACAAAATTTCCAATCATAATAATGGCGTCATAATGTCATTTGCAACCAAATTGAAAATTTGCGCTTTCTCGCGCAGTTCTCGGTCTAGCCTACCACTATTCGCGCGATGCACAGACGATTTAGTTAGGCCTATGCCAGTGTTTCTTAGAGGCTTCTTTAGACCGTTCAATGTCCAAACCCCCGCCCGGACACATCATAATGAACTTCTTCGCACTGTACTTTTAGTGTTTTCGCAAAAGTTTATAGCAACTTCGTTTTTGTAGTGTAACGTATCGTAAAGAAGTAATTTTGAAGTGCCAAGCTCCACCTCATTACCCTTGCATTCTTCATTCTTCCTTCCTTCCTTCATGTACTGTAGTCCACAGTGGTCTGTCTCTATCACGAACTGTTTTCCACACAAGTACCTGTCAATTCTACTGCTGATCGCTACAATAATTATTCTAACAGTGTTGTTTTAAAATTAGTATTTTAACTGCGTCGTCATGACGTAATTTTTCCTGAGAGTCTTTTACAAATTAGAAATTTGTTGATGAGTAGGCCTATGTCAGGATTAAAACAGTGTTTGAACTTTGAAATCGATGAATATTTTTTTTCAGATTTGAAAAATTAGTCCCGTTTATCCAGTACACAGTGTAAATGCAGAATACATTAGCAGTTGGTATTGAAGCATCTCTTACGATCTAATTCTTTGCCGGCTTGACGCCAGACAATCTTAGCCGCCGGTTTTCCTGTAGCGTCGCACTTGAATGTAAACGATTTGCCCTCAGTCACATTCACATCGTATGGAGCATCAGCAATCGTGGGAAATGTTGGCGCATCTGAAACGCGAAAGTAAACAAGGCCATTGTCATTCTTTGATTGATTGCATACTTAGACTTACACCAAAGGTGCTAAACTGATACGCCTGAGAACAGAAACGCGACTGAAATAATACTCGCTGGAATTATGAAGGCTAAATGGCATCACGGTCTTCGGCCCAGACTTCACGACTTAGCCCTGCCACCAAAGGATGAGAACACTTTCATGCACAGGAACCTGTCTAAAAATCTGTCTAGTAAGAACTAGTCAACAACAATTATTTACGAACAGCTAACCATGTGTACGTACACTAGCCAAAATAATATCATCAGAATATTTCAAGCAGAACGAAAGTTGCATTGTAAGAACACGTACTACATCATCAGACATCAGAATTAGCCACCAAGACAAAAAGCTTTCAACAAAAAGCTCAATGATGTGAGCGTTTGGCCTTCCTCCAATTGCCTGTGATTAATTATCTATGGCAACCAAGACAATAAATAGCCACAAAAATGAAACTGTGTCCAGAAGACCTGGTAAGTTTAGCTGTATTTATTAATAGATTTATACAAACTTCCAACACGTAGCGAAAAGGACCGTGTGCTACCTACGTCCTTGGGTATTTGAGGCCTTGCAGTTGTAGTCTCCCTCGTCGGAATACATTACACTGTGTATCGTCGACTTTGGTAGAGAAAAAGAGAGAACAAAGACAAAACAATTCAGAAAACGTTGACAAGAGTCCTACTACGCCTGAAGCAAGATATTCGTTGTCAGACTTTTGAAGTGAGCGAAATTCTCGACTATCAAGTTCATTTTGAATATAACATAGCATTATTATTATGTTATTATTATGTTATTATTATGTTATTATTATGTTTTTATTGTGTTATTATAGCATTATTATTATGGTGTGCATAATTTTAACCATAAACTGACAGAGTATCATCGAGGCAAATAATTATTAGCCTATGTTTTTAAATATTTGCTGGTGTTTCAGAACTTTCGCATAAAAGGGTAAAACTAAAAATACTATTATGCTTGCAATTAATTTATGGAAAAAAACTTAGGTCTATATATACACCTAAATTTTAGTGCATAATTTAGCTCATCACATGTTTACTCCAAAGGTGTCTTCCTTGCTTTGAGCGTTCGCAATAAAATTAATCAGTGTCTTTGTGATCGTAGGCTATGTTAAAATCTGGATACAAGCGAATGACTGTTAAGTTAGATGCTCACCAAAGCAGTTACACTTACTGATCGACTCGAGTCTCTAATTAAAATGGCGAAGTTTGTCAAATGATCACAACTGCAGATCGTATAATATTCAGTCGTTGATATAATTGAACATCCATCGGAATCCCAATCGCTTCTGAAGAAACATTCATCAAATCAGCAGATTGAAATGTCGATTTTATCAACCAGATCAGACACAAGCTGTTAAAATGCAAGCAACTCGGCATGAAGTTCTGCATATAATTATAGGAATAAACTAGGCCTATTTCTGGAAAGGAGTAGTTGCACGACCAATCGTAATCGTAATCGTAAACTCGAAATTTCTAAAGCGCTACTAGAAAGCCAAGCGCGGGGCACCAGCTTATTCACGAGCGCCGCGTTGAGTCAGAGAATTGGAGGGTACAGGATCAGATGAGACAGGGTAAGAGTTCTTGAAAAGAAGTATTGTATTGTATTTAAACATTTATAAAGCGCCTCTAGTAGGGTGAACCGTTCAGAGGCGCTCCCAGTGCGCAAGGCCCAGCGAGAAGAAACAGGTTTTGAGAAGAGACAAAGCAGAAGAGAGACTACCAGAAAGAAGTGTAGAGCGAACAGAAGGAGAAAGAGCATTCCAAAGAGAAGGACCAATTGAGACAAATGATCGAGACTGAGCCATAGTAGTTCTAGACCGAGGAACCAAGAGGTCAAATCTGTTGGATGAACGAAGTGGACGATGGGAGGAAGCCGAGTGAGGACGAAGTAAAACATTAGTCAGATATTTTGGGGCAAGACCCCGTTGAGCCTTTATGATCAGAGCGAGGATCTTGAATTGTGTGCGAGCACGGAGAGGAAGCCAGTGAAGTTCATGAAACATAAAGGTAGAGATGTGAGAGTACTTGGGAAGGCGGGCAATCAATCTAGCAGCTGAGTTGAGAACAGACTGAATAGGTGAAAGACGAACTTTAGGAAGACCAATGAGGAGAGCATTGCAATAGTCAATTCGTGAGCATATAAAAGCATGAATTAAGGTAGTGAAGATGGAGGAGGAGACAGAGCGACGAATGACTCTGAGACGTCTTAAATGAAAATATGACGAGCGTGTCACATTTGAAATATGCTCAGTAAAGGTAAGTGAGCTATCAAGTACAACACCCAGATCCAGCACACTTGAAGAGAAGGAAAACAGCGGGAATTTTTCAGAGAGCAGAATGAAATCAAGCTTCTGGAGCTGCTGGGGAGTACCTAACCAGATGAATTGAGTCTTTGAAGTATTAACCCTCGGGCTACCAGGGGGGGTGGTATCCACCCCCCCCTAGGTTTTTTCCAAATAAAACTTTTTTCGTTTGGAATAAAATTTTGACGTTTTATGTAGCTGTAGAGGATTCATTTGCACACATTCTGAGCTAAAATGTGTGATGATATACCATACCATTCAAAAGTTATACCCGATATACCCGAGGCACCAGGGGGGGTGGATACCACCCCCCCTTAGATTATCGTCTGTATCTTATCCGTCCTTTGACATGAAGAGACATGAATTACACCATTCTGTAGAGGGAATGTGGGGCTACATTGTGGTGGTCACGGAGTTGTCTTTGGACAACCGGAAGTGCTCAAAATAAATTAAAATATATAAAAAGGTGTTTTATTTTCATAAAATTTTCATGTTTTTCCTATTAAAAATTATTCATAGTTTATTTTTCAAGAGAAGTAAATTATGCCATTCTATAGAGGGCATTTAGGGCTATCTTTTGATACCAATTAATTTGACATTTGATGACCGGAAGTGCTCAAAATAAATTTAAATGTGTGAAAATGTTGGGTTTTTTTTACAACGTAAACCGATAAGTCTACGTAAACGTTTTTCAGCAGCTAATACATGTTTTTTTTTCTTTTTATTGTAATTAAAACTAACTTATTACTAGTTTTTATAGTTGGATATTGGACTTTATTATATTTAAATAAATAAATTATGTTAAAAACACACAGAATCTAATATTTTGCTTATGCGAAAGTATACATTTTGTGAAATCGACGGGTGCCTAGGGAAAAAAATCATAATTCCGGGGTGCTTTCATATATTTCAAACCTAAATATACCATTTTGTGCAGAAATGAATGCTGAATCCATTGATGTATTACAAGTTATGATATCTCAAACCAAACCCAAAATCCAGGGGGGGTGGTAACCCCCCCCCCCCTTGGTAGTCAGTGTTACAAAAAAAGCTTGGTAGCCTGAGGGTTAAGCGAAAGGCGATTAGAAGACATCCATGAGTGGAGATGATTAGTAAGCGATTCAATATGCCCAACTAACAGCAGCTGGGAAGATGAGGGACCATGGACAAAAGCCTGGACATCATCAGCAAATAGATGGCCAGCAGCACTACAAATAGGAAAAAGAGAAGAGATGTCAGCCGTGTAAAGAATAAATAGGAGAGGTCCAAGAACTGAACCTTGAGGAACACCCAGATTAACATGAACCCATTGGGTTCGAGAGTCACCCGATATAATCATTTGAGTTCTTTCAGAAAGGTACGACTGGAACCAAGAAAGGGGGAGACCCTTAACACCATAGGAGATCTCAAGACGCTTGAGTAGGATGTCGTGATCGACCATGTCAAAAGCTGAAGAGACATCATAGAGGGCCAACAGACTGACCTCAGACCTATCAACAGCAGTTTCTTAAGTGTCTTAAGTTTCGAATGAAAAGCCCGAGGAGTGATTGATAGAGGAGCGTGAGGAAGGTGATGATGGTGGGTGATTATTAGGCGTTAATTTATTTATCTGCAAGATTTATCGTTAGCCTATATTTAGTGTTTCTGTTAGTGTGAAATAATTTATTGAGTGTCTACCTGTTGAAATTCCAGTAAGCGCACGTTCTTTGAAAGCTCATATCTTCTTTCTGCAGTAGCCAAAGACAGCTAATTCAGATAGCCTACGTTGAATATACTAACAACACTAACCCCTCTTGCAGCCAATTTGGACTCCAATCACATAGTAATATTAAGAGTAGCATATGGTGATGATTGATCACCGGACGATTGATCACTGGACGATTGATCACCGGACGTTTGATCACCGGACGATTAATCGTCGGACAAGTTACATAAAACGTTATGACAAACAATCACTACCAACCAATGTATTCAATTTTCAATTAAATAATAAGTGAAAATTAATAAGAAAATAATAATAAAGATAATAAGATAATATTAAAGAGTTAACTAGGGAAATTGCAGGCAAGTAAGTAAGAACATCTGTTTCCCAGGTTTCTTACCCAGTTTAGACACAACATAATACTCCAGTTACGAGCCTAAGGGTGGAATAAATTGAACATTGCTGCAGGAATTCAGCCAAGTGACTTTTTAAAATCTTGTATACTGCGCTCTTACCTTCGGAGGCTGAGCTACCTCGCAATAAAATCGTCTCATCATTATTTTTATTATTATTATTTTTATTATTAAAGAGCGCCAACAAGCTGCATGACATCATAAAAACTCGCTTTTACCATTTACAATTAGGCAAGACGTATTAAATACGTGCAAGACGCACGTATTAAGGTGTGAGTTGAGGCCGGTAAAAGTTGTGTACCTTGATATGTTGCAAAGTAATATTGACTGGATGTGCTAGTTTTTCATTGACCCTCAGTCCATCGATTGTAAACGATAGAACTTTTGAGCTGATTTTGCCAAATTTTCTAAAACAAACGACAATTCTAAACAAAGGACTATCACTAAATTTGACAATCCATTAACTAATAATTGTATTCACTGTGGAATCGGAGATTAAGGTTACAACATGGCAAATTACGACTAATTTCTCATCAATGCTTACAGTAAAATAAAGCCAGAACTGATACAGACTTTTTTTATATGATTCTAGACCCTGAACCATTTAAATATCAAATACGTTATGTGAAGTTGCAACACTTGCTTTAGGCTATCTATACCATTTGTCGTGACACCGTTACGATTAATCGTTTTCGGGGAGAGGCATCATTTAAATCCGGGAAGACTCTGTTTCGTGGAAGACTTTACACCGCGACACCTTCATCATATACATTTTAGTAATCAATTCACACATTACCATAATGTGGTACATCCTAATTAGGATAAATGCCTAAAGTTGTTTACTCATTTCCTGGAAGGTAGTCGTGAATGTTTCGATAATACGTAGCCCACATACGAGTAGCCGGAAGAAATCTTTCTGATAAGATACCTGCAAAGTAAACGCAGGAGTTTGAATGCCGAAGAAGGAATAGTTTTTCAGTTGTCAATGATCTACGCATTACTCAGCGATTGCTATTAGTCGGACATGAGACATCTTATAATACCAACGATAAACTGCTGTCGACCAAACACCTTTTCGTCACATTGGACTCGAGATTCAGTTAGGTTAATGTGGACATAGGCCTACTCACATGTTGCAGTTCATTTGCAATTGCATCGTATGCTTAGAAAACGGCAGTTCAAAATATCTACGAAGTCGACAAAATAACTTGCTACTTACTGGTGTTCGGTGCTTGCGTAGCTATTGAAATCTTGTTTTCACCCCAGACTGAGCAATTTGGAAATTGAGATGGAGGAGGCTGACTCGACTTTTCCAATGACCAAGCCTCTAAAACTTAAATCAGACTACTACGTTAAAACACACAGTTAGAAGAGTTTGATATTTACTTGATCTGAATGCGGATAAAGCGTGCACATGGACATTTAGCCAACACAGAAAAAGAGTTGCCAGCCTTAGTGCAGCTATGAGAATGAAGTATTAGAAACTTAATTTTCTTAGCCTGGGCATATGAAGTCGGATGACCCATCCTCTCCTGTACCGTGACATCTTCCCATCGACAGTGTATGGTCGTTCGTAATCATGAATTTATATAGCGCCAGTTCAAGAGAAACTTCTATGAAGCGCTCCCGACCTTACAGCTCTAAACCACATCGAATAGAAAGTTTTTCAAAAGCTTGCGGAAGAGGAGCAAAGACGGACAAAGAAGTTCATTATGAAAACTGATTGCTATGTAGCCTAAATTATTCCATAAAGATGGGCCAACCACATATAGCGAAGCTTCTATGCAGCATTATGAAAGATTGAGCCATAGGGACAGCCGAAAAATCTATGACCTGGAATGTATCGCACTCGCTCGCCTCTCATACATGTAGCTCGATATAAGTTACTAATCATATATAGCCAAGTTTGCTAGGAATAGAAATCTCTAACGAACTTCCTGCTCTGGCGGGGAACTACATTAAACATTATTTTGCTATTAGGCTACGATACCATGTTTAACATAAATGTGTATTAAATAAATATAACATTCAGGTATTTCAACATCAACAAGATCTGCTAGTCCCATACTTACTTGGCTATTGCTCATTCGTACATTATGATTATAGCCTAAGATAAATTCGTATCCTTACTCAAGTTATCAGCTCCTTTCGCATTGCCACAATCCGATGTGTTCAGCATGGATAGACTTCGTGCGTAAACGTCCACTGAGAATAAAATTACCGATGCGAAAGTTTCATTCATCTACAAATAGACACAAACACCCATCAAGACAGATAAAACGAAGACCTTATACAGTATATAGGCTATAGAGTATAGGCCTACACCATAAAACTTACATAGGAGTAAAATGTAGGCCTAATGTCGTTCAGTGACTTTCACGGCGCCGTTGTTTAATTAAATACGTAAATTATGTCGCTGAATGTGTTTTGGTTCAAAGGAAGTGAGGTGATTAATTTTTACCTCTTCAATTTTTTTCCATTTTTCTGAGTTGATTGGTCGAAGAACGTTGCTGGTCGCTTGGACAAACGACTGAAACAAAAATTACATGCAATTTACTCCATACATAAATTTATCTAACGTGGTATGCATGTGTGTAAGCATGGTAATGAATATAGGCTACTAACTCGTTTATATTTTACATGAACAAGCAAAAGGCAATTTGAATGTGTGTCGATATGGTTAAAACAGACAACAGTAGGCCATTCCTATGCGACTCTGGAAGAGTCGCGAAGATCCTATTCTCCGCCCCTTCTTTGCAACTTCCCTGCGTCCTTTTAGGTTCGCTTATCGGCTTGACCTCTTTGTTCCCCAGGGCCAGGAGCGCTTCTGAATGGTTCTTGCTGCGAGAAGCGCTTCATAAAATGGTCAGATACATTGATACAATAAAAAGAAAATATTTATTATGTGCGTATAATTATGATGAAAGCAAATCCTACCTCGAGTTCATTTGCGCTTGGAATGTCGGTGCTGTTGCTTCTCAGGATGGCCAACTGGTTTAACATCTCAACGGACACTTTGAGATTACCACAGCTGAGACCTTCGCTCTTGTTGGTCATTGTCGATATCTGGCTGGCTATCTCGGCAACCGCTGTCTGGTTTTTCATTGCAGTGGCGTTCAAGTGACCGATCTTAAAAAGAATCAGTATTCAGTGGAATAATTATAGAAACTAGGATACAGGTTAAGATAGAGACTAACTTTTAAATTACTGTATTTGTGTTTATTTAGCGCCTCTATATGCTGGAAATGCTTACATTAGGCCTACTCGACAGTCATTGCAGGCCTACTCTAACGGCCTTAAACGTCATAATGTTTGATTTCTTTATAATGATAATCTATTCATGATTCTTTTCATAATTCTTTGCCGTAACTGCAGTTGTTACAGTAGGCCTAGTCGCAATGTGATTTCACGGATTAATTCTTCGTAATAATTTTATGAAATAATGTGGTTGACAGACCGCATCCGGTTACATTGTAGCCTACAGTTGTGCAATTGAAACAATCGCAAGAACATAATCACAGAAAATAAAATCTTAACTACTAACAGAACAGACAACATTGTAGGCTAATAAACGGCACTAAAATAATAGCTACACAGCACGTCCGCCCTACGGAGTTAGAATTCGGGTCCGCTGAGCTCCATGCCCGTGTGTTATCCAATGCGCTAGGGCCTACTGGGCATTTTTTGCGTTACCAAACCGAAGTGCAGTCATCGTGTAAGGCTGCAATATCAAGAATCAGCAGTCATAGCCTATTGAAAAACTTATTAGAAAATTATATTGAGTTAGGCCCTAATGGAAATGAAAAGCAAATAGTGCATTTACCGTTATTTTTAAATCTTCAAATCCCTTGTCGTAGCAAAGATTGCAATTTATCTCAGACCAACTTGGATTCCCAAAGTCGTCGAGAAAACACTTTCTTGAGCACATTCCTATAAAAAAGGAAACAATTACTGTATTCCCAGCACTATGTCTGCTGCATCGAAACACATAGCAATAAGCAAGAAAAAATGAAGTAGGTAGGCTACACAACGTTTCTCACACATTTTGATGATACAAGTAGGCTAAATAAATTCATCAAGCAATCATTTGAATGGACTTAACACTGTTAGCAGTAAGTAGTGTGGTTGGAATTTATCACAGTAATCCTCCTTTCTTTGGTGTTAAGGCAAATGAATTTGGTTATTCAACTGTGGTGTGTCTCTGGACAACCCTCTCTGACCGTGACGCAGCACTCCTGAACAAACTGACACAATCATTACGCTTAGCATCAATATAGGCAGCGCTTGACAATGTGATGTTTATTATTAAGATTGTGCTACAGAAGTCATGAACGACATTTACATCTGATAATCATATAATAATTATTATTGATAGTTAATTCAAAAGATGCCATCATGGCAAAGGTGTTTTGAACGCCAGTTACCAAATTAATGTTGTTTAATATTTGACTATAATATTCTACATGCATGAATATTTGCAAGAGCTGCCCACCGTATCTGTTCCCAGGACATGGTTTAGAGATTCTTGTTCTGACCATCGTACGACTCCAACGGATAGAATATTCATCAAGTACGCTTTCGCAGTACTTTGCTGAAAGGTTAACATTGTCATCGTATTACTTGCATGAACTTGGCATAAAACTCATATAAAGTGATTAGAGTCAGAAAAGAAAATGATGAATTGTCACAACGATGTTCAAATAGGCTAGTACAAAAGGACAGTTGGATAGCTTCAGAAATCAGGTTAGTTGTTTTTGGAAAATATCGTCGCTGAAAATTGCTGAATTCAAAATCCACTGGAACAAGCCAGTTCAGTTCCACGCAGGGCTGATAGTGAGCCGGTTCGGTCCGGTTCTGCAACCCGGCAATGATTTTCGTGACCTGTTGTTGTCGGGTCTCAGCCGGGTCTCGTGTTTACATTTCTTGGTCAAATGACTAAAAAAAGGTCGTTGGATACCAAAACTAGGCCCAAAGGGTAGGGATTTTGTAGAATTTTGGGCAAATGACTTTAAAAAGGTCGTCAGAGAAGTTATCGGGTCAAAGGCGTCAGCTCGTCCGCCAAAGTCAGTCCCGGGAACTTCTTAAAACCACTCTCACCCTGGTTCCACGAGGCGTCAAATATATATTTTTAAATATAAGAATGTACTAAGCCTATCTGTTTTAGCATAATGTGATGACCAACTGCAACAGTTTTTATAGGCCCTACTAAACTCACGGAGTACGTTTAGATATCCCGAACGAACAGCATATCCAAAAAAGTTGCTTGCGTTGCATTGAATAACCGACTCGTCGGTTTTACTCTCTTGGTCGACGCAGTCTCGACAAACGTTTCTGATCGTAAGACTTCTGTTGTCGTTGCTGAAGATATATCTTGTTGGAGGATTGCCAGCTGAAAGAAATTAGTAAGTTAATCGAAAGTTTGGTTAATTATCAATTATTGTGGGCCAGCCAAAAAATAGCATTAATAATTTATAGTAGATCTAAAGTTGAATCACTGTGTTCGGGAGAAAAGGGACCCAAATTATAAATATGAAAATAAATAGTAGGCCTAAATATCATTGCTATTTTAAATTCATTTAGGCTTCTGTTTTAACCCTCGAGTGCCCAAGGGGGGGGGGGTCCGACCGGACCCCAGGCCTGTTTTCCCCGGATAACTTTTTAAAGGCTATGCATCTGCAGAAATGCTTTTAGGTATTCCTAGACCAACCATTTGGGCATAGAATGGTATATTTTTCGTGAGTATTGTCCTACCCTGTACCTCACAACCAGAGCATATACTAAGGGTACCGCATGATATTAGGCTGATATTCATACACGCGTATAGTCTTCCTTCGGTAAATAACGCAAACAAGCATAAAATGTGTCACGAGATTTTTACACTATTATTTTACACCAGGTGGTGCAATTGTAACATAAGATACATCAATCGATTGCAAATTCACTTGGGATTACATAGAACCAACTTCTGTTACGATATTCCAATCCCTTCTCAAGAAATTAGCATGAAAACGCTGGGGTCCGCGCGGACCCCTCCCTTGGGCCTTCGTGTACCAAAAATTACCTTGGGCACTCAAGTGTTAATTAAGACATATTTATATATCAAATAGCCTACTTGTGAAAATAAAAAAATTCCAATCATAATAATGACGACATAATGACGTCATTTGCAACCAAATTGAAAATTTGCGCTTTCTTCTGCAGCTCTCGGTCTAGCATACCACCATGTGCGCCCACACATATGGGCAAGAGGGGGCACTTCCCCCCTCCCCTGGAAAGTTGAAACCTAATTTTCTAACTGCTACTTTTGGTTGTTGACAAATTTCTTTGCACTAAAGAAACTATATTCATAATAAAAAATTATAAAAAGTGAAACTGAGAGATTTATATTACTAATCTCTATGAAAAATACCCATGTAGGCTATGTTCTTAATTTTTTGCTTTTGCCTTTTCAACCTCTTGATACAAAAAACTTTAACCATGACCATCGAGTTTTGCCCCTCCTGCAAAATTATCTGCGGCGCCCATGCCTACCACTACCCGCACGATGAACAGACGATCCAGTTATGCCAGTGTTTCTTAGAGGCTTCTTTAGACCGTTCAATGTCCAAATTGTCCATCCCTTGTCCGGAGACATCATAATAAACTTCGTCGCACTTTAATGTTTGTTTTTCGCAAAAGTTTATAGCAACATGCTTTTTTTGCTGATCGCTACAATTTTCTAACAGTGTTGTTTAAAAAATTATTAGTATTTTAACAGCGTCATCATGACGTAGTTTTTCCTGAGGATCTTTTACAAATGAGAAATTTGTTGATGAGTAAGCCTATGTCAGGACTCAGGATTACAACGGCGTTTGAATTTTGTAATCGATGAATATTCACTATTTATTATCATATTCGCAAAATGGGTCCCGTTTATCCCGGACATAGTGTAAATGCAAATATGTTAGCAGTTGGTATTGAAGCATCTCTTACGATCTAATTCTTTGCCGTCTTGACGCCAGACAATCTTAGCCGCTGGTCTTCCTGTTGCGTCGCACTTGAATGTAAACGATTCTCCCTCAGTCACACTCACATCGTATGGAGCATCAGTAAGCGTGGGAAATGTTGGCGCATCTGAAACGGGAAAGTTAACAAGGCCATTGTCATTCTTGAACCTACATCAAGGTGCTGAAACTGATATGGCTGAAATGCGACTCGCGGCTGCAATGTGAGCCCACCACAGTTATTATTAGACTATGTAGGCCCAGGTCTTCGCCCACACCTGATGACTTTATGTGGTAAAGTGGGGTAATTTGTTTTTTAGTTGTATATGCCTACTGTGATTATAAAAAATGCATATTTCGATTTTTTTTATGAATGTACACGCTATGCTCTGTTCTCATATAATGTTCCCGCAGTGCGTTTGCAGGCGGCTCAATAAAGCACATACTTACTTACTTACTTACTTACTTACTTACTTACTTACTTAATTACTTACTTACTTACTTACTTACTTATATGCTGCCAAAAGGATGAACACAATTTTATGCACAGGGACCGTTTTAAAAGTCTGTCTAGTAAGAGCAAGCCAACAACAAGAATATTTACGAACAGCTGACCATGTAGAGACCGGTAGCCTATTAAAAAAACTCTTCAGTCAGACAATTATAGCAACCCCAGACAATAAATACCACAAGAATGAAACTGTCTACGGAAGGCCTGATAAGTTTAACTGTATTTATTAAGAAATACAAACTTCCAACACGTAGCGAAAAGGACCGTGTGCGGAGTCCCTGGGTATTTGAGGCCGTGCAGTTGTAGTCTCCCTCGTCCGAAAACTTTAGCTTGTCTATCGTGAGCGATGTATTAAACTCATTCAGTGTGTATCTCCCAGTTGGCAGAGTATCATTTGGTCCCGTCCAGGTAATAGTTGGCAACGGACTGAATAAATAAGAAACAGACTCCGGTGTTGCACAAAAACGTTAACCATCATGCAGCCGTCATAATTATGCAGGTATAATTAATTCAATGACGATTAGGTTTTAAGCTTAATGACTGAAAAACATTCTACCACATTGACAGCTTTCCTGCCTGTCTAGTCGGTCATATTTACGTCCACCACTACCAGACAGACAGATAGATAGATAGACAAATATACAGACAGACAGATAGAGACCTTAGACCATCAAGAAATTTTCTTAACTGATCTTATGACAAACCCTCTTCTTACTAAAATCGTACGGTATTTATGCATCAGCCCGAGAATCGCCTTACATCGCCAACCACAAGCTTTTGGCTGCCTCAAACTTGAGCTTCAGTTTATTTCGCCTCATGGTACGTCTTTGAAAAATTGGGCAAGTTCGTTTGAGGCGTCATTGGATGACGCAATGTGCGCTGTACCTGGGGCAATTGATAATAATTAAAACAAGCCTAACTATCACGTATTAATATGCATACTAATAGTCTATAGAGATAGTTTTCTCCGTTTGCTGAATTGAAAATGCTCTGGATAATCAAAAGCAAAAATGTTTGTCTTTTGCAAAGTTTAGGTGATGCAAACGAGTCGACCTTACTATCCATAGAAGAAGCATCTAAATATTGCGAGTCCTGCAGGATGTTCTGATGAAGAAAAGGCCACAGTTGGAGCAAATGAACTGATGTTCTCGGATGGATCTGCAACAGCATAAAACAGTTTGAAAGACATGTAGACAGCAATTCAAAGTACTAACTCGGAGAGAAATGTGTGCTTCGAAAGTAATTTTATTCATTCATTCAGTCAGTCAGTCAGTCAGTCAGTCAGTCAGTCAGTCAGTGATCAAGTGTATTTGTAAGCAGGGCTTCTTAAACGTGCAGTTGTACACAAAATGTGCAGTTCTAAATGAATTTGTGCAGTAGCAGAAGCACTTCTGCACAGTTAAAACTAGAAAAAGGTCATTGTCCTCCGATTGGAAGTAATTTACCATGGAGGATGTGAAAGAAAAGAGGAGGTTGCGCAGTTCAAAAATTCATTAAAAACAGCCCTGTTTGTAAGGTGCCTCTTCAAGGGGACTGCCCAACCTCAGCGCGGCCAAATAAAACTCTTAAGATTAAAGAGGAATGCCGTTGAGAAGACAGTCTAGAAAGGGAGCGGAGCGTCAAGGGCAGGGCATTCCAGGTCTAAGGTTATACCACCTAAAGGTGCATAGTCGAGGTACAAGCAAAAAAAGGACCGAGAGCAGACTTTGTGCAGCCAAACTAGGGGAATAGAAGTGGCGAGCACTAAGAGTAGGGCTACAGAGTACACTAAGGTAGGGAGGAGCGAAATCTAGCTGGCAGCGCCATACAGATATTCATTTTTAAAATAATTACAGTACGCCTACGTGCTAAAAAATAAGCTTAGAGGTCCCTGAATAAAATTTCCGCTATAAAAACATTGCTTATCTGCAATGAGTACAAACGAACAGCGCACTGTTCCGACAGACAGCACAGTAGACAGGGGAATTCCAACGGTCTCACTAGTTTAAGGGAGTGCCCGTCATAATTATGCTTTACTGTGCTCTTAAGTGTAGTGGTTAAATCGCTGGAGTATCAAGTACGAGATTGGGGTTCAGACTCCAAATTCCTGCCGAATAATACATTTTGTTGGGTCTTTGCTTTCAATTCGTACTTTCCTTTTTCTTCCAATTTCGCTTCTCTTCCTCCCCGTGCTTAGCCTTCCCATTGCTTTCTCTCCTCCCTCCTCTTTTTCTTCTTCCTCCTCCTCCTTTTTCTGTTCTTCCTCCTCCTTCTCTTAATTCTCTTCCTCTTTCTCCTCCTCCTCCTCTTCTTCCTCCTCCAACTCCTTCTCCACCTTCTCCTAATTCTCCCTTTCTCCTCCTCCTTCTCCTCCTCCTCCTCCTCCTTCTCCTCCTCCTCCTCCTCATCATCGTCATCGTCATCGTCGTCGTCATCATCATCGTCATCGTCATCATCTTTTTCTTCTTTTTCAAGTTGTAGAGATGTACTAGTCATGAGAACTTCTTACTTGATGTCACCGTCAGTTGGGTGTGGCCTCCTTTAACTACGACGCCCAGGTAAGAATTATTAGTTGTACACCGGTAAATGCTGCCACCAATATCATCGTCAGGTAAAGCATAGGCAATGTGAAGATCGCCTAAAATAGAAACAGAAAGTAACACGGTGGATAGTCAAATACATTGAGGGACTTTAACAAGCATTTAATAGATCAACGCTTTTTGGAGGTGGCTGTCTAAGTGTCTATGTAGGGCTTGGCCCATGTTGTGCCAAAAATAGAAAGACATCTTTTTCAAAGACTACGCCCGGGTTTTTATAGTTGTTCAATAGCTGGAAAACGATGGATAGATATTTCTGACAGACTAGAGCAGCGTTTCTCAGGACGAGCACAAGGGTTCCGCGAAAAGTTGTAAATAATCGAAATTTAGTGAAAATACATTGAAAGTTTAAAACTAGTCAATCGTCTGTAGTGTTTTGTCCTCGACCATTGAGCGGCTATCTGAACTTTCATTGCCCATTAGAAATCCAGTTACAATTTATTGACATCGATCAATGCTGAGACAATATTATTGTCTCAGCATTGATCTGACCTACGTATACACATTATGTATACGTAGGTCAGATCTGTAAATCTGAACAGGAACGCAGTCATAGTTGTTATCGTTATCCTGACGATGCTAATCTGAGCGCGATTAGGTCTAAACGCAACAAGCCAAAAAGTGCTGCCAAGTCAGATTATAATTATATCGAAAACGCTCTGCGATCATGAACATAGGTTCAATGTAATCAATTCAAACTATAAAAGGCGAATGTGGCCTTACCATTCCCAGCGATTTGAATCCGATTAGTCAGCTGGAGTGGAATCACAATTTCGTCCTCAGTATCATTGACCATCTCCCAACCATAGATAGGCTTTGGAAAACTACTGGGAGCATCACATAGAATATGAACTGGATCTCCCTCTTGAACGGTTATATTGAGCACATCGGTGGCATTTCTTGTAGTGGAGCCAATAAATGCCATTTGTAGATGTGCTGTCTCTGAAAGAGCTGTGCCGTATTGATTCCTAGCGAAACACTGGTAGAAGCCTTCATCAATGGATGTGGCAGATAGAATTGTTATTGTGCCATCTGCACCTCTCCGGAAATTTTGAAGCGTTTCGTTTAATTTAATATAATTCTTCTTCCATTCATATCTGCCAAAAATAGGCAACAAATCTTTGTTTACATGTAGGACTTGTAGGTGATGACTATGAGATAAACCTATCCTGAGGCAGACAGCATTAATTTAATGTGCTTGCGACCTCCTTTTCTCTACCTCAGTAGGCTATATAGACGCTGGTTACTAGTCTTCTCGTCACATATCAACGGCGTGCGGTCAGGGTGCTCATTAGGGATGAGTTGATCAGATGCACTGACAGGCGAAGCATAAATGTAAGAGAATCCTGAACCGGCGGGGAATTGAACTTCCGACCTTTTGATTGACTAAGGCGCTGTATAGGCCTAATATCACGTGCAATTTGACATGAACTTGTTCTTGTTTTGCATCACTCTCTGCTGGCACAATTACTGTAGTCTAACCGCCACACTATCGAACACCGATGATGTCAATTCAAAACGATGATTTTTGGTTGTTCATTGAGTCGCTAGGTTTTGTCAAAGAATCAGAACGAAATAGGTTAACCAATAATCTGATGTTTTGACAGGACCTGGTAAATTGGTCACAAGATTCATGCATACCAGGAACAGACTACGGTCGACGTTTTAGGTTACTGTGCCACAGTGCCACTCCCCACTGAATAAGGGAACCGCGATTTGTCGACGTCAAGAACTGATTGGAAAGCGAATAGCCTGACAACTGATTCAGTTAATTCTGCTGGCATGCATTCTGCCTCAGGCGCTGTATATCACATGAAATTTGACATGGATCTAATCTTGTTTTGAATCACAGTGTGCTGCCAACATTCAATCTAGATAAAACGTTATGCTCTGGCACGTAATAATCACAATCGTAAACTAGAGACTTGTAGGTGATACAGCGTGAACAAAATCGTCAATTTTTTCTACTCCCATTCACTCTCTTCATCTCTTTCTCTTTCCTATTATACCGCTCCATAAGCACCAGCCGAAGATGCAGTGGGCCACGGTTCAGCAAAATAAAGTCAAACTAGCCTAGAGGCCTATTCCTACATTTGGCAAACTTGAACAGATTTTGTCAAAGTCTCAGCAGGGGTCCGGTGTCGATGCAAATGTCACAAGAAAATCTATATCACACTGTGGCATTTTGAAGTAACAATAAGTAATTAAACATCTGGATTAAATGAGAAGATGACTGAGACGAACCAAATATCAGTGTCATCTGAATAGCATCATAGTAAATTAGTAATACGTTTATTTCCAGTTAACAAATCACCGGATGGTATCTCTCGATTACGGCATGTGAGCGATGTCTGAGGGAGTGAGGGTATCTACTTTCCCGTTCTGACGGGAGTGGGTCATGGCGAACATGCCCCAGATTTTACTGAGCAGAGATAGTTTCATTGGCCTTAGAACACAATTCAGAGAATTGTTTGTCATGAACCACTGTCGTAATAATATCCGACAGACATTATGTCTCAAACTCGATAGCAAATTCCACCATGGCATATAAACATTGCAAACCCACATAGATCATTATGTAGCCCTACAATATGCACAAACATAAGAAACTACTTGACTGCGATTAACGTAACAGAGCTCCGCATTAAACTATCCCTGTAGGCCTATTTTAAATTAAGAAGAGTAAGCTTATCATTATTTATGGCTTACTTTACAGCTGGCACTCCTTTCGCCTTGCAGTCCAGTGTAACGTTGTCACCACTTCGATAGATCACACTCTCTGGTGGATTTATCATAAATGAGGGTGGCATCGGATCTGAAAAAACACGGTTATTATTTTAGTTACTGTATATGATAAGTTTTCTGCAGAGACTTCTGAAGAAGTTTATATCTTCAATAGGCCTACGATAAAGGGGAACAAGTTACTGTAGTTTTGCTCAATGCCGATTTTTACTAAGTTATGAATTTCTGGGGGGGAACATCTAATAAATTTTGTGAAATTCCAGAGAAATTAGACTTTCTGTTTGACATAAATTTTAATCCAGGTCGGAAGTGTTAGACCCTATTCAAAGTTTGAACAAACATGCTAAAAAGGCTTTCAAAAGGTTTTAAAAAGCAAAGCAGTTTCGATACAGTTAGGCCTACCTGCCGACAATGATTCGGTGACTGCCATTGTGGTTGCCACTTCTGAGTCGGTGATTGCTGCGGTGGATCCATCAGATTCAGTTGAGAAGATATTGGTGACTAACATGTTGAGCTGCACCGCTAATAATTCACCATCGATCCATTCTTCCGTTGTCGTAAGATCTTCTGGTATCGTTGTGGTTTCACTGTGTGAATCGGGAACTAACACAATGGTTCCTTGCGCCAACGCTTCCAATTGGACGTCGGCTTCGGTTGATACTTCCATTGTCGAAGGATCTGTGGGTATCGTTGTGGTTTCACTGTGTAAATCGGTAACTGTCACGGTGGTTGCTTCCATTGTCGAAGTATCTGTGGCTATCATTGTGGTTTGAATGTGTGAATCGGGAACTGCCACGGTGGTTCCTTCCATTATCGAAGGATCTGTGGGTATCATTGTGGTTTGAATGTCTGAATCGTGAGCTGCCATGATGGCTCCTTCCATTGTCGAAGTATCTGTGGGTATCGTTGTGGTTTGAATGTGTGAATCGGGAACTGCCACGGTGGTTCCGTCCAATGTCGTAGTATCAGTGGCTATCGTTGTGGTTTGAATGTATGAATCGGGAACTGCCACGGTGGTTCCGTCCAATGTCGTAGTATCTGTGGCTATCGTTGTGGTTTGAATGTGTGAATCGGGAACTGCCACGGTGGTTCCGTCCAATGTCGTAGTATCTGTGGCTATCATTGTGGTTTGAATGTGTGAATCGGGAACTGCCACGGTGGTTCCGTCCAATGTCGTAGTATCTGTGGCTAACATTGTGGTTTGTATGTGTGAATCGGGAACTGCCACGGTGGTTCCGTCCATTGTCGAAGTATCTGTGGCTATCGTTGTGGTTTGAATGTGTGAATCGGGAACTGCCACGGTGGTTCCGTCTATTGTCGAAGTATCTGTGGCTATCGTTGTGGTTTGAATGTGTGAATCTGGAACTGCCACGGTGGTTCCGTCTATTGTCGTAGTATCTGTGGCTATCAATGTGGTTTGAATGTGTGAATCGGGAACTGCCACGGTGGTTCCGTCCAATATCGTAGTATCTGTGGCTATCGTTGTGCTTTGAATGTGTGAATCGGGAACTGCCACGGTGGTTCCGTCCAATGTCGTAGTATCTGTGGCTATCATTGTGGTTTGAATGTGTGAATCGGGAACTGCCACGGAGGTTCCGTCCATTGTCGTAGTATCTGTGGCTAAAATTTTGGTTTGTATGTGTGAATCGGGAACTGCCACGGTGGTTCCGTCCATTGTCGAAGTATCTGTGGCTGTCGTTGTGGTTTGAATGTGTGAATCGGGAACTGCCACTGTGGTTCCTTCCATTGTCGTAGGATCTGTGGCTATCATTGTGGTTTGAATGTGTGAATCGGGAACTTCCACGGTGGTTCCTTCCATTGTCGTAGGATCTGTGGCTATCATTGTGGTTTGAATGTGTGAATCGGGAACTGCCACAGTGGTTCCATCTGCTGACGCAAATGTGGTGTATATTATTGTGGTTTCATTCCCTGATTTGGTGATTTTCTCACTGGTTCCATCTATAATTGATGTCGTTTGGGTGGATATCGTTGTAGTTTCACTGTCTGAATTGGACACTGCCATTGCGGCTGCACTGCCCGAAGAGATCTCTCTCGCGCTGGTGCCACCAGGTCCTATGGTGACTGTATCGATGCCTGTTGACGTAGGTTCGGTGACTGTATCGGTGACTGTTGACGCAGATTCGGTGACTGTATCGGTGCCTGTTGACGTAGGTTCGGTGACTGTAACGGTGCCTGTTGACGTAGTTTCGGTGATGGTAACGGTGCCTGTTAACGTAGGTTCGGTGACTGTAACGGTGCCTGTTGACGTAGGTTCGGTGACTGTAACGGTGCCTGTTGACGTAGGTTCGGTGAGTGTAACGGTGCCTGTTGACGTAGGTTCGGTGAGTGTAACGGTGCCTGTTGACGTAGGTTCGGTGAGTGTAACGGTGCCTGTTGACGTAGGTTCGGTGACTGTATTGGTTCCTTGTGTTTCGTCATTTCCGGTTGCCGGAACTCCTGTGTCAACAAAATGTGGACACTCGTCTGAGACGTTACATTCAGAGATACGCTCTTTTCTAGAAGCCTAGTTGCAGTCAAGACTTGTTGAATGGGAAAAAGACGCTGTTCCTCTTGGAATTGCCTTAAGAAGTGAGTTTCAGTTAGTCTAGGCAGAAACAGATAAGCGTATCGAAAAAATATCGTAAGATTTCAGACGTTTTTGTAGACTTGCTTTCATCTTAGTCGAAATTAAATCCGAATCGTAAGTGTTACAAAGTAAGAATGAACAGGAATAGGCTACATGCTAAAATAATGTGACAACAATATCGAAATGGTTACCTGCCATGGTGCTTTCAGCGACAGTCACTGACGACGAATCGGTGATTACTTCCATTGTGGTCACATAGACAGAACCGTTTCCTGCCGTGGCGCGTATATCAATCGTCGTAGATTCTTCGAACTGCTGAGTGGCCCCTAAGGGTTCATCACCTGAATCGGTTACTCCCTCTGTGAGTCCCTCCATTGACGTAGAATTGGTCTCTTCTGGTGACTCACTAGTGACATCTGTATCAACAAATATGTCGTTGAACAGCAGGTTAAAACTTTCAAACTGGTTATTTCGACATTGCCTAAACGAACATGTTGAGTTAAACAGAAGGGACGGAACTTTGAGACGGCTATTGACCGAGGTGGAAGATATGTTGTTGTTGTTGCTGTTGTTTGTGTAGCCTACATGTAGGCTATTTGATGATGATGATGATGATGATGATGATGATGATGATGATGATGACGACGACGACGACGACGCTGACGCTGACGATGACGATGACGACAACGATGTTGACGATGACTATAATGACTCTTTACAGGGTGGGCCAGAAGTTTTTGTTCAACTTTGAAGGCCTATAACTTAGGCAGTTTAGCACGTAGGTGTATGCTTAATGCATCAAATTAAAGGTCGTTATATCAGCTATAAGTCGGACAAATTTCATTACGGTAGCTTGCACTACGCGCCATATAATTATTGTGTACCGCACCTACCTTGTTTCTGACGTAAACAATAATTTCATCATGGCGCCGTTAACACAAGATGACAGGACTTTGATTCGAATTATAAGATTTTAAAAACATTTAAATGCGTATCAAATGACGAATGAATTTCCTGCTAGAAACTGGAGTAAAAACAATCTCAACCTATTAATTAGACAAATTGACGCGAGTGCAAGTTCTAAACGTACATGTAAACCTGTTACTGGCCGTCTTGGTTCGGCCCGTACCGCTGACAACATCGCTCGTGTAGCTGAATTGATCTGTAGCATTCATGCAGTCACTCGAGCTCGCTTAAGACACACTGAATATTTATTTGATTAAATAATTCTTGGATTTCTTAATGGCTATCAATAATGCAAACTTGCAAAGACTAATTTTCCAAGTATTGTGTTTTGCAAGATAGACGAATTAAAATCATTGTAAACTGATACATATTCAGTACAGTAGTTTTACGCAATTATTATTAAAGCTAAAAATGTAAAGTTTTGACCGGTTGTAGCTGATATAACGACCTTTAATTTGATGCATTAAGCATACACTTACTTGATAAACTGCCTAAGTTATAGGTCTTCAAAGTTGAACAAATACTTCTGGCCCACCCTGTACATTTTATGGTTTGGTATTACACCAGATTTCTCGGTAGGCCTAAAGTGATTCGTGAGCTGTCATCATAAGACAATATTAATATTATTATTATAGGCCTAATTATTATTATTATCATTATCATTATCATCATCATGCTTTTCCATTTAAAAATTGAGTTTTTCACACGAGGCAGAAGACTTACGGTTATTCTGGGTGGAACTCGATGTAAAACACACTGAAGCGACGAAAATAACCTCCAGAATCTTCATTATCTGTTCGCAAGATAATCTCACGGGATTGAGACTCTGTCCGCTGCACAGTTAAACTCCCTTGCGGTCGTGCTTTGTCCCGGGCAGAATTTACGAACGGAGCTATAACTGCATGCTTGGATTTATCCGATGGCATACGGCTCAACCACCAATCTGTGTAAAATTCAAACGAAAATTCTGGTTTTATGGACTTTGAAATCGCGAATGAAGCACTTCAGGTTCGTCTTGGTATGAGTTTCTCGATCGGCATGCACTGACAGTCCGAAGGTCGGCCAACAGTAACAGTACTTATAACCACCGTCTAAACAAAAGACTGGTTTGGCAGGCTTCACCAGACGACGCAGACGTGCCATCAGCACTTACATGTACCTCTACTGTTCTACACATTTAGATATGTTTTTCTAAGCATACCGTACTGAGTTGAAAGTTGAAACCAACTCAGAGGATTTTTTGGAGGGTACCCGGTAACTGAGCAAAACAATTTATGCTCAGATCCCGAGTTAAAGAGAGAAATAAGTAGATAGGCCTACACTCTATTTTGCAACGGCACAATGGGACACTGACAAAATAATGAAATAATTTATAGCATAGGCTATAGACTAGAAGCAGTGATAGAGCCTAATAGCAATATAATGAACAGTACCTGGTAATGTAAAACAATTAGTGCAAGGCATTCTAGTAGTGAAACTCTTTCCTGTGAGAAGGTCAGAAGGAGTAATTTCAAGGCTTATCAATAAAAAGCTTGCGCAACGTCTGATTATTTTTAACCAAGAGAATCTCCAGCTAAAGTCTTTCAACTCCGGAGTCATTGTTGACCGGCAAAAGTAGCAAAATTAAATGTTTTATCGACTTACATTTCCTAGTTTTACTTGGCATGACACACAACATATAAATCGGCAGTTGCATTGTCTTACCTGGATACGTATGAAACTGCTAATAAAAAAATTATGTCACACACTCTCTCAAATGGTAAGAGGCTGTTCCGCCACAATGTCATGTAGGCTATATTATGGACTAGACTATAATTTATGTAGAACTGAACAATGTCGTTTAGATACGGACATCCTGAGAAACCATGAAACAATCTCGGATCACGTGCGCCGCATAATGAATATTGATGAACGAACATGGCGTGGTATTTGCGGTTGGTGGTTCCTGGATAGTGTCAGTGCTCTCAATGATGCCCGCCGTTTTCTCTTACAGGATGAAGATTCAAATGCTGATCAAGTGTAGCTCACAGCATCAGTTGGGTTTAGCCCAGATCCCTCAACCGTTAGTCACTGATACCCAAGCATTCAACTACTGCATCTCGCATTTGCAACACTATCTGTAGACACGTGCACGCCAGTCTTTAATTGCTGCTGCAGCACCGATCTGGATGATTGAATGGACCACGTGAACATTAATTTACGGAAATTTGCACATGACAGCGATTTTCGGAAAGAAATAATCAAAGCAAGATAAGCCTCCATGTCAGAATGTGTAGACCCAAGCTCGACTTTAAAAAAGAATCAATTAGGGAAAGGTTGAAAGGTCGTAAAACGCAATCAAAAATAATCAAAATAAATGTCTTACTTGACTTATGGCTTTGACGATGCTTTCGCACGTGACAGCCGCCCAGCTATGGAAAATATCCACTTATCTCTCCCTTGAGAGAGAAGTGGGGGATGGTTCAATGCGTCCTCTTCGTCTCCCCTGGACAACAGGACTAAAGCTGAACCATGGAAGAGGGAGAGACCTGATCAGTCGCCTTTCACACCAACTTATCATGAAACTCAAATATCAAAAATAAATAACTGTGCACAATACTAATAAAAGTAGGCTATAGGCTACTACAGTACTGCTACCACTACTAATAAAGATAATTATAGAGCTAATTGTCTTCTACTGTTACTATTATATTATTATATATTATCTACACATAATTATAATAGTCACTCATTTAGGTATTGTCAACTGGTATAGAATATAGGTTATATACTCTATAAGATATGATTATAACAAGATCTATTGTTTGTCCCAATGCTTCACATGCGTCGTCCCAATTTGCATGTTTATTATAAATGGGAAGATGGATTGGTTCTAGGGCGAAAGCGTGTTTATTGCAAATGTACTGATTTTATTAACCTCTCTGTCTGGTTTATAAGTTTCATACAACTACCCACATGTTGACACTGTTGCTGCTCCCGCTACTTCAACAACTAAAATAATCGTTTATAGTATCACCACAATAATTAGATCTATTCACTACTACAATTAAGGCACTATTGTTTGCAGGGCTTAAAGTGTGGCAGGGCGGTCATGGACGGCGTCCTGGCACTTATTTTAAAATCTTTATGCCGTCCTGCCACTTATTTGGCCAGCACACCTGAAAATGTAAGGGGCGTCCTGGCACTTCTTTTGGAAAGGTAAGGGGCGTCCAGGCGCTTCTTTTTTGACACTTTTAGCACTGACTGTTTGGAAACTATATAGGACGGTGAAGATGAAGCTAGATCCTTTTTGGACCTCCTAACCAGGGCTGTACTCAGAGCTTTTGAGGTGAGTAGGCCTACACGTTGCCGCCGGTATATAAAATCGAATCTTTTTTGGGCAAAAATATTTGTAGTTGTAGTAATCCTGTCGAAATTTCACGCCAGAAAAAAACTGGTGACCGTTTTTAGTCATCCAGCCGAAAATTTCGTTAAGTGCCGCCCAATTTCCCGTCGGAAAAACTGATGACTTTTTTAGTCGTTCACTTTCAATATCACCCGAATTACACCTAAATATCTGCGTGTGTCTTGGTTTACTCGCGTATACCCGTGTACCCTGATTTTTACCAGCGTAGGCTATAGGCCTACTCTGGTTTTCGGGAGGTGAGTATACGATGCCATTCCCCCCGGAGGTGAGTATACGCCGTATAAACGCGTATACCCTTGAGTACTGTACAGTAGCCATGCGCCTATTAATAGTCGTTCACCCCAAAATGTTGAGTGCATAACGTTTTGACAAAGTGACGGTAGGCTTTTTAGTTAATCGAAAAGGGGTAAATGCCGGTCCACGCATTAAATCATCTTATCTCTCCAGTCTGAAACCCAAGTCAGCAGTTGAGAGCTTGAATCAGCTGTCAAGGACTATGCGGCTATGCCTACTGCAAGACGATGTTGAGATTAGATTGCCAGAGTCTGGATGTAACACTACTGAATATCACCCGAATTACACCAATGCGATCAAGCACAGAAAGGCTGTTGGCACAAAATGAGGCTGACCAAATAATTTACATTTTATCAGAAGCATTTGATGTAATATGTATTATATATAATACTAGCTGAACCCGGACACGCGTTGCTGTGGCTGAAAAGAGCATCCAACCATCCCTCCCTACATGTACCTCCCCACCCTCTCCCCACCCTCCCCTCTCCCGTCCCTCTCCCCTCCCCTCCACCTGCCCCTCCCCTCCGCCTACCCCTCCTTGCATCCCTCCTTCCTCCATCGCTCCCATCCGCTCCATCCCCACCCTCTTCGTCCCGCTCCCTCCGGTCTTTTCCTCCCTCACACCGCTAGAGCCGAAGAAAGATGAAAGGCCGCTAGAGCCCAAGAAAAGCGAAAGGCCGCTTTCGTTTGCAAGTCGCTTATGACGTCACGGCACTCGACCTCATTCTATGTTTCGACTGCGATGTTTAAAATTGTATAGGTCAAATAGTGGACGAATTTGATCAAATATTGTTGTTAAAGATTGCGTTTTTTGGGAAAAAACCATTCAAAGAACACTCACGTATTCGAATGGAACGTTTTGGTGAGATTTTGAAAAGAATCGGTGCATTACTTTGGCAGATCCTATCATTTTCAATTTGCTGCGAACGCCGTTACATTTTTATTTATATAGATATAATGTATGTTATATATATATATATATATATATATATATCTATATATATATATGTAGAGTATACTAGAATATAAAACTGCAGCTTTATTTCTCACAAAGCTGAAAACGAAACCATAAGATTTACAGAACTTTGAACCACATTTTCTTTGTCTATTGGCGACGAAAGTTCTACTTGCAGCCATTGTGACGGTGTGCATAATTATTCATTTCTGAAAAGGAAGTAGGCTATATTCGTGCTATCTCAAGGGCTAAAGACCTTAACTAAACCTCCGTGGTTCGAAGGAAATCCGATTCACTGCGAAATTAACCAAACCTTAATCTAAAGAGCTGTTACGGCCTACTGTAAGACTGAGGGACTGTGTGAAAAATGGGTTTGGATAAATCATATATTATAGCCTACCAAGAGTGTAACGAAAATGTGAATTATTCTAGGATTATTATTAGGACAGAAAATAGAATACAAAATAACTGCTTAAATAAGTGTCCACAAATCTAAAAAACTTGATGTAAGCTATACGATGTCCATCTATAATTGATCAATTTTGAAAATGTAAAGATATCTTGAGAAATGTCTTGTAATGTCAGACCACATTAAACGAAACCAAAGCCGAGTCTCCGAATTGTTATAACAAATATTTGAATATTAAAAAGTTTTGTTTCCTATGTCGTGAATCTGTAGGTTGTCTTTTTCCTTCAGTGCTTTGACTCAATGGTTTCAGAATCGCTGAAGCTCGTGAACTGTGTTCCAGCGCTGTCGAAATTACCCTGTTTTCCTTTCCCAGCTTTCGGAACGAGGCCTTTTCTGTCTTTACCCTTTGAAGTCTGGTCTTGTGACGAAGTCATCTGGGTAGAGACGCTGAGGTCCGTCTTACGACAGCGGCAAATGTAGTTTGAATAGAAGGAGGTAATCTTCTCGTTCATTTTCTATGAAAACACCCAAATTTATGCTTTAAATTGATTAGGTGATTCAAGATCTAAGCGTAGGCTACACCAGTGGCGTAGCAAGGAAATTATGAGGGAGAGTTTATGGCCTGGCCGTGTGCCCTTCATGACACCCACCAAACAGTATTATAGTAGCCTACATAAAAATGGAATAACCAAATTAACACAGGGAATAAAGTAATAAAAACAATTCTTACTACAAACAAATGTTTTGCTTTTCTTATTCAAGTGGATAAATACGTTTTAAAAAACTTGTTCCTAAGCCACTTTTTTACCCCCTAAATCCCTTGTCTACGCCACTGGGCTACAAAGAGAATTTCTTCAATATTTATGGATAATGTATATTTTTTGGCTACTTCAACTTATTAAACGAAAATGCAAAACCATCACAAAAATTAATATAAAAAATTAATAACAATGGTACGTTAATAACCAATTCACTTACCTTATTGTGGAAAAGTGCATGGAATATAAAGATCAGCAGACCCTGTAAATAAAATAGTTTCACAGAGTCACTTTATGGAGACTATGTAACTTATCCTGCCATAATTGACTGCAGTGGCGGCACCAGAGGGGCAAGGGAGGGGGCTAAGCCAACCAAAAAAGACCATCCGGTTTTTACATGCAAAAATTAAATATTTCCATGATTACCCCCCCCCCCAACAAAAAAAACAACGAAACAAATGGCTAAAAAAGGTCGTCAGAAATTTTGGCGATGACAATGGGAAGCTTCGACCAAATGACTAAAAAAGGTCGTCAGAAATTTTGGCGACAAAAATGGGAATTTTACAGAGATATTCGACCAAATAACTAAAAAAAAAAGGTAGTAAGAAATTTTGGGGCCAAAATGAAAATGGAAAATTTCTCCGTGAGTTCAACCCAAAAACTTAAATCCTGGCGCCGCCACTGATTGACTTATGAACTATTCTTGATTGTCATGCTGCGGTGCTATTGAAAAGCTCTGCAAAGCAGTTACTACGAGTCTCTCTGGTGAAGTTTCTATAAGAGATTAAGGGCAACTACAACACTACAAGCAACCAAGTGACAATAATAAATATCGTTGACAGGCTCTACAGGAACTTCGAGAAATATATAAACCGATCTTACCTGTATGGAGTTGGCGATGACAAACAGATATTCGAAAGCAGTGTGATCGAAGGCGACGGAGAAGATGCCAAACAGCCAACCAAGACCAAGCACTGGACACGTCACCGACAGATTCCAAAGCGTCGCTCTTCAACAACACCCGCAGATATAATTATTATTATGTAGATATCACATATTTATTCGGATTGTATCAAACACCAGACACATGCATTTAGGCTGCAATGTTCTTATGAAGTATTCTTTTAATTCTTTACTTTTCACAGGCTTTTACAGCTTTTCTACACATACAGGCAAGACATATTGTTATGCAGACAAGTGTAGAAAAGTGTAAGTGTAAGTGTAGAAAAGCCGTGTAGCTAACTTAAGTCCAAATAGTTCATATGTCCTGCGTAGGTCTACATAGGGCCATATTAATTGAGAGTGCTTCTGAGAAGATTGCTTTATTTTTGTAGGCTGTGAAAAATAACAGTAGCCTAATAATTAAGTGCATGTAGCCTATAGGGTCTGAAAATGTGGAATGTAGGCTTCGAACAGTGCTTGGCGCTGGATTATCAATAATTATACTGATAGCGGTGTTTACCTGATTTCGTCCCTCTTCTGTGCGTTCTTAGCGAGTAAAGCTTTCTTTTGAGACATCCACCTCAAGACAATTATTAGGATGACGAAATTGATCTGTTTAATATATTGAAAACATGAACACAGTTAGCATGTGATGCCAAATGTAGAAACTAGCAACTAAAAATAAATGATAGGGCCTAATAGGCCTAATTAAGAAATTGAAAATTAATAATAGCTAACAAGTAATTAATAGTAATTGATAATAATTATAATTAATTATTAATAATCGACCATATTAATAAATAATAATTATTATTAAGTAATGATAGGTTGGCCTATTAGTAATTAATAATAGTTAATATTAATTAATAGTAGCTGTTGCAGAAAGATTGGGTATCAAAACGAAGGCACAAATCAGGTCATCATTTAAAGAGTTAAGCACTTGCCACATCTAAGACATTGTGTTGGTGTTCTTCAGCTGTTTGCTGTTACAAGAACGAGCATTTTAATTTTTTTCTTGGCACTTAGGTTCATAGCGATTACGGATTTTCTTCCAATTTATATTAGCCTGCAGCAAACTAAAGTTCCGACAGACTCCAGAAATGCAAATTAATAAGAAAAATCAAATATGAAAAATGTTGAAAAGAATAATATTTTCGTTTTTAATTTCAGATTGACACATCACATTGTGATTACAATTCATAGTATGAACGGAAGATAACAAGTTACAACAGGAGTAGAATTTACCTATCTAACAGCCATTAAGGCGCCCAACAGACCCGCTGCCGAATGTAAGGTTGGGTGGAACTTTGGAAGGGTAGCGGGTAGCGATCTGGCATCCGTTCGCTCTTCGTGCCAGAGTGCCACCATTACCCTGATTAAGATCAGTATTAAAAGTGTATTACTATATTATCAAGACGCTTTGTGTAGGATACTTGCCGTGATGATAGAGAGAACGGGGCCAACGAAAGCCCAGATGAGACCCTTCTCAGCAGACAACCAACATCTGCAAACGATGCAAGACGCTTGCAAAACTAAGCGTTAATTACTATTAGGCCTACAACTAATGACGTTCTTACTAATGGTTTCTTTGTTATGATTATTATTATGATTTGATTATGATTACCACTACCCTGATTATTAGATTATTATAATAATAATTATTATTATAATTATTATCATAACTATCTTTCTTTCTTTTACTTAACTAATTTATTTTAATCACTATTTTTACTTACTTTTATTTACTTTATGTGATTTAATCGCTATTCTCATTAATTTGCATTCTTATTGCCATAGCTTCATCCCAAAACTGCGAAATTAACACAAAAACGAGATGGGAATTAGGCCTATAAATAGAGCTTTCAATCTAGAACGGTGGCGCATAGTCTTTACGCAAATACGTTTCAGTGGCCTATGTTGTTCGTGTGTTCCAAAGGTAACATTAGCAATATAGATGTATGCCAGGCCCACAATTCGCTGCTTTCCATGTGGTTTCGCTTGCAGATAGTTGGATAAGAGCATGATATGCTAAGTAGGCTAATCGCTCACTTGAAGCGCTTAAGCAAAAGTGCCACGCAACTGACGCAAGTTATATAAGCTTAGGCCTGCGATCGATCTACGTGTATTATAATACACTGTAAGCCTCAATAGTCTGTTTATTTTGAATTTATGATTTTAAAACGTAACTCACGCTGTTTCGTGGCCGTATCCTTCAAGTTTGCTCGATCCAAGAGACACGCCAACAATGATGAGCGGCAGAACTGTATAGAGATAAGAAAAGAAGTAAGTCTAATTATTGAAAAACCTATACTAAATGAAAGTAGAAAAGTTAGAATGTATAATTTATTATTAGGCTTGACAGATGTCCGTATTAAGTTAAATTAAAGTAAGAAACATTCAACGATTAATAAGTAGGCGTATACGCTAAGATACGCTAATAACCTTTCTGAAAGAAGGCTCTCTCACTAATTAGAAATCAATTTATAGGCTACAAAATAAATTTATACAAAAAATTTATATTCCTTCACCAAGTTTACCGAGTCACAACAATTACCATATTTGTCACATTTATACGAAATATTCCTTTACCAAGTCACACCAATTACCTTATTATGCTAAGTTTGTAGCCTATAAGCGTCTATAGATAGCCTAATTAAGAAGCGATCACTAGCCAGCGTTCAACTCAACTTATAAGGCGTAGGCTACCTACTAATTCGCCATTTGTTAAATTGTGATTTTTGCAAACATAATTATTCTCTTGGGCGTTGCCCATTAACGAGCAAAAGCAAGCAGTCTCCTATTGAAGACAGATATTTTTATGGTTGCCAATACCTCATCTGCCATTATGAGCTCTCATCCTCAATGTGTTTCTTACAGGTTTGATGAACAACACAAAATAACTTGCTGAGTTTTCAGAGGGGCGAAGAAAAGTGGAGTGAATTAAAGAAAGACCCACTGAATGGACCAAAGAAGCTTATTCAGAAGAAGAATGCTGTCAAGACGTGAGTCACATTATGTTAAATTTAAATTGCTCTGTACAATATTCTATTTTAACATATGTACAAGATATAAATCGCAACGTGTAAACCTATTGGAAGACACGCCATGAAAATAATGTTTACCCCAAGCGGCAGCAATGAGCATGATGGTTTCTCTCGTTCGTCTAACGTGGAAGACGAAGATGATGTAGAGCACCAACTCAACACCCTCGATCAACATGATGAAGAAAGCGACCAGGAAGAAGTAGTGCAACAGAACGGCAACGGCTTGGCAACCGACCTGCAGCGGATCAAGTATGGCTTCGTTCAAAATGCATACATAGTAGCCTATGTCGTTCTATAATCTATATTGATATATTACTGTAGCACTGGCTGTGATAATAAATATATATGTAGGCCTAATTATATATATATATACACACATATATGGCACAGGAGTTAATACTATAGTGCTCTATAATCTGTATACTACAGTTTACATATACCTTGCCTCAGACCTCAGGGTAGTCAGGTAGATTTACCATGATTTAACTCGTATCAAGTAAAACTGAAAGTGCAGTCTAATCTGAATAGTTATCGGCATAGCTGCTTCAGTCTTGCAATTAATTAAGGGCCAAGAACAAATTAAATTATCCCAACAGGCATAAACTAAAGAAATAAGAAAAAATACATCAAAAGAAGAATTTTCAGCATAAGTTGAAACCAGTCACATTGCCAAAACAAAATACACATTTCAGGGGTTTCGAACGGACATTGGCTCAAAATGCACAAAATCAGTCCCCAGATTTCAAAAATTTCACATTTCGATGGGTTTGCACCCGTCAACTTCTCCCCTTTCACCTTCTGAATGCGCGCCAATCTGAACCACATAGCTAGGAATGAACTAACCTATCCATACCAATCGAATGTTTGTTTGGCATTGAGAACAGTTTAGCATAGTAATATTGTCACAAAGCGCTATAAACCAAATTCTTGTGTGGTCATACCTCGGAGTATTTATCTTTGTCGAATTTGTCTGCTCCCGTCAAAAATATGACATAAGCGATGATTAGAGCGACGCAGAGATTCAGTAGAACTGTTGCTTGCGCTGATTTGGCTTGCCTGTTAACAGAACATAAAATAATTATTATTGGAAAGTCATTACCGGTATTTAAATGTATTTACAGTAGACAAAAAGTTTAATCAAACAAACAATTTAAATCAAATCAGTTTATCCACACATTTCCATGCAGTTGATAAATATTATTACTATTGCGATGGAAAATTAAATAGACAGATATGGGACCATTAATTTTACCTCAAGCGATAAACTCTTAACTAGACTAATCTAACCTGTTGAAATAATCTATAAATACTACATTTTGACAAAAAAATAGGCTTACTGAAAATTTCCACAAAATTATCAGAAGAATTCCAAACAGTTTTGCAACTTACTTCCATGTTACGGCGTAGACAATGATGGTAAGGATAAGAGCAGCGATCGAAATACTGCAACCGATGATTGAGAGGATGGACAACAGCTTGTCTTCCTGAAATTAGATTGTAATGTGATTTAATGTTATTAGCAATTCCTATAGCACCGCTAGCAACCATGGCCATTCAGTAGTGAAGACACACAGGCCATACAATTGTTTGAAATTTTATTCTTAGCTTAACTGGCAACCTATCCAATGAATTGAGGAAGTGTGTTGTGGGTAAGGCCCACTCAACCATCCAATCAGCAGATGACGTTGGTAAATTGAGCAGTAGGGACATGATGGTCGCCTTGCGTGGCTACCCGACAATTACATTTCAACTCCTCTCCAAAGACTCCAATAACTAAGTCTTGTGACCATACGGTCATTACCGATTGTGACCATACTGGTTTGCGTCAGTGTGAAACTAAAACGAAGTTTATCATTAGTATTTAATAGTTTCTTGTTATGACTCCCATATTCCCCTATTTAATCTACGCGGAGTCCAAAATGGTTCCCATTTAGTGATCGTGAAATAATATCAGGGAGATAGGCCTACTGTTTAGCTGTGGGTGAACGACTTGCACGTAGTTTACACTCAGTGACCATCTGGGTTGAGACCCGAATCTATTGTTTCAAGATGGGCTTCGACATTGGATGGGTTTCAACATTGGATAGGCTTCAACGCTAAATAATTATACAGTAGCCCACTCACTGAAGGCTTTAGGCTCATGAGAACGGCGAAGTTTGTGAGATGATCACAGCTGCAGATCGTGTGAGTTTTATTCGTCGAAGTCACCGAACACCCAGTTGAATCCCAATCACCCCTGAAACATTCAACAAAATAAGAGATTTAGAAGAAAGACAATAATTTTCGGAACAAGTACGGTACAAACAATGCTACATTGTAAAAAAATACAATGTCGAGTCTGTCTTACACGTCTTTCTGAGTTACTGTAGTCTACACCGTAGTTACAAAACGAGAAAACAGCATTCAAAGATTTAAGCTTAGGTGGTAGAACGCTGGTTGCATCGGATGTTGCACCTTAGCTGCATGTTTTTATCGTTAGTCATCTAGTAGGCCTACAGTGTGAGACTAAATGCTTACTTGTCAAAATTCCAGAAGGAGCACGTTCTCTGAAAGCGAGTTCTTTTTTCCTGAACGGAAATAATAAGTCAAAGTTACTTCAGCATCGAATATATAAAGACAACATATTATCATCATCGATCAAATAAGACTTTCGTTTTAATCGTCTTCTAGTCGCATTAAAAGGCCTTTAGAATAAAAATGATAAAATATGATGATGCAGATGAACATAATTATTGCATAGCTAAACCTAGGAATGGTTATCCTCTAATCCTCCACAATAATCAGAAAGTGACAGACAAACTCCAATTGCAACCGTATTCAGGGCAGTCATGTTTGCTTGTACACTCATGACTTGCACCTAAGGTCGTCAGACAACAAACATGTACCCACCTCGTTGTGATGTAGCGTTATTACAACCGGTTGCTTTAGCGTTTCATTTGACATCAGTCCGCCAATTGAAAAGGACAAAACTCTTGAGTTGACAAAGTCTTTGTCATCACCGTTGCTGTATCAAACAAATCGAAAAATATAGCATAAAACAGACTTTGAAAAATCTCAAATGCTCAGATTAAGAAACAATAAGAAAATGAATTTACTCTCAAGGTTCATTAAGTTCTAATAGAAAGTCATCAGATTTGAAAGCCGGAAGAAAGTTGCTACTTTATTGGAAGCTCTTTGGCAAAATGATTTAAAAAGAAGTAAGTTAAAAAATGTCGATTCCAATAAAAAGGCACTGGATTAAACATTGGTGGTTGCACAGCTGGAAAATTTCTGTGAAGGGTCCTGGTACGTGAATGTGTATGAATCGGCCATAATTATGTTGTGTAGGCCCCTACACGCTGTTGTACCATTTAATTAATTATAGCCTAATAGTCACATGATCACATCAGTTTCAATATGTTGGTATACCCTACAGCAGTAGGCTTAAAAGGCAATATGGTTGAAAGGATTGAATCGTAATAATAATATTATTGATATTATTGATCATATGATTGCAATATTATTGCAATACTCAAAAGCTGTCTACCTTTTAAGTGGTAGATAATCGTCAACGGTTCGATAATACGACCCCCACATTTTCAACGCAGGCTGGTTTCCTGTAAAATCAAGATTCGAAGGTAATTTAATTAAAGTTTATAGTGCAAACCCTAAATCAGCAGATTTTTCATTAATTCATTAATTTAAATACTTTATATGGCGCCCTTAAAAAAGCCCACTCAGAGGCGTTACCAGTCCAACCACGGTGATACAAAATGTTTTAAGGAACCTGTGAAAGATAAAAAAAATCAAACACAGACAACAAGAACATTCTAGACAGATGGACCTACAACTGAGAAGACACGACACTGACAAGTTGAGATTCCAACATGAGGTACCAAAAGCTCCTCGCTAGACGAGTTCCACAGACTATGATACTCGGATTGCACTTGTACTGTCAATTATCTACGTATGATGCAATTTGAAATTCGATATAGGCCTAGTTTCTAAGTTTTGGCTCTCTTTTTAAATCTTGAAATTACGATATTTCTGCAGACAGCCATTGTGTGAAGAAGTTAGATGGGAGGGAGAGACAGAGAGAAAGATGGAGACAGAAAGACAGACTGAGACAGCGGTGGAGGGAGAATTGAAATAAGAGTTTAGAATTTCTGAAACTTTACAGAGTTATTTTCTCCTTACCACTGTTTAATGCATCCATAGATATTGATATCCCGTCACCGCGACTCTCACCCCAGAGTGAACCATTTGGAAATTCGATTTGATGTGGACGACTTGACTTCTGATATGACCATGCTTGTAAAACTAAATCGAGAAGAATTCACAATGTAAAGCGCACTCGTTGCGATAGGTGCACTTGTGCACTGCGCGTGATTTTTAGTTCATGCGAATCCAAAATAATGCGGTAGGTCTATAATAATTATATGATACAAGCGTAGGCTATGATTTTAGAGTCAACATGTTTGTGAAGCGAACTCCTTAGTTTTCTCGGAGCATACGATTTCCGCCTACATGTATGAGGCAATAATTAATTATTATTATTATTAAGAAAATACGAGTTCTTTATGTCGGCAAAAATTTAAAAATAAAGCCTATCTTTCCCATGTCATGAATAATTATTTTTTTATTACCTAAACTGTCTTCCATTTCAACGCTGTGTTCTGATATGTCGGATAGACTTCGACCGTAGACGTCAAGTGAGAACAGAATGGATGCGGCAATACTTTTGTTCTCCTGCGATTGAACAGACATTAAATAGAAGAACATTTGAGCAAAACTCTTAATTTCAAATATGCGTAATGAATTATATAATAATTTTTATTGATTATAATGACTTCTTTAGAGCTCACGCATAATGTCTAGAGCACGTATTGGAAGCCACAAGAGAAATTGTGGTTGAATTAATATAATTAGGGCTAATTAGTATAGGAATAGACGACATGAAGAAATTCTTTATAGCGGAGATTCTATAAATAGGCCTTAACTCCCTAAAGCTATGAAAATGGTGAATCGGCGAATTGGTACCGTAAAACTGAAATGGGTAAGTTTGAAGCTTGGTCTAAGCGACATAACTTGCAGAACGCAGAGAAGTTGGCAATGCATTCCAAAAACATTAAACCACCCATAAAACATACAACACCCAAGCTGATTTCAAATGACCCACATAAGCTTGCAAAAGTTTTTAAACGTTGTGAAAATGAGACAACAAATCTCGGCTTATTTGCATAGCCATAAATTTTTTAACTTTGCTTAATATCTGATAATGTGAACACACAATCCAATTTCCACCATAATTCGTTATGATAATTATTTGCATGAGAAATTTCAATACAGCTTATTAAATAATTTACATTAGATTATGGTTTCTGCTTTTGAGTTCACTGGTGCTATCCTCGGATTCAATAAAAAGTTCTCCCGTGGGTATCGCTAAGAGTGGACAGTAATGTGATAGACCTGAAATCCTAGTTACAGAAATATTAAGAACTAGGAAGGTGAAGAAATTAATCATTAGAAGCAAAATAATAATTAATCTTTTGCTTTATTTACTGAATAGTATTTTTTGGTTCAGAATATAATTTTGACTTACATTTTCGAGTTCTTTCCAGGCATTAGAGTTGTTCACCTGAAGAATGTTACTGGCCGCTTGAACGATTGACTAAATAAACAGAACAAAAAGTTGTTTATTCCAGACTCAAATATACTGCGAAGAATTTTCCAATTTTAATCGAACAAGCACCACAAAATATCCACGATATCTTCATAATTATAGGCTGCTGATTAAGAAATTTTTTTACTGAACATTGATTAAAATATGACGCTAGTAAGTCCTACCTTGATCTCTGCTGCGCTCGTATTGACTGTGTTGTCGCTTTTCAGGTCAGCTAATCGGTTTATCAACCTGACTGAGGCGTTGAGATTTCCTGGACTCAAACCTTCGCTCTTGTTAGTCACGACTGATAAGTCACTCGCTATCTTTACAATCACAGTCTGGTCTTTGGTTTTTTCCACGTTTTCGATCTGCAAAAATTTAGTCACTTTGTAGGTAAAACTTTGCTGAAAGAACTAAAATTTTGAAATGAATAATTCGTCATAATAATTAGGGCCTAAATTATAGGCTACATAATTATTATAAATTAGGGATAATCTTAACATGGTCATCGTGTAATTTAGCCTTGCTGTAAGCCTAAGTACTGAAATTCTGAATTGAATAATTCATCAAGTTAATTACATATTATAAATTAGGGATGATCTTAAAATGATGAAAGCTGATCGTCTAATTTACCTTCTTTAGTAAATCTTCAAATTCCTTATCGACGCAACTTTTGCAGTTCGGCGGAGACCAAACGGCTTTATCCTTGTCCAGTTGACACGTTCGTGAACACGTTCCTGAAAGAGTAAGACAATGTTTCTTAAGTTTTAACGTGCGGCGCAAAATGTGTCGCCTGGGTTAGTTTTCTTCTTCAATAGCGCTAGGTCTGTAGGCCTATAATTCATCTTCAATAACAATCACAGTAACAACTGTAGAGAAATATTTCAACAAAAAGATTGTATTGCATTGTACTGCACTATTCTGTATTGTATTGTAATGTATTGTAGGCCTATAATTATATTATGATTATTTATAAAGTGCTTTCATCAGTGGGGTGTACCTAACAACTATGCCAAGTCTCTAGCTGGTGAAAATTTATTGAGTCGATTGGTCTTTTTTCTCCTAAAATTCCTCTACTATTCTAGCAGCAATTGCCTTCCAGAAACGCTCCCACTGCATGCAACCCCGAGAAAAAAGACAGGCTTCGAGACTAGTGAAAGATGGCGAAAGACTAGGCCTAGCCGAGCGAATTGATGGGAGGGGATTCCATTAGATAGGGACCTGGAACGGACCAATGCAGGCAAATGATCTGGATTGAGCCATGGCGGTCCTGACTCCAGGAACGATGTCATCATTGATGCCATCAAATAAAGAGAAAAAGTTGTCTGTCATTGTCTGAATGTTTTTCCTTACCTGGCACCGACTTGTACATCATCTGCCTACGACTTGGCGCCCTCCAGTAACATATTTCTGCGACCTCGTGAAATTCAGCGCTATATAAAAGTCTCAATATCACAACAACAATTAGGGGTCTAACATTAATTAGCATTATTGCGAGTTATAAAATTTAGCTGATTTTTAGGCAAATAATATTTAAACATAATATGTTTGCAAGATAAACTAACCTGTCCCGTTCCTTGGACATGGTCGAGTAATTTCAGGTCCAGCCTGGGTACGACCCCAAACAACACCGTCGATAGTTTCTTCAGGGCAGATCTTATCTGAAAGGTAAACACTGTTGTTAACTCAAACAGAGAAGAATTTAGGAATTTATTTCATTTTGTTGTTCCGCGCGTTCATTGCATACTAAAATAGGTTTTGTGAGTAGATTTATAAAACGCACGAATTTTATCGATATAAGCTTAGGCCTACTGCAGATTGCAATGAATTAAATTTCTAGACTAACGCGTAACTGAATGACATAATTATGTCACGTATGTCTGATAGATGAGTGACAGAGATTGTAATTAAAGAAATGACGATTTATAATGTAGTCTGTAATATAATTGATTGACGAGGTAATCGATATTTTTGTCCGTCGACGGTGTGATACTTGACAACGACAGGAACGTCATCCAGAATATTTCGCGCGTTACTAAAGTTGGGAGGACTTCTGTCTAGTTCGTCGTGTCGGTTCGAAGTAAATGCTATCATATTTTTTGTATTAAAGAACATTGAACTCGTTTATTGTTCCAAACAAGACAGAAACAGCAACCAAAATGACACAATAAGAAAATAAATTAGAAAAACATGAGCATTAGTTATAGTCTGCAGGAGATCTGTTCAATGTAGCCTTCACAAGTCTTCAAAGCTAGTCTACGGACAACGGGCATACCGTAATAGCATGGTTATTCTTGAACACCAAGGTTAAAATGCCAACATCGTTATGGTAATTAACAAATAAAATAATTATTGTGTTTGTCCAAAGCAGATAATAATTATACATAGTATCATTGCCAGAAAAATACAAATGGAAACATAATTTACAACGACAATGTCCTCTCTCTTGCTTCTAACCTATCAACCTATTTTAGTCCCCACTCGTCTGCCACTTTCATCCGTCACTTTGTCCAAACAACTCTCCAATCAAATGGGTTAATTGTCTGTCTTTCATTCTGTCTCACTGAGTCTAATAAAAATTATTACATGACGCTTGCAGTCGTTTAATTATCTATGACTTTATCCTTAGCAACTGTTTCTTGACAACCGGCACTATTGTAATTCAATAATATTGAAAATCAACCTATCTTTTCAGACAAGTAAGCAAATTAATCAAATCTACAGTCTTAAATCTAAACTTAAAAGGCAGAATTTTCTTCAATTGTCCATAATATATTATTTAAGCATAGGCTAATTGGAAACGTCGAAACAGCTTATTGTTCATTGATTGAAATATTTTAAGGAATTTAACAAACACAGCGCACCACTTTTCAAGCAAATAGTCCTACTGAAATGCATTTAAGGCAAGCAGCCTATGCATCCGATGCTTGCATTTTAATAATCACGTAGGCAATGACGCAATAGAGATCTTCTGCGTCTACACCATCATTATAATAATTACGAAAGGCTTCTAAAAATCAGCCAATGTAAGTGGACATGCTACACATTGTCATGGATGACCAGTGACCACCACAGTCTATGCCATCTCACAACGTATGAAGCAGTCCCAAATGTCACATGAATCAGTCTAAAATGCAGTCAGACAATTTGTGGCACTGAAAAGTTCTAATTATTGCAAAATTTATTTCAGATTTCGGTGTTGTTTGCCCGAACATCAGCGGTGAATTTCTGTCCATGCCAAAGAACGATTCTAATAAATTGAATTTTTTCGTCACGTTCTTTATTGCAGCACACAGGTTTATCTGAAAGAAGAAACACTAATTATCTGCAAGAAAGTTTAATTGCACACGTTAATTGATCTGGTTACTCTGAAAAATCCATAAAATTGCTCATTTAATGTAATACACGAAGCTAATTAGACAAAACAGCACATTTGATGATAGCAGAGTAGGCCTACTTACTTGCAAAACAACTTTCCTATGCTATATTTCTTCACTCTATCAAGAGATACCTAGAGATACCTTCATTGCGCAATCAAATGCATGTTGGTTTTTCTGCTGTGTAGAACGTAGCGTGTGTCTGCCTTGCGAAGAGTAGTCAACCTCTTGACCGTTCCAAGACAGTATCGTTGACACCAGGCTGAATAAATGATGCATAAAAGGTAACACAAAACCTAATCAATAAATACGCAGTGAATAGTGACATAAAATACGACCCTAAACTTCAAATAATTTGCATGACAAATTAAATTTTATGACAGTAAACAATCGAGTCAAATCAACTCTTACCAGTCGGATATATTTAACGATCAAACCTGTGGACACACGACGAAGGCAAGTAGTCGTTCAGTCGACAGGATGCAGACGAAACAGTCAGATGTTGCTTTAGGTCGTGTGAATATTGGCTAAATAAGCACGTGGCCTGTATGACACAACAAACACACAAGACAGGCATCAAGACATTACACAGGATATACATTAAAAGTTTGCACCAAATTCGCAGAAAATACCTTGAAGTCAGTGCACCCTGAGGTACTGTACGAAACATTCTAACGTCCTGATACCGATATCTGCGTGTAGTTTGTTTGGTCGTCCGTGTTTGACATACAGGCTTTTCCATGACCACAGTGAACATCTCCTGCAAGGAACAAATAATTTCACAAGTTAATATCGAGAGATAGTTATAACTTACAAGTCATGAACGTGTGTGTTGGATGTCTGTTGTTTGAGGTTAGCATCGGTACAAGGTTTGTCATTATTTTGTATTAATGCAATTTACTTAGAAAGCGCATTTTCAAGGTAGGCCTACACTACCTCAGAAGCGCTCCGTCTGGCCCACACAGAACCTATTAGCAGTCTGCTGCGGGAAAGGGAGCCAATGAAAGACATCCCGCATGTAACATGAGACACGACCAAATTTTGGGATACGGGTCAAAACAAAAATGTAATGGCCATTAGCGTGGTGTAATGAAAATAGTCATAATGGCAAAATAATGTTAGGCGCCAACACTTACTGTTGTCGTTATGACCTTAGCAACGTCAGGATTACAGGGTCATCATCTTCCTGGTGTCTGCCTTTAGGCAGATAACAGGATTTATTAGCCAAACGCGACATCGCTGTTTACCCCTCTCTATCAGCCTGCTATTAGGATATAATAACCGGACTTCAACATCCAGGCGATGGCGCCGCGCCGCCTATTATAGTATAGGATCATGGTCGCATAAAATACTGCCTACGCTAGTCGTAATGATAGCATTAGATATAATGACCATAGCAATCTCTATGCTACCAATTTTTCATAATCATTATCCTAAACCCACATCGCTCGAAAATGTAACGATACTTTAATAATTATGCTATAGATGGTTAGCCGGATCCCATGAATGTAGCCCTAATACTACTTCAGACAGGGTTTATCAGCTGCAGCCTGCATGTGATAGTTCTAAAGGTTTTTGGATTGATTAATTTTTTAAATTAATATCAGCATTAGCATCATCGACATTGTAATTATTTGACTACTGCACTACAGACTAAGTTACAGGCCTACTGACATAGTGACTAATTTAACTGTGGGAAGGTATAATATAACATAGCGGATGCTGTAAAATGTGTGCATCCGGCATTATGGGGGGAGGGGGAGGGGGTAAGGGGTGGGCTGGTCATTGGTTTTGAGTGAGGGTTTGAGTAGGCCTACGCTAACGGACAAAAACGATCCTGTATCATTTATGCGGGCTTCGAAATAGACCTACTTTGCCCGCATACTTCTGTTGTTTAAATATTGTTGTAAGGCGTTACTTAACAAAAACAGATGGTCAGGACCATAACAGATTAATAGATTATACTGGACATAGGATAGGCCTACATGTGAAAATAATTTATTGTGATAATGCTCCATTACAGTTCAGTGCAACCATCAGTCAGTCGTATAGCCTAACTACCAGGATATCGTCTATAGAGTTGATTATTGACTTAGAGCTCGGTTACCCGCGAATGCATGCATGCAAACATGCACACTGTACACTAAAACAAATAGTCATGTTTATGCATAGACCGAAGTCGGATCTGCTTGCGTATAATTACGTGTGTGCCTACACGAAGATAATCTATTTTCGTTAACAAGGAAGTAGCTGATGCATTTCCGTTTGCCCATAGTGCCAGCTGCAGGCCTATGACTTCCGCATCCAAATTTAAAGGATAATATTGAAGCACTATGTAAAGTAATACCTACACTACATATGATACGTTGTTCCCTTTGCGCAGTTTGCGTATTATGTTGATGGACTATTAATATTATTCTTGTCCCAATGTCTGCTTTCCCAGTAACAGGGTCAGCTATTTTCCGAAATATTAAATGTAAAAGTACTATATAGGCCTAATCTAATGCATTTACTAGCACATGATGTAAAAATCATGAAATAAAACCAAGAAAACACTCTCCGAAATGAAAAATGTAAAAAAAGTAATGCATTCACTAGCACATAATGAAAAAAACACGAAATTAGGCGAAAAATGGATTTTACATCATGTGCTAGTAAATGCATTATATTATTTTTACATTTTACATTTCGGGGGGGTGTTCAAACACCCCAGACACCCCCTAGCTACGGCCTTGACTTCTATTAAAGAAGAATCTAAAAACTGTCCTGTTTAGCCGTAGTTGGCCTGTAGCGCTTCTGAGTGGTCTACCTATTAGAGGCGTTTTATAGAGCGTCATAAATAATAATTAAGCTTATGATAAATACTCCAATTGAAACTGGGTTTGCTGAACAACTGTTTACTCACATCCAATTCGCGACTCAAATACTGCCGACACACTTCTTAGTTCAACACGATCATACAGCAATGAGAAACCAGATGGGTAACCTAATATTATAACTTACCTTATGCAAATACAATAATTATCTGGCTTTCTGAGTAGATTGTAGCTTAAAACGACACTTGGGCAAGTGAACAGTTAGGCTACTGTAGTCTAAGACATAATTATAGTCCACAAAATTGGCGCTGACCTATGGTATTTAGGATTTCATTAATTATGCTTCCTGCTCACAAATAGGGTCATTTAACAAAGGGCCTTAAGCAGCGAGCGCCATTGTTAACCAATGAGTAATAAATAGTTTGTAGTTCCTATACTTTGGTTAAGTTAATCTGGAATAGAATGTGTTTCCATCTTATAATATGGTCTTACCTGGTTCGTTTAAGATTGTTGATGCCTCCAGAACGCCCTCAGATTTCGAGACACACTGCAAACTACAACAAATTGATCAATTGTTTTAGACGCTGACAGCTTGACAAAATATCAAGATATCTAGAATTCGCAATATCCTATATGAAAGGAGCTTGGTGTTTCTATTTTAAAGTTCCGGGATAAGCTCATTGCCCAGCTACTCAATTTTAACAGCTGCATTCTGTCGAAGCGCGAAGGCTCGAATAGGCTGCTAGCCGAAGTTTGATAACAATAATTAGGGCCTATTATTATTAATCGCATCGAATCTAGCCCATAGCTAACCAACAGTCAAGGATATCCTGAAAGGGCTGCGTCTAGTATCTAGGCCTACAAGCGCCATGTACGTCAATCGCTAAATTCGGTCTAAGCTTAAATAATATGTCGTGCTCTGGAATAGTCTGGATGCTATTTCCATCTATCTATAGGCCTATATCTGTATAATTTTATGTTATCCAGCATTTTACAGAATGCTTTCAGAGAATACTCTTCGTAATTATGAATAATCACCCGTTTAGTAATCATCATTTTCTAAGCCATGACTATTAATCAAATAGATAAAGTGCACATAGTCCAAGATGTACAGTAACTGCGTATGGAGGTAACGAATGTTGGTATCATTTATACATTATAATAGCAGTTAAGTAGGATACAATGTAGGATACAGGCTTTTGTAACATGCCGGTGTCGAATGACAAATTCTCCTCTGAAATCCCACCCGGAGCCTCTATTTCGAACAGTTTCTCACTGTAGACTAGACAAAACGACAGATAGTAAAAGACCATGACACTAGCCTATAATAGCCTATGTGATATGCAGTTAAGAACTTACGTTACATCTTTTGATTAAGCCTTTCAAATAAACCAGGAAGGGCACAGGACTTAAATGTCCATCGACCAACTCAGCCCAACCAGTCACTCTTCTCCATTCGCAACCCAACCACTCGCTGCGATGATAATTAGGTCTATAAAATTATCTGCGTGGATGTGAGACTTAATATCATAATAATTATGTCTGCAGTGGCGTCATTGATATTGGTAGAATCTATGCAATACGCCTCCTCTTCCTATTAGAGTCATGCGCACAACAAAGCGGATGTAAACATGCAAGTTTGAAGAGGGTGATAGATTAGATAATATCTCATTTCAAAATAGTGTGATGACAAAACGAGCTGAACTGTTTGGGACTGATAGTGTGTGCGTGATAGGAAATCGTACACCAGCCTTGGCTGAGCCATCTATACAATAAATGACCAGGCTAATAACGGTTTAAAATGTCGATTTCCTCCTTCAGCCCAGTATGAAGTTTGATGATAAACTTGGTAAGTTTTACTAAATAGGCCTACATCCAAAATCTATGTGTCTGATGAAAAATAATATAATGTAAATGTAGCATAATAATTATAACAATAACATAATATAGGCCTTAGTACCTTTTCTCGTCTCATGATATCTCGAAGTGAGTTTAATATTAGGTATATTTCGACTTCCTATATTATTGTTCGACTGCTTCCGCGTATCATTCGTTAGAAGGACTACGGTATCTTCTCTCAAGTTCATGTCTTTCTCGAGAAGTGTCCACCGATGGCACGCCAAAACAAAGCCACAATTCGGGGGATCAGTAGACTTTACATTGAGACATAGGCTGATGGGGAAGAAGGAATTTTAGATAACGGTTTTCAAGTTGAGTGCTTCCCATCTGGTTAAACAACTCGGCTATTGCAATGTGCTGCAGTACTCTGAACAACGGCAGTGACACAGGAAGAAAAGCACGAAATCAATGACGGTTACTTTATGGCATTTTTTCTTTTTGCAGAACGTTAAACGTAAATCGTTAAAAAAACGACAAATGACGAGGCGATACAAGAAGACAGACTTTGAAATGTGGATTCTATATAGCTTATGCCTCTTAGTTTCAGTCTCCGGCCAAGATGACGGTAAGTCATGCTATTTAAACTTTTTTTAAATAGGCTAGAATGATAGAATTCTAGAAGATACGAAAATTGTTTACTCGGACATTCATCATTAACCGATTATTAAAATCCATCCGATCCTCCGCTTTTGAAACTTCAGGTTACCGAACAAGAGTTTCGCTAAACAATATAATCTTTAGACAATTCGTTGATACGAAAAAGCGCTCATGGGCCTAAGTAGCCTAGCCTAAGTGTGTGCTCGGGTTTAGCTTTAGACCAGCTGTTTAGAAATGTGGAGTTAACCATTATGAATTCATATGATGCTCTCTGCAAACTAAGCAAACGTAAGGTTTAGGCTATATTTTTCCTTCGACAAGAAAAAAGAGGACTATAATAGCCGAGGTGCCGTATTCAATAAGCGGGTTCACCATCTCAATGACCTTTCGTGTGCGCGTGCGCAGTAGTCAAGGTCACCACTACAATAGATGGTGTATATACCAAAAGTTCGGAAACTTAAAGACTCGCTCATTGCGAATTTGCAATCTTTTTATAATACACCGTCTATTGTGTAGTGACCTTGACTACTGCGCACGCGCACATGAAAGGTCACTGAGATGGTGAACCCGCTTATTCTGCTGATAATATCCACCTATGAAAATCTCTATAGAATTCATTAGCCTAATTAGAAACGTTTTGGGCCACACCCGTGATGGTACCACCCAGGACACTAAGAGCATTAAAGTCTTCACTGCTCATCTAAGTTCAGGACAACTAACATTTGGCGAAAACTGAAATAATATTATTTCATCGCATGACCAAAACCAGCACAAAAATCGTAACCGTCATTAGGTCACAAGCGCAATCCACAAAGAATTATTCCATGCGTTTCTCTAAAGATGCAGGAAATGTTATCGTTTTTAATAGTTTTGTGCGGTGAGTTGTTGTCCTATCATTTTGAGCGTTGCGTTTGTTTCAGTCCGACTGCCGCCATCGATAACGAAAAATCCAGAGAGGGAAGTTATCTTCAGAGAGCCTAAAGATATCATACTGACATGCAGGGCTGAAGGAACACCGCCATTAACGTAACTGATTTCTCAATTCCTTGCGTTTTCTTCCTCTCTCTCTAGACAAAGCTTGACATTCAAAAGCCAGTCATTTGTTAATTTAGGCTAAATTAACGCTGCTATCTACGAATGATGGATCGACTAAATGCGACCTCGGAAGAATACAACATGAAAATAAACATCAAAAAGACAAAAGTTATGAAGATCAGTAAGGAAAAGGAAACCACTATTTGTATAAAAATAAATGGAGAAGAAATAGAGCAGGTGAAGGAATTCGCTATTTGGGAAGCTTAATATCAAGCGATGCCAAATGTCATAAAGAGATAAGAAGGAGAATAGCAATGGGCAAAGAAGCATTCTTCAAAAGGAAAGAATTGCTTAGAGGAGGGCTAAATAGTAATCTGAAGAAAAGAATGGTCAAAACATTGATATGGAGTGTGACTTTATATGGAGCAGAGACATGGACAATGAGAAAAGAAGATGTGAAGAGGCTGGAAGCTTTTGAAATGTGGGTATGGAGAAAGATGGAGAAAATCAGTTGGACAAAGCACGTTTCAAATGAAGAAGTACTAATGATAGTAGAAGAGAAAAGATCTCTGCTGGACACAATAAAGATAAGACGAAAGAATTGGGTGGGACATTTGCTAAGAGGTGACTCACTGCAGAAAGAAATAATTGAAGGAAGATTGGAGGGAAAGAGGTGCAGAGGAAGGCCTAGGCAAAAATTGCTGGCCGGGATGATGGAAGAGGGATACAGAGAACTGAAGGACATGGCACAACAGCGGGAAAAGTGGAAACATTGGACGTTTGGACCTGCCACTTGGCAGAGAACGTAAAGAAGAAGAAGATCTACGAAGATAAGCTCGTAATTATTATCGACTGCAGAACAATAGTTGTCACAGTGGGGCACGCTGGTGTAGTGGCCCGGGCATGTTCGTCGCCTTGCAGCCGAAAGGTTGCAGGTTCGAATCCACCTCAAGTCGCCGCGTAAGTACCTTGAGCAAGTCCTTCACTCCCAATTGCTCAGCGCTTCGGCGTGAAACTCCGATGCAGTGTCCGCTCTGCATTCAGGAGTACCTCTGAGTAAAAAGATTGAAAAGGCGCTACAACATGTGCACATGCAAACAAAATAGGCAATTGAGATTGCATAAGACCTATGTGCACAAATGTCGTTGGTGTTCTTTTTTTAGTAATGGCTACTGCACTAAAAGCCGAAGAAAATCTCTGTGACTATTAAATAGTCACAGAGATTTTCTTCGGCTTTTAGGGCTTTTAATGCAGAGTGGCTGTCTAAATTTTAGACAGCCACTCTGCATTAGGCTAGTCATTTATTAAGTCTTCCTGCTGCTGAATTCCATACATTGCGTATGTCAGGAGCAGACAACCGTCATTTCGAAACTTTTCTAAAGTCTTCTATTCTGCGGTGTATCGTCGCTCATCTCAAATGCTATTAAAGCTGCTCTATTTCGCTTTTCGGTACCAAAAGGTATTAGGGCTGATTTAAATGTATTTTTGCAAAATTCTATCTATCTATCTATATGTCTGTCCGTCGTCACTCCATCCATCCATTCATCCATCCATCCATCCATCCATCCATCCATCTATCTATCATTCTATCTATTTGATTGTATGTCGTGCTGCACTGAGTGTCGCTGATTTAAATCAGGGCACGCAATGAACTGATGTAGGCTATCATTTTTTTAGTTATTCAAAACAATTAGGTTGATGCGCATACCCAATTCAGTAGCCTATAAAACAAAACAAAGTCTTATATGCAGTCGGTTCACTTAAAAGAGAAAGCCAATATTTTGTGTGATTTATTAGCAAACCCGCATTATTATGACTCGGAGTAGAGTCAGTAGACACAACATTTTTATCCAGTACTGTTGGTCTAACAGAGCAGAGTGCCATGACCGATAATAATTATTATTAATTATTATGCTGGTCTCTTGTTATGACCATTGACCAGTCAACAAGAACGCTGTGTTGAATTACAAAATTGTTCGATGACACTTAAACTAAAAAATGAAATTCACTGCACTCGATATTTTGACATCCACTCTGCTAGTATAATCTATATATATATATATATATATATATCCAGCATGACTTGTAGTCATAAACGCAAAATTTAAGCGGCTAGGCTCAGCAAGCACAGAGCACCAGCTTATCCACGAGAGCTATGTCAGGTCTTAGGGTGGGTGCTTAGAGATGTTATGTGAAGTTTGGAGTCCGGTTGCCAGAGGAGCCAGGGATCAGATGGTTACCTTTTTATGTGAGTTTGTGGAATGTTAGCCTATGCATAGATTGGAAGAGTTTTGGTGCGAAATCTGGAAGATTTGAATTTTACTTTTGAATGCAAACCTGTTCAAGGTTCTGAACTTCGTTAAGCCGTTTTGTTTGTTCCGCAGACTATTTTAAAGTCAGACAGACGAAAACTTTACATAGTCTTGCCAATATCGCATTTATTCTCCTATCTAACTGCATCTGTTTATTGTAATGAACTCCTAAACTATCTGCTGCATCTGCAACTGCTACATTCTGCTCATCCTTCCATCTCACCTTCTAGGCCTAGGTTCACCTCTCATCCGTCTATTCTGCTTTCCTCTCATGCAAAACCGCATATGGTACCGAAGTGTTCAAGCAATCCTATCCTGCTTAATAATGCTTATGGGCCATCACACATTCATCATCATCATTATCACCGATTTCCACCATGATTGTGATAATTAATCATAAGCAATCTAATCGTTCTAACCTCTGACCTGGCTCGGACGGAGAAACAGCCTGGCAATTGCGGACTGATTTGATTATTATAACGCTGTGATTAACCCTTAGGAGGTGAGGTGGGGTATGACATACCCCAGAGGTATTCTACTTTAATTTGTTTGGGAAAACGTCAAACCAGCTTGGATTATTTTTTTACCTTTGTGAATATGAAATACGTACACTTTACCAAAATTTCAGGAATTTTTAACGAACAGTTTTTATTTTATTTTAATGTATATTGGAAGGAAATTGCGATTTTTCGTAGGCCTATACAAACCGAACTTACACGGGCAAAGTACACAATGGATGGGTTCACCTTCTGGCCATCTAATAAGGATTGAAAACAGATAATATGTGTTCGTGATAATCGCCTGTTTAGTTGATAATTGATCATAGAAGAATAGTTTAATTCAAATTAATGTTTTCCATTTGATATCGCGACTTGAAAATAAAAATATGTGTTGGGGTATGTCAGACCCCACCTCACCTCTGGCATATCAATGTGTCACCTCACCTCCAACGGGTTAAACTGGTCTCCATTGTGCGGCTTTTGTGTGACATTAAGGAATTTTTTTCTGTATCCCTAGGTGTTGTTGTTGCTGCTGTAGCGGTTGTTTTAGTAGTTGTAGTAGGTTAATAGCAATAGCTTAGTACGATTAATAGCAGGCCAAACCGTGCTTTTATGTCAACATAAACATTATTGAGCGACGAAGCGTCATCTTTGATGTTATTCCTAATAACCAGAATTTATGTTCAAAGTGAATCAATAGCAGCGCAGAACACTGTTATCGATGCATAAGAAAATAATTATCGTATTCTGTTTTTGCAGGTTCGAATGGAGGCAGAACGGCACACGCCGTAGCACAACTGGTGCAGCATCTACACCCCTTGGAGTTTCCGTTGGAGATTTAACTATACACAAAGCAACAAAGCACGACGACGGCTTCTTCCAATGCTTTGCTACGAATCAATATGGCACGGCTCTTTCAACCGTTGCACATGTTCAACACGCATTTCTTCAAGACGCCACGCAAAGCTATGTCAACATTACAGTTCAAGAGGGTCATCCGTTCGTCATTCAAGCTGCAAGATTAAACAGTTTTCCAAAACCGACGTACAGCTGGGAAACTGCGACAGGCATTGTCGACCGGAATCCTGAGCCATTTCGGACAACACAGAGGGTGCACAGAGCATGGAACGGTAATGATCAGCTCGATAAAAACATCTGTCAATGAAAATAGGTTTTTGGGACTCTCTGATAAAAGAAAAATAGATAGATGCATTTACTGTTGTCAGAAACTCACGTGTCATACATCCTCATTTAGGAACTTCAACTAGGCTATTATAGGCAAGCCAAGCAGTAAAATAATATAGGTCACATGCTTAAATATTGATGAACTCCATTGTGAAGACATGCAGTGCAACTGGCAGAGCTTAATACTATAATAAAAAAACACGTTAAGAGAACATAGACCTAGCATTATAATAGTAGTAGACCATTAAAAATGGTCTAATAGCCTACTATAATGCTAAGTCTATGTTCTTTTAACGTGTTTTTTCAAAGACTCTTATTGTTGTAGCAGAGCAGCTGCAGCAGAGTTGCAGCAGTCCCAGATATTACGGTTATATTTTGTTTAGGGATTCGGATTCGCGTCCTGCCAGCATGCCAACATTCATCTTACATGTATATAAATAAGTTAACTATAATTAATTCCAATTGGGTAGTACATAGAGACCACCTGAGTCCCACCGAACGCCCATGGGTGGAAATGTTGGCGTGGCCATGGTTGAAGATAGTTAGCTCGGATCCATCTCAAGAAAAATTCTTCATTGATGTCCAGTTGGATTTTTTGCTTTTTGAAATGTTGGCGTGGCCATGGTTGAAGATAGTTAGCTCGGATCCATCTCAAGAAAAATTCTTCATTGATGTCCAGTTGGATTTTTTGCTTCGTTCAGGAGATCTTCACTTTGCCTATGCTCTAAAAGAGGACGATCTCAATGGAAGAATCTACAAGAGCATTGTCTACAATGCACATACTGACCAAAGATATAGCAGAAGCTACACAAGCGTAACTGTGACACAAGGTAGTTATACATTTTTTTACAAACATTCTATAGCCTAAACATTTCAGTTCGAAAAACGATCACATTTTTTACTTCGATTTAGGCTATAATTATTTTATGAATATATCTAGAAACTGCGATGTTGCTGTGTAAACGCGATGTGATAGTAGTAGTAGTAGTAGTAGTAGTAGTAGTAGTAGTAGTAGTAGTAGTAGTAGTAGTAGTAGTAGTAGTAGTAGTAGTAGTAGTAGTAGTAGTAGTAGTAGTAGTAGTAGTAGTAGTAGTAGTAGTAGTAGTAGTAGTAGTAGTAGTAGTAGTAGTAGTAGTAGTAGTAGTAGTAGTAGTAGTAGTAGTAGTAGTAGTAGTAGTAGTAGTAGTAATAATTATAATAATAATAATTATAAAAATAACGGACCAAACGGAGCCAGCATTCGAAGGATTTGAGCGGATGAACATGGGGTCGCTCCTCCTACTGGGGGCTCCACTGTTCCGAGGAGAGGCCTTAGACGGGGCGCTGCTCAGGCACAGCGAGATACTAGAACGGGCAGTAACGGACCTGGCCTGCCTTCGAGCCCAGTCAGCGTTGATTTTGCTGCGGGCAAGTTTTGGGGCAGCAAAACTTACCTATTTGCTGAGAACTGCCCCATGCCATGGCCATCCATTGCTCGAGAAAATGGACGAACAAATGCGCAAGGGACTTGAGAATATCATCAACATCAGCCTCAACGACATCCAATGGCTACAAGCCACACTCCCGATTAGAGATGGTGGACTCGGAGTTAGACGTGTCTCGATGCTGGCATCTTCAGCTTATTTGGCATCAGCCGCATCGACCAAGTCACTCGTGAGCACCATCCTGAACAAGGAGGAGTGGGGTGATGTTCACATCGACGATCTGCTCGAGGTCCGCAAGAATACCCAGCCGAGCAGCGCAGAGCCCATGCTGAACAGGCAGAGCGTGTGGGATAGTCCACTGATAGAGGCAGACAGGGCAGCGGTATGGGCCGCCTACAGCGATCCAGTCAACATGGCCAGACTATTTGCGGTGACCTCCCCTCATGCGGGAGACTGGCTTTTGACTATTCCTGTGACCGCCTGCGGCTTAGATCTAAGCAACGAGGCAATCCGGGTTGCCGTTGGACTGCGCCTGGGTTTGGACCTGTGTACACCACACCAGTGTCAGTGCGGAGAGACCACCGACTCAAGAGGACACCATGGCTTAGCCTGCAGACGATCTTCTGGAAGAACGGCCCGACACTTTGCGGTCAACGACTTGGTGTGGAGGGCACTCGCGAAAGCGAATATCCCCAGTTCTAAGGAGCCTCCAGGCCTGATAAGAACGGACGGGAAAAGACCAGACGGAGCCACCCTCGTCCCATGGGCCAGAGGCAAATACATCGCATGGGATTTCACAGCCATCCACACATGTGCTGTCTCCTATCTACATCTGTCATCTACTGTATCCGGAGGTGCTGCTGAACATGCTGCGGATCGAAAGTGTAACAAATACTCTACTCTTCCTGTCTCGCACGAGTTTGTACCAATTGCAATTGAAACATTGGGTTCCATCAAGAGCGCTGGACGAGAATTTTTATTAGAGTTGGGCCGCCGTTGTGCCGCTGTTTCCGGTGACCCAAGAGAAATTGTTTACCTCTTCCAGAGACTTTCTATTTGCACACAACGTTTCAATGCAGTTGCTTATAGGGGTACTTTTGCACCACTCCCCGGGGACGATATCAATGCTCTCTACGCTTGAACACTTTCCTGTTATAGTCCGGTTTCAAGCTTGTTTTGGTTTCAATAAATGATTGTGTTATATAATAATAATAATAATAATAATAATAATAATAATAATAATAATAATAATAATAATAATAATAATAATGATAATATTTTTTATTCAATGAAACGCCTGCAAAAGCAATGCGCTATACATTGTACAAGTTGTACAACAATCTTAATTAACATCAATCCTAAATATTTGCATAAAAACAGCCTTCAATACACGACGCTAATAGCCATGTCCTACGGGGCTCGAACTCGGGTCCGCAGATCTTCATGCCAGTGTGTTATCCAATGCGCAACCGGGAAGCCCATGTGTAGCGCATTTCCTTGCATCCTATGATAAAACTTCTTCAAACGAGACTCATACGTGTATAGTGTATACAGCCATAGTCATTTCTTATCTTATTAGGCTATAGACCCTATCTTATAAACCTCAACGCTAGATATGATCAGAAGGATCATCGCCTAAGACAAAAAGGATACAATACTGAGGCTGTATATCCACTTGTTAGGCCACAGTTAGTGCCTACTGCATCCAGGTATGTAATCCTTTGGCCTACATAGTATAGAATCTACCCACGAAACAGGACATTGAGATACTGCAGAAAGTGCAAAGAAGTGCAACGAAACTGATTGAAATGTGTGGGCTGACTTCAAAAATTCTTCGGTGCTGGAGTTGTAGACTTGTGAAAACGGTTTGGATGACATCACTGGCTAATTAGCCCATTAGTCTTGAAAAGCGACTGTTGCTGAAATCAAGCCACGCTATTTAAATTAAGGTTTCACTGTTTAACAGGTTTCGGACCTCTTCCAGTTTTTCTTCCGAACATCACATACTTTGCAAAGTCGCAAAATGTCGCTCTGATTGGCCAAAATATCGAACTAAAGTGCTTCTTTTCAGGAAAGTAAGGATTCCTTTACTCTAATGTTAGGATTTAATATTAAATCTGTCTTCCAAAGTGAATTTGTTTTGACTGTCCGTATGAAGAGTAGGGCCTACAATGTAGAATCGAACTCTTACGTGCAACTCTGGAATCATTTGCAGAATTGTTTTTTCAATTTTAACTGGGTGAAATGATAAAAATATTTGAGTTGGATTGCAAGGAATCGTGTATACTGATTTGCCCGTTTGAATTTTTAAAAAATTGCTTGTCTATATACATTAGTGAAAATAGATGCTGACTTGGACTCCCAGATGATAATAATTATGGTGAAATGATGTACCGGTAGGCCATAGGCCAATATTCCGTTTACATACTATATAGGCTAATGTGCAATAAACTTCATGACAACATCTTCATTCCAATGCACATCTCCTTCTTGATTGTTTCTTTTTCAGACCGATGCCCAATATTACTTGGTCAAGACCAGGGACTAGCTTACCCTCTGGACGGCACAGCATTCCTGACTCACACTATAACACGTTGCTCAACATTTCTAATCTAATGGAATCTGATGAAGGAGACTACGTCTGCACCGCTATTAATTCCGAAGGAACTGCCAGCCACACTCTTAATATTAATGTTGAATGTAAGTCTGAATCTCGATTTACTTCCCTTAATAATGCCGCATTCACAATGAGTGGGCTTAACCTACATTTTTAAAATTGAAACGCCTGTTACAGTAGAGGTCGTGATGATCAATCAATTATAGACTGCAGACAGATAGGCCTTCATGTTCTTTAGTTAGAACTCGTACATGATGATACATTACTCGCATAGCATTTTGCCCATTCCTGACTTTTGGAGAGAACAAATTAGCCACTTAAAAGCATGCACATGAAATTGCTATAGTCCTAATTGTAAAGAACTGGAGATGAAATACAGCGCACTGTGTGTAGCTTAATGGATGTCTGTTTTCGCATCGTCCCGTGTTCTTTTAGACTATAATAGGTCTACTAGGCTACTCTTTGTCTTTTTCAAATAACTTCTCCGCTGTGTTTAAACCGTGTTTTCAGCTGTGCCTATCTTTAAGCAAGTGTATGATGGTCCACGAGATGTCAATGTGTCAGAAGGCGATTCCATTACCTTCAACTGCTCCGCTTTCGCCAAACCAGAAGCAACTGTTCTTTGGCTTTGGAATGGACAACCGATAGATAGTAAGAAAGGCAGTGTCTATTTTTATATTCAATACTACATTATGACATCGTTATCGCAAACGTAAAATCCAAACTGCTAAGGCGCCAATCGAGCGCCAATTTGCAGGGAGACAATTAATCCACGAGCGATGCGTCGAGTCAGAGGGGTTGCCTATATGAGTAGTCAGATGGTCAGAGAAAAAAGCAAGCCACAAAGGTACGCGATTAATGACAGGCAGATCCGGATACAGTCGGCAATCTGACGTCTATGCGGTTGTTTCAGATGCTGTAGTCATGACTTCAGACTGCTCATTTTGAACAACTTGGAACAACAAGTGAATAGATGCGAGCGCAGGGTGGTGGAATAGTCTAGTACTGATACTTGTGGAATAGTAAAGTCGAATATTTCTAACGCATACTTGATTAACAGCTAAGCGCAGAATACTAACTTATTCAAGAGCGCTGCGTCAATCAGACCCTGATGTTACGCAGAAAATAAATCCTTGTTTAATTGTGATTTCACTTGATTGATTTCACATGAAACACCCAAGGTTTTCCACTCTAATTTTAAATCTCCACCTTCTCTAGAATTCCATTACCATAACCCATTAAATCTTCTGCATTTCAAGCTTTCTCGTCCTCAACTATAATTGCGTCTGCTTTGGGTTTCTCTTGCAAACGAAATCGGATTTCAAATAGACATTTCCTCTGACACGAATCGGCTGGTGCCCTGCGTGTAACTTCAGAATACCGCTGCAGAAACACTTTTAGCATAACGATCTCTTAATAACGACGATAATTTATGGAAGTTGTTCGATTGGATTAAGCGTAATCCAGGGATATACTGTGACGAACAATTATTGGTTTATCGGGAAATTGAAAAGAATTGCATTTAGTTATCGATAAATCCGAATGGGAGGACTGAAGTCGATTATTGTTTTGATATCAGCGTAGAAGAGTCTGAAGGGAAAGGCTAAAAAGACCTACTGCTAACGAATATACAGGGTGCGCCCCAAAAAAGACCCCCCTAGGTTTTTTGCCATTATCTTGGCCAAAAAAAGAATATCGAAATGAAATTTTACAGTCTTATAGACAATTCATATTTACACATGATGGCCAAATTTCATAAAAATATTTCAAACAGAACAAAAGTTTTTCCCATTTTTAGGGAGGTCACCCACCGTTTTTTGACGATTCAAAAACGAAACGCAACAAAAACGAGGTTTTTTGCCAATATCTTAGCCAAAAGTAAGAATTTCAAAATGAAAATTTACAGGCCTGAAGTCAATTCATATTTACACATGATGGTGAGATTTCATCACAATAGGTCATACACAACAAAAGTTATACCACTTTTAGTAAGACCACCCACCGTTTTTTGACGATTCAGAAACGAAACGCAACAAAAAGTAACAAAAACACGATTTTATTAAGTCTCATGATCTCATCTCAAATAACTGTTGTCAAATGAACTTAGTAGTGCTTCCCAACTTGTGTTCAATGTGCCCACCACCACTGCCCAAACTTATTTTGAGTCTCTATGCAGAGTTCTTGATGGACATGATGATTATCTGACAGATGCCTTGCTATTTCTAATTTTAAGAATTTGATTGTCATCTTGCTAAGTGACTTCTCAGTGACGTGCAGCTACGCTGGTACCCTGTTTATTTTTTAAATAGTAATAATAATGATCATCTGTCAATATCAAGGCTATTTGATAATAATTATTTGAGATGAGACTTAATAAAATCGTGTTTTGCTGCTTTACGTCTTTGAATTGTCAAAAATTGGGGGGTGGCCTCACTGAAAGTGGTATAACTTTTGTTGTTTTAGAAATAGTTTGATGGAATCTGACCATCATATGCAGATATGAATTGTCTTTAAGCCTATAAAATTTCATTTCGATATTCTTACTTTTGGCCAAGATATTGGCCAGAAGAATTAGATTGAATTTTTATTACTTTTTGTTGCGTCGCGTTTTTGAATCGTCAAAAAACGGTGGGTGACCTCTCTAAAAGTGGCATAATTTTTGTTCTGTTTGAAATATTTATATGAAATCTGGCCATCATGTGTACATATGAATTGTCTTTAAGACAGTAAAATTTCATCTCAAAATTCTTACTTTTGGTCAAGATATTGGCAAATATCTTAGGGGGTCTTTTTTTTGGCGCACCCTGTAGGCTACATTCGCATCACTAAGCCTGCATCAGTAACATTACTCTGTGATTCACAAAATAAAAGGCAAGCTATTCATTGATACTTTATGTGGGTTCCACGACGAGTTTAGGCGAGTTCTCATAGCACGATTATAGTAGGCCTAGTCTTGAGACTTCACTAATATCATTGGGAAATCTTATACAAAAACTTGGCGATGCAAGTTCATATCGTATCTGTAACTTACAAACTGCGTCGTGGTATCTATTGTAGTCACTAAGGCTCCCACAAGATTTCTGTTCAGCAGCGACAATAGAAGTCTGACGATCAGAAAAGTTTGTCGAGACTGCGTCGACCGACGGACTAAAACGGATCTGATGGTTATTCATTGCAATGCAAGCAACATCCATGGATACGCATTTGTCCAAGGATACCTGAACGTACTTAGTAAGTAAAGTTGGCATGCAAGACTTTATAACCAAATAATAATAATAAATAATAGTATAGGCCTACTGATAATGGCGATTTACATGGCGCTGCAACAAGGCCATACCGTGGCAAAGGTGTCTCACAAACGGCTAATTGCGGCGTAAGCCTTAGCAACAGACAAGATTTTAGCTTTGAGTTGAAAGATTCCACTGAGTCGGCCAATCTGATGTCACTATAGCAACCGAGAATGCGTGGTTGCCAAAACTTTTCCCTCATCCTCCCTAGGCTACACGAAGGTTGGTCTAATTACATGTAATTGAGCTAAGTCGCAACCTGGACGCAGATGAATGAATAACCCCAATAATTAATTAGTGTCCAGACAGTTCTAAGCTGGAAAAAATTCGGAAAGACAATTGGTGAAGTATCGTCTACATAGAATTTGGATTGATGAAAATATTGTTGGTTAAATAGATGCTGAATTGATGAAAATAACCTTTGATCAATAGAAGTTCAATTTACGACAGTAAGAGTGTTGCTGACAATTTACTAGAATTTCAATTGCTGGGATAAATTCTTGATTCAATGAACGTTGGATTGATGAAAATGTCGTTGCTGAAATAGAAGTTGGTTAAATGGATGTAGGATAGGCCTTATATGAAAGCAATTGTTAGGCCTACTCAAATAGAAATCGGTTTAACTAAAACGGCTGCTGCTTCAATAGATGTTGGATTAATAAAAAAAATTCATTCAAATAAAATCCACATCATTGATGCAACACAATGACCTTGACAATGACCTTATTACCTTCAGAAGACCCTGGATGACAAAAACAATATTATAGCCTAAATGAATTCGACATACCTGAATCGGCAACATTAGAGGTATTATACATGTGCATATGCTGTAGGCCTAAGTAATGAAAAAAATTGACCTTATAACCTTCAGATTACCTCCGATGACAAAAGCAATATCATAAAGGATTTATACATACCTGAATCAGTGATATTTGAGGTATTACACGTCCATATGCTGTGGTAAATGAAAAAGATGAATCAAATGACCTTGAAAATGACCGTATGACCTTAAGATGACCCCCGATGACAAAATCAATATCAGAAATGAATTCTGCAAGCCTGAATTAGTAATAATTATTAGAGGGCAATTCCATGGGAAATGGGACATAAAAGTAAAAAAAATATTTTGGGAATTTTGTTGATATAAAGGTATCATTTTAAAGCTAAGAGACCATAGTGTTCAAAATAATAATTAAAATAAATATAGTGGAAGCGGTACAAGTCAGGTTCTGGTTAGTAAACTGCACTTTTTGAACACGGGTTGCCGCTTGGCACAGTTGTAGTTGAGACCCAAGAGAACATTTTAAGAAGGGGAGCCATCCGAAATTTCCCTTAGAATCCAAGATGGCGGTCTTTTTCAAAATGGCGGCCTGAGGCCACGAAATTCTTATAAATCATCACGATAAAGTAGCCAGAGTAAGCTGGTCATCATGCAGAAGAATGCTGAGTAGTAACAATAATGGCAACTAGTGGGACAAAAACAGAAAGAAATCTGCAAAATATACAATGCACGACCTTCGTCAGAGTCTGACGTTTAAAATGTCGTCACTCGCACTGAATTAGATCAGGCAGCAACTTCAAAAGTTTCTAGTTATCTAGAAAAAGCAGTTATTCGATCCAGATAATAATCTTTTAAAAGTACTCCAAAGACAGTTGATCTCATGAACTTCTTAACAACAAACTTTTGCATAGCATTGCAGATTAAAAGTACATAATGATGTAGACTAATGGACAGAAAGTGATATTGTTTCACATGAGCTGCTGGGAAAGAAGAACTATCCAATATTATTTTGTAAAGATGAATGGCACAAGTGATAGTGTTTAAGATAAAACATTGATGATGACACTCATGGAGGCATGCATTCGAGATCAAAAGTCTGCAGTCAATGATTGGAACATGACAATTTGCTTCATTGAGTCCAAAACATGTTGTTTCAGTGAGTGTAAAAGATCATAATGTATATTGCTACAAGTATCTATGAAGATGTCAGGTAACAGGTTGATTTGAAGAAGTTGCCTTATGCACTACCAGATAGCAATCGAGCTGCCGATTCGGTCAGTCCATGAGCTGCTCTCTCGTAGTGCTAACTTGTGGAAATGCAAAGGCATTTGTGAAAATGAAGCCAATAATGGAAAAAGGAGGGGCTTCTTCACTCTCAGTTAACACATTGCAGTATCCAACAACACTGGATAATTTTTAAAGCATTTCTGCATACTTGTGAACCATAACTAGTAAATTTACTGCAATTAATGTTTGTCTTTTCAGAAGAGTTACGTCAGTGACATTTCAATGTTACGTCAGTGACATTTAGGCACCATTGAAATTATGCAAATATTACTGTTGGATAAAAATTTTAACTTTCTATGTATGCCACAACTTATACTAATAATTTTAAAAACATTAATAAAATTTTTGCAGTGATATTTCAGAAGATTGTGATACGTACATGAATTACAATAATTTTCTTGTCCAATATGCGTTACGTCAGTGACGATACCCAAAAACTGTTTTTAAAAATACCCATAAATATTTACTGCCAAGTATTTTTTGACTTTTAAGAAGGGTTATATAGTTAAATAATTTGGCATAAATTTTTGGCAAAGCAGTGATATGATAGTCTGCTAGAATTAAAAACGTTGAAACATTTCTCTCTGAAAAAAAATTGGGGAGGCGCGGTGGTGTAGTGGTGGCGTCGTTGCCTTGGAGACGGAAGGTTCGAGGTTCGAATCCACCTCGCCGCGTAGAGACCTTGGGCAAGTCCTTCACTCGCAATCGCTCAGCGCTTCGGCGTGAAACTCTGATGCAGTGTCCGCTCTGCATCGGGAGCGCCTCTGAGTAGGGAGAGCTTGAAGGGGCGCTATAACAAGTGCATATACAAACACATACAAACAAACAGAATGTTACGTCAGTGACGGTGGAATTGCCCCAGAGTTATTACACGTGCATATCGTGTAAGAAATAATAAAGATTAATTTTCCAATATGGCCGGTGGCGGCCATATTGGATTTTGCAATTGCGCCATTCGTGACGTCATGGTGGACAGGCACCTCGGTGATTTTTCATGTCCAGTGACCCACTGACTGATTGGAAGTGAGAAACTTCCCCAACACCAAAGTGCATACGGAACCTCATGGCAGGCCATGGATCAATGAGCTTACTCGTGTATCCAACATTTTTGAACCTGACATCAAACTTTGAAAAGTATCTTGACTATTTTAGAGTCGTGTTCTAGTACATTGCATGAGGGCAACCATGCGACAGCAAGTTGGTCTCAGCCGAAATCCGATGATTCTTTTGACAAGAAATTCAGAGACTTACTCGAAATGGTAATTCACGCATCCATAACTTTCCAGGTTTTTGCTTGTACAATGTACACTAGCTTGCTTGTTTGCCCGTCCTAAGTCGGGTAAAGAGAATGTGAAATCCAACTTCAGTTCATTCAACCATCAGTCGATTGATTTAGTGAAAACCATGCGATTACTCCGACGATCGTAAAGAACATATTTTCATCACGAACGAAAGGGAAAGAAATTCAATAATATTGCATGGAATGAATTTTAGACTCAGACTTGCAACATGACTGAGCACGCATATCCCATGTCGACAGTGAAGAAGATGGCACCGGCTTATTTCGCTAGGATCCTTCTGATAGATTCTAATTTAAAACAATTTAAAAATCGCAATTCACATAGCTAATGTGGTACCTTAAGAATTTACTTGCAATTTTATTTGAAATTCTAGTCTATTCAGTATTCAGCAGGCGCCCACAAACGAATAATTCTATTGAAGGTCAATAACCTGGAAGGAGATGCATTGAACCGGAACGATATCGTTAGGCAGTTATCAACCTTGACCAACAAGAGCGAAGGTCTGAGTCCAGAAAATCTATATGCCGCAGTCATGATCATAAACCAATTGGCTTTTCTGCTACGCAACAGACCCAATGGCATCAGCCTTAACGAAGAGGAGATCGAGGTACGACATAGTTAAGTAATAATTATGTCAGCTTGCAATCGATTGGTAAGCAAACACTCTCAAGACTCATTCTTAAAGCGTGCTTCAATAAGTATAATCTCTAAGATAGATATAAAAAGTATTATGTACAGCGCTTTTGTGAACAACTCAAAATGCGCTCATTATTTTAAGTAGGTCTATCTTAATGCATACATACATACATACATACATACATACATACATACATGCATACATACATATATACATACATACATACATACATACACACACATACATTACATACATACATATATACATACATACATACATACATACATACATACATACATACATACATACATACATACATACATACATACATACATACATACATACATACATATGTACATACATACATACATACATACATACATACATACATACATACATACATACATACATACATACATACATACATACATACATACATACATACATACATACATACATACATACATACATACATACATACATACATACATACATTGTCATACATACGTACATACATACATACATACATACATACATACATACATACATACATACATACATACATACATACATACATACATACATACATACATACATACACCCTTATGCATGTACAGGGTGCGTAAAAAAAAACCTAGGTATTTTTGCCAATATCTTGACCAGAAGTGAGAATTTCGAAATGAAACTTTACTGCTGCCCATCATTCCCTCCGTCATTCAATTTCATGCTCTCTTTAATTTTAGTTTAGATTCATAAGGCAGTTAAAGTGTTACGACGTGCAATCGATCTGCATAAACTGATAAAAAAAAGTATGCACATTTTAATGCACGTCTCTGACAAATGGAAATAAGGTTAATAAGCAATTTTTCTGCTGTTTTGCACGCGATGCAGTCAATGATTCAAACGGCCAGCAACATTCTTGAAGAGAAAAACGCAGAATCGTGGAAGAAACTCAATGAGGTAAAGCGAAACTGTTGATTTCAAACAAGACATAATCAGATTGTTTTTGCTACCGTAGGTTACTAGAAATTAGTTCCTCCCCTTGTTTTACAAAAAGACAGAAGGCATCTAGAGGAAAAAGTATGGAAAGAACCACTGCAAAGTGCCTATGAGCTTGTATCCCAATAATATTTCGTTCACCGGTTGCCCATGCAGCGAAAGATTTATACATTCAGCTTAAATTAAGATCTTTTTCTTAGCTGACAGTTACGCCTATACAATATTATTGTATTCGTATCATCTTGCTTGTCTCCGCTCATCGCTTGTCTCTCTCGACAGGAAACATTGCAGTCGATAATAATTAGCAGCCTTCATTGTTGCGGCTTATATTAAGCCATGGATGGATCTCTGAGGCTCCAGTGCCTATTCCAATGTTTTGGAATTCATTGCCAACCTTTTTTCATTCTGTCTGTTCGCAATGGTGCAAATCCTGAAACCCTTACGTTCCTCTATGGGAAACGGTTTTTCGATTTCGCTTGAAGCACCCATTGACTTAGGCTACTCTTCACGCACAATGATAGCGATGCTGTAGAAATAATTATAGGGCCTAAACTAAGATACATGTAATGCGGAATACATTGCGGATGATTAGGCCTATTATGCATATTTTGACGTAATCTAAGGTTATACTAATGAGCTACTCTGTTCCGTTTGTGGTTATGTAGGTGAACAAGACTATTGCAACGGACATTTGGTCCTTTATTGACGATTTCGGATTAATTCTAGCTACACTGAGCGTACCAGGACACGTGACAATATGCACAGACAATTTGGGTAAAAGACTCTTAGTTCAGATAAATTTCACAACGTTTACGGTGTAGGCCATCATTACGGAAAATTTATACAATGAAAAAAAGAAAATGGCCAAGGTGTCAGTGACAGACAAAATGTTTTTTTCGGACACCTCTTGAGCAAGGTCATGGAGATATAAGGCTACGAGCAACGTTTACTCTGATAAACAGTGAGAGCGCAAAAATTACGAATTAAGCCGAGGTTTAAGAGATTTGCCGTGAATGAAAGGAGATAGGCTCAATATCGATTGTTCTGGTTTTATTATAGAATGCCAATGGCCCTGTAGTTACAGCAAATAGTTTAATTATTGAAATGTCTCGTTTCCACCAGAGAAAACTCGCGAGTGCGTTTCATTAGATAATATGCCCTCGATCCAGAAATTATGCATAGGCTAAGTATTATTGCCCACAAAACAATAATTTGCAATGTAATGGAGCTGTGACCTCGAAGTTTTTCAGCGTAATACTTTAAGCCGTTTCAGTTAAAAAAACGGCGCATTATTAGTTTTTGAGACATGGAGTTTGACCGATTTCCGTGCAAGAATCATCCAGAAAGAGACAGCATGATGCTATTGTGGGAATAATTTGGAACTGAGTCATAGCGCTTGTTGTCCAATGCGTCTTACATGCATAGAATAAAAAAATCGTGTTCCACAATGCGCATGCATGGAAAATTGGAAATGGTCAAGTTTAGGCTACAGTGTCATGATCGAGGAATTTTCTGCCAGTCAACGAGAAAATTTAGTGGAACCGAATTAAAAGAACTATGCGGGGTGTAGCCTACACAATTTCTCGCTTGTCCTCTAAATGTAGGTGCAGCGTATATTTTTTATTCTTTCAGTTTTAGCAGCATGGGGGTTTGAAATGTCAAATCGTTCCCTTCAAATCGAATTTCCAAATGGCTCATTTTGGGGTGAAAACCGCGGAGACAGGATAGCAATATCAATGGAAACTCTAAACGAAAGTAAGTTGGTACGTTTCTCTTTCTAAGATGGCATCCACGAGAGTCCATGCATTTTCTGTTTCACAATTGATTGCCGCAAATTCCCGCAATCCCCTTCTAATTGCTTTTCCAAAGTAGGTCCATCAATATTCTATTCAATCTGTCCTCATTACTGTTGCTAGATTGGTTAAATACTCTCATGCATGTAGGTTACATGTATAAGCTTATAATCGTGTATGGTCACCAACTACTAGAGCTTGATGGGGCGCTATAATAAGTGCATATACAAACAAACAAACTACACTGGCTTCCATTCTCCACCCGCATATTTCAGTGATGTCATTTGTTCTTCTGTTTCTGCACATTCACATAGACCTATACGTTCTCTGGACAGGTCTGACTGATTTGCCCCAAGAGCTATAGCCACTCTCGCTCAAACAGAACTACACTGTGTCCGAATAAATCGGGCAGCCTTTTTATAATGTGAATAAAACTGGTAAATGTTCATCGATTATCGAAATTTCAAAACCGGCTTGATCATGAGATAATTATCTACAAATTGATAATTTATGAACGGCCCTCACTAAAAATTACGTCATAATGACGTCGTTAATTTACATATTGAAGCCAAATGTAAAAAAAATCGTTAGAGAATGGCGTTAACATTTGAATTCTCTGATGCAAATGACGTAATTGTGGCGTCAATATTCATGCCAAAAACTTCATATTTGAATCAGTGTAAGATAATTATCTCAGGATAAAACAGTTTAAAAATTTTGAAAATCGATTAATATTTGCTTGTTTTATTCACATTATAAAAAGGGTGCCCGATTTATTGGGACACAGTGTACATGTATGTCTTCTTTCATGATTCTCGCACTGGAAGCGCCATTGAGTTGTCATGGCTGCGAGCGACGCTACAGAAATTTAGAATTAAATTACATTAGATCGATTCTACATAGAAGACTTTATTAAGGATGTTATGAACTGCCATTTCTTTCGCGTGACATTATGTCACGCGACTGTCTCCAAATTCACCTTAATCTTGACATTTATATTTTATACAGCGCCAAAGAAGCAATTACAGAGAAACCGAATTTAATTTCCGAATGTGCCATTGTTTATAAGATTATTTATAACTACCGTAGGGACAATCCATTATAGTAGGCCTATCACTGCTCGATGAGTTGAGATTTTATGCTTGAACGATTGACTTTACAGGCATTTTATCAGAAAATTCGACAAATTTGAAGATGTGGGGCGTGTATTATCGAAACATCCACGACAAGCTTGCAGGAAAAAAGTAAGAAATTTCACGGCATTGTAATTATGATGCAACCATACATGTAGCCTATCTATTGTATTGGATCATTATGAATATAGAATCAATCTATGTTACTCCGTGATATTGACCGACCACGTAAACGTATCTCTATCTCTATCTCTAGCTGTCTCTCTCTCTCTCTCTCTCTCTCTCTCTCTCTCTCTCTCTCTCTCTCTCTCTATTTTTTCTCTTTCTCTTCCTCTCTCTGTTTCTGGCTCGCTGTCTCTATATCTGTCTGTCTGTCCTTCTTTCTGTCTCTGTCTCTAAGTATATCTCTCAGTATGTCTCTGTCTGTCTGTCTCCCTCCCTCTCATTTTCTCTCTCGCTCTCGTCCTGTCAATTACACACGCACACGCACTATTACCACTCTATCATCCCAATGTCTTGGGCGCCCTGTTAAGGTGTTTGGATTTTATCATTTGGTGGTAATATGGCTCATATTTCAGGTAAATGCTAAAAGTGTTGACCAAATAATTATGACACTTTTGTTGTGGTCTAAGCTTACTTGTCATCGGGGCACAGTGTTGGCCTATACATGTATGCACTCGCTGTTGGCTACTATAGCTACTCTCATCATGTGATTTTTATAAGTTGTGAGCCAGTTGGCGTAGTGAGTTTGTAGACTGCATAATTTGAGGCAACATCCCACACAGTAGGGCCTATATGCAATGGAGTAGTAGGGGCCGTGCAAATTATTGACAATATTATGTCCTTTTTAGATCCCAAGCGTGAGCTTTAACACAATCTACTGATATCTGCAAAGCTATTGCAACAAAACGCAAAGCATCAATGGTTGATTCGAATGAAACCGTATGAACCATGATTGCAAAGTTTTCGATTTCGAATGTTTTGAGTATTGAGATTAAAAACCATGTTAAATATGCGATTGGAATTTGCCCAAATTGTCTGAATAAAATAAACCTCTGCTTCCAATTTTCGTTTCAGTGACACTGATGACGTCGTCAACTCAAGAGTTCTATCGTTTTCTATCGTTGGACTAAAGACTAACGAAACACTGAAGCCACCAGTACTGATAACGTTGCAGCATAACGAGGTATGATGCCAAAGTTAACGTCTAAAGTATTCAACAGCCTTACATGAAACGCTGCAATTAGATTTTGTCTGCTATAATAATTCTCCTGTTACTATTACCTTGCAGAACTGACAGCCTCTGCGATTATAATTATGCAAAATATTCACATGCATAAGCTTATTTAACCATTTTAGTTGTTCTTTTCGATGTGCATCAGTTCGAATATGGTGATCAATAATTTCATTATATGCAAGGCAACTATTTACATGCTTTTCAGAATTGTACTATTGTCTGTCTTTTTGGAACAATAAACAATTTAAATTGGCTTGAGAAAAACAATCTTCAGGGTATTCTAAGAACATTTGATACACAACCTGTATATACGTTGCCAATGGACATAGTCTTAGTGCACCTCTTCATTGATCTTCAAAGTGGCTGAAGGCGTTGTTCATAAATTATACTCAATTCTGAAGTAGCGATGTAAGCTTATCTAAAGTAATTGACTTTCTTGGGCCATGCAGGAAAAATGGATGAGCTATCGAAGAACGTGCGGCTTCTGGAACTTCAACAGGTAGGCATTTTGAACTTGATTATACTGCACTAGTTAGCTTCAATGATTAACGCTAACAAACAATAATAAAAAATAAAATGAGCCTAATTCTTATTGTTAGGTATAACGTTTTACCATCTGAGGGTTAGGTAGACCTAGGCCTACAAGTTTTCTTTTCGTTTGCTATAATCTGAAATTGACCATGTGTAGAACTGGTAACATTATTTTGTACAATGTAGCATTCTTTGTCCTATATATCGGCTGGTTTTCGTAATTATGTTTCAGAAGCGATTGGGATTCCTTTGGGTGTTCGGTGCTATCGACGAATAAAACTCACACGATCTGCAGTTGTAATCATCTGACAAACTTCGCCATTTTGATGAGCCGAAATCCTGTGGTGATCTTATTAGATATTAAATTTGTTGTAGCAAGCCATGATAATTATTCGAATATATTTTGCTATTTATTTACTGCATCTAACGCACAAGCAAGTTAAATAGACCCTACTCCGAATCCGAGTAAGCGCAAAACTATAATTATAGAATTTTTTATGAAAATACCATTCATGGCAATCTAGTCAGAAGCGCTCCAAGTCCAACCACAGTTTTCAAGTTCTTGAGGAACATTATTATTATATTAAAAGTTATTAATATAAATTACTATTCTGACACATTAAAATTTGTTTTATGTTAATCTTGCAGTACGACACAAAGTTGTCGCTCATTTCAATCATCGGTTGCAGTATTTCAGTCGCTGCTCTCCTTCTTACCGTCATTATCTACGCCTTTACTTGGAAGTAAGTTGCAAAAGCAAACAACTGTACTTTTAAAGAATTGTTGTCGACATTTTTTTGTAATTTTTTCTCTCTCAGTGTAATGCAAGTTTTGTAGGCTAATTCAAGAGTTTTAAACTAATCGAGAGTTTTTGGCCTGCATTAATAGCCTACATACATTATATAATTATATCTATCTTTACTTTACAATCACAATGAAGCAATGTGAATTGTGGAATGTGATAAGAATTGGATTTTGTCTATGATTGTTATATAGGCGTATTCTAAACTTGTTCCTCTCACAACGCATTTAAGTAATAATAATGGTTTCCTTTTTATGTTTTCTTAACAGGCATGCCAAGTCATCCCAGTCAGCACTTCTTCTTAATCTCTGCATCGCGTTGATCATTGCTTATATCATCTTTATGGCAGGAGCAGACAAAGTCGAATTCAGTGGACACTCCACGGTATGATAACACTTTTATACGGGAACGCCTTTTAGTATTAGGCTAAGCTTAATATTGTCCTCACAGTGATGCGCAGTCGGTTGGTGCGGTTTCTTCTAGCATTGTCATTTGATTTAGTCCTGACCTCTGATGAAAATACTTCTTCTGTGTAGGCCTACGGAGTTAATTATTTCTACACATTATTTCCAGCTAACTTTGAGATTAACGCGCGATGACTATAAAGAGGAAAACCTATCAGTGCATCGCTAAGTTGAGTTTTTAATGTAAAAGGAGTAGGTTAAAATCAGCACAATACTAGACTACAAGAGTTATTATTCTGCTGTGGGCTAATTCAAGAGATTTACAGGTCAACACCACTTAATTTCTGATCCGCTGAATGTCTTTTTAAGACAACTCATGTTGAAGCAGTATTTCAGTAAGCCTATAGGTCGAAATACTATAATAATTAGCCTATAGGACAGGATGTTATGCGGTCTGCTGTAGGTCGGCTGCACAGTCGTTGCTGTTCTGTTGCACTACTTCTTCCTGGTCGCTTTTTTCATCATGTTGGCTGAAGGTGTCGATATGGTGTTATACATCTTCTTTGTCTTCCACGTCAGACGAACCAGAGAAACCGTCATGCTCATTGCCTCCGCTTGGGGTAAACATAATTATCGTTTCTGTTTTTTAGGTTGCTATATTTTGATGATTTGAAATACATCATGAATGCTACTATGATCAAATTCTTCAGAGAGTTTTCTACTTTCGAACTCTCTTCATTGATTTATACAGTGTTATCTTTCTCCAATTCACTCCTTCTAACCCACTTCGTCTCTACGCGACACCTCTGATGAGTCAGTGCATCGTTGTGCACTCCACATCAAACCAATAAAGACATTCTGGTAGAAATATAATTGAGGAGAATTGTAATTGATGAAGGAATTAGTCTTTCGATGGAAATGTGCCATATTGCTCGCATAGATCAATACAACAAAAGAATGATCAATGCAACAATACTTAATTACATGTATTGTATTTGCTAAAAATGGTGATGACATCTTTGTCTGTTCTCTTGAGAATGAGTTAACTTGGCTAATGATTGCATGGTTATTGTCTTTTTACCAAGGGATGCTTAGTGTCGCCTAGCTCATTAACTGGTAATTGTGTATTTATTTAGGAAAGTTTATTGCAGCTTAGCTTTATTGATAACCCGGGATTTCAAGTTGTCTTCAGACAACGAATATCGTATTGTATGGCAACTCTATATTTATAGACTTTATTATGACTTAACTCACATGCCGATTGGTAATTATTGCTTCTACTATTACTTTGACTCGAATCTATCTGATTCTATTATTTTTGCGTTATATATTTTTGGTGTTGAATGTTCACGTTTTCTGATCTGTTCAGTTCTACCGATGGCCATTGTGGGCGTGTCTCTCGGAGTTACTCAAGTTGAAGGATATGGCCATGAAAAAGCGTCAGTAACTTTTTGAATCATAGTCAATATCAACACAAATTTCAAACCCCGATGAATAACGACTTACATCACACTTTTGTTTTAGTCTTTCAAAAGAACATCTCGTTTAACAGACGCGCTTCCTAATGTTTCTGTTTAGATTCCTGAGTATCATTGTAGGCTTACATCTGGACAAACGGATTGTAGCAATGAGCCACACGTAGAAACAATCAATTATAATATTCAGTCATTCACTCATTTAAGCCAAGATTGTCTGCGCAGAAACGCTGTTGACGTTTGCTTGGCAAAAGACACATTTTTCAGTTGAATAAAATATGTTGCAGAATTACATGTACATACAATAGACCGATTTTCGTGGTTGCAGATGTTGGCTGTCGATGAATAACGGTCTTATCTGGGCCTTCATTGGCCCCGTCATTTGTATCATTGTGGCAAGTACTCCACCAGAACTATTCAGTAATTTTAGCCTAAACGATCCTGCAGGCTAGAACATAATTTATTATTGATAACGTTTTCTTAAATTCACGAATCTGCATTTCTTAGTGAACTAAATTAGGGTTCTGGCAATAATATAAATTCGAAAGGAAATCTGTGATCGCCTACAAACATGAGCGTCATGACTAAAACAAGACTCTAATTCATATAATTATAAGCAGAAAGATAGGCCTATGATAAGAAAATGATATTTTATTACTGAACCGTTCTCTAAATGAATGGGTTAAGGCTCAACAAATGCACCGTTGCAAATACATTGGTCTAAGCCTTATTACTACTAAAAAATTGCAAAATCCTTTCGGCAATTGCAACAGATAAGCAATAGCTTAACAGATCTTCGGGATACTCACATTAATTGCACCTTTCTTTCATGAGCCACCACTTTGCATTTAACATTGGCGCAGAGAGAGCTTGAAGGGGCGCTATAACAAGTGCACATACAAACAAACAAACAAATATAAAAATTAATAGTGTAAATATTAGCCAAGGGTCTGAATTATTGCCGTGCAACGTGTTGTGTGTTTCTATCTGGAAAATATTGTTCTAACTGGATTCATCTTTTAAACAGATAAACCTCGTCATTCTGATAATCATTCTGAGGTTGATATCTAAGAAGAAAGCCATACTTGCTAAGAACTCAAGAAAGAGAGAAGAGATAAGGTAGACAGTCTTGCATAATAACACCTCTGCTATCTGTCACAATTTTACATTTGCTCAACTCATTTATTGAAATTTTCTGCTTTGCATGAACTTGTTTAAGACCAACGTACAAGCGTAGGAAATAGATACTTTATTGCGGAACAATCTAGCAAAGTATACTATCCCTTCCGGTGGCCCGCGGAACCAGACTAAAAACTATATTTAGAGCATGAAGCCAGCGTAGATCACGTGACTGCGCCAGACCCTGTACTCATACAACTACTGCGCTCTGCATCGCTTCCATGGCATGGCGAATATCGGGGTTCCGCAAATGCATTGAATATTTCTAAATAGGTTAGTAAGTTGATTTGACAATCTTTCCGGATTTGTCTGTATATGGAAAATAACATCCTATGTTGCTCAACATTCAGTAAAAGACTGTTAAATTGCAAAAATCAATTGACTAACTTTAGCTAGATTACCTATTCGCTGAAGTCTAAATGCATATGAGCTATCCGGTGTTGGAGATAATCCTAATTAATATGTCATGTTCGCGTGTGGGACTGTGGGTGTGTTTATTTGAAGGGCGACGATTTGGAATCTGTCGGTGATGTGTCCCGTGCTTGGCCTTGGTTGGCTCTTTGGCGTCTTCTCCGTTTCCTTCGACCACGTGGCTTTCCAATATGTCTTTGTCATCGCCAACTCACTGCATGTAAGTTCGTCTCTGTTTGCGTTTTCCTTTAATACATATTCTATGTACTATGTTGTATAAAAACGTTCATAATGATAATAATTTATTATCATAGACTCATTAAATTAAACTCATCGAGTTTGAGTCCCATCTAAGGTTGAAGTGACACCGCTGTATAACAATCAGGCACATATGCAATTTGCTTCGATTTCAAGAAGTGTCTTTCTCTTTAGTTTGTCTTTGTTTGCTTCTACAGGGACTCCTCATCTTCGTCATTTACGCACTTTTCCATAATAAGGTAAGTGAACTCGTTACAATCATCCGGCATTTAGTTGCGGGTAGATTCCATAAACAAGAAAGTCAAGGCACATGTGAACGTATGTAAGATGTATAGTAGGCCCTATGTCTGAATGGTGGGACAAAAAGACATCCGTGGGTTTAGCAAACTTTCCAATTATCAAGTAGGCCTACTTCCATAATAAATGAAAATGAATTATGTGCAGTGCGGTTTTGAAACTCTTAATAATGATGCGAATAATTTTCGGGATGTTCGTAAGCTATTCACTGGAACCAGCTAATTTTCAATTTCTATGAGCATCAATTTTTAGAGTCTATGTATTTGTTCATTCTTGTACTAGTCGGATAAGATATTTGTTGAACGGTAATCGAGGGGTTAAAGGGTAAATAGTTTTGGACTTCAAATCAGTCTACTATTGCATTTGTTACATAGTTTCAAATTCACTTCGAGTGTCTAAGGACATTGCAAGAAATCGTTTGAGATGGTTCTTGCTGTTTCTTTCACGTTGAAGGCGCTGGGAGATATAGGCTGTTGCGTGTTAATATTTAATACTAATCCAGGTTTATTATAAAACAAGAGTAATCGTCCATAAAGTCCATGTGACACGAGACTCTAGTCCAGAGCTAGGCAGAGAGTACATAATACCACATAGAGTATACACTAACTTATCACGTAACATAGGCCGACCCTAAAATGGTTCCTGAATTCTAAATGCATTGTGCATTCTTAGGCCATGTTGCTACGACTTATTAGTAAGGATTGATCATAGTTATATTTGCCTTTTAGAAAATGAACGAGACGATTTCCGCCGTCTATTCGCAGTATCGTAAGACTGATTCGAGTGTCTCCAACCACATGAATTCATCACAAGAGCATTCTACAAACTCGACAGCAAACATTCGGACAACACGACCAAGTCTACAACCCAAGAGCATCGACTCGGATGAGTGCGACACAAAAGCAGCAGTATCCACCCACAACAGTGGTCTGAAGGACAGTTTGCTGGAAAACAAGGCAGATATTCATCAAGAAACATCTTTTGACCATCGATGATTCTGACACCTTTGAGTCAACGTACGAAAGCGAGCGAGAAACCATATTAAAACAATATATTATACAGTCAGCAGCATGGTGAAAATGACGCAAGAGAAGCCTGAATATACCAGACATTAATTTCTTATACAATACTTATGAGACTGAATGATGGGAGGCTTCATTTACTCTAGGAGAGTCGAAATAAATAAATCAACCACATAAATGTGTATAGCGTCCATTCAAGATCTCTACTCAGAGGCTCTCAAAGTCTCAATCTACATGTAGGCCTATAAAGACAACATCTCTCTCAATTATACATTATATATTTACATGTACCAGGGTCCTCTATAACCGCAATATCCAAGTAATCAAGGAATTATCAAGGTAGCCTAAGTATTAGCTATTGGCTTTTGCCGCTTTTCTTGGCATGTGTTGCCAAATAGGGTTGACTTGCTGATTATGATTGCAACTACGTAATTGTTTTATTTTAACAAATAGCCTACACAATAGTATACACATCACTATCATTTGGTGCGTAAAGATAGATTCATTTTCACAGGAAAATATTGGTATTTCTTTTATGATTGTCATCATCAGACTTTGATGCAGTGTTAGTCAACATTGGTTTGACATCAAAATAATTATCAATATCCACGACTTCACTGATTTCCCGTTTCTCAGCGCATCTTCCGTCGCTATATTTTTTAGAAATGACAGATCACGGTAACAATAGCAAGTGCTGCCCAATTGAAATAGATTGAAACGCTTAAGTTATGCTGAAAAATGTCAAGCAACACACGACGTAGACGTTGTATGATATGAATGTTGGTTTAGCCTACCGAATAAAATGTTATGTTAATACATAGTTCAATCTCCCAAATGTCTGAATATTAAAAGCTAATTTCCTCGTGTCTTTCCTTCGTCTTCGTTATTACACCGTGACGCTTGAACACTGTGGAAGATAAATTTCTGTTTCTCTAGAGCTTCGTCTCGAAACTGTCGGAATCGTCAAAGCTTGCATTCTGTGTTCCAATGCTGCAGTACAAATTTTCCTGCCTTCCCTCTCCTTCACGCAGCACCTGCACCGTTCCTGGAACGAAGACAGGTATATCTGGTTGTTTTGTCGGCTGCTCTTGAACGGAAGACACTTTAGTGGTGACGCTGAGGTCCGACTTAGGAGAGCGACCAATGTAGGTTGAATAGACGGCAGAAATCTTCTCGTTTATTTTCTGAAAACGCACATAGATATGTTAGTCAAAGCATTATAATGGCAAAAGCATGCACTAAAAAATAGGTTTTGTTCAGAGTTAATGTCATACTGGTTAGTTATTTCTTAACGAGCAGTGACCGTCGCAATACACTGTCATGTCCTGGCTTCAAATACACAGTTCGGATATAACACAGACAGTCGCAGCAAATATCAAATTACCTTGCTCTTGTGCAAGACTTGTTAAAATTAATGACTAATTGTGTTGTATTGTACCCAGCCCACTTAATACTGGCAGCAGAGTTAATTTCGTAAACGTCCTCGAAAAGTCATACAGGCCTATTATTATGCTTTAAGTCTATATTATCTATAGGCTAGAGCCATTTGGGGAACCCTGCAAAAGTGGACTCAAAGCTAGATGCGATGATACAATTATCTGAATTAATTTTCAAGTAGATGACGTTCGAAGCAACACGCAGACGATGCCGTCAATATCCTTAATGCATCATAGTAAGACCACTTCTTCTCTAACTTGCCCGTCTGTAAAAGGTAAGAATGCCTCTAAAATCGGATCCCGATTGATAGCAAGGGGAACGCTTACCTTGTTATGCAGGAGTGCGTGGAAGATAAAGATAAGCAATCCCTGCAAAAAACGAAAAGTGTGATTGGTATAGAAATTATGGAAGCACATCCTTTCAGAGGACTATGTAGCCTAATTTATTTCACCGCAGCTGATTTGTGGACTTGGCATGAATTTAACACTGTGGTGTCATTTTGAAGCCTCATGAAGTGTGATCATCGAAAGAAATATGTCTACGTTACAGAATTTCTTTTGGGTGCTACAAAGCAATGCTTTAACATAGTAGTGCCAGACATTTTCTTCATCATCATCATCATCAATTCCACCTTTAACTAGCGCCTGGCATAGAGTCAGCGTCGTACTCGCCGATGCTATGTTAAGTAATCTTGTTGGAACACAGATAGTCTTTGTATAACGTGACGAAGAAAAGCGATGATTAACATTAGTGATCTCACCTGCAGCGAGTTAGTGATGACAAAAAGATACTGGAAGACAACAGAATCGAAGGCAATAGAGAAGACGCCAAAAAGCCAACCAAGGCCAAGCACTGGACAGGTAACAGCCATGTTCCAAATCGTCGCTCTTCAACAATGCGTAAACGTAGTAATGATTACACACGGTCGGTAATAATCTTAAGCACCATGCATATACGCTTAAAATGCAACGAAGTCGCCGTTTGAAGCACAGTTGATATCTATCTATCTATCTATCTATCTATCTATCTATCTATCTATCTATCTATCTATCTATCTATCTATCTATCTATGCAATTTATATAGCGCCCCTTCAAGGATTCTACTCAGAGGCGCTCCCGACCCAGGCCCGGTCAAAAAGAAAAGTCTTGAGCAATCTATAGAATGTGCCAGAGATGTTCCGAGGTTGGGAACGCAGGTTAGAGGGAAGATCATTCCAGATGGAAGGTCCAGTGACCGAAAATGCCCTATTCTGCCTAGTGGCTGTGCGGGCATAGGGAACCATGAAGTCACCTCGAAAGGCCGAGCGCAGAGATCGGCGATCCACAGTAGTTGAGGTCAGAATGAAGAGTTCACGAAGATAAAGAGGTGCTGTTCCCAACACGCAGCGCCAAGCAAAGGAAATAACCCTGAAGTGGATGCGAGACTGAACTGAACGGGAAGCCAATGTAGGACATCACGAATGTAGTCCGAGATATGACCAAACTTAGGGACACCACCCACCAAGCGTGCAGCCGCCCGCAGGACCCCCTCCAGACCACGCAACCGAACCTGAGGAAGGCCAAATTAGAGAGAGGAACAGTATTATAGACAAATTAAACAAATATTAATTCTATTATTTTAATCACTTACTCGGTTTATCACAATGAATTGCACTGTGGACTCTAAATATAAACAGACAGTTTGATCAAAGTTACCAACCTCATGAGCTTATTTCAAAATGTGTTATTGTTATCGTCTTTCACATGTTAACGTTGCTCACCTCATTTCGTCTCTTTGCTCAACGTTTTTAGACAAAAACGATCGCTTCTGAGACATCCATCGTAGAATGATAATCAGGATGATGAGATTCACCTGTTCAAAATCATTCCAGCAAATCCAGTCAGCATTATGAGGTTCTTAGTGGGAGCAAAATAATGTATTGTAGCAGCATGTTATGACTGCCATGGCTTAACATCGCTTCTTTGCCATAGTAGGCCCTTCTACATGTATGTGGAATGACCTCCCTCCGTCTATCCGAAGTAAGATCTTGTAATTCGGGGTGTCATCTTCAGCCCTTCGCTGTGGGCTGCAGCTTTGACTAAAATATAACGAATGGATTAGTTTACAACATAATGCAGATGTTTTATTTCTCTTAAAATGCCATCCAGGGCAATAGGGTTTGCTGACGACCACGCATTTTGCAATTTATTCGTGGGAAATCTACAATTATTTTATTCTAATCTACAATTGACGAAAATGCAAGATCATTCTTCAAACTATAGCCTACAGTCGTGCGTTTTATAATCTGTTGCTTTGGTGGTCAATTAATATTATTAGACTATAATTGATGTGAAGGTAAGATGTTCTGGATGCCTAGGCCTACTTACTGCGATAATACACAGAACCGGACCGATGAAGGCCCAGATGAGACCGTTCGCAGCAGACAACCAACACCTGCAATCATGCATAGCATACAATGTAGGCCTACTATTACTATGAATAATACGTATCAATAATTATTATCATTCTGTTTATTACATTTCCGCTTTATTGTCTAGTATGAATAATCCTTAATTAACCGACCGATTGTACAGGATTTCCCATACCAGTCACTGTAACACTCTGGCCGGTAAAGGTTAAAGCATAGTCTATAAATAGACTATAATGGTATGCTCTCATTGCTCATTGTTATATTAAAGAGTATCAAATGATGGCAAAGATAGAGGTAAGTAGGTCTAGCTCTAGCAAACGGGCCTGCGGATACTTCCCTCAAGGGTCTCTCGTTCTTACTATAGCCTCTGACGAAGACCCATCGCATAGGAGAGCAATGCAGCATTATGCCAACCGTAATTGTCACGAACCACATCAAATTGGCAGTCCCGAGAACCCATACGAACTCAGGATCCGAAATGTATAAAACAACAGTAGCCTACTGTCTTGCCTTAATTTTCAGAAGGTTAGTATGACAGGAAAACAGACATTTCTCAATACCCAGAATATCTAGAGTGTGAGGAACCCTTACGAAACCTTTTAGAAGAGGATAAGCATACCGATGATACCCCGGAAATGGGTAAGATAAAATTAAAAGCAAACCATCGCGAAGAGTATAGGCCTAATACTTTGAAGTAAATAAATTATTAATAAATTTCAGTTTTATTCCAAGCTGTCATTCAAATTTATTTAAGCGCAAAGAAAAATATTCAGATTGTTCCATGGCACCAGTGAGATTTTAACACCGTGAAAATTTAAAATTATTTATTTCCTCCTATTTTTGGTTTTACAAATTTTTCATTCGTTTAAGTTTTATAGCTACAAATAGTTCGTTTCAGCTTTGGTCTAGATACAAGCTCATGGCTGACCTAATCTTTCCTCCATGAATTAAATAGGCTGCCATGACATACTACTTCAGATTGTATTGCATTGAAAGTTGAAGGCGTACAATTGTTGTTTGCGCCAAAAGACTTTTCATCTGAAGACAAGTCAGTTATGTTTCATGATGCAGTCCAGCTTTGCTGTGTAATGTCAAAGGTTGTTTGCAAATAGACTTATTAATTTGGCTGATGATCGACTATTTCACTGATGGTAGCCGCTTGCAGCTGACTGGACAATGGAAACACAGACTAGACAAAATAATAGACTGATCGATAGCTCGTTTTAAGGCTTGAAGAAGGGCGAGAGATATTAAGTGCTCAGTTTCACCTGACCCTTGTGTTTATGATGGAACTTATGATTAAAAGAATTACTTACGCATATCTGTCACCGTATCCTTCGGCTTTGGTGGATCCAAGAGAAATAACCACAATGATTAATGGCAGGGCTGAAAAGTAAAACAAACAAATAAACGATGAGCCATAAGTAAAAGTATGTTTATCACGAACTTTAATTATGTGTGATGGCTGACAATGTTCTAATTAGACCGGAGTGAGGCGATCACCAACAAATTCAGGCACACTAAGCTTAGCCTATACCTTGCAACATTCATCTAGTAATTATAGATCTACTTGTCTTGTCTTGTCATTAAGAGTCTTCGATTTAAGATGGTTTGTCACGAAGATTGGCATCACCTTTAACCGTTAGTCTGCAGATGTAGGCTATCTTTCCTCTTTCGTCATCTGTATTTGAATCGTAGTCAAATCTGTCCGAAGTTCCATCTATTCGTGTGCAAAATATTGTTAGGTTGTGGCACATTTTATAACAATTTGTCAACTTTAAAATTGATGACAAAAAATTCTCTCTATGCATGTTCGTCCTGTCCATCGATATAATTTTCTTTGCGACAGGACTACATGGCATGAAACGTTCGCTAAAAATGTAGCTTTATTGTAAGTCAAGTATAAATTAAACCTTCACGATCAAAAACTATGAAAGGCCTATGTTTAGTTGTTTACCCCAAGCGGAAGCAATGAGCATGATGGTTTCTCTGGTTCTTCTGACGTGTAAGACAAAGATGATGTAGAGCAACAGTTCAACACCTTCAGCCAACATGATGAAGAATGCAGCCAGGAAGAAGTAATGCAACAGAACAGCAACGGTTTTGCAACCGACCTACAGACCAATAATTAAATCGTTTATTCACATTGCGATGCAATGCAACACAGCCAACATATTTTCCGTAATAATTATAAAAAAGCGTTTTTCGCCATCTTAAACTACATTAAATCGATTAAACATTCTTGGCAACTGGCAAACTATGCTACTAATATTCTCTTTATTCGACAATCCCCTTGACAGACCGAAACCGGTTACAGTGTACTGTAACAGTTATGCAGTTTAAACAGTTCCCAAGAACGCTGATCACAGACTACACATCATCATCATCATCATCATCATCATCATCATCATCATCATCATCATCATCATCATCATCATCATCATCATCATCATCATCATCATCATCATCATCATCATCATCATCAATAAATTTATTGGTCATACCTTGGAGTATAGCTTGTCGTCGACTTTGTCCGCTCCTGCCATGAAGATTATATAAGCGACAATTAATGCGACGCAGAGATTAAGCAGGACTGCTGCCTGGGTTGATCTGGACTGCCTGTAAAACACAAACATGAGAACACGAAATTAATTCTTTCAGCTCATTAGGATAGTCAGTAAAGTCATCCTTGATTAACATAATAACAGTCTTTGTTATGATTAACATAATAACCGTCTTTGCTATGATTAAGAATTAACGGTCTTTCTTTGTTATATCAATATCAAGATTGCAATAACCGGAGTGACATACTATGTGATCCTTGAAACGCACAGAAACGATCAGTGACAGAACATTTCTTCATAGCACGTAAATCTTGACTGCTAGTTTCAATTTACTTCGGCTGATAGCAACATGATATTCAACCTCTTGTATTAGAATCACTACACCTTGACGCGTAATGTTTCAAAATGGAACTTTGGGGCCATAATAATTATGATTTCCGAAATTTTTTACAAAGAATCACGTAACTTACTTCCAAGTTAAGGCGTAGATGATGACGGTTAAGATGAGAGCAACGACCGAAATGCTGCAACCGACGATTGAAATGTGGGACAACACTTTATCGTACTGCAATTTTTTTAAACAAATCACAGATACTGTAGTGTTTGCAGCCTACCGTAACGCATTTCTGTATTTCACAAATGGAATAATGCTTTAATATGACAACGCAGGTCGTAAGCCTACATTGTACAATGTACATGTATAGGCCTACACGACATTCACAAGTGCTAGTAAAAGGCAATGTTTTTTTTCAAAATAATTTTTTTTTGCATTTCACAACCTGATTCAATATTGAGTTTAGGCCTGTACTTTTACTGGAAGGTTCAAGTTTTGTAAACTCTTGAATATGCAGAGCAGGAAATTAATAGCATGGGTGTTTTTCACAGACACGATCAGTGACACGTAAATTTCTCACTTTCACTTAGTGTATAATTAAGGATTTAGTGCAAAGAGATTTGCTACAATCCAAAAGGTAGGAGTTAAGACAACAGGTTACATTTTTCATGGGGCCATTTACTGCACCCCTCATGTCCCTATGTGTAGCCGTGCCTGCTCTGTAAATTCATGAAACTAGTTAAGTGACTGGACTTTTAGTGAAAAATAATGAAACGCTCACCGCAGGATACAGGCTAATCAAAAGAGCAAAGTTACTCAAATGATAACAGCTACAGATCGTATGAGTTGAATTCGTCGATGTCACCGAACATCCAGTGGAATCCCAATCATCTCTGAAATATTCGTCAACTAATTAATCAGAATGAAAATGTAGACAATATGAACCTGATCAAACAGTAATACAATGTCTGACATGTGAAACACAATCTTAAGAATGGTGGCCGCCTGCCTGTAACAGTAAACTACCACCACATGTGATAGATAAAAAAAACTGCTTGCGATGACATTTCTTACTTATCTATCCTCTGTCCCCCTAGGTATCCGCCCATGATATTAATATGACACTTCCATATAATATTATGCCAATGTCTTTATTGGATAACGAAAAAATAAGTCGCTACTGGACAAACTTAACAATAAGTGAACCACTACGACACAAAGTCATAATTATCTACAGGTTAACTATATTATAATGTTGCCAGTGTCTTTTGTTCTGTCAGTTTTAGACTTTTAGTGTAGACTTAGGCCTACCTTTCGAAATTCCAGGAGGAGCACTTTCTTCGAAACCTGACGCTTTCTACCTGCACGTATCAACGACATTAAACTTTAGTGTTTTGCTACTTCAACACATGGGCGCCCGCACATCATCATCTTACTACTGCGTGCGAATCCAACTTTGTAAGGCGCCTTTAAAACGGCATGGCTGTGTTACGGCGCCAGATAAATTATCATTATTATTATTATCATTATCATCGTCATCATCATCATCATTCATCATCATCATCATCACCATCACCACCACCAACACCACCACCACCACCACAATCATCATCATCCTCGTCATCTTCATACTCATAATCATCCTCACCATCATCATCATCATGACGTTGTCGCATAGTATAACGAGCGTTGCTCAAGTTGGATATTATATACTGTACCTCGGTATGCCGAAATGTTATAGTAACTGGACGCTTTAGTGTTTCGTCCGTCTTCAATCCGTCAATTGAAAACGACAAAATTCTTGATCTGATGGCATCATCTTCTCTGCGTCAACAGTTTCGCACAACTTACTATACATGTAGGTTTATAATTCAATTAAAAGAACACCAATTGCAATCTGACATCTTGATGCCTAAGAGATTTTGGAAATCAAATATGAAAACAAATCTCACACGTAACACTCAAAGTGTCTTTTGAGGGTTTCTTTAAAAAAATAAAACAGTGTTCGAGTATTAAAGGGCTGTTATGCGTACCCGTGCTACCCAACCCGACCCGCACCCGCGGGTATATTGTATTGTATTGTATATATGCATTTATAAAGCGCCTCTTACAGACTAGATAGCTATTCAAAAGTATTTATGAGCTTGTGACTTGATGCATAAACTCCTCTCTGCAGTCCGTTTATCCGCCACGTCATTACCCAGACTTCATTATAGTTTAATAATTATTCTCAGCAGGAAAATAGACATGCAACACTCAGCATGTAGGCCTAGTTCTAATAATAATAAATACGCTGATGAAGTACCGCGGGTAAAACCGGTTACACCCGTTTCCGTGGTGACCCTACCCGTAACCGACCCGATACGAAAAATGCGTACTCGACCAACGCCGCCTGTACAGTATCCCGCGGGTAGGAGGCAAACCCGCAGACTACAATCGTGCATGTGTTTGTAGCCTACAGTCTACATGTAACTGACTAGTTTCTGCCATAGTCCTCGTTACAACCTAATACTACACTGTATATAGTAGATATCATAGCTGCAATAGGCTACTGGAAAGCAGCTTACTTCTTATCTTGTGGAAGGTAATCGTTAATGGTTGAATAATACGAGCCCCACAAATTCAGAGTTTGCAGACCTTGTGCCTCAAAGCCTGCAAAAACAGACACACAGTGTGATTCAAGCGCCTTCGTGAGGTTATTGTAAGGCGCTATATAAATGTTCATATACATACATACATACATGCATACAGAAGGAGGTCTTTTTTAAAACAGGGAACTTTGGAATCGGCTCTCTCCATTGACACGTTCTTTGTTATTAACTGTTAGCCAAAGCACATCTTGTGGCTGTCTCAAAACAATATAGACCTACTTTCTTTCCTATGGGTCTTTCGCACTGGGAACGCCTCTTATTTTTTGTGTGCAATTAGAGAGGCGCTTTATAAATTCATAGATACAATAGATTTACAACACAAAACTCTTATGACACAAAGCTACTTAAAGCATTCTACAAACTCGCAAGTGGTGACACTTGTAGTACCTCGAAAAGTGTTAGGCCCACTTACAGAAGAACAGTATGTTGTTCTTAAGCAACTCTGACACCATTCGCTGTAAGTGTGCGGTAGTCAGAAGGAATTTCTTAGACAAAAAAACATAGGGCCTACCATAGAATGCTTTGTAGCGGCAGTATTATAGAATACCTAAGAAGTGGTACGAAATGATTTTCTATACTTACTGCTCTCTAGTGCTTCCACAGGTATTGATATTTTGTCATCTGAATCTGAGCGACTTGGAAAATCGAGTTGAAGAGGTAGATTGGATCTGTCCAACGACCATGCTTCTAAAACTGAATCGAAAAAGCGGATTGGAATTTGTATGTGGTCGGATAAACTCGCTAGATGGCTCCTGTTACAGTAGGCAAGCATGTAGGCTATACAGAAAATCATAGGGTATCTTTGTTGGTTCTGTTCATCTGTTCATAATAGCGTTGGATATTAGGCTATTCTCCTGACGAGGGTTCGTAGTTACGCTGAACCTTTAGAAGACTTCTATTACATGTACATTGACATGTATACTGCCGTGAAAAGCCAAAACGCAGTAACTATGACTCTTATAGTAAGGGAGTTACTGCACGTACTGTGTTTTGGCTTTTCACGGCAGTATAGGCCTACCATTATTTTGTGCAAATCATTATGATTTCAGACTTTCTCATGAAGATAATTGGTCAGCTTTCTGATGCGCAAATTATAATGATTATTATAGCCTAATTGTAACAGGTCGAATCTTCTATCCTAATTTCTCGCAGTGCGGTTGCAGGCGGTTCAATAAAGTACATACCTACTTACTTACTTAATTAATTAATTAATTAACACTTTGTTAACCTCTAGCTCCAATTCATGTAATTCCGTTTTCTTACCCAAATTATCTGCTTTGATTCTGTTGTCACTCATGTTAAGCGTGGATAGACTTCGACCGCAGACATCAACTGAGAACAAAATTGCCGTTGCCGCAGTTCTATTGATCTGCAATTCAATATGCATTGGACACGTCACACATTCCTATAATTCTCTGGGTTTCATGAATATGTATTTTTTGATTAACATAATCATATCTAATCTAATGAAATAACGTTTTAATAAAGCAGCATACAGGATCATTGGATTAGTGATTCAAGTGATTTATAGAAGCAAGGTAGGCCTATTGCAGGTTGTCTATTCTGTTAGTAATAGGGTTTGTCTTCTGTAATGTTGGACACTTGACGCGGGAGACACATTCTCATAATTCCCTGCGTTTCATGAAAATAGGCCCTATGTATTTTTGGACGAAACATAATCATATGATATCTAAACGAATGACTCTCATTGAAAAACATCTTCTGTTGATGGCTTTCAACGACTCCAATCAGAGATGCTAAGAAGTTGTAGGCCTGCGTGGTCCATAATATTATCTCTCTTTCACTACATCACTCCGAAGTGATTTTAAAACACACAAATGGCGAACCCATTTGAGAAATTATTTTAAATCAGGAGCTACATATCCATTTTCTTGAATTAACTTCCGTAGGCTACACAATTCTTGAGTGATCATAAAATGTTATCGGAATTTTATATAGCGACTGTCTTATGGCCTCGACCCTGAGGGTGAGATCCTTCACCACCGCTCGTCCGTTTAAATCAGCGGTTCCCAACCCGTGGCCCGCGGGCCAAAAGTGGCCCGCCAGGCCTCAGGAAGTGGCCCGCTGCCAGGCCTCAGAAAGTGGCCCTCCATCTCTCAAAGAATTAAAAAATATATACGAAAAATTGACAATTTGGACAGGATAGAACACATAGCCTAATTACTTTCTATTACAAATTATTTTATTTTGACTTCCACAAACAACGTCAAACATTCTATTTTGATTCAATTAGAACAAATTTATATGCTTCTAATTAATTAAATGTTTAGCTTTTGTAGTTTGTGGCCCCCTAATGTTCTTCAACCAAGAAAAAGTGGCCCTCGTGTTCTCCAACTTAGAAAAAGTGGCCCTCAAGTCCATAAAGGTTGGGAACCACTGGTTTAAATGGACGCCACGCCATTTAGGTCCCCGTGGACGGACCGTGTTAGACCGAGATTTTTGAATCTCTGAAATAGCCATCTTCGGGATTCGAACCGCGGCCCTCACGCTCTCTTCTACAGACGCGCGGCCGCCATCTATCTTACCGATGTAGCTAACGCGGACTACAAGCGTGATGAGTTATTAAAGTGAAGTAATCTGGTTTTAAAACTGGAAATAAATGTGACCCGCTATATGATAAGGTACCATAAGTCGGGGTACAGTTTCCCCAGAAATCGCGCATAAAGACGTGAAGGGAAAAAAATTTTTTTTAATCAAATTTGAGTTCTTGGTATTTTTAGCAGCAGGTGAAAAGGACTTTTAAGTTAATAACACTGATAATATTACATAATAGACAACACTGAGAATTGGTCGTGAACCTCTTGTAGGATAAATCGCTCAGAAGCGCTCCCAGTGTGCAAGACCCCACGATACTCATCGATGGAAATAAAGTGGCAATTTCTCATGTTCATCATTATAAGTCGGTCATTTATCATCCGATTTTTATCTGGTTTTCAGCAAAATGTTCAGCTCACTTAGCTGGTTTGTGAAGGCATAATAACTCCAAACCCGACTTATGGTACCTTTTCATGAAGCGGGTCACAAATTGTTTCAAAAGAAAAGTTGTCGCTTTACATCGTGGAGTTCTTTCCACGCTTCCGTGTTGTTCGGTTGAAGAACGTTGCTGATCGCTTCAACAAACGTCTGCGTTGCACGTTTGAAACAAGAAACAAAGACGTAAGGTTGCATTCTGAAGCCTCGAGAATAATGGATGAATCGTGCATATGGCTAACTAATGATTCACAGATGTTTGGTTAGCATAAGTATGCAGGCGCACTCAGGACCACTTTAATAACAGAGGACAAACGTCCAAGGCGACTCTTAACCCTTTCCAGCCGGAATTGTTTTGATACCTATCCTGTTAATAGGGTCACGGGTCACCCCATCCGGCAGGAACGGGTTAAGGCCTGTGCTTGAAAGTTATATAATGTACAAAGTTAATGATTCAAGCCTTATTAAATGATTATAGCCTAATATTACATAGAATTGACTACAATCATTTTCAATTTGAAAATAACAACTGAAAAGCTCAAGTTGTGAATACAAATAATTATAATTATAGTAAATTCCACTGTAGCCTACGTTTTATCATTTCGATGTTTTTTAGACAAAATTTATTCTTGTAAAGCCTTAAGAAAAATGCGGGCCATTGACTGCTCTGTCAAGGGGCCCGAAATTTTCTTGAGTGCAAAAACATAAATTCTGGGCTATGCTCGTTTGCATAATCTATAACAAAATTTTCCGTGATTCAATATTAGGCATACCCTCCGAATTGCGGCAGCATCACTATCTGACTTGCAAGATTGGATGAGTTTATTGCAGCTATAAAATTAGTCATGCGTGGGCCTATCAATTATTTAGAGTTTTTGTGCTTAACAATTAAGCGCGTTGAAATTATTCAGCGCGCTTGTTAAGCACAAAAAGCTCTAAATAATTTATTGTTTAATTTATTTATTATTATTATATCAAATATTATTTGAAAACCGAGGTAGGCCTAGTCAGAATTGGTGTATGGGCCTAAATATAATTTTCTCCTTGTATTTGAAGCCTACGTAGCGGATGAAGTCTAACGTTGGGAAGTCTGACCTTAATTTCCTTTTCGCTTGGGTTGCTTATGTTGCCACTTCTCAGAGCTGCAGCCAATTCGTTTATCCTCATAACCGAGGCGTTGAGATTTCCTGCACTCAATTCTTTTTCGATTCTGTTGGTCAAGGTTGATAACTCACTCGTGATCTCGGCAATAACCTCCGTCTGGTTGTTCGGAGCCTCTTCCTCGAGGCGTCTGACCTAAATAAAAGAACTATTATTCGTCAAACCAGCGCAGAAATGCTGTAGGCCTACTCGATGTGCTGGAATGCTAGGTTTCCAGCATGTAAGCTTAAACCGGGACAAACTATTCAGTCGCTGCTTCTTTTAACATATATTAAAATGCAGTGTTGAAGCTAGGCTACTAGTAGGCTACTTCGCAAAGAAAAAGAGAAATGCTCCAAGATGGCAACGCAGGTTGTAGGTCTACATAGGCCTACACGACATTCACACATTCTATAAGACAATGTCATTTCAAAATAATTTGTTAGTGCATATCGCGACTTGATTCAATATTGAGTTCTACTAAACGTTACACACTCATGGGCGTCCGCAATCACTTTTGAAAAACTTTGTAGGCTAGTAAAGACAGCATTTTCCATGGAACCAGTGCCCCTCTTGCCTCTGTGTGCATTGTGCAAACATGCCTGCTCTGTAAATTGATGACACTAGTTAAGTGATTGGATCTTTAGTAAAATGAAACGCTCACCGAAGGAGGCAGGCTAATCAAGACGGCAAAGTTGCTCAAATGATAACAGCTGCAGATCGTATGAGTTGAATTCGTCGATGTCACCGAACATCCAGTGGAATCCCAATCATCTCTGAAATATTCGTCAACTAAACAGAATGAAAATGCCTACATTAAGAACCAGATCAAACAGTAATACAATGTCTGACATGTTGCAACCGATTTTAAGAATGGTGGCCGCCTGCCTGTTAAACTACCACCACAATGTGATAGCTAACAAAACCGCTTCCGTCGACACTTCCTACAATACTTTATCCAACATTGTTTATTAGCACCATTCATAAACAAGATATATGCCCGATTAGATTAAGTTCCCATACTTTCTGATCTGTTCTCCACAATAAGCTTATACAATGTCCAATGACACTGCTCGTATCCAGATCAAGTTTCTTACTTTAATTCACCGGTCTGGCTTTGGCCTAGCACCCAAGTACCTACTTGATCTCATCCGCTTACCGACTTCAGCATCCTCTTTTCGTCCACCATGTTCGCGCAACAGGTAATATTATGGTCTCCTTGTCCCTCGACCAAGGACTGCCTACAGTGCCTAGCCAAAACTCGAGCTTTTGCCTTCATTGGTCCTGCACTTTGAAAATAATCACCTCTTTCCTTTGACACGTTCTTTGTTATTAACGGGTTCTTAAATCACACCTTTTCGCGGTCTTAAAACTACTTTCTTCTGTCTGGGTCTATCTCACGCAATCTCTGATTGGTATGCATTGTGAGAGACTTTGTGTAACTTTATTAGTTTAGTACAATATAATGTAATGCACAAAAGTGTTGTCATTGTCATAGCCATTGTAATTTTCACTGTCAATCATAACAGCGTATACATATTCTAGCCCGATGTCACTATACATGTACAATGTTGTACATTATACAGCCGTAAAATCATTATACGAATCCAATTAAAGCTTAATACAGTAATTAGGCCACATATATATGAATAATATTGAATATGACACTTCCATTTATGTCAGTATCTTTATTGCACAACGAGAAAAATAAGAAGCTACTGGATAAACCTAACAATAAGTGAACCACTATAATAATAGCCTACATGTTTTATGCTGGGAGATTTTTTCCTTAACTTCAGGCGTGGAACTCAACATTTGACTGTCTCATTTGGACCTGAACTGGTTCAGAGAGATTCCTGAACTGGTTCAGGGAGATACCTGAACTTCAGGCATGGTGCCTGAATATTCGACCGTCCCATTTGGACCTGAACTTGTTCAGGGAGATTCCTGATCTTCAGGCATGGTGCCTGAATATTAGACCGTCCCATTTGGACCTGAACTGGTTCAGGGAGATTCCTGAACTTCAGGCATGGTGCCTGAATATTCGTCCGTCCCATTTGGACCTGAACTGGTTCAGGGATATTCCTGATCTTCAGGCATGTTGCCTAAACATTCGACCGTCTCATTTGGACCTGAACTGGTTCAGGGATAATCCTGAACTTCAGGCACTTTGCCTGAATATTCGACCGTCCCATTTGGACCTGAACTGGTTCAGGGATATTCCTGAACTTCAAGCACTTTGCCTGAATATTCGACCGTCCCATTTGGACCTGAACTGGTTCAGGGATATTCCTGAACTTCAGGCACTTTGCCTGAATATTCGAACGGTCACATTTGGACCTGAACTGGTTCAGAGATATTCCTGAACTTCAGGCACTTTGCCTGAATATTCGACCGCCCCATTTGGACCTGAACTGGTTCAGGGATATTCCTGAACTTCAGGCACTTTGCCTGAATATTCGACCGTCCCATTTGGACCTGAACTGGTTCAGGGATATTCCTGAACTTCAGGCACTTTGCCTGAATATTCGACCGTCTCATTTGGACCTGAACTGGTTCAGGGAAATTCCTGAACTTCATGCATCTTACCTGAAAGTTCAACCATCTCATAAGGACCTGAACCAGTTCAGGCCGGTTGCCTGAATATTCGACCGTCCCATTTGGACCTGAACTGGTTCAGGGATATTCCTGAACTTCAGGCACTTTGCCTGAATATTCGACCGCCCCAATTGGACCTGAACTGGTTCAGGGATATTCCTGAACTTCAGGCACTTTTCCTGAATATTCGACCGTCTCATTTGAACCTGAACTAGTTCAGAGAAATTCCTGAACTTCAGGCATCTTACCTGAAAGTTCAACCGTCTCATATGTAATTGAACCAGTTCAGGCCTGTTGCCTAAAAATTCAGATATGTTACCTGAACTCTTCTGACAGTGTAATTATTTTATCCTTCAATGTTACCAGTGTCTATCGTTGTGTAAATTTTAGGGGTAAAATTAGGCCTACCTGTCGAAATTCCAGAAGGAGCATTTTCTTCTAAATTTAACGTTTTCTGCCTGCAAGTGTCAAAGACATGTAATTATAAGCATTGTAAGCTGAGGAAGGATTGAAGATGTATAATACCAACACAACAGCATTTGAGTGCGAAAACAACTTTGTAAGGCGCCTTTGAAATGGCATGGCTTTGTTACGGCGCCAGATAAATTGCCGTTGTTATTAATTATTTTTGCCCTGAGGTACTTTATTCTCCCAGGGACTTATAAACATTATTATTAACGCTATTAAACCATAAATTTTTATTATTACTATTATTATTATCAATAATAAGAATAATATTATTATTATTATCATTATCATTATTAGTACTATTATTATCATCATTATTACCATTTTTATTATGACGTTGTTGCATAGTATAACGGCGTTGTTTAAGATGATTATTATACTGTACCCTGGTATGCCGAAATGTTATAGTAACTGGATGCGTTAGGATTTCTTTTGTCGTCAATCCGTCAATTGAAAACGACAAAATTCTTGATCTGATGACATCATTTTCTCTACATCAACAGTTTCACACAACTTACAATTATAGGACCATAATTAAAAAGCACCAATCAGACTTCTTGATGTGATTCATTCATTCATTGTTAGAATTTATATAGCGCCCCTTCAAGAAACTGCTCAGAGTCGCTCCCAGCCCAGCCACGACTAAAGAAAAAAGATTTAAGGCACTTACGAAATAAAGATTGACTGGTCAGGTGGATGAGATGGAGGTTAGGAGGGAGGCCATTCCAGATTGACGCAGAGAAGGCTCGGCGCTGTCTGGTAGCTAAGCGATTATTTTCAATTCAAGTCAAATGGATTCAATTATTGTAACCATTAACCATAAACAATAGTCATAGTACAAGATGCTTCACATGATCGGATGGCAACAAGGAAACCGTCTACACCCTTATCCGTGAGGACCCTACCCGTAACCGACCCGATCCGAAAATGCGTACCCGACCCGTGCCAACTCCACCGGTGCGGTAACCGGTGGGTGGTGATAAACCCGCAAACTACAATAGCGCATGTGTTTGCACCAATCTAACTAACTATTTTTTTATCATAGTCCTCGTTATAACCTAATACTATTATAGTAGATACCATGGTTGAAATACTAGACAGCAGCTTACTTATCTTGTGGAAGATAATCGTTAATGGTTTGATAATATGAGCCCCACACACTCAGAGTCTGCAGACTTTGTGCTGCAAATCCTGCAAAAACAGACACAGATTCATACAAAAGGAGGTCAGTTTCTAATAATTATAAGCTTAGGGCTTAATGACAATGGAGAACATTCATCCATTATCGGCCGTGCTCTCTCCATTGACACGTTCTTCGTTGATAACTGGTAACGAAAGCACATCTTGTGGCTGTCTCAAAGCAATAGGTCTATAATAATAGGTCTACTTTCTTTCCCTTGGGTCTTTCGCACTCGGAGCGCCTCTTATTGGAGTGCAATTAGAGAGGCGCTTTATAAATTCATAAATACAATATAACATTCTAACAATTTTGACACAGAAAGCTACTTAAAGTTTGCTCGCTATTAACCTGCAAGAGGTGACAACTGTAGTACCTCGAAAAGTATTAGGCGTACTTGTAGAATACAAGTAAGCTGTTATTAAACAATTTGACACCATTCGCCGAAACGCGCTTTTGTGCGGTAGTCAGAAGAAATTTCGTAGACAACATACCACGGCATGCTTTGTAGCGGCAGCAAACATTATAAAAAGTGGTACCTAAGAAGTTGTACGAAATGATTTTCTATACTTACTGCTCTCTAATGCTTCCGCAGGTATTGATATTTTGTCATCTGAAACTGAGCAACTTGGAAAATCGAGTTGAAGAGGCAGATTAGATCTGTCTAACGACCATGTTTCTAAAACTGAATCAAAAAAGCTGAATCGATATTGTATATGATCACTAGGTTACTCCTGTATGAAGTCATGTAAACTATAATGGAAAAATCAAAGAGTTGGCCTATCTATGTTGGCTCTGTGATCTGATAATCATAGCGTTGGATATTAGGCTACTGCTTTCCGGACGCGGGTTTTTAGTTAGCCTACGCTGAAACACTTCAAATATTTCTTGTGCATTGACAGGTTATTATCACTTTGTTGTGTAAATAATAATTACGATTAAAGACTCCCGAAACTTCTTATTCTGATGAAATAATTGGTCAGCTTTCTGAGGAGCAAATTCTTCCAGACTAATAGGCCCCTAATAGTAATAGTTGGAAACTTCTATGTTAATAATTCTAAATCTGATTTCTTACCCAAATTATCTGCTTCGATTCTGTGGTCGCTCATGTTAAGCGTGGATAGACTTCGACTGTAGACATCAACTGAGAACAAAATGGCTGTTGCCACAGTTCTATTGACCTGCAATTAGATATGCATTGGACACGTGACACATTCTTATAATTCTCTGGGTTTCTTGAATTATGTAGTTTTGACTAACTTAATCAGATCTATTCGAATGACTTATAACGCCTTTGTCAGCTAATTTAATCAGTGCACGCCGATTGTCGTACAGCGACGTAAGTAGGCCAGGTGCAAATTGCCGCGCGGCGTCTGCACAGGTGATTGTCTGGACAGCACGTGACGTCTAGACGAGCGTACGTTAATTGTACAAGAAGGGAGTGGAAGTGAAGAAGGAGAGTTGCGTGTTGAGAGCCGTTGAGATAGGCTGTAAGAGTTGTTGTTGAGTTGCGATAGAGTAGACTGATGAAGATAGTAGTCGTGTAGTTGTTATGATAACGCAAGTGTAGTCATTGTTGTGTTGTTGCTGATCGTTTTACTTTACATCGGATTTTGGAGTATAATAAGAAGAGTTAAACACGTCGTCGTTGTTGGTTAACAAAACAGTGAAAGACTGTAGATTCTTTAACCTAGCCATTTAGCTAATGAAACAGTTATCTAGGGATAGGCCTACGCTACCACGAACTTATACGAAGAAGCTTCCGAAGAGACTGAAGGTCACACGTAGAGAAGAAGAGGGAAAAGACTTGTGACATTTGGTGTCGTTGCGGTGAGATAACGATCCAAGTTGCAGGATAACGATCCAAGTTGCAGGAGAACGATCGTAGTTACGAACGGTGGGTCTACGTGCCAACTTACGAACGAAGGGATTCTATCCAATCAACAGACGTTGTGGAGGAACGGACGCTGTGAATTTATCGAGAAGCCGAGCACACGGGAGAAGCAACGATACATCGAGCATCCGTACGACAGTGAGAAACGACAACACAACGACTACCAGGTAGAAAAACTTGCTTGTCTATTGAAGTGTGCATAAAGAATTGAAGTCAGTCAATTGCAAACATTTGAAGAGTAGTCTACTATTTTATCGAGCATCTGTAAAGTAAAGAAGTAAGATGGAGAAACTTACGGAGAAAAAGCAAGCAAATATTAAGAAAATGTCTACTGATAGACTGATAAAACTGCTAATTGAAGCAGATCTAGACGCAGAAGAAGTCGAACAGATGTCTAGGGAAGAATTGATGAGAAATTTAGCCGAGGTTTGGGCTAAGAAAGAAGAAGAAGAAGAAGGTGCTGTCGGAGGCGTTGCGGAGAAGCCAGTGGAGAAGCCTGAGGCACCGATGTCTATAGAGGCGTTGCTACAATTCATGATGATGAGTAGACAAGAAGAGAAGCAGAAAGAAGAACAACGTAGGCAAGAGAAGAAAGAACGTAAACAAGAAGAGAAGCAGAAAGAAGAGCAGCGCAGACAAGAGGAGAAAGAGCGTAAACAAGAGGAGAAAGAAAAAGCAGAAAAAGCAGATAGGCTGCGACAACAAGAGATAGAAAAAGCAGAAAGGATGAGACAGCAAGAGATAGATATGCAGAAGCAGCAGTTCCAGCTTCAGTTAGAACAAATGAAAATAGATCGTGACGAAGCAGAACGACGAAGAATGGAGTTAATGATAGAGTACGAAAAAGCAAGAAAAAGCGATGAAGAAATACGAAAGCAGCAGATTGAGGACGAAAAGGCTCGCGAGGAAGAAAAAGAAAAGATGCGTTTACAAGAACTGGAGAGAGCAGAAGAAATTCGTCAGGAAGAATTTCAAGCCGGAAAAGACAATTTGGAAAAAGCAGAAAGAGAAAGAGAAGAGCAGATGCAGTTAGAACAAAAGAAACTTGCTATCAAGGAGGCTCAACTTAAAGAAATGGCTATTGAAAAGGAAGAACGCAGAAAACAGTTAGAACTATTACAACAGAAGATAGAACAGGAAGAACTGCGGAGAATCGAAGATCAAGATCGACTGAAGAAGAGAGACGAAGATGATCGTAAGAGCCGAGAAGTATCAGAACAGATTAGGCTCAAAGAAAGTGAGACAATGGTGTCCAAGATTAAGAAGATAGGTGACGCAATGAAGCATGTGTTACCGAAGATGCCGTATGATATGATGGAAGTGCCATTATATTTTGAAACAGTTGAAAATGCATTCAATAGCTTCGCTGTGGAAAAGCAATATTGGGTGAAATTGTTGTTGCCATTGATGACCCCGAGAGCACGAACGGTATTGAATCGATTATCATTTGAGAATTTAGATAAATACGATGCAGTGAAAGAGCACCTGTTGAAGGAATTCAAGTTAACAGCTCGTGAGTACAGGTCAAGGTTTGCAGATGCCAAGAAGACAGCCGAAGAAACGTATACGATGTTCACGGCTAGGCTGAAGAACCTGTTGAATTATTATGTCCGAAGTAGACGAGTGGACAAAGACTACGAGAAGCTGTTTGATTTGTTAGTGGCGGATAAGCTGAAAGAATGTTTACCACCAGGTCCACTGCAGTTTGTCTTAGCAAAAGAGGGCACAGAATGCTTGGAAGCTAGTAATGTTGCAGATCTCGCAGATATACATGTAAACAATCGGATTGGTGTGATGTTCCAAGACAAACCGAAATTTGAAGCATGGGACAATAGTCCAAAGCAACCCAAGTGGAACAAGGATAGCAAAGACACCGGAAGCCAAGCCAAGAGTAATGATGCAAAGAAAGATGATTATTCTGGAAAGCAGTGGTCGCAAGATAAACAACAGTCAACGTGGGACAGACAAGCCTACAATCGAACTCCGCCGCTGGGACGCCCAACAGAAAGTAATGCATCTTACACGCCGTACAACAAGTGGGAGAACAAGGAGCAAAGAAGTTTTATCAAGAAGCGTTGCCACAATTGCAATTCTGATAAACACCTAATAAAACATTGCCAAGCAACAGGAGCGGCAAATCTGAGGAAGAACTTTAGCAGAAGTGCAGAAAATCTTCGAGTAAACCAGATACAAGTGATAAATGCACCTCCTGGTTGGGAAGAACAATGCAACCAAGAAACAGAAGTAAAGTCAGTGATGAAGTGTACGCCGCAGTTCACCATACTGAAAGAAGCGATAAAGACTACTTCCATTGCAGAAAATTGTCGAGAAACAAAAAGTAAAGAGGAGTGTCAACGCATAAAGAAAATATCGTTGCAGCATGTAAATGTGGAGATACGTGGGACTGATGGGCAGCCTGTGCAAGTCGAGGCGTTGATTGACTCGGGGACCGAGATACCAGTAATCAACGAGGAACTACTGAAAGGAACGACAGTAGAAGAAATCGGCAGAGTTCATTTGCAATGTGTAGCTGGAGAGCCGATTCCAGCTAAGTTGGTGAAAATCGAAGTGCGGATGAGCGGTCGTAACGAAGGAACAGCTACAGAGGACAGAACAATAAATATCGCGCCATATTTAACTTTAGTGTGTGCCAGCATTTCAGCGGAACTGTGTAAAGAAAATCCAGAAAAGTTCCTGCTACATCCAGAGATAATTGCAGAACTGAAAGAGGTTCCACCAATCAGTATATTGCAAGGAGAGCTACAAGCGAATGTGACTACAAGAGCACAAAGTCGGAGAGCAGAAGTCGAAGACGGAGAAGATGAAACGATAAACGAAAGTTCGCAAGAAGATGACACGGAAAGCGAAGATGAACTCAGCATCCAAGATGACGAAAGAACAACATCTGAGAACAATGAAACTGAAGAAGAGATGGCTGCATGTGAACGAAATGATAGTGAAGATTCCGGAAGCGACGCTGAACTGGAGACAAGTATGAGGGACTTGTTCACAGAGAATTCGAACGATGAAAGACAGCTGGAAGATGCGAAGAAATTCGAGGAGCAGCAGAGAAATGACGAGTCACTGAAATCGTGGTGGAGGATCGCTGAAGACCAAGGATCAGAGTTTAGCGTGGTGAATGGATTGCTGTATAAGAAGCATCAAATGCTGGATCAGCTTGTGTATCAGTTGGTGTTACCGAAAGAGAGAAGAATTCAAGTAATGGAATTAGCTCACGAGTCAGTATTTGGCGGACACTTGGGAGAAGAGAAGACACGAGAGAGAATCAAGTTGTCCTTTGTCTGGCCAAAGATGCGTCGAGACGTGGTGAAATTTTGTAAGTCCTGTGAGAAGTGTCAGCTGAAGGCACGAAGTTTGGTGATGGATCGAGTGCCGATTACACCAATTCCAAGGGAAGATGTTCCATTCCGACGGATGACTATGGACGTGGTAGGCCCAATAGAACCGAAGTCAGCAGCTGGGCATAAGTATTGCTTGTGCATAGTGGATTCATGTACAAGATGGCCGACAATCTTTTTGCTGAAGTCATTGACTGCTAAGGCTGTGTGTGAAGCTTTGATGAAGCTATTCATTGACGTGGGGGTGCCGTCTGTGATCACCAGCGACAGAGGCACAAATTTTACAGCCAGTCTCACAAGAGAATTTTTGAAATTGATGGGATGCTGTCCACGATTCGATTCACCAGGGCATCCTGAGGCAGCTGGATTAGTTGAGAGATGGAACCAGACGTTCAAGAAGATGGTGCATCATGTCATTGTGGAAAATCCAAGACAGTGGCATAAAATCATTCCGTTTACCGTATGGGCATTGAGAGAAGTTCCCAACGCAACGACAGGAGTGGCACCATATCTGCTGGTGTATGGAAAAATGCCAAGAGGACCATTAACTATCTTAAAGGAAAGCTGGACCAAAGAAATAAATCTACCGCCAAACATTGGAGTACAACCAGCAAAGTACCTGAAGAACTTAAGAGCAGACATGGAGAAAGCTTTGATATTTGCTGAGAATTGTGCAGAGGAAAAGCAAAAACAATACGCCAGTCAATACAACAAGAGGGCCAAGGATAAAGAATTCGAACCAGGAGAAAACGTCATCGTCCTGTATCCAACGTCAACCAATAAATTGATCTCACGATGGCATGGTCCATGTACAGTGCTACAAAGAAGATCCAAGTATTCGTATCTGGTGGACATGAATGAAAACGGCCGACGAATTGTCCATGCCAACAAAATGAGGAAGTTCATCGCAAGAACATTATCGTGTGGTCTCATCGTGGAAGAGGACGACGAATTCGGATCAGTGGTAGAGCTACCATTGAAAGAAGACCATGCAGAGACGACACAGAAATCGCTGCAATTGGACTATGAACAGATCGGACATCTTACGAGCGAGCAACAGAAACAGCTACTGGATGTACTGAACCGATATGCAGACAGATTTTCGGACAAACCTGGATTATGTACATTGGTAGAACACGAAGTGGTGCTGAGACCAGACTTTCGAGAGAAGGAGTTCACGGCTTATCGAATACCGTTGATATACCGCGCAGAAGTGGACAAACAAATACAAGAGATGCTGAAAGCAAACATCATTCAGCCGTCGTCGAGCAGAATGGCAAGTCCGCTGGTCATCGTCAAGAAGAAGGACGGATCCTTGAGACTCGCGTGCGACTACAGGTACGTGAATTCATATACTGAAAATTGTCGATACCCCATGCCGATCGTCAACGATGTGCTGAGCAAAGTCGGGAAATCCAAGTTTATTTCCGTCTTGGACTGTCGCAGTGCTTACTGGACTTGTCCGGTGAAGAAATCCGACCAATGGAAAACCGCATTCGTTACCCATAATGGACTGTACGAATTTACACGTGTCCCTTTTGGAATGATTAACTCTGGACGGACTTTTGTAAAAGCCATAAACATGATTTTGCAACCGATTAATGCATTTACTGAACCCTATGTTGATGACATTGCAGTCCATTCTGATGATTGGAACATTCATTTGAAACATTTAGAATTGTTTTTGAAACAAATAAGACTGCATAATGTAACTTTGAACTTGAAGAAATGTGTGTTTGGTAAGAGTGAGGTGAAATTCATCGGTCACCTCATTGGTTCAGGGAAGAAGATGATGAATCCAGATAGGATTGACAGTTTGATTAATTTAAAAAACCCTGAAACGAAGAAGCAAGTGAAGCAAATGTTAGGATTCTTTGGTTTCTACAGACAATTTATTTGTAATTTTGCTGAGATTGCTAAACCATTGACAGATTTAACTAGCAAGCAGACACCTGAGAACATTATTTGGACTGAGGACCACCAGAAATCTTTTGATTCTCTTAAAGAAATTGTTTTATCGAATGTTATTCTGTACATGTTCGAGGTTGGCAAACCATTTAATTTGTACTGTGATAGCAGTGATTTTGCTACAGGGGCTGTGCTGTCACAAGTGGACGATGAGGGGATAGAACGTCCCGTTTCATTTATCAGCCAGAAGCTGACAGATACCCAGAGGAGATGGGCGACGATTGAGAAGGAAGCCTATGCAATCATATGGGGTTTAAACAAATTGAAAGAAATCATTATTGGTTCCAAGATTAATGTGTTCACTGATCATAATCCTTTAGTTTATTTGACTGAGTCAATGTCGAAGTCTGCTAAGTTAGTCAGATGGTCTTTATCATTGCAAAATTTTGACATTCTGTTGAACTATAAGAAAGGAAAGTTGAATGTAGTAGCAGACTGCTTATCGAGATTGTAGTATAAGGTATTTTGTGATTGCATTTAGTATAAGAATTGTTTGTATTTAGTTTAAGCATTATACGTTCGCTAATTTTTAAGATTAATTAGCTCTCTTCAAAAGAAAGGAAGGAGGTAATGTCAGCTAATTTAATCAGTGCACGCCGATTGTCGTACAGCGACGTAAGTAGGCCAGGTGCAAATTGCCGCGCGGCGTCTGCACAGGTGATTGTCTGGACAGCACGTGACGTCTAGACGAGCGTACGTTAATTGTACAAGAAGGGAGTGGAAGTGAAGAAGGAGAGTTGCGTGTTGAGAGCCGTTGAGATAGGCTGTAAGAGTTGTTGTTGAGTTGCGATAGAGTAGACTGATGAAGATAGTAGTCGTGTAGTTGTTATGATAACGCAAGTGTAGTCATTGTTGTGTTGTTGCTGATCGTTTTACTTTACATCGGATTTTGGAGTATAATAAGAAGAGTTAAACACGTCGTCGTTGTTGGTTAACAAAACAGTGAAAGACTGTAGATTCTTTAACCTAGCCATTTAGCTAATGAAACAGTTATCTAGGGATAGGCCTACGCTACCACGAACTTATACGAAGAAGCTTCCGAAGAGACTGAAGGTCACACGTAGAGAAGAAGAGGGAAAAGACTTGTGACAGCCTTTATAAAGCAACATAGAATCTAAAGGATCATTGTAGGCTGTCTGTTACTCTGTAATGTGCGTTCTCGTAAATTGTTTGAATTGCATAACATTTAGGCTACCGGAAGTTCCAAGAAAGAAAGAAAAAATAATAATAATTAATATCCATATCCGATAAGTAAGATAAATCGGAAGTTAAGCAACATTGGCAAGGAAGAAGAAGGCGAATAGGCGATGGTCTAAAAAAATTAAATCTGAATGACATTGGAAAAGAGAATTACTGAAATGTTTCAAGTTCTCTCTAGTGCTTTGACAAATATAATATTCAATAATTGACATCACACCCTGCTTCTCGCGGTGTATGAACGCCGGATCTCAAATGCAAAGATTAGGCCTACATGCTGCAAGACAGGTCAGCATGCTAATTTCACAGATGTTAATTAATTTTACTTGGTCCATAGACCTATCTCTCTTTCACTGAACCGTCGAGATGTGTTTTTGAAACACACGAATTACGAACCTATTATAATGAATCTTTGAAATTATTTTAAAATTGCTTATCAATATTGGTGATTTAACATCCATCTTGGGTGATACAGAAGAGGGATGAGTGAGCCATTTAATGTAGCCTAAAGTAATGTGTTTTCATAAGTGAACATAAATTGGTTAAAAGAAATGTTTTCGCTTTACTTCATTGAGTTCTTTCCATGCATCGGAGTTGTTCGGTTGAAGAACGTTGCTGACCGCTTCAACAAACGACTGCGTTCACGTTTGAAACAAAAAACAAAGACGCAAGGTTGCATTCCGAAACCTCGAGAATAATAATGGATGAATCGCGCGTAATAATAAATCATGGCTAACTAATGATTCACAGAAATTGGATCAGCATTAGGCCTACATTATACAAGCGCACACATAGCACCGCCGAAAGAGGTGCAGAGGGCAACATTGATGTCCAGGGATGCAGCGACTTTTAAGGGCCTCAGAAAGGTAGCTATTATAGGCCCTATATGTACAAAGCTAACGACTTATTCCTCTTTAAATATAGCCTACATGTAGGCTACTATTAGGCCTACATATAGCCTAGTCAACTATTATAGTCAGTTTAAAATTCAAATTAGCATCTGAACAAAATAATATTGTGTAAGCTTATAAGTTATAATTTATGCTAAATATAGGCCTAATAACCTAATTATTATCGTACGTTATACCATAAGCCTAATCTTACTTTTATTATTTCTATGATGTTTAGAAATAAAATTCTTGTAGGCTTATGTTGAACAGAATATTGTGCAACGGAAGTTTTTATGACAAATAAGAATAGGCTAATACCATTTTCTCCATGTAGGCCTATTTGTACGTAACGAATGAAGTCTAACATTGAGAAGTCTTACCTGAATTTCCTTTTCGCTTGAGTTGGTTTTGTTGCCACTTCGCAGGACAGCCAATTCGTTTATCAACATGACCGATGCGTTGAGATTTCCTGCACTCAATCCTTCGCTCCTGTTGGTTAAGGTTGATAACTCACTCAAGATCTTGGCAACAGCCTCCGTATGGTTGTTCAGAGCTTCTTTCTCGAGGCGTCTGACCTAAATAAAAGAACTGTTATTTGTTGAATAACAAATTAAAATACAATAATGACTGGAAACCTAATATCTTTTTACGGCGCATTTTTTAATATTAAATAGCCTAACCAATAAACAACGATATTGAATTAATAGATGACACTAATCAGCATTGGGAGTATACGGCTGAGCGGTCATCATAGTTGGTAGAATAACAAAGGGATAAAATTTCTGACGGCAATTATATTTCGGACAGCGTGAAGCCAAGCTGCTACTTGAATACTATTTACGAATCCATTATGTCTATAATTCGGCAATGTCAAATTGGTATTGCCTAAGACAACACGCAAGAGCTCTGTTGCTCCAAAGGCCACCGCCCAATCCGTTCTGCACAGACCTTCTGAATAACCTTTATTCTGTTGGTTACACTCGCAAGAACTTACAACTATGCATAATTTATTCTTTTCCGTGGTGGGTCCAGTGGTCTGAATTTGGCCCCACAAGAGCTGCGACTGCTTTCTGGAGCTCTTACTGAAGCACATTTCTCAACTCAAAACAGTGATTTTGCCGTGCTTAAGTCGGGTGCGCTACTCAGTAGAGACGCTATATAATTTTTTAATGAATTATTAATGCATTTATCAAAACACCGTGTAGTCATGAATGCAGGCCCTAGAATTAGAGTCCTGATGATGAGACCTAAAATATGTGGATGCTATCTATAAAAAACAGCTCTAAGCTTAGGTCTCATAGTGTATTTATAGAAAGAAAGCATGATCGTGTTTTACCCTCTCCAGCAATCGAATGAATTCGTAGCCAAAGCAACCGTTGTAGTTCGGTTTTGACCAGGTAGCGTTCATAAAACACTCTCTTGAGCAAAACCCTAGAATAAGCAAATTATTCAGCGTTAGCTTTGCTACCTGGTAAGTTACTGTTGAATTAGAACTAATGACAGTCAAGTAGACTATCCACTTCAATCGGTTAAGGACTTAAGATCAAGTATTAGGCCTATATGCTAATGTGTCTTTTGGAATTTATGAGCAAAATTAATTATTATGGGTATTATGTGGATTCTTTTCTTCGATGTCTTTATGACGATAATGTTTGCCTTCCATAAAGTACGAAAATAATGTTAACAAAATTCGTAGGACATAATTTCCTCACCGGTGGTGTTTCCTGGACACAGTTGATAAAATGTGTCAAAGCTGATCAATGTACGATTCCAGTGAACTGAATGATTTCCATCGAATTCATTTTCGCAGAACTGATCTGGAACATCACATACAGCCTTCAAGATATACCTATATTATACCAGTTTTCAAACCGACCGCGGAGATGTTCGATGGCCCGGTGTTGTTTCTGTTTTAGTCGTTCAGTCGTAATGCTGCTTTCCCTCTCTCTCCTCATCCCGGTGAGTCGATTAAAGCTTGTTGAAACCTAATTGTGGGGGCACGTTTTGCACACATTTCTGAATGGTGGGGACAGGGGCCATGGCCGGATTGACCCACCAACCTGGATCCGCCCCTGAAGACAACTTCTACTAACGGTACTAACGGCCTATAAGGCTATAACTAGACCTTGGCTGCTTGATAGTCGACGAGATAATCGATCGACAAAGAACATCGGATAAACGACGTCTAAGATGCAGTTTCAGTTGAGTGAAAAGTGACGGACTCAACAGTTGAATATAAGTATAATTAAAAAAATACAAGGGGTTATTCTGCACACATACACTCAAATACAACAAGACAGTTACAGTCTAAATGTCCCCATTCTCACCTGTCAATATGACGCTGCACCTCGCAATCGCGATGCTGTACCCGTTATCAGCAATGCAGTCATATGTTTCTATATAAGTTCCATTTCGAGTGGCGTTTGGATCGACATAGAAAGTCAGTGAACAGTCTTTCATTGTAGGAATTAGCGAATCCTTGTGAACTGTTTCGTCAACTCTGCGCCAATAAACGCTTGGAGAAGTGCTTGGATCCGAAGTTCCACTGCACGCCAAAGGAATCTGTTTGCGTACACGTGAGTAAGCTATTATTATTTTCCCACCGTGTAGCGGGCAATTAACTCCGACGCCTGTGCTGCCTAAAAGTAGAAAAAAGTTATAAAACAATGCATAAAAGTAGGAAAAAGTTATAAAACAATGCCTAAAAGTAGAAAAAAGTTATAAAACAATGCCTAAAAGTATAAAAAAAGTTATATAACAATGAGCATCACCATCGCTATCAAGAAATCGTCGTCATTAGCAATAATATTATTAGCTGCATGTGGCATCATGATTGTCGTTTCCTATTTCTTCTACTACTACCATATCCTTTCTCTACCACTACCATCTCCTTCCTTTACCACTACCATCTCCTCCCTCTACCACTAACATTCCATTTCTCTATCACTACCATCCTGGCCGTCGTCTACACTGGTGTCTACGTGCAGAAAGAAGAATTATGCACAATGAGATAGATGGTAAGCTATGAGTTACAGCAGAGGTTCTCAACCGGTGTGTCGCGACACACTAGTGTGTCGCGAATGGACCGGCGGTGTGTCGCGTAAAAATGGTGTGTCGTCGGTGTGTTGCGACGAATTGGTGTGTCGTGAAAATCCTGGAGCAACAAATCCCATTAATTGCATTAATTGCTTGGCCAAACAATTAACGTTGACTCGTAGAGTCATAAAACGACGCAGAATCGTAGATTAAGATCGGTGGAATTTGTAATTTTAGATTAATTAGAAACTAAAATGCATTAAATGTCAACAATATCATTCGTTATAAATTTTATCCATTTAAAATAAATAAACTATTTTAACTTTAACATAGGCCTATTTGAATTTTAAAGATATCGACATAATGACGATTGCATGGTGTGTCGCCAAATTTGGATGCATGTTTAGGAGTGTCGCGCGTGTAAAAGGTTGAGAACCTCTGAGCTACAGCATCTGTCGTGACCTTTTCCTACAATAATTAATGAGCTATAATAGCACTACACTCACGGAGAACGTTTAGGTATCCTTGAGTAAAAGCATATCCGTGAACGTTGCTTGCATTGCACTGAATAACCATCAGATCCGGGTCGACGCAGTCTCGACAAACCGGTCTGATAGTCAAACTCTTCCTGTCGCCGCTGAACTGAAATCTCCTGGGAGGATTATTAGCTGCAACAAAACAATCAGCTTTGCTAATAATCATCGCCATTCGAAAGTTTAATGAATTCGACAAACGCAACAGCTATAGCTATGCTACTATTACATGTATAGTTAATAACTTTAAGTCTTGAATAGATATTTACTAGGGCCGGACATATTCTAGCTTTTAAAACGTTGCCTCACCAAGCCTTGACCGTCAAAATGCAGAAGCATGCGTCTTTCAAGTGGATGTGCTCAAACTGTAAAAATTCTGGCATCGTATTGGGTCAGCAGTGGGACCGAGTGCACGCCGTTGCACGGTTTGCACTTAGGCCTACTCGCGTATTCGTGCAATTTTCATATAAATATTATTGTGATCTGCCATTGAATTGCACAGTGTATAAATTAGGCCTACTATAGAGATGTGAGCAGATAAATACTTATGCGCTTCGGGACCAAGTAACGGACCAAAAGATTTATTCGGTAATTAATCTACCAAATCGTAGAGGTCGGACCCAATACGAATAGTGATTCGACACGTGATATCTGTTTCTGCATAGAGCCTGTAGGCCTACAAATTACATTACGATAACTGTTTACTTTTAGTTTATAATTATATTATGTTATTTACTGAATTGAAACTTTTTATTATGGGCTACATTTGAAACTTTGAATATTGTCGGCAGACCTACTTTGTAGACATTTCGTGTTCGGTTAAAATTTGCTAAATGGTTGGTCCAATTATTTGCATTCAGCCGGATAGTGATAATCACTTATTCAGTACAGTCCTATTACATATGTATAATACATCAGATGCATACAGATGCATACAGATGCATACATATAGGCTACATAATAGGATGACACGTAATTATAAATATGCATACACACATTCACTTGTGCAAACAAACAAAGATGTACATTGTACAATGTACATACATGTGGTTATGCCTTCATACAATGCGCATACGTACATTCTCATAAACATGCATCGTAACATCTCTACCAGCATGCAAATTTAAGCATGAAAAAGAAAATATTGAATCATCACTTACGATTTAATTCTTTGCCATCTCGAAACCAGACAACCTTAGAAGCTGGTTTGGCTGCAGGGTTGCACTTGAAGGTAAACGAATAACCTTCAGTCACATTGACATTGTATAGACCATCGTCAATCACCGATGGAAATTCAGGCTCAGCTGAAAGACGAACCTCAACAAAATCAACAAGACCATTGCTGCACCATAATCTCCTGCTGCACGTTTAAACTTACATGGTTGTGAGAACGTGTATTACCTACATTCAAGCTCAACAGAATGATAGGTGAGCAGCAAATACAATGTACAGTTTGTACAAGACTGATACACGAACAGTTATACATTATCGGTAGTTGTTTAAACTTGATGAATTAATTATTAGATCGCCTATAGCATTACGAAAACATTAAAAAGAAGATTGTACAGTCTCATAATCGAATGTAGGCCAGCTACGAAGACGCTGTAGCGGAAAACAGACACAAATAGGTCAAGGAGAGGGAATAAAAAGGAGAGAGAGACAGACAGACAGACAGACAGACAGACAGAGAGGCAGAGAGGGAGGCAAGAATATACGGAGGGTGAACTGAAAGTGACAACTATTGGGTCTTTGAGAAATTATGTTAGAAGTAACACGTGCAAACTCCAACTATTCAAGCATAGCAATTCAATATCTAGCTATGTCACACATGATAACACCCACCACCACGTCAAAATTTCAACAATTTCTGCGTCACCCGTTCTTCGTGAACTTTTTAGACAACACAAATAAACATCAACTTAAATCGACTACATAGAAAATAAAGCAAGTCAACGAATTTGCTGAGAATGCTATCGGTACTGATACTGCATAGCAACGTTTCAATAAATACTAGGTCTACAGTATATTGGCACATGAACACAAACCTTCAACGCGAATTCGGTGAGTGTGTTGATTCCTGGAGTTACTGCAACTGTAATCTCCCTCATCAGAGGCAGTTACGCTATCAATTGTGAGAGATGTATTAAACGCATTCAGCGTGTATCTTCCAGCCGAGGGTGTATCAACCGTATCATTCCCTGGCACAGACCAATTGATCGGCAACCTCCAACTGAATAAACGACCAACGAAATTTAATTTCTACTCATCGGTTACACAAACGTGCAGTGAACTGGCTTAATACTGGATGTAGGCTTAAGCTTACTACTGCTAGCGAAAATTATTGCTAATCATCTATAACTCGTATCACACAAACAAAGAAGAATGTCCCGCTATAAAAATGAAGAAAATCGATTCTATACATTTCACTTAGTTCTGTACATTAAACATTGTATTAGCCTACCTCCAAAAGAAGAAGCCAAATATTTAAGTTATTACTATCAGCAATGTACATTATTACCTCCATGAGAAGAAGCATCTGAGTGTTATGCTTCTTCCAATGACGGCAATAGTTTCTGCTTCCGGTAAAAATCCAATTGAACGTTTACGTCTGTCTGGAAACACCGCAAAAAAGAACAAGAGGCACGTTACGAGTTTAAAAGAGATGCTTTGTGTATAGGCTAATGTTTTCCTGACTTGGTGTGCTTGTTGCTGTTACAAATGAACAAATAAAATTGATTGATTTGATATGATTTGATTTGAATACCAAACATTATCTCAAGTAGCCTATCACCAAGTTGTTAGACATTAATCAATCCAATAACTTAGGACTAATTAGTTAACATAAATTATTCAGTCATAATGGCCAAGACTGGGATAATCTCCAAAGCAGAAGTCTAGGTAAGGATTGCAAAAAACCGTGTGCCATGGTTCTAAGATTAAGTGATACCAGTGTGGACAATTATCTCTAGACCTGCAATGCGAGGTAATTTAAACAAAAACGTGCAAATGGAGACCCAGAAGGAAAGAAATCCCGCTAGTAACTGACGACAAATACCAAATAAATAGGCCTATTATTATACCAGAATTACTTTTTAGTTTTATTTGGGGACGAAGGTCTTATTGTTACTAAGTGCACTTACGTCACTTACCTGTTATTGGTGCTTCTGCTGTTACAGTAGAAGTAATATCTTCAATAGGAATGGCTGGTGTTGCAGTTGTAGGCCCTACGACGAGAACAGCATAAAACACATTAAGATAAATGTTATGTCTAAATAGAATTGCGTCATATTCATTCTTCGTAAATTACTCGCTGATTATAATAGCTTAAAAAATATTTATTCGGAAGTTGCTTGAAGTGTACAGAAAATATTATTGTTATAAGATGGTCCTGCCTGTTTTCGGCGCCTCTGTTGTAACTAAAGTGGTTGATGTTGGAATTGCAAACGAGAAAATCTTCAAATAGGCTACATTCGACGAGAGGTAGTAATTTAGTCAAACTGTAATTTACGTACATGTGCATGTAATGTCGACCTCACGTCCTACAACTCATTTTACCGAAGCCATCTGCCGATTGGAGGGTTGAATGGACCTTTGGGAGGGTAGTGGGAAGCGATCCCGCTTTCGTACGCTACGCTCTTCGTGCCAGAGTGTTAACCATTACCATAAACCATACCTAGTACTTGCAAAACATTTGTCAGACAATATTTAAATATCTTATTACCTTGTGTCACTGCTACGCGAGTGTAGCCTCCTTTCGCTTTGATGTCCAGGTAAGCGTTGTAGGTTGTGCACCTGTAGAATCGTCCTCCAAGATAATCCACCGGAAAGGCCTCAGCAAAGTGAAGATCGCCTAACAGAAAGGCAGAATGTAACAAGGGAGAATGTCAATTTATTATAGGCCTATTGAGGGAGGATTAGCCTACAATAATTTTATGCATGTTGAGTGTTTATCGTTCTAGGCTGACATCGATATGAGACCAAAAATTGTCTAAGTTAAATTGCAGGCATAATGTTTCTCTAACTGGACCTTATGCTGTGCAGTTTTGGCACAACAAAACGTGATACTTTGCGGAATCTGTATCATCTGATTCTATGCGTCACAATTATCTTGCACAGCCAATCTGTGCTGAACATTATTTTACAAACACTTCAAACAGCAGTCCAAACACGCGATACAGTTGACCTTTAAAAAAACTCGTAAAGAGTCAATTGAACAGATCGTAGTTATTGTTAGTATGGGAACATTTAACTGTCATATGAATTTCATTTATTTTTTATTGCTAACTTTCATTACTTGCCGACACAAAAAATTATGAGTTGTTACAACCTGAATCTGAAAGGTTATTACATGTAAGTTAAATGTGGCAGAGCTACAAGCAAGTATTAGGCTACACAATCATGCAGAAACTCTTTCAGCGGTCATTAGGCCTATAGCTAGACCTGCACTTTTTAATGCAAAATGTCAATCTGTTCAATGTCAAGCATGACCGTACCATTTTCAGCGATTTGAACTCGCTTTGATTGCTGGAGTGCAATGGGATTTTGATCCTCAATATCAGTTGCAATCTCCCAGCCATACGTAGGTTTAGGAAAACTGCTGGGCGGATCGCATGGAATGTAAAATGGCTTTCCATCTCGAACGGTTTTATGAACGACATCAGTGGTATTTCCCGTGGTGATGCCAATAAATGCCATTTGCAGATGTGCCGTGAAAGAGAGAGCTGTCCCGTGTCGATTCCTAACAAAACACTGGTAGAAGCCTTCGTCCATCTCCGTGGCAGGTTCTATTGTTAGTGTACCATTTGCATCTCTCTCGGAATCCTGAAAGGTGTTGTTCAAGATAAATCCATCTTTTTTCCATTCATATCTGATGACAATAATTCACAAATAAATACATGAAGAATAGACTGATATTCGACTACTGTTGTTTTTATATGATTTCGTTGTTACTGGCTCTTGACAAAACCGATATATAAAAATAAAAGAGGTTGAGACAATTTAGGCCACAATGTCATAGAAGATCAACCATACCTTGAAGTTTTAACATGAATTGCTTTTGTGATGCGCTCTTGTGAGTTTACAACATAGCAGTCGAGTGTTCTGGACATAAACCTGGTTGCATGGGAAGTAGTTTATTATTAATTTTAATTAGTTGGTTGCGAAGTATTTCAAGCGTAATTTTTCCAATGATTTTGGTGAAGACATGGTGCATAGATATTGATAATTATATGTTTTGCTATGTTCAACCTTTTCTCTGCTTGTAACTAGGAACAGTAAATTTTAACACGTTTTAAATCAAGCAGAACTATAATTACATTCGTCCATATCTAGGCCTGTTTTCTTCACCGAGGAAAAAGACACCAAATTCCGATAACTGTTCGCAACATAAAAGTAGGCTATAAGCTAATATATAATCATAACATTAATGTATTTTAGGGCTTACGTTACATTTGGGACTCCCGTTCCTGCACAGTCCAAGATTATACTGTCATTAGCGCGATAGATCCGATGTCTGGGTGGACCTTTGTTGATTGACGGTGGTAGTCGAACTGAAACAGTATAGGCTAGTTAGTCGTTGTTAGTCGTTGTTAGTCAGTGTTAGTCAGTGTTAGTCAGTGTTAGTCAGTGTTAGTCAGTGCTAGTCAGTGTTAGTCAGTGTTAGTCAGTGCTAGTCAGTGTTAGTCAGTGTTACTCAGTGTTAGTCGTTGTTAGTCAGTGTTAGTCAGTGTTAGGAAGTGTTAGGAAGTGTTAGTCAGTGTTAGTCAGTGTTAGTCAGTGTTAGTCAGTGTCAGTCGGTGTTAGTCAGTGTTAGGAAGTGTTAGGAAGTGTTAGTCAGTGTTAGTCAGTGTTAGTCAGTGTTAGGAAGTGTTAGTCAGTGTTAGTCAATGTTAGTCAGTGTTAGTCAGTGTTAGTCAGTGTTAGGAAGTGTTAGGAAGTGTTAGTCAGTGTTAGTCAATGTTAGTCAGTGTCAGTCAGTGTTAGCAGTGTTAGTCAGTGTTAGGAAGTGTTAGTCAGTGTTAGTCAGTGTTAGTAAATGTTAGTCAGTGTCAGTCAGTGTTAGTCAGTGTCAGTCAGTGTTAGTCAGTGTTAGTCAGTGTTAGGAAGTGTTAGTCAGTGTTAGTCAGTATTAGTCAGTGTTAGGAAGTGTTAGTCAGTGTTAGTCAGTGTTAGTCAGTGTCAGTCAGTGTTAGTCAGTGTTAGTCAGTGTCAGTCAGTGTTAGTCGGTGTTAGTCAGTGTTAATCAGTGTTAGTCAGAATTTCCCCCTCTCCGAGAATAAGTGCCAGAAGTGTTAAACGGCCAAGAGTGCTGGCTATCAGTGTTTTTGAATGTACTCTACTTCTGAAATACACTAAATTGAGACAACGAGGACATTAATTTTATCTGTTCTGCGCTTTAAACCATGTGCCAGAGAAGACAGAAGAAGGAAATAATGTTACCAAAATTTTAATCTGTGACAAGCTCATTATAGGTAACTGCATCTTCGAAGATAGTTGCAGAAAACCCGACGTGAAGGATTAAAAGACTAAGAATAAACTTACATGAGTGCAAGGCAAACTAAGGAAGGGAATAATATCAACTAAAGGCAAACCAGCATTTAGCCTAATAATTGCGATGTCATGATTTAAACCTACGTTTGAAATTTGGATAGCGAAATTTTAAAACGAAGCATAGTAAGACTTACTGTCGTGTTGTGCAAAACTAAATGCAACACAAAGTGAAGCGACGAAAATGAACTCCAGAATCTTCATTCTTGTTATAGCCTACTACTTTCGATGAAGGAATTCCACTGTGTTCCGATTCGACCAGAAGTCATAATTATTACGCAGACGTCAGCTGTCTTTATCAAGACTATTGTCTTACGAACGAGTTGTCTCGATTTCGACTTCTCAAAACATCGTGCATCACGAGTAGGCCTATAAATTAATTCGAAACTCAATCGACGTTTTCTGATTTTGAATTTGCGGAAAAAGAGATTTCAGAAAGTGGAAGTAGGACTATGATCTAGCTTGGATTTCCTTAGTTCTGCACAGGCAGACCAAAGTCTGATAGTATAAAATATGAAATGTCAACATAAGAACAGAGGCCAAAATCGGTTACACCCTAAATGCGAATAAACGAGCTAGTCTTTTTAAATTCTTGCTGTCTGAGCTGATTCCAATCCATACAGAGTAGCTTGGTCCTACATGTATGACAAGTCAAGAGCGCATTCCTTACAGCAGCTGGCGTTGAATTGATGTCGGTCGATCTCAGCTTATCTAGTTTCCGACATACCCAACACAACGTGCTGTTCAAGTAGGCTACTTCAGATCGGGTCGGTTGTTGAACCATAAATTAAAAATAATTTGATAGTAGACCTACTCGCTTGCCTTAACTTTGTTTGGCATCAAACATTATATTTGTTTACATGAAAAATATATTATCGTTATTAGTGGCATTGGCTTACATGAGACTTGAAAGTTCAATACATTGTAAACGCGTACAGTGTGTTCAGTGTGTTCAGTGTGTACAACTGTGCATAAACATTGACATTCTTTTGACGTGAACACCGTTCCAAGATGTTTATCTATGAAGTAGTAGTTGTAGCAGTGGCATATAGTAGTAGTAGTAATAGTAGTAATATTAGTGGTGGTGGTGGTGGTGGTGGTGGTAGTAGTAGTAGTATGGGGGGGTGGTGGAGGTGGTTGTAGTAGTAGTAGTAGTAGTGGTAGTAGTAGTGGTAGTAGTAGTAGTAGTAGTAGTAGTAGTAGCAGCAGTAGCAGTAGTGGTAGTAGTAGTAGTAGTAGTAGTAGTAGTAGCAGTAGCAGTAGTAGCAGTCACAGCAGTAGTAGTACTATTAGGCTTACTACAACTGCCACTATTAGCCTACTACTACCAATACAACTTGTACTGTTACTAAACTACTATTTCTATTAATGACACTGCAAAATTTGAGCGTGGCATCTATCCTATTTCATAAAAATGGGGCAACATAAGTCCCATCATCTCCCTACCAGCTAACCCACGCCATAGAAACCCAAGTCAGTAGCCCGCACTAGGCACTTGGCAGGTGTCCCGTGTCAAGGACTTAGTACTGCAGGTCGAAAGTGACACGAGATTTGCCAGCTGCTGGTTGTAACGTGATACGACCAAGGTAGACAGACATAATTGTCAGGGTTGTGAGGAGAAAATTAATGATGCGTCTGAATAGTACATGCATTTCGCAGAGGCAGTGCTTATTGCCTAAAGTGTCCAAAATGAAGTGCATGGACGCTTCTTTCCCTGCTGTGCGGGCCAATATGTTAAAATAAGTTCCTAGACGCCGTCCATGACCGTCCAGGCACACTTTAAGCCCTGCGCAGAGGCACATAATTTATAGGTCTATGATCATGACCACAAGTACCATGAGCCATGTTGCGTTTTATAGCTGAAAGTAATAAATCAGTGATTACCAAAACATTCAATGATTTATAGAAGGCAATGGGAAGAGGCCTATGAATCTAAGGGTTCACAGTCACGCTGATAAAAATCTCTTGCGCGTAGGCCCTATATTAGCAAGGATAGCGACTGGCTATGTAATATACATGACATTGTAATAACCAAACATCTAAGGCAAAACAGACTCAGTCAGTGTCAGCAGTAAGAACGATATAATTATTATTATGCACTCAACACAGAAAACGAAAGAGGGGTAGGCGGCCGTAGGCCTACTGTTATTGATAAAGGAACTTTACATAGACGAGGATGCCACATGTCTTGTCCTTTCAAATAGCTTATACAGAACACATTGCGGTCTTATCTTCTGAATGTTGACTTCACTACGGTATTTATTGGCCGCAAGGTTGATAATATGGCTACAAAAGATCCTAAGGACCATTACAAGTCCACGTACAATTATAATTATATTATGAGAGATTGTCTTTGTGGACCTAATCGTTGGTTTAGACGTCATCTGAAATAAATGAAGCCGCCGATAAGTTTCATGCTTGTTACATAAGAAATGTCTGATTATATATTGGGTTACTTTCTCAGGTTTCTCTTTCGTCATACACACTTTCACTGTATTGCTGACTGTAATATACATGTACATGTAGGCGTCTGTTTCGTTTTAGTGTGTTGATCAAAAGTGTCAGACTCCCAGATGCTCATTTTTCAGTGAATATTATTCCTTGCATCCAAGCGATATATGATGTACCGAAGTCATCTCAGTGTTTCCTGTTGAATTCGTAGACTGATCTTGTGACGTAGTCAACTTGATGGAGACACTCGGGTCAACCTTTTCACAGCGGCCAATGTACTTGGAATACACGTCGCATATCTTCTCGTTCATTTTCTAAAATTATAAGCAGCATTGCTTAGGCCTAATATTAAGCTTAAGAAGCAACATGGCATTTAGGATTTAGGAATTGTTTGTGGAAAGGCCTATATCTCCGATTTCTTTCAACTTAAAAGAAACAGCAACAACCATCTCAACCAATAATTATTCCTTGTCTTCGGACACATAGGTTACACAAGTCTGAAAGAGTACAGCAGCCGATAGAACACTGGCAGTCGAGGATAAGTTGAAACTCTGTAACTAATTGCATTGTAGATTGATTTGAAGTCCAATAGTTTTTGCTCTTTGACAAATCGACTACTGTGCTAGAGATACCCGGCAAGAGTAAGAATGACACCATTGAAAAATCGATGTTTATAGAAATTGAAAACCAGTGGATTCCTGTACACACGAACATTCCAAAAAGTAATCGCAGCGCTGCGATTGCCAACATGTTGTGAGATTCAGGACTGTTACAGTACTGCATACAATCTGATGTATTAGGCAATTGGAAAATTGATCCGCCCACGAATTTCGTATCACCATTTAAGCTTACTACGCATCTTAAATACGTTCACATAATTATGCTTTATATTTCTTGTTTTAACCGCAAAAAATGCAAGACGCTGATAACGAGTCCACTTACCTTATTATGGAAAAGTGCGTAAATGATGAAGATGAGCAATCCCTGTAAAAGAAAACAAAGACAAACAAAAGAGACAGAAACTTCTTGAAATCGACGAAAATTGTCTCGATGGTGAACAGTCACTACCGGTATGCCTGATTGTAATACAGCGGTGTTACTTCAAAGCCACATGAACCATAAAGTATGAGTCTCTCTCGGACGGGATTTCGGTTTGTGATTAAGGCCATCAGATGAATTGGACAGAAAACTAAAGAAGCGAAATAGAGTCTACTCAAACTCACTGAGGTTAAGTTAATGACTCTTAATGATATCATAATTTATTAACTTCTTCATTTAACGAATCTGTGTTGAAGAAAAACACAAACAGAGACGAACTTACATGCAGCGAGTTGGCGATGACAAAAAGATACTGGAAGGCAACGTGATCGAAAGTAACGGAGAAGACGCCAAAGAGCCAACCAAGTCCAAGCACTGGACACATCACCGACAGATTCCAAATCGTTGCTCTTTAACAAAAACACACACCAGCATGACGAAGTTAGGGTCGTCTTGAACACCCGGTAGCCTACATGCATTTAGACTGCAGCTATTAGGTCATCTAAAGATGGTCATTTGAGTTTTGTAATTTTCAGAGTCTTTTACTGGATTTCGAGAAAATAATATTTTCAGAAACAGGCAACTCTGGAAAGATTGACAAATTAATCAAGTCGAATATCTCAGATGTGCTACTTAGAAATATACTGCGCTTATGTGGGATACGGGTATTCGCTGAGGTCTTGCATAGTCATGTGGTTCAAGCTGGATGCTTTTCTTTAAAAAACTAGAATATCGTCTGGCTTCCAGGGCCATCGGAAGCTACGGCATAGACTACATTGCTAGATTATTTCGAATTAAAGTTCAAGAGTGAATGATAAACATTTATGCATCCTTTATTTTCTAAACTTACATATTGATTGAAGAATAGTTGATTCAAACTATTAAATTTAAATAAATATGTTCAGTAAATGCGAATGTGAAATTCTGACTAAATAATAAATAGCAAAGGCATTAGGCATATAATGCAAGTGTTTACCTGATCTCGTCTCGTTTCTTTGCGTTCTTAGCGAGTTGTGCTCTCTTCTGGGATATCAAACCCAGAATGATAATCAAAGTGACAAGGTTTACCTGTTTAAAAATATGATTCCGAGTAGAATAACAATGACATTGTTACAGATTGAAAACACACAACACATTGCATGGCAATAATTTAGTGTTTAAGCTATTATTAATAGTTAGGCCTACGTATTTCAATGGTGTCAGTGCAGAGCACAGAGTGATGGCTTATAAAATAAAGGTACAACTTTTTTCAGATTTAATTAAATAAAATTATCAAAATCTTTCATTATTCTAGCCTAATTAATCTGCCTAGACGCAAAAAAATATTTCCAATAGAGTACTTGCCGCGATGATAAACAGAACTGGTCCAACGAAGGCCCAAATGAGACCCTTCTCAATCGACAGCCAACATCTGCAATCACGCAAATAACGGTCGATAATACAAGCTTATAATTTTTATATTAGAGCTTTTTCAATATATATGTTTTATTCAACTCAGAACGATAGTTTTGCAGTTTTGCCGTGCAGAAGATGGTAGCGTCTCTGAGTAGTCTCATTGAAGAGGCAACATAGAAATTCTTGATTTACATGAGTGAATGAATGAATAATTGATCCCATTACTGCATATGGTTCATTGTTGTTACAATTCCCGTATGTAAAATGAGACTTAATAAGGTTTGTAGGCCTATCGTTTAAAAAATCTATACCGCTAAAGCACTAATTTCGCGAGATACAATGCAGCAACAACTCGTTTGAAAGGCTTAAGCAGAAGTGCGATCTGCGTTAAAAGCTATGTAGTCCTACTAGAGAACTTTACGAGCCTTCAAATTCGTGTTTATAGCTTTTTAATTGACTTTATGATCTTAAAAGTTACTGACGCTTCTTCGTGGCCATATCCTTCAAGCTTAGTCACTCCAAGAGACACTCCAACAATGATGAGCGGTAGAACTGAACAAAAAAGAAAAGTTTTTAAATGAACTATCAAAATATGCGACGCAAGAATAATGTATACGGATGATGTATATGGACTTAAAACCAAAGTTACCAAAGACCATCCATACAATGTAGATACAGAGACAATCACCAGTCTCCAGTTAAATTTGATCTTACTCAAGTGAGCAGACAAAGATTATACCGTATAATCAATTAGCAAATATACGTAAAGGCACAATCCTATTCTTTATAGCGAAAAATAACATAAATTATGGCAATCGCCACATGAAAACAAATTCCTCCATGAATTACACGCTGCCCAGTGATCTTACAATGGTTGCGACTGTCTTGCATTGGTTCTACACTGTATGTGGAGTTTGAGTTGTAAGGAGTGTTGCAGAGACCTGATAAACTAGAAGGAGTGAATTGGATTAGCTCACACTAACAGAGTTCAATGGAGATTATTTGAAAGTATAAAACTTTCTGATGAAGAAGGTGATTTTAAAATTTAAATGGCATTTTAAATCAGGATTAACCTTCAAAGAATAAGACGGCACAGAATTAAATGTTTACCCCATGCGGAAGCAATGAGCATGATGGTTTCTCTGGTTCTTCTGACGTGAAAGACAAAGAAGATGTAGAGAACCATATCAATGCCTTCAGCCAACATGATGAAAAAAGCGACCAGGAAGAAGTAGTGCAACAGAACGGCAACGACTTTACATTCAACCTACAGAGAGGACCAAGTTTCAATATGCACTATCGGACATTGTATTTCGCTCTTTGCTATAATTACATCTATGATTCAGTATGAGTGCCCTTTAGGCCTGAAAGTATATTTAGCGGATCACGATTTTGGTAGCATCCAAAACCCTTTCCATAAACCGCTGAAAAATAAAACTAGCCTAGAACTACAAGCTTTTATAGAGGGCACTAGAAAACTCCACAATAAAGGAACGTTCGGTCCAAAGTAAGGACATAATAAATAATAACCAGCGTTATTATTACAAATTATTGCTAGGCTATATAGTATGGTGTGCTCACTGCTCATACCTTGAAGTAAAACTTGGAGTCGAACATCCCTGCTCCAGTTAAGAAGATGACATAAGCAATTATTAGTGCGACGCAGAGATTAAGCAGAATTGCTGCCTGAGATGATTTGGCATGTCTGTTAACAAAAACACAAGAAAGAAAATAATTATTTAAATGTATGATACGAGGCAAAGAGTTAGGAAAAGTAAGAACAATCGCAAACAAAATCGAACTCTTAGCACATTCATTTGTATTTGATAACGTTATGGTAGATGATAAGCCTAAATTAAAAATATTTTACCTCAAGCGATACACTGGCGACTATTCTAACTTCTTGAATTGGCCTACACACTACAGAGTATCACCTTGTCACCTTGTGCCGTCAGTTCGAGGAACTCTAGCGACTGTCATGGCGAGCCTTCTCCACTCCATTCTGTTCTGCGTTGCATAGATGGTTTTAATTGCCACCGAACTTCAGCTTTGTAAGGAAGGCATTATCAAATTTCAGTTGTATTGTATAGCTTTGCGACGAAAGAATAACTGAAAATTCCAATAAGAATATTTGTAAGAATTCCAAACGATTTTTGCAACTTACTTCCACGTTACGGCGTAGACAATGACAGTAAGGATGAGAGCAGCGACCGAAATACTGCAACCGACGATTGAGATGATGGACAGCAGCTTGTCGTACTGCAAGAGTAACATTTACGATGCATCAGAACAGTCATTTAGAATTACAATAAATACATTATTATATTATCAATAGCGTTCATACGGCTGTGTTTCTTATAAACTTACAAAACTGTCTTATTTAATCATTGCAAATTCTCTGCCTAGTTTACGTGAAGGGGCGATATACAAAAAACGCTGACTCAGACTCAAAGTATTTAGGCATACATTGTGTGCGTATTAAATTAAATTAAATATCAATATGATCAATGTAATTTTGTAGCTATGTGTATGATTTGGAATACAATGTATTTCAAAGTAACTATCACCCATTTTCCGGAGTGTATGCTACAAACGCCAATATGACAGAGCCATATGAAAACCAATTTATTTCAATAAGGAGTCAAATGATAGCCTACTCATATTTCACATGTGAAACCCGGATGGAAACCAAATAAGTCTCATTCAATATCAAAAGAAAAGCTTAAAGGCTACAGTAACAGTTGTGCTACTGTGAGAGAAGAATTTGTTCATTGTCCTTTCACAGTTAAGCCTACGAGGCTTGAAAGTTGAACCCAACTTCTCAGCGCTACAATGTTAACTTTAAGAATATATTGCAAATAATATTATATAAAGTCACCACAGGATTTCTGCTCATTAGAATGGCGAAGTTTGTCAGATGATCACAACTGCAGATCGTGTGAGTTTTATTCGTTGATGACACCGAACACCCAAAGGAATCCCAATCACCACTGAAACATTTAGCAAAATATAAGATTGTAGGCCTAAGCTTAGGTAGGACATATGAAAAAAACAGTGAAACAAACAAATAATACAGTCAGTCCTAAACACAAGTCATTTCTGTCAACATCATAGAAAGCGGTACGTGACGTTTTGGCGCCGCCGTTTTGGCGCGACCGTTTTGGCGCCGCCGTTTTGGCGCCGCCGTTTTGGCACCGCCGTTTTGGCGCCGACGTTTTGGCGCCCATACAAAAATTGATCTCAGCAGCTTATTTTCGATTCAGTTTACAAATACATCAGTACGAAGTGTAATATTTATTTTTCAAGCTTCATTCAGTGGTGTAATAATTAACCGTAATCTGTACTCTATACGGGACCGATTGACTACAATAACCCTATACCTAACCCTAACCGACTCTAACGACGCCTAACCTGACCCTAACCGACCCTCACGACGCATATCTTATACATACATTTTTAGCTATTTTGGGCTTAAATTTTGAATGGCGTGGAATATCATTACAAAATTTACCTCAAAATGTGCGTAAATGAACCTCATAATTTATTATTACCTACAATATCACAATTTTTATACTCTAGAACGAGGGTGAAAAAATTCCGGCGCCCAAACGTCCGGCGCCAAAACGGTCGCGCCAAAACGGTCGCGCCAAAATGTCCTGCTTTGATAGAAAGCGACAAGAAATTCATAATTAGCTACTAGCCCTTGGCGAAAAAAGTTAGTCATATGGTGGATTTTCAGTTTAACGTCACTGTGTGGTAACAAAGACCATTAGCGACGCCCTCCTCCTTTATCCAGGCTTGGGACTGGCACTGGCAGAGTGCGACCAGTGGCGGAGTTAGTTAGTCAGAGGAATTGTGTAATCATTTTTTTATTCTTGTTGGTGACGCCAATCATTTTAAGATTATTACATGTAGTGCAGTGTAAGATAAAACTTTTAAGCCTACCGCTCGAAGTTCCAGAAGACACACGTTCTTCGAAAGCTCAAACGTTTTTCCTGCATTGACAAAGAAAGTCAATTTAGATGCATTTGTTGCTTCAACATTGAGTATTTATTATGCAACGCAGTTAACCAAAACAGGTAGCCTACACTGCGGCAATTTCCATTATCTGTACATGTAAAGACATGACTGTAGGCCTACATCATGGTGATCATGGTAGTTTCTATATACTATATCATTCTCTGTTGCTGGTCCTACCACATGGAATGGTCTTCCTGTTACATTGCGCTTAATTCCCAGAGGTCACTCCGCTCTGTTCCTTAAGAACCTAAAAATGTTTTATTTAGCCGTGGTTGGGCTGGGAGCGCTTCTGAGTAGCCTACCTTGAAGAGGCGCTATATATATATCCGAAATAAATAAATAATAAATAAATATTTATGATCCCGAAGATAACGCAGATAACGAAGTTCTTGGTCATCTTCCTGAACCTGATACTCATCGAAAGTGTGACTAATTGAAACAGATGGTTAGATATGAATATCCATATAAATAGTTTGCACAGAGAATCGACAATGTCTGAAACTGTCAGTCTTGCATGATACTAAGAGAACAACTGAGAAATTAACCAGAGTCTATAGCCTAATACATAAAGTTATTAAATGAAATTCTCTTTCACACAAGACTAAGTGTGTCCTGACGTTTACAAAATATGTACCTGGTTATGTCGTAATGTTATACGGACAGGTGGTTTGAGTGTCGCACTGGTCTTTAGTCCGTCGATAGAAAACGATAGAATTCTTGAGTTAACGAAACTATCACTGTCAAACAAAACAATCAATCTGCGGTATTTCTCTATTTCTCAAACAATTTTTAAAAAATAGGCTTTTTAATAATTATGAAACGTAAATGCGAATAACATGTAAAGCAAAATGCGGTTAGGAAATGTAAATCTGCATAAAAAGGATGTACCTACGTAGGCTACTTGCTTATTTTTTTTGCGCAGAAACAGCATGTCCCATGATCCAGAAATAGGTTACCCCCAACAACGTATCAACAGCTGCTGTTGGTTTAAGCGGAAGGAAACTCGTCTGACGAGTTCACGTTCTCAATAGCACCATCCAACCTAAACCATCATGCTGTGTAGGCCTACTGTTAGGCTTACAACTGGGTGCCACCGTGATTGGGCTGTCGGTGAGATAATAGTGTGCTATGTGCTTGCATTTGTGTAGTGTATACACTGTAGGCGTAACAGTGCTGTTGTGTAGGCTACATTTGGAACGTTTAGTTTTCTTAGTTAAGTTTTGATTTATTTTGATTTATTACATGTATGATGGAAAATAGAATATTATTTTATTGTGCTGTTAACACCCAGAACCAGAAACGGTGCATATGTGGCCCTAACCAGCGGGACTTTGCAGTCCCTTCTGGGTTTCCTTTTGTGACCATTAGCGTTCATGTTTTATTTTGATGTGTTGATAGGCCTATACATCTTGTGTGTTCTTTTGGCTCAATAAAAAAATTGATTGATTGACTGATTGAGCGAACTGGCCAGCAACGATGTAGGCCAATAAACTGATCGAAGGTTTCTGCATTGGTCGATACAACAATAATTATGGTAGTATAATAACCCATCGTTGCATCTTAGTTAAAATACTGCAAAAGCTGCTTACTTATTTCTTGGAAGGTAGTCGTTGACGTTTCGATAATACACACCCCACATGCTCAAAATCGGCGAACTTTCTGATGAACGAATGCCTGCAAAGTCAATTTTACACTACATATATTAGACAATAATCCTTTAGAACGTTTTATATATTTCACCAGATAGCGAGTCATCAGTTATAAATATACCGTTTATTGGTTTTACATAAAATCAAGCATTGTAGAGCATTATTGTTAAAACATTTTCATAAAGGACACATGCGGAGGTTTAGAACATGGCCTGATCCCCCAAGATAGCAGTGAAGTGGTTCCTATCTGCCTTTATACACAGCTGTTCCAATGCCGCGTTGTTCTCTGGATGGTAGTTAAGTGGAGCTAGACGGTCCATCACGGACTGTACGGTACTCCATTAATAATTGCGCTTCTGCTGTCCCACAAAACCCCTACCATAGCGCGTAAGGCAGGCGGGTCACAGTGGTCAACTGGTCGTGTGCAAAACATCACGAAGCATTGATACTGTGAGGCCATGATTATGTCGTCATTATGCGCATGGCATAACATACATAGGCCTACATGGTCTGTTTTGCTTGCACGCATGATGGTCTATGAATTTCGAAACCGATGCACGACAACAGCGTGGAATAACGTCTCTTACTGTCTCTGCTAAGAGAAAGTCGTAGGCCTAACTATTCGCGTAAGCCATGGGAAATTTGGTTTCAGTTCATTGGGAGGGAGCTAAAAAAAAGGGCTAAAAAATGTCATCGGCCAAATTTCTGAAGACCTTGCTTTTCGGCTCCAAAAAGTTGATGACTTTTTTAGTCCTCCGGTTTAAAACTCATGAGAAAATACCATTTTTATTTTGACCGGCCAAAAACGTTGATGACCTTTTTTTAGTCGTTCGGTTGAAATCGTATGAAAATATATCATTTTTGTTATCTTCCACAAAAGTTGATGGCCTTTTTGCCATTCGGTTAAAATCTTGTGAAAATATACCATTTTTCTTTCGTTTGTTGACAATCTCGTCCCAATGTTTTTCTGGCCTTTTGGGAGAGGCTTTGCCCTAGCCTCTGATGAACTCCGCCCATGACATAAACTGAACATTGCCTATCGACTCTGTTTTGACTAATCGCATGCAAAGCTGGATTCCGCGTCTTTGCTCTCTTTGAGGCTGTATGTCCTGTAAATCACAGAATATTATAACAGCGATGTGTCTACAGATAGTGATTTTGCGTGCTAGAGAAATGGCAGTTTTAGTTCTCAAAGTAACTTTTCTTCTTCTTACCGCTGTTTAGTGCTTCTAATGATATTGAGATCTCGTCTCCGCCTTGTTCATCCCAAACTGAGCGACCTGGAAATTGGATTTGAATGGGAAGCTTTGGCTTTTCAAGTGACCATGATTCTAAAACTGAATAGATATTTATGCATAGGCCTACACATTAAAAGTCACAAAGGGAGCTGTAAGCGATAAAAACATGTTTAGTTTGTTTACTCGGTATGGTTCTTAACTAGAATTAATAATTTGACTTCGGGATCGTAATAATCAATAAGGCAATTTCTCTAATCATGAAAAACTCATCACAGCAATGCATTTTAACGACGCTTTCGTCTTCCGTGCTGCGCCCTGTTTCTTTGAGTGTGCCATATCTAATGCAAAATCATGAATACTGAGACAATGACATTATAGACAAATTACTGAATATTGTCGTCTAAACTGTGTATTCTTACATAAATTATCTCCTTCTTCAACTCTGTGTTCCGATGCTGTGCTAAGCGCGGACAGACACCTGGCGCAGACGTCGAGCGAGAACAAAAGAGACATTACGATATTTCTATTCACCTGCGAAAGAACACACACTAAACAGAACACAATGACGGACCCGCATTTCGCAAACTGCAGCTTCAACGTTCTAAAATCTAAATCATTCTCCATTGCATGGATCTCAGCGTTGGTCGCACGCAAAATGAAATTTGCGATATGAATTCTTGGTAAAATAATAGTAAAGGGATTCATTTTACTTAACAGAAGTGGTTTCGATGAAAATAGCTTTGCTGAAATTAGAGCTGGATTGATGAAAAATGATTGCTGCATAAAACCAGGTTGAGTTGATCAGAAATAGTTCTTGCACATACCGAAACTGGAACAGGGCTGAAGCGAATTCTTGCCCAAATGGAAGAAGAATTGATGAAAAAAATCACCCTAAAGTAGGAATTGGATTGATGAAAAGTAATCATGCTCGCAGGGATAATAATTATTTAGAGCGCCAAAATGATGGATTACCTTAGGGTCTTTTAAAATATGCATAGGGCGGCTTAGGGCCTAATCATAGTAATCAAATTCATGCATGATCTAAATTATTTCTTCAGTTGCGCAGTTGCCATGACCAGAGAAGCAGTCAGTTGGAATTTCATTTGATTCAAGACAGCGATCCGTTGAGAAGGATGAAAGAAATACGAGTCTAATATTATACTGATGACAACGGGTTTAGTGATGGCAAACCAGCAGTGGAAAGGCTTGAAAACCTCTAAACTCACTCGGTTTTTTCGCTATAAATAGGCCTAAGAGTAAAAATAATACGAGCGAAATTATTTTTTGGACATTGAATAGTCTTAGGCCTAAGGTTTTTTTCAGATTAATATTTTCGATTTACATCATTGAATTCTTTCCAAGCGTCAGAGTTGTTCGGTCGAAGAACGTTGCTGGCCACCTGGATCATTGACTGCGTAGCAAGTTATAAACAACAGCAAAAGCATTTAATAAATCTAAAAACAATTTTTTTGCGTTGATATCCATGAATTCACACCAATGAATGATTGTATATTTAAGCATCGCAAACAGAGAACCCACATTAAATTTGCACTCACACACACACACACACACGTACTCAAACATAGGCCTACTCACAAACAAACGCACATATTAAATTTTAGACCAATGCATACAATATAACCATAACCATAAATTTTATTGAAGCCCAAGTAACAGCATCGATATCGAGAAAAAAAGAAGTACAGTGTAAAACAAACTACCTACATGCTGCATACAATGCCCTGATCCTAAAATAGGTCTAACTGATAAATTACGAGCAAGCGCGTTTTGACAACAGTTTGAGAATGCAAGTTGCATTGTACATAATTTTTATTACAGTAATAAACAACAGTAGCCTATTAGCTACTTCCGGGTAACGAAGTTCGTTGACAGAGATCGTCACGATAGATTATATAGGTCTATAACTCTATATAATTATAATATATATATATATATATATATAAAATTATATAATAATTAAGCATGCGTTTTTTGTTTGCGAGAATAGACTGAATTCTGACTTAAGTCCTACCTTTATCTCTGGCTCTGCTGCACTTGCACTAACGTTGCTGTCGCTTAGCAGAAAAGCCAATCGATTTACGATCATGACCGAGGCGTTTAGATTTCCTGGACTCAGACCTTCGCTCTTGTTGGTCAACGTTGATAACTGCCTTGCGATCTCAGCAACCATCGTCTGGTTCAAAGCATCTCCTTTTACGCTATAGACCTTCAATAGAAAATTATTCGTTTGTATATGCCTGTGCATAGACTAAAATTGAAAGTAAACTCATAAGATAAGTAAGATTCATAAGCTGATTGTTGAACTGACAAAATGCGCTAAGCACTAGGGTGGAGTAAAAAAATCGAAGTTTAGAAATTCGAAATGTAGTAATAATCATTTATGGTAGAAAAACCCGTTCCAATTCTTGTCAACATCAACACCCTTCTTTTCCAAATAGCTTTGTACAACTAACCCACCCTTAGAATTTGAAGACGCGTTATGAAAGTTATGCTCGCGATTTGAACTTTTTGCCGAACAAAATAATATTGATTGTAGTGAAGGAAATCGTATAGGCCTACACTCAGTTTTTAAAGGGTTAAATTGCGTTTAAACTGTCTTAATTATCTAAGCGATATGGTATCTGATATCTCTGCGATCTTCTTACAAGTAGGCTAACTATCGACAAGGAACTGTTTGTCTAATATTCGCTCCGTACAATATTTTGAAATTGCTACCGGTGGCTAGGCCTATTCCCAAGGCTGTAGCCAGGATTTTATTTCGGGGGTGTTTCTTCCCGGAAGAATTTCTGACGACCCTTTTTAGTCATCAAGTCGAGATCTCAAGAAATTTTTCCATTTTCATCGCCAAAATTTCTGAAGACCTTTTCCCCGTCATGTCATCATCAAGTCGAAAATTCATATAATTTTGCTTAAATTATTATTTTTTCGTTCTGTGTGCTACTGAATGCATTTTATGATTTCGTTTGGGGGTGTTTTCATGGTTTTATTTCATGGTTTTTGCATCACGAACTAGTAAATGCAATAGATGTTTACTCCATTTTCCATTTCGGGGGTGTTCAAACACCCAAAACACCCCCTGTCTACGGCCTTGCCTATTCCATTTGTTCGTGGTTACATGAACCCATATTCGACACAATAATTCTTTGTCATTTTTCTCTTTTCTTCGCAGGAATCGAATCTTTTTCGGGTGTTTTATCTTATTAGGCTACTGTCCCGACTGATGGTTGAATGAACTGAAGTTGGACTTCATATTGTTTTCCCCCGACATAGGACGGAAAACAAATAATTCTGGGGTTAAAAAAACCTTGGTTGTGTAAATTACCACTATGAGAAAGTATCTGAATAACTTGTCAGAAGAAGCATCTGAAGTCGGTCGAGGCCAGTCGACTTTCGCATCGCTGCTCTCAAGAAACTCTCTTGAACATGATTCTAAAATAGTCAAAATATTTTTCTGTTTACTGTCAGATTGTTAAATGTTGCAAACGTAGCCAGTTGCATGAGTATCAAACAAACGTCAAGTCAGGTCTAGCGAAATTCATGTAGGACAAACGGCAACGATGTTATTTAACCCTTTAATGCCGGAGGGTATAGGTTTCCCATACCATTTACTACCATCTCGGCATTAAAGGGTTAACACAACAATTGTAATTAAGCGGTATAATTTAATTGGGAATTCAATTATGCTACTCAGGCTGGTCAGGTTGTGGTTTCGACCATTTCAATACAATTTGGAGAGCTATCTTGTTTGCGAACGTTCAGTGGCATCAAGTTACCGTAGTTGATTACATATTTAGCCTACTTGTGGAACCATCAAGCATCATGAAACTATGCCTATTTATCATACCATTTAGGCATCGCTTGGATGTAGAAAATACCTGTTTGTTGTACCATTAGGAATCGCCGATAAAGTGCCTACCTGCAGCTGTGGTACCATTAAGTATCACTGTTGCGGTATCTTGGGTGTATCCGTTGTCATCAATGCATCTATATTCACCCAAATATTTATCGCATGCCGTGGAGCAGTTCGGCTCAGTGTGTATGGTTAAGTTGCCATCCATTACATAGACACAGGGCGGTTCGCTGTTCACTGGTTCCTGACTCTGGTTCCCCACTTTGTACCATCGAAATGTGGGTGATGTGCTCGGATCTGACGTTGCACTGCAGTTAAACTGGAACCGGTTTTCCTTAGTAAAATCAACTGATACGAAGGTTGAAGCGGGCTGCAACGTCACGTTTGTCCTCACTAAAAAAGAAATTATATCGATTGCTGTCGAAAAATATTATTATATTGAAAATCGGCAGTATTATAATAGTTCTTCGATTGCCCCCCCCCCCCATTCTCTTTACACATAGGCCTACGCAGAAAAAAGGCATGTGGGCGCACACATAGGGCCTAGACTACTTACACACTTAAGTAAACACTGATGCAGGCCTAGGTCTATATCTAAAATAAATGGACAAAACATTAAGATACCGTAGCTCCACGGTTGAAATTTTCAATTGAAAAAATTACCAGTGCCTACTCACACACCCGTCTAATGATTAACTGCTATTTTGCTTCCTGAACATTGTTTACATGACATGATTTAGAACCATCAACATATTCTCAGCTTCTACCGACTCAGTGCAAAACACTCATTAGATTATTGTAAGGCGCTATACAAATGTTCATAAACATACATACATACTCGATAGTGAGTGTAAACCTATGTTTCTCATCCAAAAAGCCTTTTGCCATGTCGAACTTTTTCGGGGTGTTTTATCGTTTGACGACCGTCATTCAGGGTCATAGACAATCCTAAGCTCAATCTATGTACGTGGCCACTAAGGCTTGCACCTAATATTGATCTTGGGTTCAACTAACATTGGGGTTAAAAATTCTAGTAATTAGGCTAATATTTGAGTAAGCAACAATTATGCCGTTTTCTTCGCAATTCCAGAAAACTACAATAAATAGTTTAAATTGCATGACTTACCGTCATTTTGACCGGCGTCTGAAATAATCAGGCATAGGCTATAAAGAATCCACATGTCAGAGTCTACCTTCCACTTGATGTCTCGTCTCGTCATTTGCGCTTCAATGATTCAAATTTAAACGTCTGAAAAAGAAAAAGTTCAATAAGAGGGCCTAATCGTCATTGAGTGCGTACTTTGTTACCTATGTAACCAGGTACCGCACTAGTTCAACGTAGGCTACTGCAACAATAGCCAAATTGTTCAACCAGATAGGTCCAGATGTATTATAGTCTAAACTTTCTAAAGCAACCGTTTCGACTGCTGAACGTAATATTATTGCTCAATTGCCACTTTCTGTTTCTGCTACTTCAGCTCAGTTGCTGTGTCAGCTCCTTCTCAACTTCAAAGCCTTCAAAGCCTGAAATTTTCTTCACCATTGGCTGATATGTCTCAGTGCACTGACCTCCCGGATGCTGACCGAATTGTGGCTTGGCTTTGGCGTACCATCGATGGAAATTTTGTTAGACATCAGCGTGATTGAAGCTACATGTATGCCTGCTAAAGTGTAATGTGCGGAAGATAATGTGCGGAAGCGGCCCACCAATTAATAATAACTATTATAGGCTATCGGCCGTTATTAAGTGCACTGCGAGATATTATGTTCTAAAAAAATTATCATTTCATATCTCACATGTAGACTATTTGACGAGTCAGATGCATTAGATGCGTCTAGAATTCTAGATGCATCTAGCTTGAGATGCATCCAAATTGAGATGCATCAGTAAACACTTACCCAGTTTATCGTAAAACTTCATACTAAGCTGAGAGAGAAAATCATCGACGTTTTAAACCGCTGTTTATTAGGGTGGGGATATTATTGTAGCCTTGAAGGCCTACAGCTAGCTCAGCCAAGGCTGCTATACGGTTTCCTATCACGCCCACACTGTCAGACAAAGACAGACAGTAAGTTTACTGTTCAACACAGATCTGTTTGAGATGAAAGTTTCAATATATCACTCTTTCTAAACTATTATAGGCCTATATATGTATGCATATAATAATTATACACAATATACATATATTATAATATACATGTACATATAAAATTATTATAATTATGTATGCAGTTTAATATAATATACATAATATACACATAATATACATATACTATACGATTGTAGCCTATATATATCCCTGTTGGGCACAATGTCATGTGTATGATGTTTAGCTCATAGATTCTGGCAGCATCAATGCGGACAGTGCAATCAAAAGACTCCCTCCAAGCGGGTATATCCTATAGCAGCGTATGAATGGGCTGCGAGTGGAGAAGGGCGTGAATGGCTAGGCTGAGTTGGTTGGTGAATAAAGTGAGCAGTGTTAGGTCTTGTCTTTCCTTTTTTGCTTGAAAGTCTTAATCAAAAGAAGCAGTGTAATTCTTGGTTGTACTGTAGCCTACTTGCACAATGTCAAAGTTTGTCAGTCGTTTTTGCTATGCCTACAGTCAATCTATGATCATACAAAAATCAGAAGTAATATTATTAATGATTAGAGCTAGCAGGCCTAGTACAATTATGATTAATGGTAGACGTGGGCTAGTAGCAATTGTAGGGCCTACAGAAGTAGCCTAGTAGTTGTTGTAGTAGTCTAATTATTATTGTATTATCATTATTAGGCCTCTTACATATTATTAAGCATATCATTATCTTCATTATTATTAATATTATTATCATTATGTATTATTTTCATCGAGTTGTATGTGATCTCTTGCTAGCGATTGTTAATATGAAGGGATCATTGTTCTGATCGACAAGGCTAGTCTCTGAATATGTTTCTTGTTATCAAAGATTAGACACATACATGTAATTATTTACTCATGTGTTGCTGTTGAACACCTCATTTAAGCAAACTTTCTCCCATTAAGAATGAGGCATCGAGTTTGTTTTTGTGTTAGAAATTGGCTATTCTTGCATCAGTTTTGTTGTTTAAGTATGTGCATCAACGTCACGCAAACTGTTTATTTCCATAAAAACAACATACCAAGTCCCAAAATCTTACAATAGAACTTTATGCATTGATTGATAGTGGTGTTTATTTATTCCACAAAACAAGTCCACTTGAGAAATTATGAATCGGCAAGTAGGATATTTTGCAACAGAAACCATGAAAATCCAATAGCAGATACTAACCGTAGCCATTGTTTGCTTGATTACTACTCATATTATGGCTTGTAAGCATACTTAATTAGTACTTACGCTTTATAATCGAACACAAAGCACCAGAACTAATTTGAATATCAATAGAAATGATTTTTTTTATCACTGATTATAATATAAATTACAATTAGGCTACTTGAGTGATATGATTAATTAAACATCAATGCAGAAGAGCTGCGCAGCTAGAAGTGCATTATTAAATGATTGTCAAATTATTTCGACTAACAATAAATCTATGGAAAACCGTGTGGGTTAATTATAAGCAGCTTAAACCTTGATGCAAATTCGTGTCACATTTTAGCTTTTTACCAATAAAGAAAACAATGCAAAGTCGTCTTACAGGAGTTGTTTACCTAAAAGAGAACAACATCCCACATAGGGTCTTGCTTCTTCCAAATTGCTCGTCCAGTAGGCCTACACATTGAATCCGCACTGATTAGGCATAATTATCTAGAAAATGCATTCACTACGTTTGATTTTTTACCATCGACTGGGCTCAATATGCTTTGAATAGTGCAGCTATAGAAGGTCCTGATTACAATTACAATTCCATGTACAATTCAAGGATATTAAAACTATAAGATTTTCTTATCTATGCGCTCTAGCATATAGGTTGATTTAGTAAATGAAACCACCGATCAGTCTCACGGGTGATAAACGAGGAAGTCTAGAATTATCGAGTAGCCTAGTTCTTATAATTAATGCTTCTTTTTCGTCATCACTTTCACCATGTTGCACACTGTCCTGTAGACCACTTTTGGCATTTGGAGACTGCGGCTCTTGTGCTGAATTCATCTGGATGTTGGCTAATGAAACGTAGGCTGGGTTAGAGCTGGTTAGATATTGTTTCATAAATCTAAAAAAAATTCTTTCGCCATGACTTGGCTGGGAGCACCTCTGAGTATTTTTTCTTGAAGGGACACTATATAAATCCATATAATGAATGAAAGAAAATAATGAGTTATATTATAGAAGATTACAATGACATTTCCATGTACAATTCAAAGGGATTGTCTGCCCCAAAGCTGCACATAGGATCATTTCTTTTGTCCTTTTTGAGGATGTTTTTTGGGCAGCAACAGAGCACCAGAGCCACAGATTCCCGGTTCTCTTGCGGAGGTCATACGAGTGGCTGCTTTCACTCCATAGGTTGGTGCTGCTCCGCTTGTAGACTGATCTAGTGCAAACGTCAACTGAGTGTTAGATGTTGAGCTTGTAGAATGATCTTGTGACGAAGACAGTTTGGTGGAGACGCTCTGGTCGGTCTTTCCACAGTGGCCAAAGCAGTTTGAATACGCAGAGGAAATCTTCTCGTTCACTTTCTAAAAGCACACAGTGATAGCTGTGCATAATAATAAACGGAGTTGGTTGGCAAGATTAAACCGTAGACAATGAAACAAACCTTTGCAGTCCAAGAGAAGTTGAAACTGTGCAACACAATTTTACAGTAGACCTAGTATGGTTTGAAGTCCAAAATAATCTACCCGTTGACCACACGACTACCGTGCAACACTGCAACCGCTATTCACCCAACACGAGTAATAATTATATAGTCTAATAAAAGAATACGGTATACGTGGACACCAGTAACAATCGATGCTAATAGAACTTGAAACTGCACTGCGTACCAGCATCTCAAAAAGGATTATGAGAGTTGTTTCCAACATGTCAAAAGTTTCAGGATCGCTCTTCATTTGAGTAAACAGAGGATACTTGTAGGCCTATAGTGAAAAAAAGCGTAGCTACCGGTAGGCCTATCTTCTCCCCCGACAATTTAAATATGCGATGCCACTTGCAAAGTTGACTCGCGCCTTAAATTTCTTGTTTATGAAATCTAATTGCAATTGAATTCCAAAATAATGATAATAAATGAGTTGGCTAACCTTGTTGTGGAAAAGTGCGTAAATGATAAAGATAAGCAGTCCCTGTTGAAAAACAAACAATATAAAAATAAAGCGTCCATCACTTCTTGAAAATTCATCAGGATGATGATGAACTTGTTTCGTGGAACAAAAATCTAATTGAACTAATAGAATCATGCCTGCTTGTCATACAGGGGTGTTACTTCAAAACCACACCAACCATCAAGTAGGCCCGTTAAGTAGGGTCTCTATGTCGAGATTTTCGTTTGAGATTAGCTGCAACCAAACTATATCCGAGACCTTAAACATAAGCTACGTTTAGACAGATAAAAGATCATGTCTGATACAGGGCAAGCTGTCGAACGCACGCAGCAGGTTAGTAAGGTTGATTAAATCGTAACATTTTCTAGACAGTTATTTTATATTCGTGCATGTTTAGTGAAAATATAGTGCCTTTAATACGTCTCAAACTGGCTTAGGTTGTACTTATGACTTTCATGATATCATGATAGGTCTATGTAGCCATACGATTTCACAAAGAGACGAACTTACATGCAGCGAATTGGCGATGACAAACACGTATTGGAAGGCAACGTGATCGAAGAAGACGGAGAAGACGCCAAAGAGCCAACCAATCCCAAGCACCGGACACATCACCGACAGATTCCAAATCGTCGCTCTTTTAAAAACACACGCACCCACAAAAATGACACTGTTATGAACGTCTTGAATACAGGATACAGCTGTAAATGCAGACTGGCAATCTAAAGCTGTTCCTTTTTTGTAATTTTCATAGTCACTTAGTAAATGTAAGGCGACAGAATGAGGCCTATAATTTCTATAACACAGAGAACTCGGAAAGATTGTCAAACTAACGTATGTCGAATAAGCTTATCAACTTTGTGGGAAACGAGAATCTACTGTGGCATTAAAGCTATGGACTGGTAGCAGTTGCATGAGGACGTGGTCTGGCGCAGTCATGCGCCCTACGCTGATTTCCTGTTCTAAAAATAGCATGGCTTCTCAGGCCACAGGAAGTGACGGCACACCTTGCTAGATTATTCAATAATAAGATTCAAGAGCGAATCATAAACAATTTTTCAGCCCTTATTTTCTACGCTTGTACAATGATCTTAGATTAGTTCATTCAAAATGGGTAATTTCAATAAATGTGTTGAGCAAAATTAATATGAAATTCTGACCGATAGCAGAAATGTTCTTATGCAAGTGTTTACCTTATCTCGACCCTCTTCCTTGAGTTCTTAGCAAGTAAGGCCCTCTTCTGCGATATCAACCTCAGAATGATAATCAGAATGACCATGTTGATCTGCATAAAAGATGAATCCAAATAGAAAAGTAATATTATTGCCCAGATCGAAAACATCCAACAATATTGCCTGGTGATATACCAATGCTTCGGCTATTATCAATAATAATTACTATTTTCTTTAGCGCTAGTGTCAGTGCAAAGTGAAGGCTAATGCAAGAAAGGTAAGGAATAGGCAAATTAGATCAGTATCCAAAAGATTAGATAAGTTGGTGAATATTGGTTGCAATAATTAGGCCTATTGTTGAAAGGTCTGAATTGAAAGACATAGGCTACGTGAGTGTAGGCTATTTGCCACGAGCTGTTGTTCAGCTTTGATCCATTATTTTAGAGAATGGCTTAGTCACAAAATATTAGTTTTATTAGCCTAATAGGCAAAACTTTCTTTTGCTATGAATCAGTGTTGTCTTGTTCTTATCGTGGAGTCCAGGTTTGCACGAAATCGCAGATTCCCAGTTTCTTAACATCTTTGCGAAAGACCAATTGTAGTTCACTCAAAGACGCAGAATTACGTATAGGCAGCATGCATTTAAGAAGCAATTATCAAGAGCCTTATATAATTATTCTATCCCACATGTTTAGACACAATAATACTGAAATATGCAGATAATATTACAGAGCACTTGCCGCGATGATACACATGACGGGACCAATGAAAGCCCAGATGAGACCGTTATCAATCGACAGCCAACATCTGCAACCAGGTAAATCGGTCTATAAATATACATCATCATTAATGTTTTTCTTTAACGTATTTTGTTCAAACCAATACCACACTTTTGTGTCAGGCACTTCTACCAATTCCACTAAAGAGGCGCTATAGAAATTCAAAATTTAGTGAGCGGATGAATGATTAATAATTACTGATCGTTTCTACTTATGGTGCATTGCTATTACATTCTGCATCCACGGATGCAGCCTGCGAAAAGACTTAGCCTATCAATTAATACAACGTTTAAGAACAGGGCGATACCATTAGGAACTGCGCCTGTTTGTCGAGATCCTGTGCAGCAATAGCTCGTCTGAAAGGCTTAAATTAAACAAAAGTGCAATGTAACGCATGACAAAAATGTTTCTGAGGACTTCAAATTCGTGTTTGTATTTACCCTACAATTTTAAAAGTTACTAACGCTTTTGTATGACCGTATCCTTCAAACTTTGTGACTCCAAGAGACACTCCAATAATGATGAGTGGTAGAACTGCAAAAAATAAGTCAACTGACAAGCATTCAAAATTGAAAATGTGTAACGCAAGAGTGATAGAATGAGATAGACGCAAGTCAAACTAAAAGTAGAAGCAATTGAGCTTACCAATTGGCAAATGAGTGAAGTCATATAGGCCAAAGTCCCTAAATATGAAGATGCTTTAGCCCACAATACGCTATTCGTTTATTAAAGAAGGTCTTTATAACATTTCAGTTGTGTTTCATCATTGTAAAGAATATTTCGCAGCATAAAAGAACGGAACCCAATGATGAACATGCCTACCCCAAGCGGAAGCAATGAGCACGATGGTGTCCCTGGCTCTTCTGATGTGGAAGACAAAGAAGATGTATAGCACCATATCGATGCCTTCAGCCAACATGGTGAAAAAAGCGACCAGCAGGAAGTAGTGCAACAGAATGGCAACGGCTTGGCAACCGACCTATGACAGTCCAAACAGCTCCCAGTTCAATAATAATATTATTTTGGTTTATCGCTCTTTGCAGAAAATTTCTGCTTCAGCATGAGTGTTATAAAAGATATTCAGTGTAGTGGCGTAGGCCTATTATTGAAACCTTTCATCTGATCACAGTATGATTAGCCTACTTTGTTGTAACCCACTCACCACGGCACTTAGTCGGTTTACATTGAAGTGTGGCGGATTTGCCACAAGAGGTATAAGACAAAATAACTACTTACCGAGACTTGGCTGGAGTAAGCATGACTCTCGTTGGGTAGTCTTTTGGCTATGAGTCTTGTACCTGAAACCGGTTTCGTTTTGAGACAGGTTTATAGTTTAGGTTTCAGATTCTTCCTATGTAAGACCAAGTATACTTTTTAGGCCAAAGTATAGAGCGTCATTATGTATTCTACCGGTGGACTAAGACGTGCCACACGGTGCGCCGCTTATATCGTGGAGGAAGCGTTTCCTCCATACGTGCTTAGATTGTTAAAGCGTTCTCTGCTGCGACTTTCTACAGTGTATTCGGTTGTGTTCGTCTGTCTCCTACAGTGTGGCTTGGCCACGTTCGAACGCAACTACGGCGATCCTGGTTCATAGTTGGAACAACGCTGTTGTGGTGAGGATTTGCGGCTGATCTGTCAGGGAGGTTTCTTGTCATCGATCGCTGGGGTTTGAGCTGCTGAGGCTGCGTGACAGCTCAGGGAAGAATTCCGTATTCGTGATACGCCTAGTGGGCGATCGCAGTATTCTGTGAAGGTTACGTTGACTGTTGGTTATAGTCTAAGTTACATTGTACGTGTTACCTGTGTCGTTGTTTCTGAGAGCTGGGTTGGGATCCCCTCTGTGAAGAACACGACGGTTGTATCCTTGATCGTGCTGTGTGATGCCGATCTGTGTGAGTTCGTGTGTAACTTTAATTTTGCAGGTCCTTGGTGGTGGATAATCGACTGTCTGCCAACCGACACGGGATTCTGGCGATAGTGTGTTACTTTGGGTACCGAGTGTTTCTTGCGGAGTTTAGATTGTCTGTCAGCCGACATTGGACTCTTGCTGTGTTGAGAGCGATCTGGGTCATCGGTTGATTAGAATCTTCGTGTGAATCGTCACTTTCTAGATTCTGTTGCTCACAGTTGAGTAGGGAGTAAGTGGTGGACCAGGAGTCCAGGCAAGCTGAGGGCTTTGCAAGGTAGTCTTTTTTACGTTAACAGTGCTAGATAAGACCAAGTGTTTTGCAAGGGACTTACCACTGAGGTCAGTAACTGTTGAGAGTAAGGGCGATAAGCGCCATTAGAAAACCTATAAAATATCAGTCTCTTCGTAGACGCGGGTTTTCCGTTACCTGTTCCCCAGGCCTCCCGGCCTTTTATTTTTACCTGGAATCTACCGAAACAGAACAGCAACGCACCATGACGCTCTTGTGAGTTTCCGGCTAAGTGTTTCAGGGGAAAACTTTCCGGCAGTGGCGGCGTTTGGGCAGCGCGCGTCGCATCTTGGTGTGCGTGAGACAAGGGCACTTGGAAGTCTTGAGTTCGCCCCGGTCGTCCCTAGTGGTTCACCGGTGGCGCAAGTGTTGGTTCCTGCGGTCTTCTGCCAGGTCGGCGACCCGCGTTTGTCCGGTGGTCCCGGTGTCTTTGGTGATTGTTCGGGTCGGGAGAGCGGGTGAGGCGAGCACCCGAGGCGAACGCCGCGGCTTCGGTGCGGGCGCATTCGCAGAGTTTCTGTTGGTGTATTTTTCGTGCACGGTGACGGAGGGCGACCGTCGTTGGCTTCAGTTTCTATCGGGCCTACGGACCGCCTCCGACCGTCGGAGTGTCTGTTTGTTAATCGTCACTTGGTCGATTGTGATCGGCACGATGAGACGGGCCTCGGTTAGAGTCCCCGGGTTAAGCCCGACGGACTGGCCCTGGTTTCAGGCGACGCGGTCAGCGGTGATGAGAGAATCGGTAGTCTTCCCCAGTGGTGGTGGTGGTTCGGTGGCGGCCAGGTGCCGCGTGATCACGAAAGGTAGCGACAAGTCGGGCAAGAAGACGGGGACTGCCGCCGCGACAAGCGGCGCCCGGCGAGGCCACTCTGCCTGCGGGAACAAGAACCCTGTGTTGAGCGTCGGTCATCCTTGTGCTCAGGACGTCTCCTACTCGGCGACCGCGGATGAGGCAGAGAGCGGGTCTGAGATAGCCGGGCGGGCCAGCCGGTCGCAGGCGTCGGTCTCGGGGTCGTCTTCTCCCGAGAGAGAAGTCGCTGGCGGGACTCCCGCAGCGCACAGTGACCCGGGAGACTCACGGCGTCCTGGTAAGACCGAGTTTCTTCCGGCCGCTGAAACGGCACCGCTAAGTGATGCCATCGAACCTGAGGGCGATGGGTCGCAGCGGGGCGATAGGCGAGGTAAGGAGCCTGTAGTGTCTGTTGACTCACCCCCTGGTACGCCACAGAAGCATAACTTAGCGACACACTATATCTAGGCCTATGGCTTTTTTCTAAGTTATAGTCCTCGTAAGCTCAAATTTTAAAGTTAGTTTGGAAGTATGAGGACGTAGTCCTACTTCTCGACTTCGAAACTAAGAATTAACTCCCAAAACATTTTCACCAGAACAACGAGGATAGAGGAATCCTCATCATCAAGCGACTGTGCTTCAGAGTGAGAACAAGTAACCTTATAATTATTGTTACAACGCGTCCACATCATTTTCGATTATGTTTCTATATCTCGAGTACACATGTACCTTGAAGTCGAATTTGTCCGCTCCTGCATTGAAAATGGCATAAGCAATGATTAGAGCGATGCAGAGATTAAGCAGAAGTGCTGCCTGGGATGACTTGACATGCCTTTTAACAAAACACAGAAACAAACAATTAGGCCTACTGGAAATGCATTATGCAAGAAAAAGTGTTAGCAACAGATAAACAGTATAACTGTTATGAACCAAATCCAATTCTCATCACATTTGACATTTTCGTACAAAAATGATATCAATGTGATAGAAAATTAACGAGATAACTAACAGCCTATTAAACCAAGCTAAACACACTTGTCTTGTCCAACCTCTTGAATTAGCCTAAAAAACTACTTTTCGCGGCATAGATTTGCTAAACATTTCATCAATAATATTTTATAATCCAAGTTGACTTTTGCAACTTACTTCCAAGTAATGACGTAGATAATGATGGTAAGGATGAGCGATGCGACTGAAATACTGCAACCGATTGTAGAAATGAGAGACAGCAGCGTATCGTCGTACTGTAAGAGTAACCTTTGTAATATTATATTACAATAGCCAGCCAATGTAACCATATTACTAGAAATAGGCTATAACAATTAAATTACTCTAAGTTGAACTAGAAGAACGAAATTCTAATCAAAACAGTGTTGACTCTCTATTTCAACTGCAGCGGGTGCAAATCTGATACTGCTCCTATGGGGTCTACCATTGCTACAACTTCTAGGTCTACTATAATTTACCACGTGGGACCCTGATAGTAACAGTGAACATAGGTCTAATTTAATGCCCATAGAAATGTTGGAAAGTTGCATTTGTGTAACTGTACGTCAAGAACATGCTCCGATCTTACGCCTAACCGCCTAAGTCGACTAGTACTATCTGCCGTTACAAAGTTTGTCTTTACAACAGATACTAACCATAGGATTTCTGCTCATCAAAATGGCGAAGTTTGTCAGATGATCACAACTGCAGATCGTGTGAGTTGAATTCGTCGAAGTCACCGAACACCCAAAGGAATCCCAATCACCTCTGAAACATTCAGTAGGCGATAAGTCCAAATGAAATTAAACAAACGCAATGCCGAATTGTACGCAAACAGGCTACTGCAGCCAGTCCTACATACATTTAAATTCTGATGACACCGTAATGAGAAAACGACATGACAACTTGAAACTAGCTCTGGGTAACAAAACGTTAGAAAGAAGAATTGGTGTAATACTTTATCATTGACTCATTGTTGCCAGCATAAATCATTTTTAGATTCAGGCAGGCACTTAGTAGTCTACTATAATTAGGCTAAGGCTCATTGTGGTTAACGTTGATCATCTTAGGTAATTATTACAATGAAGGATCAAACTTTAATGCCAACCTGTCGAAGTTCCAGAAGGCGCAGGTTCGTCGAAAGTTCATTCGTTTTTCCTGCATTGGCAAAGCAAGTCAATTTTAGAATTTTAGATGAATTACTTCATCACTGAGTATAATAACAATATTATTACAAGCAACACATTTTACAAACTTGGACTTCATTCGAAAAGACTATTATAACAGTGAATGTAAAGACAAGACTGTGCATCATTGTGCTTAAAAACGTCGAAGATCTTGGGGATAACAAAGTTCCACGCCATCTTCTAGTCTTCTAGAAACTGAGACTCATTCAAAAAACGAATAATATAAATTTCATATGCTGCATAGAGAATCGTTGATGTATGATAATAAAACATACAACATAATTACAAGCATAGGCGTAGGAGACATTTCAACGTTGGGGGGGGGGGGGCAAAAATGAGACTTTTGCCCGAAATTTGTTTTCCTCCGGCCGAAATCTAAAGAAAAATTCCCGTTATGTTTGCCCGAAAATTCTGACGACCTTTTTTGTAGTCATCCGGGCAAAATCTTCTGAAATTTCACGTTCGTTACTTTTTTGCTCGAAAGGTCTGACGACCATGTTTGTTCGGGCAAGTCTGATTTTTCGGGCAAGAAGACACGGGAAAATAAAAAAAGTGAAATTTTTCTAATTTTTATTTTATTTTTCCGGGTCTGCTTGCCCGAAAAATCAGACTTGCCCGAAATTTGGGGGGGGGCATTGCCCCCTCTGGACCCCGTCTCCTACGCCTATGATTACAAGTGCATAATATTCAGCGACAGTCTCTTTCACATAGAGTGTCTTGAGATTGGCAAACACTGTACCTGGTTATGTCGTAACGTTATTTCAACTGGTGGCTTCAATGTCGCGTTTGAATTTAGTCCGGCGATCGAAAACGATAGAATTCTTGAGTTGATGACATCATCACTCTCTCTGTATCAAATAATGATATTGGAAGTAGCCTAGAATAATTGACTAATTGACTAACGCAACGGTTAAAACCAGAGGCAAGTGGCTTCCAGAAAAATATAACCAAATAATAAACTTTTCTAAAACACAAAGCGCTTGACTTAAAAAAAATTAGGCTTTATCTTGGACTTGCGAAGAACGGTTGAACGAATCGGAATCAAGTTTTAACTAGTTTATTTTTTCTAACTGTTTGAATCATAATTACAATGCTGAGAAGCTTCTTACTTTTTTGCTGGAAGGTAGTCGTGGATGGTTTGATAATGCACACCCCACATGCTCAAAGAAGTCTCACTTTCTGGTGAAATACCTGCAAACTTGCAAAGTCAACCTTACAGTATGCGCCTTAAAAATAAGAAAATTGGTCCATCAAGCGATGATACAACACGAATGCATAAATTTACGTTTAAACTGAACAACGAATACGGTAGCGGAACCAGAAATTCTATTTGGTTTCTCTGTAGACCTAAAACATTTTAGGCCTAGCTTTCTTAAGCGTTGCATAGATCTTGAGATGATAATTTCATAAGCTATTGTAAGACGTCAGACAGTAGGCCCTAATTGTGCCCGGGATAAAGAAATGGCAGCTCACAATAATAATTATATCTAAAGTTCACAAAATAATGAGTTTCCTATTTACTACCGCACATGCTCAAAGAAGCGGGATACAAACAAACTATTGGCATTTGAGATGAGATGCTACAGGAGGATATTACACATCAGATGGGAGCAGAAAATAACAAATGTGGAGGTGCGCGCACGAGTAGGAAATAAGAAAAACATCAAGCAAATAATAATGGAAAGAAAACTAAATTTTTTTGGACATGTGTGCAGAATGGGAAATGAGAGACTCGTCAAGCAAACTATCTTTGGGATGATGGACGGAACGGGGATTAGGGGAAGACCGTGTAGGGAATGGCTGGACGACATTACAGATTGGTGCGAAATGGAGATATACAAACTGAGCAGAATGGCACAGGAGATAGACAAGTGGAGACTGACGGTGAAACATGCGATTGACACCAACGGGCACTGAGCCCATGGACCGTAATGATGATGATGATGATTTACTACCGTTTAGAGTTTCCATGGATATTGATATCCTGTCACCGAGGTTTTCACCCGACTCTGAGCCATTTGGAAATTCGACTTGAAGGGGAAGCTTTGACTTTTCAAACGACCATGATTCTAAATCTGAAAAATCGAGAATACACGTTTCATTCACATTCAGAGATAAGAAAGAAAGAAATTGTGAAACCCGTAGGCCCTGTAGTTAGTTTAATTAACGCGTGACGTTCGGCGCTACCGATAGCCTACTAATCGACCTCGATAATCGGCTGAAAACTCTATGGTCAAGGGAATCCTGTGCATTATAGAACACTATAGTCTATGCATGCACAGCGTACTCGACAATACACCATTCCATTACAAACTTTTCGTACAATAACAAGATGCTGTCTCTGACTGCCTGTCGCTCTGGCCTCCGCGCAGAAGATGCCAAACATACTATCTCAACATGACTTGATAAAGCCCAGTTGTGTCCGAAGCGTAGCCTATAATTGGGGCGCTGAGATATTTCGGAGACTTAGACTGCAAAATATTACGCCTACTTTGTGAGCCATGCAAGTGTGTGATTTCAGACTTGCGAGAATCATCATTTTGATGAAGCGATCTTATGAGTTATCTCGGAGTAAATGAGATCTGCGAATAATTATTGCATGCATGAGATAATAATTTATGTACATAGCCTAATTATGAATCTTCCGTATTAGTAAAGTTTGAGTTTCAACTGGACTATGTTTTTACCCAAATTGTCTGTGTGTACTGTATTGTTTCCTGGTATGTTCGACTTGGATAGAATTTGTCCGCAGACTTCAAGTAAGGACAAAATGGCCGTTGCCACCGTTTTGTTTGCCTACAGCAACACATTGAACAGGATAACCATTAATAAGCCCCGGATTGTTTTGTAATACGCGCAATAGATTACACAATCATTATCTTATAATAATATTATAGGCCTAATGGTTTTGCATAATTATTATGCTGAATATTTGCAGAGAGAATTTGTCAACGCGACAGTCAAGTAAAATCGTAGCCCGTCACAATCCATCCAGAGGCATGACAGTTTTAGATTCTGTACTATTGAGTACTGACAGAATGCACAAACGTTGGCAGACATGCAGTGCATTCCAAGAACATTAGAGTAGCTTTCAAGAAGGTCTAAGAGCCTGACACTACTTGGATGCTTGCTATAATTATTATTGGGAGTTAAGCTCACCGACAGTGTTTGTTGGCGAGTGAGGCATGCAAAGAGCGGTAATTAGCAAAATGACTCGAATAGGGCATACTATATTAATTGTCAATTATACAAAAGGATCTTAAACTGAATTCTTCTTCTTCTTCTTTGGGCAGTCAAGGAACTTAATAAAAATAGTTGGTTAATACGCATAGATCTACTTGCGTCGCTTTGTTAATGTTCTTTCCATGATTGTTTTCTCTGTATTATAATCTGTCTGTAAGAAATAGGCCTACCGCTGAGCAGAATAATTTTCGGTAAAAAAGATCTGCGTTTGCCTTAAATATGTATTATTTTAAAAGATGTCATTACCTCGATGAGTCCTTTCCAAGCGTTGGAGTTGTTCACTCCAAGAATGTTGCTGATCGGTTGAACGATTGACTGCATCGCGTGTAAAAACAACAATTCCGCTCGAAAACATTATAAATGCAATTAATTGTGCATGTATCATTTTATTTAGGTAGATTTATTAATTCCTTTGTTGTAAATCTCCTTGACTAGGCTTGCTGCTAGACTCAGTAGGCCTATATGCTAGTCTCCATGCGTCAGGGTACTCGGAGCAGGTGCTTGGCACGGCCGCGAGCCGCACTGGCCACGTTCCAAAATTTAGTCATGTCTCTCAAAATAATTGGGAGGAATGTTGCATGAACTGGCTCCTTCTCCCGCACAATAATGTTCGCATTCATAAATGTATGCATGAATGAATGTGTGTATGTACGCATGCAAAGATGCATGAGTTATACATGAATGTGTGCCTGTGTATTCATGAGTGTAAGTAGGCCTATGCCTATGCACGAACGGATGTGTGTATGCATAATATGTGTAATGTATGAATTGATGGATGTATGGATGTCATCTTTGCATGTATGAATCTGTAAAAATGTATAATTGTAGGCCTATAATGTATCGAGACACTTAACATAACGCCTCAGGTTAACTCATAAAAGCGCATCATCACATAATAATTATATTATGACCATCACTCGGATATAAGCGCAAGTAAACTTATAGCCTACTATGCAGTGATATTTTACTTCAGGAAATAATTTCCGTTTTACTTCTATTTCAGTTCGGATGGTCTCAATTTCAATTCTATTCAGTTCCAGTTCTTCAAAAAAATTCAGTTATACTTCTAATTCAGTTTTCGAAATAATTTCAGTTCTCAATTCAGTTCTTTTGCTTCCGTCTTTCTGGAGCACTCATGCTTTCTCCGTGGTGAAGTCGCTGACTCGGATTAGACCAAGTCGCATGAAAGTTTTCAGCCACCCATGACTTTGCCTGGTCCGTTTCTTAATATATTTCTTAGTATTCTGTGTTCCCAGACATAAAATGTTAAAATTTTATCATAATATGTAGTTCAACAGTCATTCATTTTAGGGTAGGCTAGACCCACGAAGCCTTGCATGGATAGGCCTAAGCACATTTATTTTGTCTATTTCCTCGCAGCAAACCTACTTAAAAAGTCCAATACATTATTTTCGTAATTTAGCCAAGTGATTTTCCAGTCTTATCGCGAAGTTGAAAATTATAAACTTACAGGGAAAGTCCAAATGAAAAATTGTTTTTAAACTAGCCGTAATAAAGCACATGCTAGCAAAAGATACAAAAGTTGTAAGAGTCAGAAAGTATGTGCGTCTTCTAAACAAACACAGCTGCATCGGAAAAACTGTCAACTAAAATTTCTATTTTTTTCATTAATTTCAGTTCGAGAATTAATTTTCGTTTTTATTCTAATTTCAGTTCGGTGTGCTCAATCTTCGTTCTATTTCAGTTTTCGTTCTTAAAATAATTTCAGTTACAGTTATAGTTATACTTAACGGAAATCAATATTTTCAGTTCTAATTTCACTTATCGTTAATGAAAATATCACTGCTACTATGAGTTTGCCAATGTCTGCTATCTGTGAAACGCTTGAACGTGATTATTTCTAAGTCGTACCTTTATCTCCGTTTCGTTTAGGCTGATGTTGCCGTCGCGTAGTAGAACAGCTAATTGGTTTATGATCATGATCGAGGCGTTTAGATTTCCTGGACTCAGACCTTCGCTCTTGTTGGTCAAGTCTGATAACTGGCTGGCGAAATCAGCAACCACCGTCTGGTTCAAAGCATTTTCTTTCAGGTTAGTGACCTTCAATAGAATTATTATTCGCACAATGTCATGCAAGCCTGTTGCAGACACTAATTTTTTTCAATTTAAAATCGAATTTTGAGTAAATGCATGATGTGTTGTGACTAAATGCTATGTGCGATTGTGCGTGCTCATTTATTTGTATGTGTGCATTAAGGCCTATCATAATGCATGTGTATATAATTATTCAGAACCTTAATAAAGCGCTTTTATGTATATTTGACTATCTGTCGGAGCAAAATAATGCAGGAACGCGTTGCTAAGAAGTTTAAGAATGTTTGCTGCGTGTATCATACCCTGTTCTCTTCTTCGTTTGAGCGGTTGTTACGGTCACTTTTAACCTCTTCTTTTGTTGTGCTCTCTATGTCTTGCTGTTTGATCATGATTGGGGTGCTGTGATTATCTGAACTCAGGCCTTCACTCTTTGAAGTCAAGACTGGTAACGAACTGGTGATCTCAGCAGCCAAAGTTTCGTTCAGAGCGTCTTCTTCTGCGGGAGTGGTCTTCAAAATAATTACTTTTAAATACAAACCTGTTGTAAAGACTAGACTTTAGCGGTTAAGTAGGCTATTAAGTACTGTAGCCTTCCACACGCATCGCTAAGAGCGATAGGCCTAAATAATTTTTAGAACGCACGCTTACAATTTTCATCCAACGTGTGTTATTCCGGTGTAATACGAAATATTTTTGTCGGATAGTAGGACAATCTCGCATGACACCGGTTTAGTCAAAGCACGTCAGCGGAAGGCGTGACTAACAATGTAAATCAGTCATCTTTTTGATCTCTTTCCTAAAAATAATAGCCTCGTGTAACGCCAACTGAACATTTTAAAAGCGCTCTACGGGAAAAAATATAATGCGAATATTATTGTGATCTCCAAAATGGTTGTAAGCTGTCTAAATGAGCTTAGCGATATGGTCTGTTGCGATCTATTTACATAAGTATTATCGGCATGGGACTCTGCCTGCTGCATAAGCCTAGGCTTAATTGTGTCTCTGTCTAAAATTTCGTAGGATACTGTGCAATACTCTTAAACTTCTCGATTTGCAATCCTTCTGTGCGCTCTTGAGCAGAATGAACTAGGCCTAATCATCGAATAATTTTCGCTGTAATTTTTCTTGCGTCCTTTCTTGATCTTCGCATTTAGGCCTATCGTAGATTGTGACTGAATCTATCGATTGATGGTCGAATGAACTGAAGTTTGAAATAAAAATAATCCCTTCACACGGACAAAACAACTGAGCGTTTTTTTAGTTAATTAATTACGATATAAATTATATATAAGTAAACGAAGATCTGCTCATGTATGATTGTATATTTACTTGTAAGTCTCTGAATACCTTGGTAGAAGAGGAACTGCAATGCGACGGAGTCAAGTGACTGCTGACTTTTGTATCGTTGACCTCAAGACACTTTCTTGAAGACGAACCTAATTAAAAGTAGTCATAGTAAGTTTATTTCCATATCGTTAGGCTATATGTTGCAAAGATCCTACTACAGCCGAGAACAGATGGAATTAGATTATCTATTTCTTAACATTTCATTGATCCAAGTGCCGTGTCGTGAAATTAATAGGGTTGTCTGCAACGATTTTGATGGAAATGAAACGTAACGAAGAAAGCTCTAACTTTGACAAAGTAAACCGCGTGTTGACAGGAAATTGAACAAATATTAGGTCTACATATCGCGCACAGCAAAGATGCCATTGCTGAAGATTATCGATCTTAATCTTAAGGGCTCTCAGAATTACATACTAGGTTGTCGCACTCATAGGCCTACGTTGTATCTAACGTAGGCCCATCAGAAAGAATCATAGTGGAATAATTATTATTTCCGATCTTAATATTATTAATAAAGCTAATGAACCTTCTTCGTGCAGAGAATTCATCATCAACATTATCATCGTCAGTCATATTTAAGTTTTCTGAAGCGTATTTTCGTTCTCATTATAATTATTAGCCTATCCTTCGCAAAACAAAATTCTACTTTTCGTTCTTATTCTCGTTAACGGAAACTCGTAATATCATGTTTAAGCTTAATTTCCATTTCCGTTAACGAAAATATGGTTGCCTGTGTTCAACTAATATTGGGGCTACAAAGTCTTATTCACTGACGTACGAAGCTCAGTAGGTAACCTCAGAATTCCAACTGGACTTACCAAGAACGTTCAGGTATCCTTGAGCAAATGCGTATCCATGAACGTTGCTTGCATTGCATTGAATAACCATCAGATCCGTTTGTCTCTGTCGGTTGTCGCAGTCTCGACAGACGTCGCTGATCGTCAGACTTTTCAGGTCGTTCCTGAACACAAATCTATTGGGAGCCTTACAGACTACAATAACATAATCACGACGTCGTCTTTATTATTACCGAAACGATAATGACTCTGAAACGCCTTGTTCTATAAAATTTCACAATCTTATTAAAATTATTTTCGTACATTGAGAACACCTCCAAACTTGTGATGCAACTCACTAAAAGCACTGATGAAAGTTTAATTAATTTTGAACCACATTGTAATGATGAGACGCATAGGCATAATATTGCCATTTTGCGGCATCAACTCTTCTACGCTCCTTCATCAATCACTTCTCGGATTTTACGTTCGACGCTGAAATTCTCAACATGATCAGATTCCAGAATTCTCTGATCTTCCATCTTCTACCCGCTTTTTCGACAAACTAATTTTTCGTTACACTGCATCACTTAAGTCTTAACAGACTAAGGATAACCAATATAATCACTTATAAAGATCCTCTAATAAGACATTGTTTAGAAACATTGGTTTTTCCGCAATTCTCGAAACTAGTAGTGCTAAAAGTGTACAAAAATAAGTGCACATCTTCAGGTGTGCTGGCCATAGGCCTATAGGTGGCAGGACGGCATCGAGATTTGAAAATAAGTGCCAGGACGCCGTCCATGGCCGTCCTGCCACACTTTAAGTCCTGGATACTAGACTGTTCCATCCTCCTCCTCTCACAACTAGACTTGACAAGACTATGATGTTCAGTCTGAACCAATATAGGCCTACGTCGATGGTCGGAACAGTCTAATGTATTATAGTATTTTACATAGTAAGCAAACAGACGTCATAGATGCCGACGGCATACGATAAATTTCTGAATCATCGCATTGTAGTACTTCGGGCTTAACGACACTGTTTCATATCGAAGATGATTAGTGTCGGAGGCAGAGTACAACCTCACACTCCACGTTTATATTGCGACCGAGCCACCCGCAGTAGGCCTAAAGATCCGAGAAATAAATCTCTGACCGGGAATCGTACCCGGGCCACCGGCGTGGCGAGCGGGCTACAACCCACTCGACCAAGCAGGAATCATCGCATTTTTTGCAGCTTATCTTTTATCATCTGACAAACCTCTTTAGACAACCCCTCTCACTCGCTGCAGCGCTCGTGCGTATGCTAATTGCATACAAATCGACTCACTAGTGGCACTTTAGAAGTCTGTAGTTTTCGTTTTCGTTTGCGATTACGATCTTAGACTATTGCAGTGTTGAATTTAAGTAATAGGCCTATATCCACTGGCTGTGTTTACCGTCTATCGGTCGTCCATTCCGAAGCCAGACAATCGTTGCCTCTGGTTTGGCGTAAGCGGAGCAGTTGAAGGTAATGGAATCACCCTCCGTCACATTGACATTGTGAGGACCATCATACACTCGTTTGAAGATAGGCGCAGCTGAAAACACGGTTTACACAAAACAGAGAAATTTGGAAAAGGCAAGGAGTGGTCCAAAAAGATGCGAAAACAGATCTCTATCAATTTTATTCATGCGATTTGTTTTAGGCTATCCCCGATTGTTTTGCTATGGCAATGTCGCTAATCATGTCTTGCACGGTTTTGCTGTGTCAATATCTGCGTAGCCTACCAATACAATATGTCGCTAATCATGTCTTGCACGATTTCTAACTAAAAATGATCTGCCTGCAGTTTTATTGATTGAGCATCGAGACATGTATAATAATGTTGTTCATGTATAATAGGTCTATGAGTGCCTGTTCTAAAATTTGCGCTCTAGTACGGGAAGCAAATCAAGATTTAGCCTACAAAGGCTACATGTAGACCTACCTTCAACACGAATATTAAACGTGTGGCTAGCTTTTCCCATGGTATTTGCTACGGTGCAGATGTAGTCTCCTTCATCAGATTCCGTTATGTTAGAAATTTGGAGTAACGTTCCATATTGTGAGCTACTGTACCGTCCAGGGGGGAAGTAATAATTCCCTGGCCGTGACCAGGATATAAGGGGCAATGGTCTGAAGAAGAAACAACGAAGATGCAGATGCGCATCTAAAGAAAGAGAATTGCCATGAAGTACGGAATAAGCATCCATCACTCCAACATAAATTCTAGGAACTCAATGTAACACTGTGAGGAAGAATTCTAGATGAAAACACCGAAAGATGGCCTCGCAGCTTACAGAAGATATGAATGAAGCTATTTGGTAATTGTCATAGGCCTAAGCTTAGATTAATATAATTATTTCTTCTCTCACATAGACTAATCATTTGATAAGAACAGCTCATCTAACTGCTTTTTCTAAACTTGCACAGCGTTTTTATTGATGCTCATTCCGAAAAGAAAGTCTAACGAAAGGCCAAATGGGTCGCAACATACAGCTACAAATGCAATGACGTCAAACGCTACCCGGATGCCTTGTTGAATGTCTTTGTGAATAATAACAGAACTACATTATTAGGATAAAGTGCATGCCAAAATATCGGGTTTTTGCAGCATTTATTTTGACTAGAGCATAATTATAGACAAGCTATAGTGCTTACTTTTTATAGATTCAAGCTGTCAAATCAATCTTTATGATATCTTCTATGTCAACCTTGAAAGATTTTTATTACAATACCCATTACCCAGTTCAAAATAGCCGACATTTCTGCCAATGGTTCTAGAGTTTCCTTCTGCAGTTTGATTCTATTCATAATGCAGAGACTGCCAGAGAGTCAAGATAACTACCTTTAGAAAAATTTCATTCCATGGAGTAGAGTAAAGATGCACTCACTTTCCAGAAAAGATGCACTTTAGTTCGATATCGCGTCCAATGAGAGCAACTTCTTTTGACTTAGCAAAGTACGTAATGTTCGGAGGAAAATCTGACAGCGTTCCGGAACCTACACATAGGGCCTACACATGTATAAATCGAATTACAAACATACGATCATTATTTCGATCTTAACTATATTTTGTAAAATAGCTACAAAAATGACTACAATGTAAATTATAGGTGTCCCTGTTAGCGGGATATTCATCTCTTAGGGCCTTCCTTATTTCCATCCGATCATGTGAAGCATCTTGTACTATGACTATTGTTTATGGTTGATGGTTACAATAAATGCAATTTTTACGTTACCTATTATCACTGTTACTTTCGTGTAGCTTTCGCCTGATCTATTGCCAGCAGCTGCATTGTAGACTACGCTCTTGTAGAAACGTCCATTGAGTTCGTCCTCTTTTAGAGCATAGGCAAAGTGAAGATCTCCTGAACGAAGTAAAAATTTAACTAGTCATAAATGGAGAAAATCACTGTTCCAAATACAGAGTATTCAACTGCGAACCATGTGAATTGTTCCATGTGAATTATAATACTCATTTGTTGTCCATGTATTATTATAGCGTCCCAGGAAAATGTCGCCTGTTCTATTGTCGCCTCGTTCTTCTGTCGTCCGTAAAAGTGTCGCCGTTCAAGTGTCGTCCGTTCAAATGACCGCCGATGCTTATTATGACAATAATAATTACGATTACTCAGATTAGTTAGTCGAAGTAATAATTAACTTATCCTAAATTACGATAGGCCCATTGCTTGTTCACATCTGAAAGAGTCAATTAAGTCACATTTGTAAGTCAAGCAAGTCATGAGTGACATGAGTTGGTTCAACAGTAAATGTAGGCCTATCAATCATTTTTCTGTAAAATATTCTCAAAGAGTATGCTTTATGTTCTAAAATATATAGGTGATCATTACCGTTCCATGTATCGCGCACCCTCTGTGATGTCTGAAATCGACAGGGATTGTTGTCAAAATTGCCTGTCGCAATGTCCCAGATGTACGCAGGCGTTGGAAAACTGTTTCTTCTTGCAGCTTGAAGGACAAACGGAAGACCCTCTTGAACTGTAATATTAACTATGGTTGACGAGGCATCTTGAAGATACGCTTCTCGAACAAGTGCCACCGTTGAAAGAGCCGTTCCATATTGATTCGTAGCAAAGCACTGGTAGAAGCCATCATCACTCCGTGTTGCATTTTTTATCGTTATATCTCCGATGTAATCTCCATGTAATGTATGTGTTGAATAATTAGTTATGCTACGGCGTTGACCGTTCTGCTTCCATTCGAACCTGCAAACACCGAATACGGTTTTTAAATTAGATATCGTAAACTGTTCTGCGCTGGAACGAATTTGCTTGAACCGTAAATACTGGTTATTAGGAAAAACATCTGGAATGACGCATTCTGAACTGGTTATATTGACATAAAAGCATGGCGACTCTTAATCGTACATGTGCTAAGCTACGGATACTACTATTGCTGCTTTTACAACTAGGCTACAGCTACAACAGCAACGACGACAGTAACGTGTTACTACTAGATCAAAATAATATTTATCAATGCCACACAAGAAACCGTATCTGGAAGACGACCTAAATTCCAGCGATGTATATATACAGGGTGGCGCAGAAAAAACCGGACTATTAGTAATTATTGCCTTAAACTATCATTAGACTGCAGAAATGACACAGAAAAATGGCATTGGTTTGGCATTTAATATAGCCTAACATTGAATGAACTGTAAAATTTCAGAGTTTTCTGAATGCGTAAGAAATTTAAGTCAAAGTGATGTCCTCCGTTTGCTGCGATAACCAATGATTATCGCTTGCGAAACTGTACAATAGCCCGGTTGATAGTGTCCTCGCTGATTGCGTCCCAGCATGCGGTCAGAACTTCTTTCAAATGTTCAATATCTCGAATTCTCTGCCTGTAGACAAGCTGCTGAAGCATTCCCTAGATCGAATAGTCTACGGGATTCAAGTCCGGACTGTTCGGTGGCCAATTTTTTGGTTCAATAAAGTCTGGAACGTGAGCAGTGAGAAAAGCAACTGTTTTTCGTGAACAATGAGCAGGTGCTCCATCCTGTTGGAAAGTGAAATTGTCACCAGAGTGAGCTATAATGTCTGGCAGTAATACGCTGAACAGTTCTACGAGATATAGCCTACTAGTTTGACGTTCAATTTCTCTCGGAGATTTGCTTGTTCTCCGTTGGTCTTCTTGACTTGAAATCAGTTCCTCGACCTTCGCTACGTTATCAGCCGTACGAACCGATCGCGGTCGACCGCTACCCTGCTTTCTTTTAGTGTCGCCAGTTTCGTCGATCTTTTAATCAAATCATTCAACGTACTTCGCTTCCATTGTCGTTGTGGGAATTCTCTAACCATTCGAATCGAACCCCATCCTTTTTCGAGTCTTAACGCACGAATTAACGATTTATCAATTGTCAGCAGACGCTTCGCCATGACGGTACAAAGAATAGTTAACGCCATAGAATACTTGATGTCAGTTTTATTTTATGTAGCGCTCTCATTTTTCTGTGTCATTTCTGTCTAATGATAGTTTTAAAGTGATAATTACTTTGGTTATTCAAGCGATGCAATTGCAAAAACTAATAGTCCGGTTTTTTCTGCGCCACCCTGTATATATATATATATATATATATATATATATATATATATATATATATATATATATACCAAATCAGTCCGTAATTACAGGTTTTGTGCATTCCGAATAGACAGAATACCCCGATTGGAGATTAAACAAAGGGTTGTCCAAAAAAGTAGACCAAATGAGATCTATTCCTTAGCGTTCCGTAAACTCTCCCCTAAACGTTACCATCCTGTATCTGGTCTCCTTGGCAACATGATACCAAACTTCACTTAGCATCTAAAAATACTCTGTCAATAGCTCTCGTGAATAGGCTGGTGCTCTGTGATTACTGAGCCTAGACGCATTAATTTTGATGGTTAGGCTATGATAACACATCGTATTAGGACAAAACATTCATGAATCAAGTGCAATAAATCCTAATTATACTTCATCAAGATACTCGAACATTGGATTGTGACGAGTCGGATATAGAATATACACTGTGCCCCATAAAAAAACATACCAAAAAACTTTTCCAAAAATCTTCTATAAAACTAAGCCAGTTGTAATAAAAGTGTGTACGTTGTTTCTCAGATAATTTTGCCACAAAAATATTTTACATTTTACTTACTCACAGATTTGGTTGCTGTTGGAGGCAGTGACGCAGACTAGGCGTGTTTGGAAACATTTAAACAGAGATTAGTAACTTATAGTTAAAATGGTTTTCAGCAGCGAAGATAAAAAAATTTATTAAGAATTTAGTATTTTTGAAGGGTTACAGTAGTCGTCGGTTGATAAAAGAGTTCCCGCAGAAGGGTTGGAATAAAAATGGCCTCTACGTATCCACGACAACACTGAAGCGCAACGTTGACGCCAATCGCCTACTGCGGACCCGCCCGACTTTCAGCCGCTCACTGATGGTCTCCGTCGCCGTCTCGAAGCTCGGGTGCACGGAATTGTTCTTCGTTGAATCTGGGGTGAAGGTCAACGGCGAATATTACAGGAATATCATGTTGATGGAGCAGATGTTGCCAGCGATCAGAGGGATGTCAAGCGACTTATTCATTATCCAGCAGGACAGCACCCCAGCACATCGCGCAAAGGACACCATTGCGTTGCTGCGACGTGAAACACCAAGCTTCATTGGACCAGAACTTTGGCCAGCAAACTCACCAGACCTCAAAACCGTTGACTACAGAATTTGGGGTCTAATACAGGAACGCGTCTACCAGACAGCAATACGGGACATCAACGAGTTGAAGGAGCGCCTCATCGTTGTGTGGGCACAGTTGAAGCAGAGTGTTATTGACAAAGCTATTGAACAGTGGCGGCCAAGGCTGAGAGCCTGCGTTCAAGCGAAGGGACATCACTTCGAACATCTTCTTAACCCTCAGGCTACCACGCTATTTTTGTAACACTGACTACCAAGGGGGGTGGTTACCACCCCCTCCCCTGGATTTTGGGTTTGGTTTGAGATATCATAACTTGTAATACACTTATGGATTCAGCATTCATTTCTGCACAAAATGGTATATTTAGGTTTAAAATATATGAAAGCACCCCGAAGTTATGAATTTTTTACCGTAGGCACCCGTCGATTCCACAAAATGTATACTTTCGCATAAGCAAAATATTAGATTCTGTGTGTTTTACCATAATTTATTTAATTAAAAATAGTTTACATATAATAAAGTCCAATATTCAACTATAAAAACTAGTAATAAGTTAGTTTTAGTTACAATAAAAAGAGAAAAAACATGTAAAACATGCTGAAAAACGTTTACGCAGACTTATCGGTTTGCGTTGTAAAAAAACCCCAACATTTTCACACATTTAAATTTATTTTGAGCACTTCCGGTCATCAAATGTCAAATTAATTGGTATCAAAAAATAGCCCTAAATGCACTCTATAGAATTTCTTAATTTATTTCTCTTAAAAAATAAATTATGACTAATTTTTAATAGGAAAAACATGACAATTTTATGAAAATAAAACACCTTTATTTATATTTTAATTTATTTTGAGCACTTCCGGTTGTCAAAAGACAACTCCGTGACCACCAAAATGTAGCCCCACATTCCCTCTACAGAATGGTGTAATTGGTGTCTCTTCATGTCAAAGGACGGATAAGATACAGCCGATAATCTAAGGGGGGTGGTATCCACCCCCCCTGGTGCCTCGGGTATATCGGGTATAACTTTTGAATGGTATGGTATATCATCACACATTTTAACTCAGAATGTGTGCAAATGAATCCTCTACAGCTACCTAAAACGTCAAAATTTTATTCTTAACAAAAAAAAATTGATTTGGGAAAAACCTAGGGGGGGGGTGGATACCACCCCCCTGGTAGCCCGAGGGTTAAATGAAACATTACTTTTCTTATCGAAGAGACATCACTTCCAACATCTTCTTAAATGAAACATTACTTTTTCTTATTTAACATTAGACTTACATGCGTTTCATGACAAAGCTTATTGCTGTGTTTTTTTATGGGGCACAGTGTACATGTAGTTATTCTTGAACAATGCGACATGATTATCATTTTAAAGTTGCATTAAACACTTTTTAAATTTAACACATGGCTTATGACTGAATTGGTCAGATCATGGGACCAGCATAATATCATTGTCAACCATGATATCAAAATGATTGTCAGCCAAAATGCGATTCACTGCTCAGTGCTGCATAAACTTGAAGGGGCAACAAGTGCAAATACATACATAAATGTTGAGTGACACAACCGAGGTAGGCTATAAATTATGCGGGATGGCTTTATCGTCGTTTCTTTTTCAAAGTGAACCGATTGCATAATAATATTATAAGATATTGCTTTGCACTGCACTATGTCTGCATGTGATCCTAATTGTTAGCGTTTGAATGACTAAAGTGAAACTTAAAACCGGGCAGCAGTTGATCATGTGCTATGAGTTAAGTCAGCGATATGAGTGCAGGGGATATCTAACTGTTAGGAGATCAGAAAGATAATTATATAAATGGATATATATAATATATATATATATATATATAGGCAGACATACAGACAGACAGACAAACTGACAGATAGATCGATAGATATTCCAAATCTGAAATAATTTATTGTTGCGTAAGAATACGTAGCCTAATCAATGGCAATAATTTGAGATGAGTGTGAACATTACCCGAAACAGAAGACCTCAGAATGTCAGTTAGAAAGGTTTCGAAATACTGTAATCTGCCTCTGACACGCACAATTGTGTACAGCACTTAATGAAAAACTATATAATTTGCGCATCTATTGCAATCACAAATACCTATTGTTCCAGTAGTAGTTAATTAGCAGATGTGTTATATAAAATTTACAGCCGATTATTGACTTTCAAACATCAAGCTTTGTCTACAATTAAACGAAAATTCATTAATTTTAGGCCTACGTTAAGGGCCCTGTTCCTGTAGCTCTGCATGTCAGTGTGATGTTTTGAAAATCCCTAAAGATAACTCCCCTCTCTGGATTTTTCGTTATCGATGGCGGCAGTCGCACTAAAACAAACGCAAAGCTCAAATTATTGAGCACATCTCACATGACTATTTAAATATTTACTTGCCTAGTTAGTTTCCTGCATCTTTAGAGACGACACAAGAAACAACTAGCTCTTAGTGGATTGACCTTCTGGATATTGACATGATAACGGTTTAATTTTGGTGTTCCAGGGATTTTAAAGCAGGTGACGAAATGATGATATTATTTTAAAGGTTGACATCGTACTACAAGTTACTCATTGTTTGCCCGCAATGTTAACTATATCTCGACTCACACTTATTGTGGTGTAGACAATGTATCTATGTTCTGTGTTTTTATTTAAAAAGCGAGGAACTAGACGTCCCAAATCTTTTTCAGTATCGAGTCCAAAAAAACACAGAAAAACGAAACAATCATCTATTCTAAGGCTGCAGAAATTAGCATCATACTGTAACCATTGTAATGCAATTGCGACTTGACAATGTAGGCCAACGTGCTACTGCATGCGCGCGTTTCGCATGAAGAAAGAATTGACTAGATCTAGGCTACTTACCGATGATTTACAAAAACGGAAGGAACCAAAATACTACAATGCCTTACTTTAGACAGTTGTCACTGATATGTTTTTAAGAAACTAACTATAGGTTCCATTTTAAGTGACCAGTAGGCTATCAGCAGAAATTACACTTGGCTTACCGTCATCTTGGCCGGAGGCCAAAGCAACCAGGCATAAGCTTAAGCAATATATAATCCACATTTCAGAATCTGAGTCCAGAGTCTGTCATCTTCACACGTCTGGTCATTTTGCGGTTTAAGGATTTAGGACTACGTTTAAATTTCTGCAAAAGAAAAATTTCACAAAATTGGGGTGCCGCCAGTAAAATTCGACTACTGTAATAATTTAGTATAAGCTTATGCGATGCAGCGATCCTACTTATCTTCTATGATCACACCTTGTAACTCTGTTAATGGTCACTCTTCTCTTCGATCAGCATCTACTGGAAAGTATGTAGTTCCTGGTAAGCCTACACATTCAATAAAATAAATACACATCTTGTCTTTGACCGGCGTTCTTTCATATTTGCTGGTCCCTTCATCTGGGACTGCATGCCTCCTCGTGGTCGTAACTCTCTTAGAGAGACTATCTTTCACCCTAAACTCAAAGCATTCCTTTTCACTCTACCTATAGATAGTTTTTATGGCAGCCATTTCTTCTTTAGCGAATGCAGTTCGCATCAAGCCCCGCCGCGGTGGCATGGCTTGATGCGAACTGCATTCGCTAAAGAAGAATGGCTGCCGAACTTCGAGCTTCGTAAGGAGAGCATTATCAAATTAAAGTTGTATAGTATTGTATTTAATGTATCGTAATAACGTGGGATCGTCCATTCGTACTATGAATTGTGTCAGTTTAAAAGTGAACGAATAATGTTATTATTACTTGGTCTATAATCTTAGTGAACTGACCTACCAGATGTTGACTGAATAATCCGAATTGCGATTTGGTTTCAGAGCGTCATCGTTGGATGCTTCCTTCATTTAGGCATTTAGAAGATTGTCCTGCTAACGCATAATATGCGGAAGTAGCCGAATAAATAATAATCTTGGAAGAAACAATATTTCTGGTCATTAAGAGACTTCATAGGACGAGATGCGCCACATAGGCTACCATATTATTATTAGGATAAATATTAGGCTATAATTAACCTGTTAACATGGCATAGGCCTATTATGGCTTATTGGATCAGATAGATTTTAGATGCGTTATTAAGACTTACCACAAAACTTCTTACAGGTCTATGAGATGAAGTAGAAGTTCTCAACAAAACTGTAATGCTAATTAGCCTGGACAATTTGTTGTATAGATAGCCTATAGCTCAGCCCAGCGTGATGTAGCCTACAATTTCCTAACACGCCAATGCCATAAATCTCAAACTGCCCAACCCGTGATTGTCATCAGATACTTCGAAATGACGTAACGCATCACTTTTTCTAAACAATATCCCCACTGTTTAGCGAGCATGTGTACTGTAGGAGATACTTCCGCGTAGCGCATAGATTCTAGTAGGCCTATGTAGGCCATACCATCAATGCGGACACTACAGAAAAAGGCCTCTTTTCACGCAGATAGGCTACACCGCAGCGAGCGAATGGGCTGCGAATGGAAATTGGAGTTGAGAGAATGATTTGGCTGGGAATAACGAATAAGCCATGTATGTGTCTCATGTCTTGTTTGAAAATCTCAATCAAAAGATCTTGGCCACAAGTTGGTCAAAAGTTCTTTTGGGTAGGGGGCGACGGTGTCGCATTGGTTCACAGGCTGGCATGTAGAGCGAGAGGTAAAGAGTTCGCGCTCCGTAGGCCAGGCGTGTTATGTAGGCTGCTATTAATGACGTGTATTGCAGGGTGTCTGTTTTGTTAGTAGATTTATGTCGTCTGTAATTTGCGCTCGTGCGAATTGTTTAAAATGCACAAAATTTAATGTATAGGGTGCGCCCCCAAAAAATTTAGGACGCGGGGGGTGGGGGGGGTTGGCGCACAATGTATACTGTAACCGGTTGCGGTCTGTCAACCGGATTGTTCCAATAAATAAATAAAATATTAAAACAAAATGTCATAGTGTGCAAATCGGTTTTATCGTAGGCTAACAACAATGAATCTGCGATAAAACGGCAATCAGAAGTGATATTATTAATATTATTTCTAGCATCACTATCACAATAAGTAGTCGACGCAGTGGGAGTTGCAGCGTAGTAGTAGTGATAGTAGTTGATGTAGCAGTACTGTAGTAGCATGAGTAATAATGATATCATGATCAATGACAGTGCTATTATCATTATCAGGCCCCTACTATGATTATTATTGCCAATATTAGTAGGCCCTATTGCTATTACTAGATGTGTTAATTTCATCAATATACATGTAGGCCTACATGGGATCTCTCGCGATTGTTAATAATAATTATTATAACAGCATAATTGTTCTGATAAGTCTTAGACTAGTCTTTGTTGATATTGTTATTATCGTAATCATAATTATTATTATTACCATTATCATTGTTATTATTTATATTGCATTATTATCATCATCATCATCATCGTCGTCGTCGTCGCCGCCGCCACCACCACCATCATCGTCGTCGTCATCATCGTTTTCATTATTTTCATCATTATGAGCCACTACAATATTTCTAATGCACAGTTTGAATTCGATTTCGATGAATATGTTTTTTGGATCTTCCTCAACACCACAGTAGTTGTTACTGTTCGGCATAGGCTAGCTTTCCCTTGAAATTTAGTTGTACATGTACATTTGTAAGAATCAAATAGCCTAGAAATCCACACTGCTGTGTGCTATGCTATGACTCGTTGCAGGACAAACTCAGAGTAGCCTAAATAAATATTATTATCGTCCAAGTGTGTTAAACATTCAAGGCCGGTAACAACAGGCCCTAACAGGGTAAATCCTTGACTTTATAAAGGCTCAGATACATGTAAGTTGATGTAGCCTACATGTATTAGGCCTACTTCAACTAAAGTAGGCTACCTTATCAACTCTTCGGAAATGGAGCAACGTTAATCATCGTAGTCCCTATCAAGGAAATCAGATACATGTATGGCAGGACTGTTGGTAAAATGGTGCGAGTCTGAAACGTCTAAGAATTTCTCGGTTATTTGTAAAACATCAATATTGGCCAGCTCAACCTTCCATTCGGTAGTGACGTTCAATTTTTACAGCAACAAATGGAAAGACAAGAGGTTCTCAATATCATCATCATCATTATCAAACCTTTTACTGTCCAACAAATGTTGACAAAGCCCAACTAGCTTAAAAGTTCAGGAGAGATAGACTAGTTTCACCTACTGAACATTCTTCAATAGCATAACATGGCGCTGAAGAAGCTTAGGTTTACCTGTTGCACCTCGTTGTTAGTTCGATAAGATCAGGCCTGTTGACGCTGGTGTTATACCCTTACCGGATACTCAGTAATATATTCAGAAGGGTAGAGTCCTTTTGCATTGAGAGAAGAGTCAGTAACGTCTGTCATGTGGGTCGCGACCATGGGTGCCAGCCGAAATTTTTGCAGGAGTGTCAAAACACGATGGTCGTGACTCGTGGTTAAATGTTTTGTAGCATGAGGTGGAAAAAATGCAAGGCAAAAAATTAGGAACAAGCATGGGTATAATTTCTTATGTCATAGAGCATTTTTGGTGTAGGCCTATATTTCTCAGTCTCACGTTTTTATAATTTTTAACATGACTAGTTGCTTTAGTGGGAAGAAATTTAGAACAAATCAAGAATAGTGGTTAAAGAGTAGGTTCCTGAAGAAGCGCAACCGCGCAAGAAGTCTACTTGCCCTTGAAAAACACACCTATTTTTAATATTCAGATATTCATCCATGCTCCCTCAATTAATTATAGTTACTTCTATATTTTAGTTGTAGGCCTACTTTATAAGGCACCGCACGAAAGTCAATCGCAGGCACCAGTTTATTTGTCGAGTCAAAGGGCTGTTCAAGTGGTAGTCAGAAGAAGATCCGAGTCCGGTTGTCAGTGGAGCGAAGAGGGCAGAATAGCTGCTAGGGCGGGTGTCATTAATTTTGGGTTTGGACGGTGGAAGATCAGAGGATCAGATGAGTAGCGGCCCGAATTATTTTTTAGCGGGCGAGATGTCAGTTTTAGGTGGAACCCAATGATCATGGTTGCAGTTTTCAGCAAGAGCTTGAAAATGCAAGGCAAAATAAATTCGAAGAATTTTATTGTATAAAGTCTCTATGCGTATATTTCTTGGTTTCACTTTTCGATCAATGACCATCATTGGTATCATTGACTCTCTAATGCGAAGAAATTTAAGTAACCCTCAAAAGTAGTATTTTAAAGATAGATGTCGATTTTCCAGGGTAGGTACCTCCTCTTGCCCCTGTGTGCGGGCGCCCATGGTCGCGACTGAGTTTAACATTGTAGGATAATATTATGCCAAACAGATTTTGGTCGATTTTGGGACATTGGGTGGTAGTACATAGCGTAAATAATTCTGGCAGCTCTATTTCGACCACCGGTTTTTGTAATAAAGTTAATAGGTCTATAAAATTATATCCAGACGAAAAAAATAATTTGAAGGCCAGACTGGATTATATGTAGGCTAGGCTACAGTAACTGTACAGTAATGAGAGTCTTGAGAGACATTGATCAACAATGTTGTGTGAATCGAACCCTGATCTCTTCTTCGTTTGAGCTGTTGTTAACGCCACTTTCAACCGCTTGTTTGGTTGTGCTATCTGTGCCTTGCTTTTTGATCATGATTGTGGTGCTGTGATTATCTGCACTTGAGCCTTCACTCTTTGAAGTCAAGGCTGGTAAAGGACTAGTTATTTCAGTATCTATGGCTTCGTTCAAGGCGTCGTTTCCTGCGGCAGTGGCCTTCAAAAATAATAATTTGTAGCTGTACATTTTACTGTAGGCCTGTTGTAAAGTCTAGAATTTAAGGGTTAAATAGCCTCCCACACTCATCGCTATAATAGGAGCGAAAAATAATTTGTTGGAACGCACGCTTAGCCTATTGAGTTCCTCTTATTGGGTGTGTCCCACCCTGTGTGGGGCGACACGTAATATTTTATCCAATGTGCTTTATTCCAGTGAAATGCGAAATATTTCTGCCAGATGGTAGGCTATGACTATCTCGCATGACTCCGGCGTAGCCAATTAGCACGTCAGCGGAAGACATGGCTAATTATGCAAATCAGTCATCTTCTTTATCGCTGTCTTAAATAGCCTCGTGTAACACCATTTTAAGTACACTTTATCAAAATAATTACTATGTAAATTGTGATATTCAAATTAGTTTTAAACTGTCTTAATCAGCTTAGCGATAATTATGGTATGTTGCATTGTTGCTATCTTCCTACATAAACATTATCGTCATGGCACTCAGCCTACTGCATGATTATTATGCCACTGTCTAAAATTCGTACTGTGCAATAGCCTACTCTTAAACTTCTCGGTTTGCCATTGTTCTTTGTGTTCTTGATCATAACGAACTCATCATCGAATAACCTTTGCAATTTTTCTTGCGCATTTTCTTGATCTTCGCATTTATCGCAGATTGTGATTCAGTCGATCGATTGAACTGATGAACTGAAATAATAAATTAAAATAATTTATACACACGTCTTTGGATGGACAAAACAACTAAGCGTTTATTCATTCATTAACCCTCGGGCTACTACGAGGGTGGGGTGGTATCCACCATCCTTAGGTTTTTCCCAAATCAAACGTGTTTTGTTTGGAATAAAAGTTTTAGGTAGCCTAGCTGTAGAGTGTAGGCTAGAGGGTTCATTGGCACACATTTTGAGCTGAAGTGTGTTATGATACCCCATACCGTTCAAAAGGTATACCCGATATACCCCTATAGGTACCAGAGGGGATACCCGCCCCTTAGATTTTCGGCTGTATCTTATCCGTAATTTAGTATGAAGAGAAACAAATTACCGTAGGCCCTATACCATTCTGTAGGCGCAATGTGGGGCTACATTTCCATGCTCACTGAGTTGTCTTTTGACAACCAGAAGTGCTGAAAATAAATTAAAATATATATAAATTAAAGGTGTTATATTTTCATAAAATTTCATGTTTTTTATTATTATAACATATCCATGATTAATTTTTGTAAAAAGTATGTTGTTCTATAATAGAGGGCATGTAGGGCTATTTTTTTTATAAAAATTAATTTCACATTTGATGACCGGAAGTGATAAAAAAATTTGAAATGTGTGAAAAAATTTTTTTACAACGCAAACCGATATGTCTGCGTAAACGTTATTCAGCAGCTACTAGGCCTACGTCTACGTGTTTTTTTCTTTTTATTTTAGCTAAAACAGACATATTACAAGTTTTTATAGTTGAGCGTTGGACTTAATTATATGCAAACTATTCTTATATAAATAAATTATGTTAACAACACGTATAATCTAATATTTTGTTTATCCGAAAGTATACATGTTGTGGAATCGACGGGTACCTATGTTATAAAATTCATAATTTAGAGGTGCTTTCATAATTATAGTTTAAACCTAAATATACCATTTTGTGCAGACATGAATGCTGAATCCATTGGTGTATTACAAGTTATGATATCTCACACCAAGCATAAAATCCATGGGGTGGTAACCACACCCCCTTGGTAGTCCATGTTACAAAAAAGCTTGGTAGCCTGAGGGTTAATAATTACGATGGCCTATATTACGATATTTAATAAACGAAGATCTGATCATGTAAGATTAGTTAGTATTATTTATCCTTACTCGTAAGTCTCTCCATTCGTTGCCAGAACAACCATTGCAATACGACCGAGACCTACTGACTTCCGCATCGTTGACTTCAGGACCCTTCTGTGAAAACGACCATAAAAAAGTCAAAATATGTTTATAAGTTTAAGCCTAATGTTAAATGTTGCAATGATCCTGCTACACTATTAGGTCTTCCAGACAATCACCTGATGAGAACAGATGCAATTAGATAATCTACTTCTCACCTTTTTATTGGTCCAAGTCCGTTGTCGTAAAATAGAGTTGGCTGCATCGATGTTGATGGATAAAATTGTAAGCTATTTCAGACTCCTTATCGTCGAAATGAAATGTAACAAAGAAAGATCGAACCTTACCAAAGTAAACCGCGGGTAGACCGTAAATTGAAATAAGATCGTGCACAGCAATGATGATAATAGTTGAAGATACCGATCTTATGGGCTCTCGGAATTAACGGGTTGTCTTACTTAAACGCTTTATCTATTATTCTATTGTGTGATTAAACAGACTAAGTCGAAAAAATCAGAGTGAAATAATTTCAGTTCTGCAATTAGTTCCTATTTCTAGTCATATTTAAGTTGCATGAAGCGTACTTCCGATCTTGTTCTAAATAATTCTAAATATTTTCGTTCTTATTCTCATTAACGAAAATTCGTAATTTTTTATTTCTAATTTATATTTCCGTTAACGGAAATATAGCTGTCTGTTCTCAACAAATATTGGGGGTTACAAAGTCTTTTGGACTGACGTAAGAAGCTTTGTAGGTAGCCTAAAGATACTAACTGGACCTACCGAGAACGTTTAGGTAGGCTCCTAGTTGCAAAAACTTTATTCGCTTTTTATTCTTCTAAAAAGTCGGTTTTTTCGTTTTTGTTTTTCGTCTTGTTTTTCCGTTTTAACTTTTTTTCTTGTTACCATATTTTATTGATTTACTGTTTGCAGTTATTCTTCTTAAGGTTAATTTTGTTTGATATCTCTTACGCTGTCTCCGTATTCTCAAGGATTCCGCTAATCCAGATGGTTTACTATCAAAACCGCGCACACAAAACCGCGATTCACAAAACCGCGCACGCTCATTACCGCGCACGATCATTACCGCGCACGATCATTACCGCGCACGATCACAACCGCATTCAAGTATTTCAACATGCATCCAACTTCTATGTCAGATCCAAAAATACCTTCATCCAACTTCTATTTAAGCGGTGTCTACAGACAACTCGTCAAACGACAACTTGTCTACAGGCAACTGGTCTAACGACAATTGGTCTACAGACAACTGGTCCAGAGAGAGCTTGAGAAATGGAAGCTGGAATAAATTATTTTAGAGGTGAAATGGAGGCTGTATTGATGAAAATAATGCATGAGAAATGGAAACTGGGTGAAAATATTTTTAGATATAAAATAAAAGCTGGATTGACGAAAATAACGCATGAGCAATGGAAGCTGGATGAAGGTATTTTCATATTTAAAAAACCTAAAATAGAAGTTGGATTGACGAAAATAGCGATCGCGAAATAGACATAGGAATTTCTCGCACAGAAGTGGTCAAGCATACAATGTACTAGGCCTATCTCAATATGACTTGATAAAGCCCGAAGCGTAGATCTAACCTATAATTATTGGGGCACTGAGATGTTTCGGAGACTTAGACTGCAAAATATTAGTCCTACTTTGTTTACAGGTTTATAATTTCAGACTCGCGATAATCATAATTTTTATGAAGCGGTCCTATGAGTTTTCTCGCAGCAAATGAGTCCTGCAATGATTATTGTATGTAGGCCAATGAGATAATAGACATAATCATGAATCATCCTGATTAGTATAAATTTTGAGTTTCAAATGGACTATGTTTTACCGAAATTGTCAGCATAAACACTCTCTTGTCCTGATATGTTCGGCCTAGAGAGACTTCGTCCGAAGACGTCAAGTGCGGATAAAATTACGGTTGTCATCGTTGTTTCGTTCGCCTACAGAAACACATTGAACAGGATCATAGCCATTAATAAAACCCGGATTGTTTTTAAACACGTTTAATGAATTACGCAATCTTTTCTTATAGGCCTAATATTATAGGCCTATTTGTATCGCAAAATTACGCGTTGATAAGCAGTATGACAAAGTTTGCTGCGTAAATCGTACCTCGTTATTATCTTTTCCGTTTGAACTATTGCGTTGGCCACGTTCTGCATCTTCTTTGGTTGTGCTGTCCATGCCTTGGATTTTGATCGTGATCGAGGCGCTGAGATTTCCTTGACGCAGGCCTTCACTCTTTGAAGTCAAGTCTGGTAACGGACTGGTGATCTCAGCAGCCATTATAGTCTCGTTCATAGAGTCGCCTTCTGCGGAAGTGGTCTCCAAAATAATTATTTGTAAATGCGGGCTTGTTATAAACACTAGAATTTAGCGGTTATTGTCCTATCACAAGCATCGTTAGGAGCGATAACTAATTTTTTAAGCGCACGTTTAAATTCCGTCGTTTGACGGGCAAAACAACTAAGCGTTTATTCATTCACTAAACACGAAAGATAGGCTATAAATAAACGAAGATAATTTTGTAATATTTACCCTTTCTCGTAAGTCTCTCCATTTGTTGCCAGAACAACCATTGCATCGCGACCGAGACCTATTGACTTCCGCATCGTTGCCCTCAAGACACTTTCTTGAAGACGATCCTAAAAATAGTCATAATAAGTTACATCAAGTTAAATAAGTTAAGTTAAATGTTGCAAAGATCCTGCTACATTAGTAGGTCTTCCAGAAATTCACTAGACGAGAACAGGTCCTAATCTGTCAAAGAATGAACGAAAATAATTCTTTAATGAAAAAATTGACAATTTGGACAGGATAGATTAATTAGCCTATTTTCTGTTACATATTATTTTATAAATAACATCAAACATTCTACTTTGATCCAATAATATTGTAACAATTTTATATGCTCTTAGTTAATTAATTTAAAGCTTTGTGGTCCCTAAAATGTCCTTGAACTAAGCGAAAGTGGCCCTCGTGTCCTCCATCTTAGAAACAGTGGCCATATTATTTTAGTCAAAAATGTTGGGAACCACTGCATTACTTGAAAACTTCATCTATTGCGTGCTTAAACAGACAACGCAGGCCATCCCAAAAAAATCATGGTGAAATAATTTACGTACAGTATCTGTAATTGCAGTAATTTATTCCTATTTCAAATCATATTTAAGCTGCATGAAGCGTATTTCCGTTCTTGTTCTATAACCCGACCGGTCTCGAAATAATTCCTAATTTTAGTACTTATTCTCATTGACAAAAATTTGTAATTTTCATTTTAGTGATTTCTATTTCCGTTAACGAATACACAGCCCTGTATTGAACTAATATTGGAGCTACAAAGTCTTCTTGACTGACATATGAAGCAGCAGCTACGTAGGTAGCCTAAGAGTACCAACTGGCCTTACCGATAACGTTAACGTAGGCCTATCCTTGAGGAAATGCGTATCTATGAACGTTGCTTTCGTTGCATTGAATAACCATCAGATAGGCTACGTCTCACTCTCGACACAGTCTCGACAGGCATTTCTGTTCGTCAGACTTCTGTTGTTGCTGCTGAATTACACTTATGTGGGAAGGTTGTCAGATTAAATGAAATTAGGCCTACTATTAATTTTAGCCAATAATGGAAAACCTATAAATAAAATAAATAAAATAAATAAAATAAATAAAATAAATAAAATAAATAAAATAAATAAAATAAATAAAATAAATAAAATAAATAAAATAAATAAAATAAATAAAATAAATAAAAAAATAAAAATAAATAAAAAAAATAAAATAAAAAAATAGATAAAATAAATAAAATAAATAAAATAAATAAAATAAATAAATAAATAGCTACTTGGAGACGTCTTGTAAAGGTCTCGTCGTCAGCATGCGCCTGACGTAGGAGAAATTGGAATAAATAAACGATGGAAGCGTAGCCTATAATAATGAATTAACAGCCATTATAGCGATATAGCCTACTTCCTGCAAAATGTGTTATTGAATATTTAACTCACCGGTACCGAGAACGTTCAGGTAACCTTGAGCGAATGCGTATCCATGAACATTGCTTGCATTGCATTGAATAACCATCAGATCCGTTTTACTCTCTCGGTCGACGCAGTCTCGACAAACGTCTCTGATCGTCAGACTTCTCAGGTCGTTGCTGAACACAAATCTTCTGGGAGCCTTAGTGACTACAATGACATAACCACATCGTCTTTAATTGTTGAAACGATAATGACTCTGAAATGCTGAATCTTCTATAAAATTTAGCAATATTATTTAAATGACTTTCCTGAAGTAAGAACACATCCAAACTTTTGATGCAGCGCACTAAAACGACCGATGAAATGCATGATTAAGCTTGAATCACACTGTAGACTAATGATGTGATGCGGATGCATGGTAATGCCATTTTGCGGCATAAACTGTTTGAGCCCTTTTGTCTATGGCTTCTCAGATTTTCTTTTCAACACTGAAATTTTCACCATGATCATATTCTCCGAATACTCTTCTTTTCCCCCTTCTACTCAATTTCACGACAAGCTAATTTTTCGTTACACTGTCTATTGTCTAAAGTCATCATTAATTATAGCACTTTATTAAGCAAACAGATGTCAGAGATGCCGACGGCAACGGATACATGTACATTTCTGAATAATCGCATAGCCTACTTTTGCAGCTTATCTTTGATCGATCATCTGACAAACCTCTGTTACAGTAGGCAACCCTTTCACTCGACGCAGCGATCGGTAGCTTGGTTAATTGCATACAAATCGACTCATTTGTGGCGCTTTAGAAGTCTGAATCTAAGATCGTTTTCGTTTGCGAATACGATCTTAGATTAGTGAAGTGTTGAATTTAAAAGTAAACATTGTCTGTGTGTTACCGTCTATCTGGTTTCCATTCCGGAGCCAGACAATCGTCGCTTCTGGTTTGGCGAAAGCGGAGCAGTTGAAGGTAATGGATTCGCATTCTGTCACATTGACATCTCGTGGATTATCTGACTCTCGTTCAAAAATGGGCACAGCTGAAAATTTGGAAAAGGCAAGGATAAATGATACGAAAATAGATCTCTATTTGCACTTGTGCGGTTTCTTTTAGGCTATCCCCGGGTGTTTTACTATGACAATATCTGCGTAAATTAGGCCGCTAATCATGGCTTGCACGATTTCTAACTAAAAAAGTGAGTATTAAAACCAGCTGCAAAACAGCACTCTGTTTCTAAAGAAGACCTGCATGCAGTTTTATTGAGTGAACATCGTGACATGTAGCCTGTACTAATTGTAGGCCTATATGGGTGCCTGTTCTAAAATTTACACTATTATTAAATACGGGAAGAAAATCAAGGTTTAGACCTACCTTGAACACGAATATTAAACGTGTGGTTAGCAGTTCCATTGATATTTTCAGCGGTGCAGACGTAGTCTCCTTCATCAGATTCTTTTATATTAAAAATTTTGAGTAATGTTTCAAACTCTGAGTCAGGAATACTGTGCCGTCCTGGGGGTAAGCTATTCCTTGGCCTTGACCAGGTTATATTGGGCAGCGGTCTGAAAAATGAAACAATGAAGAAGCAGCTGCGCAATTGCACATTGCAAGAAAGAGAATTGCCATAGTCTATAAACGGAATAGCCTATGCATACATCACTTCATCATAAATTCTATAAACTCAATATAACTCTGTGAGAAAGAATTTGAGATGAAAAAACTGAAAGATGTCCTCGTACAGAGGATCTGGGTGAGGCTCTTTAGTTATTGTCATAGAATAATATAGCCTATTTTTTTCTCACATCCTCTGATTAGAACAGCTTTTCTAAACTTGCACAACATTATAAAAATTAATTCTTATTCGGAAAAGAAAGTCTGATGGAAAGGTAAATGTAAAGGACGATCGCAATTTCATCCAACATTATTGTAGGCCTTCCGACGTGAAGAAAAATCATCCCTTCATCTTCATAGGCCTATTGAACTAAATGACCGCTACTAAAGATTCTCATTTTCAATACTTGTTATTTTCTATAGCTCTTTGATGACGAGGATTGGATACCAGAGACTAAAGGAGAAGGCCCAGCGAAGAGTGGCGACATTGGACAGCCGAACCTGCCTAGAGGCAGAGAACCAGAAGAGAAGACCCACTTCAAATTAGCCGAAATTTTGGCCAATGGTTCCAGAATTGCCTATTACAGATTGGTTCTATTCTTAATGCAGAGAGTCAAAGATAGGCTAATATTTATTAACTATAGAAAAAAAGTTCAATCCATGCAGTAGAGTAATTTAAAGACGAACTTACTTTCCTGAAAAGAAGCATTTAAGTTCGATATCGCGTCCAATGAGAGCGACTTCTTGTGACTTAGCAAAGTACGTAATGTTCGGAGGAAAATCTGACAGCGTTCCGGAACCTGTTGAACAGTGAAGCCTTCAATTGTATCACGGCTGATTTCAATAACAGTCGCATGACATTCAGCCGACAAACTATCACTGGACTCCTCTAAGGGACAGCTATTCTCTCCGGTCTCCACAGCACAGCTGGGATATGCCCCTAAAACCTTCCAAAATAATGCAAATACCGTTGTCTGCAGCTTCATCTCGCTCATTGTGTTCTGCAGACCGTCTTTTTAATTCTGTTCCAAAAACTAGAACTACCCTTGCCCAACATCGAGCGTTTGCTGTTGTTAGTTTCTTCGTTTGGAATGTCACTCCCTCGTCACTTAGAGCCAAACTAATAAGAGTCTACTTGTTTTTCACTTTTCAGTGTATTGCTGCCATTAAAAAAATATAATTAGCACAACCATTAAACTCAATCTAATGTTTGTCGCTATCCTTGTTCTTCGCAATTTCTCTATGACATTATATTCCTTCACAACATTATGATGCAGTTTTCTTCAAATTAGGCTACTTGAACCAGCATCTGTTGTAAGAACTGATATAATGTATTCTGATCTGATCATAATTATAGTGGATTTTGTGTGCCATCGCTAGATTCTTGGTGCATTTGAAACTGCCCAAAGAAGTTTATTTTGGTGGGACAACGAACAGGGCAAAAGGTTTTTCAACATTGCATTCGTAGCCTACAGTACTGGCTCGTTATGCTGGCTCACCGTCACTAGTTGTCCGTTTAAGAGAAAGTTTTAGTAAGTTCTATGATAGTATGCGGGGAAATGTGTTAGGCCTACACGTAGTTTAAACTGCAGCATCACAATGTTGAGATATAGGCCTAGGCGAGCGGTTCCCAACCCGTGGCCCTTGGGCCAAAAGTGGCCCGCGAGGCTTCACAAAATGACCCGCCAGGCCCCAACAATGGCAATCATCTCTCAAAGAATTAACAAAAAATATGTGAAAAAATTGACAATTTGGACAGGATATAACATAATTTTTGTTATTATCATTTTTTATTAAAAATTATTTTAGTTTGAAGTCTATAAACATAAAACATTCTACTTTGAATTAATTATAAGTTTTTATATGCTTTTAGTTAATTAAATTTTTAGCATTGCGCCCCCCTAAATTCTCTGATGTCCTTTAACTATGAAAAATGGCCCTCGTGTCTTCCACCTTAGAAAAAGTGGCCCTACAGTCAAAAACGGTTGGGAACCACTGGCCTAAGCCTACACATATAAATCGAATTGTAGACAAACAAATATTTTTGCGATCTGAACTATTTTAAAAATGTTTAGTCGTCAATGACAATTTTTACGTTAGGCCTACCTTTTCTCAACCATACACTCGTGTAGCTTTCGCCTAATCTACTGCCGGTTGCAACTGCATTGTAGACTACGCTCTTGTAGAATCTTCCATTGAGTTCGTCCTCTTTTAGAGCATAGGCAAAGTGAAGATCCCCTGAACGAAGTAAAAATTTAACTAGTCATAAATTTGATGGAGAAAATCACTGTACCAAATTAGTTGAAATTCAGAGTATTCAACTGCGCACCATGTGAATTGTTCCATGTGAATTAAGCTTATTCATTTGTTGTCCCGATAATAATAATTTAATTTTATTTTAATTTTATAATTTTATTATTATAACGTCCGGGTAAAGTGTCGCTCGTTCTTCTGTCACCCGTAAAAGTATCACCGTTCAAGTGTCGTCCGTTCAAATGACACCAGTCCATCCATAAATTGCTCAGCAAGCTTTTTATGACAATAATTAGGCCTACGATTACTCAGATAAGTTAGTCTAAGATTCTAAGTAATTGCATCTGAAAGAGTTAGCCTAATTAAGTCATAATTATTTAGAAGTCAATCAAGTCATGAGTGACATGAGTTGGTTCAACAGTATCCTATTTTGTTTGCCTATCAATCAATGTTGTTAAATCAAACAATCTTAAAAGCCTGTTTTATATTCTCATTATGCTTTATAATCTCATTGTCGAGGTGATAATTACCGTTCCATGTATCGCGCACCCTCTGCGATAGCACGTATGTCATAGGATTCTTGTCGACAACACCTGTCGCAGTTTCCCAGCTGTACCTCGGCGTTGGAAAACTGTTTCTTCTTGCAGCGTGAATGACGAACGGATGACCCCCTTGAACTGTCATATCGACTCGGCTTGGCGATGTGTGTTGAAGAAATGCTTGTTGAATATGAGCAACCGTTGAAAGAGCCGTGCCATATTGATTTTTAGCAAAGCATTGGTAGAAGCCGTCGTCGTACTTTGTTGCATTGATTATCATTATATTTCCGATGTAATCCCCATATAATGTAGATGTTGAATTATTGGTTATGCTACGGCGTTGACCGTTCTGCTTCCATTCAAACCTGCAAACACCGAAGAAATTTTTCCTAGATAGGCCTATCGCAAACTGTTCTGCGATGGTACGGATTTGCTTGAATCGTAAATACTGGTTATTAGGAAAAGGCCTAACATCTCGAATGACGCATTCTGAACTGGTTATACTGACACAAAAGTACGGCTACTCTTAACCCTCAGGGTATCAAGTTTTTGTGTGACATGGGCTACCAAGGGGGGAGTGGTTACCACCCCCTTGGATTTTGGGTTTGGTTTGCATGGTGTCATGGTGGCAATTGGCGGTGGCGCATGAGTAAAATCGGGATAACATTTCGGTTTTCAGTCATGAGTGGAAAGTAGAAGAGATGATGAAAAGATGAAATTAGCAGGTACGATAGGAAGAGGAGCAGGCTGTTAGAGGTGATTTTATTTTGAAATTCATTCAGATCCAGTAAGTTTGCAGAATTTAAGAACTTACAGAACTTCAAGAATTCGTACTCTGACATTTCTACCCATTAGCGTTTCACAAAAAAGCAGATGCAGAATTTCATCGGGGGGTCCTGCTGGAATCCAGTGAAACAACTGAACAGCTTGAACGTGAAACTGTGAGATTGACACTACTAAGTGTAAAGATTGTTAGTTTGGTTCTTGCCGACTTTAAAATAGTCAGCGGAATAAAAAAAAACACAACTTCATTACAAATCTCTAAGCTCAGTGGCGTAGCAAGGTTTTTGGGGGCCCTTGTGCAGGGCTTTCGTGGTTGGCCCCTTCAATGCCTGAACCCCAAGTTTTAAAACAATAAGGTTGTGCAAGAGCGCCTGGCCTTTGCAATAGACTATATTTGCATAGGCCCACATCGCACTCGAAATTAAATTTTAAAATTAACTTATTTCAATTTTTATTACTTTCTCCCGTTTGGTTCTATAAAACATTTTCCATTTCTTCAGGCTGCCAGAGTAACTTACTGAACAAAATGTTACGGGAAACATCGTGTAATCATAAACATAAACATCAAGATTAGCGTGACTAGGCTCAGTAAGTACATAGCACCACTGCACCAGAATAATTGACAAGAGAAAATTATGACAGGATATTTTGAGATGCTAGTATAAGTTTGGTGTCCGGTTGCCAAAGAAACCAGTTAGGCCTACATGTATAGGACGGTAACGTTTATGGGGAGTTTGCGGAACGCTAAGGATTAGACCACTTTCGGTCTACTCTTTTGGACAGATTTGGACAACATAGTGCTGCATAACCTTAAAGGGGCGCTGTAACAAGTGCAAATAGGCATACATACATGTACATAAAGATTAGTGTTGAGTGACAACTCCGAGGTATAAATTATTCGGGATGGCTTATAATATTACATCGTCGTTTCTTTTTTTAGTGAACCGACTGCATGGAGTCTAATTATTAAAAGAAATTGCTTTGCACTGCATTGTGTCTGCGCGTGATTCTAATTGCTAGCGTTTGAAAGACTAAAGTGAAACTTAAACCCGGGCATCAGTTGATAAATGATCATGTGCTCTGAGTAAAGAGTGCAGCAGACATCTAGCTGTTAGGAGATCAGAAAGATATATGGATGGACTGATGAATGGAAGGACGGATATGAATAGATAGGCAGACATACATACATACAGACAGACAGACGACAGATAGATCGATAGATATTCAAAATCTGCAATTATTGTGTAAAAATTCGTAGCCTATTCAACGGCATTAATTTAATAATAATAATAATAATAATTACGACGATTCATATGGCGCAGTAACACAGCCATGCCGTTACAAGGGCGCCTTACAGAAAACCAGCTACACCGGATAAGCCCTAGCGAACAAGTGTGATTTTAGCCTGGCTTTAAAAGAGTCCACTGAGCCTGCTGATCGGATAGCGAGAGGAAGACTGTTCCAGCAACGAGGACCAGCGACCGAGAAGGCACGATCGCCGAAGCACGTTCTCATTCTCCGCACACGCAAGTCAGACCTCTCGGATGATCTGAGCCGAAGCCCAGCCGCGGAGGAATGAGTCTCTATGCAGCAATCGCGCAGGTACTCGGGCGCAGCTCCGTGAAGCGATTTGAACACGAGCAAACAGAGCTTGAATTCGATGCGAGATGGAACAGGCAGCCAGTGGAGGACATCACGGAGGAGCGGCGTGACGTGGTCATACTTTCTCCTGTTGCAGACTAGCCTCGCCGCGGCATTAAGCACTGACTGGAGTCCGTCCAAGAGGCACGCAGGCGCGCCGGCAAGCAAGCTGTTGCAGCGATCCACCTTGGAAGTGACGAAGGCGGCGACGGCCGCCCTCGCGGCCTCAAAGGGCAAGGACTTGATGCAGCTCCTGATGAGACGGAGCTGCCGGAAGCAACAACCTACTGTCCAGGCGATATGGCGCCTCATGGACAGATCTGACTCCAGCAGGACGCCGAGATCGCGCACGGAAGTCGAAGGCCGTATCAGGGCCCCACAGACACTCAGCGCGCCGGTGTCGAGATGGAGACACCGTCTTCTGGTCGCACACCACAGGAAGTCGGTCTTCTCGGGGTTAAGCCGCAGTCGATTCGACCGCATCCAGTCGGCAATCCGCTCAATGCCAAGCTCCATTCTTCCCCTCTGCTGCTCGACAGTTGATGGATGTCCCCACGTGTAGAGCTGGGAGTCGTCGGCATAGAAATGAGATGCTAGGCCGAGACTTGTAGGAAGCTCACCCACGTCGGCGGTGTAGAGCAGAAACAGCAGCGGGCCGAGAACAGAGCCCTGAGGGACGCCACAGAAGAGAGAGCGGATGGTTGAGAAGACCCCGTCGAAGAGCACCGTCTGTCGGCGATTGAAGAGATAGGAGCGAAGCCAGTCAAGCGCGGTTGAGCAGATCCCGTACGTCCTGGACAAGCGCTCGACCAGAACATCATGGTCGACCGTATCGAAGGCGGCCGAGAGATCGAGCGGACCAAGCAAAGCGTGGTTGCCCGCATCGATCGCTTCCGTAAGGTCTGTTACAACCGTAAGAAGAGCGGTCTCGGTCGAATGGTGTTTCCGGTAGGCCGACTGATGAACTGGAAGAAGGCCAGCCGACGACAGGAACTCGGTTAGCTGGATGCTAACGACCCGCTCAAGGAGCTTTGACAGGAATGACAGGTTGGAGATCGGTCGGTAACTGGAGAGCTCGCAGGGCGGAAGCGTCGGTTTCTTCAGTCGAGGAGTGACGTAGGCGTCCTTGTAGTACGTCGGAAAGGCACCGGAGGACAGCGATGAGTTGAAAACCGACACGATATATGGAGCGAGTAGATCGATGCAGGACTTGAGCAGCCACGTCGGCATCGGGTCCTTCATGGAGTATTTGTCAACGGCGTCGTTGACCATCCGGCACACGATGTCGGACGTTACGGGCGAGAAAGCGAGGAACCGGTCGTCCGTTGCGATGTCACGAAACACCGGCGGTGACGCGCCGTCAGTAGCCGATCTGACATCAGAGACCTTCTGATCAAAGTAGTCGGCGAAAGCCTCGGCAGAGAGTCCTGGAGCCGGACTCTGGACGCCTTCTTTTCCTTTACCCAGTCCATCGTTAATCGTGCGCCAAATAGACGCCGGGTCACGTTGTGTGTCGATTTTTGATCTCCAAAATGATCGCCTTTTGGACTGGACAAGTCGGTGCATCGATCCCAACGACTCCACCCAGCACTTCCGGTCCGTTTCCAGACGTGCCTTTTTGTAGCGCCGCTCGAGACGTCTAGCATGACGTTTCGCAGAACGACACTCAGCGTCGTACCACTTGTCCGACGAGGACCGGACGCGGCAAGTGATCTCCGTCATTGGCGCATGGACGTCGAGTAGTGCCGCGACGACCTCGTCGAACCTCAGAGCCGCCGCTGAAACGTCATCGTGCGAAGAAGGACCCAGAGTGTCGTCGCAGAGACAGGAGTCAGCGAGATCCGACCTGAAACGATCCACATCGAACCTCCGCCACGATCTGCGAGTCTGGGTTTTATAGACGGGTGTCTCTACTGGAGCGGCGATGAAGGGCCAAGTCACCAGCCGATGGTCGGACGCACGGCGTGGAACAATGGTAACATCAATCACCGACGGCTTCTCGTCAACTCTCGTAACGACAACGTCAAGTCTTCCGCCGCCATCGTGAGTAGCAACCGTCACGCTCTGTACAGCGTCAAACGTCTCCAACAACTCAGTCGCGCGCAGCGTCATCGGATCGTCCGGACGTTCAAAGTGGATGTTGAGATCGCCGGTGATGACGTAAGGCATGGCGAATGATGACAGAAACTCGAGTAGTGAACGAAACTCGTCGAAGAAGGCGGCGGTCGGCGCGGCTGAACCTGGACGGTAGACAACCGCGAAGACGAACGAGCTTCCGGAGACGGTCGTCCTTGCGATGAGGTGCTCGAAGGTGGTCAGCTCGAACGGGGCGGTGATCTTCGTAAGTCTGACCGCAGTGGAGGCGATCACGGCAACACCACCGTGATTCTGATAGTAGATGTCATCGGTCCGTGCCCCCGGTCGAGCAGGGCGAGCCCGTTCAAGCAACTGCAGACCGGTCGACCTCAGACGTCGAAGAGAGACATCGTCAGCGTCCTCGTGCCAGGTCTCGGTGAGGCCTAGTACGTCCAATTCCGCGTCACGCCAACACTGGCCGACAACGTCGACCTTGTTGCCAACAGAACGGACGTTGAGTGTGGCACATCTGACCTGACGAGTCTGATGGAAGACGTGACGCTGCATGGCCGGTCGGACAAGGTAGTCGCGACGACGAGCATCCTTGACCGGGGCACTGGAAGAGGCTACCGATGTTGACGGTCCCGAAGCAGGATCAACAACATGGCCGACAGCCGGATGACGTAGCGGTCGGTTGCCTGTGATCACAGCAACGGTGCACAGCGCCGACGTGGTCAGCACATACGGGCGTCTGGAGCGTACGCAGTGTAGACCTGCACGGCAGCCGCGGGTACGGCGCTTCAATCCCAGCTCAGCGACACGACGACAAACTGCACAGTCAGGCCTAGGGCCGGTGAAGCGTAACGATAACAACAACACCGACCCGAAACGTACGTCACGCATCAACGAGCACTGCACTAACCGAGTCAATGAAAAACCAGCAAAAGTACGCAAATTGCGACGAAATGACTTCAAAATTCCAGAAAACAACCAGCACGATAGAATCCACGAACTTAAACGATTTGACATGTGCGTGTACATTACCCGGTACAGAAGACCTCAGAATGTCAGTTAGAATGGTTTCGAAATACTGTTATCTGCCTCTGACATGCGCATTGCACAAACAATAGAATTCAGCAGAAAGAAATACTTTTCTTCTTCTACTTTTTGTGCAGCCGCTAATGAAAAACTATAATAATTTGCGCATCTGCTGCAACGATAATCAATCACAAATGCCTAATGTTCCAGTAGTAGCTAATTAGCAGCTGCGTTACATAAAATTTACAGCCAATTGGCTGTCTAACATCAAGCTTTTTCTACAATTAAACGAAAATTCATTTAGACCTACGTTATGGGCGGTGTTCCTGTAGCTCTGCATTCCAGTATAACCAGATCAAACTCTCTGAAGATAACTGTTCTGTTTGGATTATTCGTTATTGATGGCGGCAGTCGCACTACAACAAATGCAAAGCTCACATAGGCCTAACTATTGAAATAATTTACCTGCTTCGTTAGTTTTCTGCACTTTTAGAGGCGACACAAGAACCAAGTCTTAGTGAATTGACCCTCTGTACACGGTGTCCCAATTGAATTGATACCTTTTTTGTTTTGGCGATATACTTGTCAATTTTAAATGAAACTCTATGAAATTTCATAGAATATAAGAGGGATAAATTATCAATGTTTCCTGAAAATTGCAACCAATTCTACGAACATAGTCCGAAGTTATGCCCGTTCGAATTTGGGCAATGCAATCAATGAATGGCGAAAGCGCCTTAGAGCATGCATTCGAGCTAATGGAGGACATTTTGAACAGCAGCTTTGAAGAACAGCGCTAACACTAATTTCCTATCTTTTAGATGTTAGAAACTTTAAATTTTTCGTTGCCCAATGATAGAAATAGAAACCTTGCATTTGTTCAGTGAAAAGAGAGCTATGAATGACTTCAACAATCAACATAGAAAGCAAAATAATTTCTTTAGATTTCTAAAATGCTGTTTTAATTTGTTAAATATTTTAAATGACATGACTAACCGTCATCCTGGCTGGAGGCCGAAGCAATCAGGCATAAGCTAAATAGAATCCACATTTCAGAGTCTGTTCTATCGTCTTGTCATTTGGCAGTTTAACGATTCAGATTTGAATTTCTGCGAAAGAAAAAATCGCAAAGCTAGGGTGGCGCCAGTAAAATTCAACTTCTCCAATAGTAGGCCTACCTGCGATCCTACTTATCTTCTATTATCACACATTGTAACTCTGTTAAAATTTGTTTTTCTCTTTGATCAGCATCTGCTGGAAAGTATGTAGTTCCTAGGAGAGATACAAATCTTGTCTTTGACCGGCGTTCTTTCACATACGCTAGTCCCTTCATCTGGAACTGTCTGCCCCTCATGTTCGTCACTCTCCTAGCGAGACTGTCTTTCGCTTTAAACTCAAAACTTTCCTTTCCAGTCTACCTATAGGCCCATAGGCCCTAGATAGCCTAGTTTTAATGGCTGCCGAACTTCAATGTGCACTTCTGAGTTTTGTAAGGAGAGCATTACGTAGGCTATCAAATTAGATCTACTGTTGTATTGTATTGTATCGTAATAACGTGTTATCATCCGTTCGTACATTTGAATTGTAGGCTAATCATTCTGCGCTGTGTCGGTTTAAAACTGAACGAATAGTATTATTACTAGGCCTACAATCTTAGTGAACTTACCTCCCGGATGTTGGCTGAATTGTGAATTTGTTTTGTCTCATCATCGTTGGGTGCTTTCTTCTTTAGGCAACATCGTGATAGAAGATAGATCTAGTCCTGCTAACGAATAATAATCCCGGAAGTGGGCCTAACAATAATTATTTCAGTCCATTAAAAGAAGTTTAAAAGGACGAGAAATACGCCTCATATCAAAATTATTATGATAAATATTAATCTAATTAACCTTTTAACAAGGCATGTTATATTGGATCAGACAAATAGATTTACATGTAGAATTGTAGATGCATCATTAATTTAAGACTTAGCCTACCAGTTTATCGTAAAACGTCTTACAGTAAGTTCTGATAGGCCCTATACGAAAATCAAAATTCTTAACAGTAACTGTTGCTCAGTATCCTGGTTAATTGTTTAGGTAGCTCTGTTGAGCCTGATGCGTGATTTTCATACACGCCCATGCTATCAATCTTAAACTGCTCAACTCGTGATTGTCATCAGATACTTCGAAATGACGTAATAATTATAGCCTATCACTCTTTCTAAGCAATTATGTTTTCATAAAAATAATATCCCCACTGTTCAGCGAACACGTGTAAGCTTACTGTAGGAGACACTTCCTCGTATATAGGCTATAGCCTACTTCTAGTTACATCTAGTGTGTAGACCATTATCATTAACCTTTACCCCTCGAATTAATAATGAATTGGCCCAAATTTGGCCGGTGGGAGCGGACATACGAGTGGTAAAGATTAATGCGAAAACTACAGAAAAGAGGCTCCTCTCCGCGCAGATAGGCTACACCGCAGCGAGCGAATGGGCTGCGACTGGAGATCGGAGTAGAGACTGATAATGATTTTCCTGGGAATAAGCCTTGTGTCTCGTGTCTTGTTTGAAAATCTCAAAAGATCTTGGCCACAAGTTGGTCACAAAGTTCTTTGGAGGTGGAGGGCGGCGGTATCGCAATGGTTAACAGGCTGGCATGGAGAGCGAGAGGTGACGAGTTCGTGTCTCGTAGGGCGGACGTAGGCTACTATGTAATACAACATAATTATTACATAGCACGTCCGCCCTACGAGTCACGAACGAATAAACGAATAAAATTATAATTATTATATTCGTTTATTCGTTTAATCAGAAATCAGATTGACAAGCCGCAACACAGTTACAAGATGAAGAGAAAAATAGTATAAAAAAATTAGTTTGTTCATTGTTCATGGGTTACTTTTATTTATTAATTTTAAACTAATCGATTATTTTGACATTTGCTTTGAGCTATAATTGTAAAGTAGGCTTACTCTAGGTATGAAGTTCTTATCATCCTTAGTTGGCAATTCAAAGTTATGAGATCTGGGGCGAAGACCACAGCGACGCTTACCTGCAGGAGGAAACAAACTCCGTAGGACATGGAATGAATTTCTGCAGACTGACGCTAGCAGTTTGTCATCAGCATCGCGAACCATGTCCAAGATGTCGGGCGTATTTTCCGGCAGATAGCCCATTCGCCGAGTTCTTTGCAGACATATTTTGTTGAGCCTTGTCTCGTCTTCTGCTTTAGTGAAGCCCCACCAAGCAGGCACATTTTGGAACATTAAGTGGTAGGACATAGCGTAAATAATTCTGGTCGCTCTGTTTTAACCACTGGTTTTTGTAATAAAGTTAATAAAAATATTTTAGGCGTATAGCCAGACGAAAAGTATAATTCGAAGGCCGGACCGGATTAAATGTAGGTTAGGCTACAGTAATGAGAGACATTCATGAATCAACAAGACAAGGGTGATATAAAATAAAGCCTGATAGAAACTGTTTAATTCTGATCGACAATAGAATAGTAATGCAACCCCAAAAGTCCACACTTTCTGCATTCTATTGCGAAATATTTTCCAAATAAAATCTGCATGTGAAGAACTGGTCTACAGCATAGCCTACTTCCAAGAATCTGATCGTTGGTGCCTACGGTGGCCATATTAAATGAAGCTGAGGCGGTTTTTAAATTATAATAACAAAGCATCTTATTGATGTCAAGTCAGTCATGTTGCTTACACTGTAGCAAATTCTGGCGATGGCAGTCATAAATAAAATCATAATATTTTACAACGAAGATTATTGCTTTACTCATTGAATGACAGTGAGGCGTATTTAATTCACAACACAAGTCCAAAAAATTTAATGAGCATTGAGGAATCATGAATCGGCAAGTTATTTGCAACAGAAGCTATGAAAATCCAATACTAACCGTGACCACTCTTTCTTGATTAGGCCTACCACTTAGCATGGGCGGAGTTTGGTTTCCGCTCTTGGAGGGGCTAATGCCTTCTTGGAGGGGCTAAGCCCGGAAAAAGATACAATTTTCATGGTAAAAAAGCTGAATCTGGGCCTTCTTGGGGGAGCTTAGCTCCCCCTAGCCCCTGATAAACTACGCCCATGCCACTTAGACCTAGATTATACGACTTGTAAGCATACTTAATTAGTACTTAAGCGTTATAATTATAGGACACAAAACAATATAACTAATTAGAATGTAAATAATGATGATTTTATCAAAGATTATAATATTAATTACTTGAATGATATGATTAATTAAACATCAATGCAGAGGAGCTGCGCAGTTAGATGTGCACTACTAAACGATTATTATTTCAAAATAACGATGAGTTTATGGAAAACATTGTGGGTTAACTAGCAGCGTAAACCTTGATGCAAATTCGCGTCACAATGCCATTTTGGCTTTTTATCAATAAAGAAAATAATGCAAAGTCGTTTCACAGGAAGTGTTGACGAACCTAAAAGAAATCAACATCAGCACTGGTTCTGGTTTATTTCAAATTACTCGTTTAGTACACATTGAATGCACATTGATTATCTGGACAAGCGTTTTATGGACCATCAACTGGATTCAATATGCGTTGGATAGTGTGGCTATAGAAGGTCCTGATTACAATTATTACAATTCCATGTACTGTACAATTGAAGAGCATTGAAACTGCAAGATTGTCTGAGCTATGCGTTGTGGACTACTGGTTGATTTAGACGTCGTGAGTGTTGCATTAGAAATATCTGATTAATTATATATCAAGTGGTTTTTTCTCATGCTTCCTTTCTTTCGTCACTTTCACCATACAGTTGACTGTATAAATATTATGGAGTCTCGTTCGCTCTCGAGCGTTGACCCAAAAGCGTTAGAATCTTCGATGCTCAAAAGCTGTTTTTGTGAAACCTTGATTTCCAGCAAATTCTACTGTCGACCACCGTTGTGCCTGGAGACTGCGGCTCTTGTGCTGAAGTCATCTGGATGTTGGCTAATGAGTCGTAGGCTGGCTCAAGACTTGCTAGATATTGTTTCATAAATCTCTCGAGTCCTTTTCCTGTCGCCGTGGCTTGGCTGGGAGCGCCTCTGAGTAGATTTTCGTGAAAGGACGCTGTATAAATCCATAGAATGAATGAATGAAAAGAATGAGTTGCGACTATTATAGAAGATTACAATTACATTTCCATGTACAATTGAAGAGGATTGTCTGCCACAAAGCTGCACAAAGTATCATTTCTTTTGTGCTTTTTGAGGATGTTGCTTGGGCAGCTGCAACAGAGCACCAGAGCAGCGTTCTCTAGGTTTTTCGTGCGGTGGTCATGTCTGCTATTACTCCATAGGCTGGTGCAGCTTCGCTTGTAGACTTCTTTCGATCCGAAGTCAACTGAGTGTTAGATGTTGAGCTTGTAGAATGATCCTGTGACGAAGACAGCTTAGTGAAGACACTCAGGCCGGTCTTTCCACAGCGACCAATGCAGTTTGAATACACGGAGGAAATCTTCTCGTTCATTTTCTATAAAGCACACATAATAATAAACGGAGTGGGTAGGTAAGATTATACCGTAGGCGATAAAACACTGGCAGTCTAAGAGAAGTTGAAACTATGCCACAAAATTTTAGGGTAGATTGATTTAAAGTCCAAGACTATCTACTCGTTGACCACACGACTAGGCCTACCGACTCTACCGTGCGACAAATATTCAGCCGACAAAAGCAATAATAAAAGAATACATAGACACCAGTCAGTGGCGTAGCCAAGGGGGATTTGGGGGATAAAACCCTACATTGGCTTACGAAAAACGTTTTTTTAAAGGTTATTTGTACAATTGTATAAGAAAAAAAACAGGCATTCGGCCACATAAGCCCCCCTCCCCATCAAAAATTCCTGGCTACCCCACTGACAAAAGTACAGGGCTATTTTGAAGAAATTTTTAGAACTGCACAACGCCTCTTTCCTTTTACATCATCCATGGTAAATGGTAAATTACTTCCAATCAGAGGACAATTACCCTTTTTGCTAGTTTTAACTGAACAGAAGGGCTTCTGCAATTTGGAACTGCACATTTTGTGTACAACTGAACGCCAAATAAAGTCCTGCACCGGTAAAAATCGATAGCCTACTAATAGAACTTTAAAAGTCTCAACTGGCAAACTTCATTGCGTACGAGCTTCTCAAAAAGGATTATGAGAGTTCAGGTTTTCCAGCATGTCAACAGTTTCAGAATCGCTCTTCATTTGATTAAATAGTAGGGGCCTACTTGTATAATGTAGGCCAAAGTGGAAAAAATCGTAGCGACCAGTATCTTCTCCCCGACATTTAAGACATGTGATGCATCTTGCAAAGTTGACATGCGCTTTAAACTTCTTTTCTATAAAATCTAATTGCAATTGAATGCCAAAATGATGTTAATAGATGAGCTGACTTACCTTGTTGTGGAACAGTGCGTAAATGATAAAGATAAGCATTCCCTGTTGAAAAACAAAAAAATAAAGCTGCCTGCATTTCTTGAAAATTCATCAGGATGATGATGAACTTTCTTCTTGGAATCAACAAACTAATTTAACTAAGCTTAGTTGAATTATGTCTGCCTGTCATACAGCCGTCTCACTTCAAAACCACACCAACCATTAAAGTAGGGGTCTCTATGACGAGATTTCGGTTTGAGTTTAGTAGCAACCAAATTTTAGCCGAGGCCTTAAACCACTTTTAGACAGCTCTAAGATCATAATCTGTTACAGGGCAAGCTTTCGAACGCAGCAGGTCATTTATTTTAAGGTTGGTTAAATCGTAAAATTTTCTAGACAAGTATTTTCTGTTCATGCATGTTTAGTGAAGCCTTTAAATAGGGCCTTAATTCGGTCTCAAACTGGCTTAGGTTGTAGGCCTACTTATGGCTCTTATGAAATTATGATAGGCGTATATTACAGTAGGCCTACGACTTCATACAGAGACGAACTTACATGCAGTGAGTTTGCGATGACAAACACATATTGGAAAGCAACGTGATCGAAGGACACTGAGAATACGCCAAAAAGCCAACCAAGGCCAAGCACTGGACACATCACTGACAGGTTCCAAATCGTCGCTCTGCAAAAATACACATACACACACTGTCACACACACACACAGGCGCGCGCGCACGAACATAATTTGGATAGCCTTGAACGCTGGACAGTGCATTTAGATTGACAGTTTAAAGGTTTTTTTAAATTGATTTTTTTTAAATTTCATAGTAATTTAGTGAATGTAGAACCACAGAATATTTTTATGACGTAAAGATCTCGGGAAAGATTGTCAAACTAACGTACGTCGAATATCGCGCCTTTGTGAGAAACGGGAGTCCTCTATGGCACGGAAGCTATGGATGGTGCAGTAATTGCACGAGGACGTGATCTGGCCCAGTCATGTGGTCTACGATGGTTCCCTGTTCTAAAACATAGCTCATGGCATGTTCCCAGGTCACCGGAAGTTACAGCATACATGGCTAGATTATTTCATATCAAGGTTCAAGAGCGAATCATGGACAGTTATGCACTATTTATTTTCTGCACTTGCATAATGATCTTAGAGTAGTTAATTCAAAATGGTTTATGTCAATAAGTATATTGAGCAAATATAAAATTCTGAGAGATAGTAAAGGCTTTGTTATGCAAGTGTTTACCTTATTTCGTCTCTCTTCTTTCCGTTCCCAGCAAGTAGAGCTTTCTTCTGAGATATCAGCCTCAGAATGATAATCAAAATGACGAGGTTTATCTGTTTAAAAGATGAACCCAGTTAAAACAGAAATTTGCCAAGATATAAAGCAAACAACACATTCATTGCATGATAATAATTTAAAGCTTCGGTTAGTTATTAATAATAATTATTAATTTCTGTAGCGCCAGATTACAGCATAAACTGATAGCTGATGGAAGAATTGCGCAAATTAGGTGAGTATCCAGAAGACCAAGTCAGTTGGTGCTCATCAGTTGAAATATTATTGTTGAAAGGTCTGAAATGCTTGAGCAACTGTATTTACTACCGAGCGGCTTTAGAGAATGAATGAGTCATAACATATTAGTCTTTTTTATAAGAGGCATATATTTCTGTTTGTATGAATCAGTATTGTCTTGGGTTTTTTCAAGGCGTTCAGGTTTGTGTATTTAAGAAGCAACTAGGGGCCTATCAGAAACCTTGTATAATTTTAGCCTGCATGATTTTTAGACTGAAATTAATGAATAGTTCAATTGGAATACTTGCCGCAATGATACACATGACGGGGCCAATGAAGGCCCAGATGAGACCGTCATCAATCGACAGCCAACATCTGCAACCGAGCAAATTATTTTATTAAATACATATTACAGCCACTGTTAGGCTACATTTTTTATTATTAAACTCAACGTCGTTCTTTTGCCGCGCTTGAATGTGGAACGCCTATGAGCAGACCCTTCAAAAGGCGCTAATGAAATTCTCGATTGAATGGGTGAATGAATTACCGTATCACTGAGCACATTTCTGCTTATGGTACATTGTTATTACAATCTGATGTAAAAAGGGACATCGTAATTTAAACAACGTTCAGCAACTTAGCGATTACTTATTTTAGGAAACGTACTAAGTCTTGTTTGTTGAGATATTCCGTTTGAAAGGTTTAAACCAAATTGCAATGCAATAACATTACGTCTGTGAGCCTTAAAATTTGTGTTTATAATTATTGACTTTATAATCTTAGAAGGTACTAACGCTTCTTTGTGGCCATATCCTTCAACCTTTGATACACCAAGAGACACTCCCACAATGATCAGCGGTAGAACTGAACAGAAAAGAGAAAACGAAAAAAACTGAACACTCAAAGTAATAATGCAAGCAAGAATTATGTAGCCTATAAGGAATGAGACAAGTATTATACTAGAGTTTGTATTATGGAGCTGCAATACCAAACGATATTCGTTTATCGAATACAAAAAGCTCCTATCCCACAACTTGGTAGTCGCGGATAATCAATAAAGTTATGTTGTATTTCATATAAAGAAATATAGGCCTATAACATCCTATGAAACGGAAACGATAATTATGTTTACCCCAAGCGGAAGCAATGAGCATGACGGTTTCTCTGGTTCTTCTGACGTGGAAGACGAAAAAGATGTAGAGAACCATATCGACGCCTTCAGCCAACATGATGAAAAAGGCGACCAGGAAGAAGTAGTGCAACAGAACAGCAACCACTCTGCAGCCGACCTGAAATTATAGATAATCATCCACCCGTTGAATATATAGGGTGTCCAATAAGTTCGTGAACGATTTTGCTTGCAGATAGCAGAAAAGTTTTGCAACAAACATTAATAATGCTTATATCATTTGAAAGAGCTTTATGTCCCGAAACCAAAAAGTGTAAAAAGTGTTAGTTTTTTGCAACGAGGAAATGACGTCATCAATTTATGCGGAAGCGCTATTTTTAACGAATTTTTTGCAGTTCGCGATCGTTTTTCGTAAACAAACTTGGGGAAAATGAGGAAAATAGCAGACGTTCAGTTACGCTCGAAAGCTGCTATTCTTGATGAAGAAGGATATTCATATTCTGTTATAGGCGATAAATTAGGATGATCGTAAGGTTGGGTAGCAAAATGGGCTGAAGGAAGCAAGCAAGGCGAGTTAGGCGATCATGCACGATGCGGTCGACCAAAGATTTTGACACAGGCTGCTATTAAAATTATAAAAAAGGCGAAATACAGACGAGACCTGGATAGAGACAGACAGAAAAATCTCTCAAAACAGGTGGACTTAAAGACAACAACGAAACAATCAGAAATTACATGAAAGATGAGTTAAAGTGGAGAAGTTGGAAACGCAGAAAGGCGCCATTGCTAACAGACGCTCAGAGGAAAAACGGTTGTTATTCGCGAGCACATACATCTGCTGTTTCGCGAGCATGGCTGAACGAAAATATTCCTAACTGCATTGAAAACTGGTCTCCAAACTCTCCTGATCTCTCACCGATTGAAAATCTCTGGAGTATACTCTCAGGCAGTGTCTACAAAGATCCTGAACCAAATACTCCTGCTCAGCTAAAACGTCGTTTGCGAAAAGCATGGAATTCGATATCGGTTGAAACTTTGTACAACCTCATCGAATCTTTACCTAGACGAATGAAAGCTGTTGTAGCCAGCAAAGACAACACTATTGCCTATTCAATGGTACAACAATTATTGATTTTTGTTGTGTATATTCTTTGTAACAAGCTAGCAAAATCGTTCACGAACTTATTGGACACCCTGTAATATCATAATATATTGCTCCTATAGAAATTCTGCATCACCACTATTATGATAATACTTCACAGTGAGCGCAAATAAAGCGCATCTGTTACAAAACGTCCTTTATATTGTGATGTTTTCATACCTTGGAGTATCCACTGGAGTCGGTTTTGTCTGCTCCTGCCATGAAGATGATATAAGCAATGATTAGAGCGATGCAGAGGTTCAACAGAAGTGCTGCCTGCGATGACTTGGCATGCCTGTTAATGAAACACAGGAAAACAATTATTTTTTAATGTATCATGCATGGAAACGAGTCAGCAACAAATAAACAAGCATATTAAACAAAAATTCAATTCAATTCGAAACCCATTTCACTTTTCTTTCATTGTATAGACTTATACTCGTGGTATAGGAAAGTAAAGAAAAAATAATAAACCCAAGATAAAAACCTTGCTAGTCTAACCTCTTTAATAATTATTGGCTTACAAAAACCACACTAGGCCTATTATAGCGACAAAGATCATTTCACTAAAACCGTTGATAAAAACATCTTTAAAATTCCTGTTGGCTTCTGCAACTTACTTCCATGTTACGGCGTAGACGATAACGGTAAGAACGAGAGAAGAGACCGAAATACTGCAACCGATGATTGAAATGAGGGACAACAAGTCGTCTTTCTGAAACATTATTATTATAAAGAGACATAAGTCATTAGCATTGTTATGGTTGTTGTCAACCACTAAAGTAATATAGATAGCTGGACTGTGAGACTGACATGTGAAAATGACAGAATTATTGGGACTAGCGCTGGTGGTTCTCTCTATCAACTACTCCAGATACAACCCTGATAGAAGAACTAATATCTGGACAAGTTATTCGCTTATTCGGATTCAGAGCAATTGTCTTGTGCGAATTTCCAGCATGGTTAATATATGACAAGAAGGTCTAAGCTTAGCTTATAGATACCGTTTGGCATGCTACAACAAAACTAATTTCCTCTAAGATCACTACATAATAGCCTACATGCGTATAATGTTACAGCGATTATATTTTAAATTCACCTTCACTTCAATTTCTAAATGATAGGCCCACACGTGTCAATATGAGAGAGCTATAATTAATAATTAATCATTAGGCCCATTTTCTAATTCAAAGTTCAAATTGACACTGAAAGGTCTATGCTCACCACAGGATTTATGCTCATCAAAATGGCGAAGTTTGTCAGATGATCACAACTGCATATCGTGTGAGTTTTATTCGTCGAAGTCACCGAACACCCAAAGGAATCCCAATCACCTCTAAAACGTTGAGCAAAATATGACATCCTCAATTCCTCATGAAACATATTAACCCGAATAAAAAATATTTTCAAAAAATACTACAACCAGTAGACCTACATGTAGGCTACAACACAAACTCAATTCTGACGACTCTTCATGATGCTGTGCGAATTGCCACTGAGGCTCGCCAACGCGTCACTAGCTTCGTGTATCTAATCTATGATACTTGTCAAACAGAGAGGACATCCATAGCTTAACACATTTCAGAAACTGCGGCAAGAGCATTATAGTCAGTGGAGCACTTGGGTAAAATGCGAAATACTGAGTGTAGGCCTGCACATCGTTAGCATAATATGGCCCATGGTCTCTCATCTTCCCAGCTGCTATTAGTTGCTCTTATTGAATCCCTTACTACTCATCTCCACTCATGGATGTCTTCAAATCGCCTTTCGCTTAATACTTCAAAGACTCAATTCATCTGGCTAGGTACTCCCCAGCAGCTCCAGAAGCTTGATTTCATTCTGCTCTCTGAAAAATTTCCGCTGTTTTCCTTCTCTTCAAGTGTTCGGGATCTGGGTGTTGTAATTGATAGCTCACTTACCTTTACTGAGCATATTTCCAATGTGACACGCTCGTCATATTTCCATTTAAGACGTCTCAGAGCCATTCGTCGCTCTGTCTCCTCCTCCATCTTCACTACCTTAATTCATGCTTTTATATGTTCACGAATTGACTATTGCAATGCTCTCCTCGTTGGTCTTCCTAAAGTTCGTCTTTCACCGATTCAGTCGGTTCTCAACTCAGCTGCTAGATTGATTGCCTTCCTTCCCAAGTACTCTCACATCTCTACCTTTATGTTTCATAAACTTCACTGGCTTCCTCACCGTGCTCGCACACAATTTAAGATCCTCACTCTGATCATAAAGGCTCAACGGGGTCTTGCCCCAAAATATCTCACTAATGTTTTACTTCGTCCTCACTCAGCTTCCTCCCACCGTCCACTTCGTTCATCCAACAGATTTGACATCCTGGTTCCTCGGTCTAGAACTGCTATGGCTCAGTCTCGATCATTTGTCTCAATTGGTCCTTCTCTTTGGAATGACCTTTTTCCTTCTGTTTGCTCTACACTTCTTTCTGGTAGTCTCTCCTCTGCTTTGTCTCTTCTCAAAACCTGTTTCTTCTCACTGGGCCTTGCGCACTGGGAGCGCCTCTGAACGGTTCACCCTACTAGAGGCGCTTTATAAATGTTTAATTACAATACAATAATATATCTGATACAAAAGCACATAATTATTAGGTCGTCAGTTGTCGTTCAAGCTACATGTATCTGTAGTGCAGCGTAAGATCAGAATGTTGCCTACCGCTTGAAATTCCAGAAGGCGCACGTTCTTGGATAGCTCCTCCTTTTTTCCTGCACAGTCAAAGAAAGGGTAGCACGACATTTAATCCCGCGACACTTAATACCGCGACAGTTAATCCCGGACACTTAGTCCCGGCGACATTCAATCCCGCGTCAGTTAATACCGCGACAGTTAATCCCAGCGACATTTAATCCCGACGACAGTTAATCCCACGACATTTCATACCGCGACACTTAATACCTGTACATAGCCTACATGAGTACGAATATTTGTACGACTATTGTTGTCCGCATAGCCAATTAGGTAGGCCTACATCTCTGTTCAGGTTTCTGAAGTACATAAAACGATCATTATAAAGGATTTTAAACAGGATTTGCGAAGCTCAGTCTACTATAAGGCAGTGACATGGAGGCGAATTTCGGCTGCAGTATTGTAGCAAAGGCAAGCAAACTGTGATAGGCTACATGGAAATTACAAATACATTAAACATTGCGACAATGCCATCGGAGCTCTTTTTATGAAAAACATGCAGTGAATATTGCTGTAAATATTGCTTTTATCAAATTTTACTGGTTTTATAATATTTAACTGCAAAGGCTTAACTTTTTGAACAATAGTGAATTGCCTTTTTGAATTCAACTGTTTAAAAATGTTATTTTACTTTCCCTGTATTAAGTGTCGCGGGATTAAATTTCGCCGGGATTAACTGTCGCGGGATTAATTGGTCGCGGGATTAAGTGTCGCCGGGTTTCAATGGTCCTGGACACGACGTTAAACTGCATCCATCCTCTGCCACAGGGAACCATCAACGTCCCTGTGCCGGTCCTAAGCCCGGACAAAATGAGGAAGGTTTGCCAGATGGGTGGCGATACGCTGGCAGTGAAAAACCAAGACGATTGTAATCCGCCAAAACCACGACAGAAGTGACATAGCTACCCAGATGCTTCAAGGTGTCATGATGTGAAGCAGTCATGCACAGGTCGGTCAAGACAGACTGATGGAGAGGGTCGGGGGAGAGAGCGTGGGACACAACGGGCATTGACCCACGTTGTCCTTCGTGCCTCTTTTTCACGATTCTCTTCAATCAGACAAGGTGGTCTAGATGCTCCAAGATGTTAATGGTATGGAGCAGACCTGCTGACCGGACCGGTTGAAGCTGGGCAACATGACACGAGACAGACTCAGACAGAGAGTGGCATCGGACTCCTACGGGCATTGAGCCTAAGGATATTGATGATGATGATGATGATGGGTTTAAATGTCGCCGGGATTAACTGTCGCGGGATTAAATGGTCGCGGGATTAAGTGTCGCGGGATTTAGTGTCCGGTACTAACTGTCGCGGTATTAAGTGTCGCGGGATTAAGTGTCATGGAACCAAAGAAAGTTAATTTAGATGCATCTTTTGGCTACTTCAGCATTGAGTATACATTATTAACAGCAGTTTTAGCCAATTTGGACTTCATTGAAATACGGTGATGCTTTTATTTCCATTAGCTTCGAAAAGATAAGCCTATGCATCAATCTGATATTATTGTACTTATGACTATCCTGAAGATATTGAGGGTTTTCAGTTTGGCCTACTGAAGTTCATGGTAATCATTTTGAAGCTAGGATTCATTCAAAGAGCGATTAAAAGAACAAAAATTGGCTAGAATGCCGTGTTTGACTATATCAAGAAAAATTTATGCTGTAAGCTTATAGGTAATCGATGAGGTTTGAATCTGGCAGTCTTGAATGATAGCAACATAATAGGATACTGCATACAATTACAGCCATTCAGCGAAAGTATTTCAAGACAAGAGTGAATTGAGGTTGGCAAAAACTGTACCTGGTTATGTCGTAACGTTATAATGACTGGTGGCTTTAATGTCTGGTTGGTCTTTAGTCCTTCGATCGAAAACGATAGAATTCTTGAGTTGAGAACATCATCACCGTCTCTGTATCAAACATTTAACTAGCTTAAAAATTTACTCTAAGCAAGCAAGTTTGCCAACATATCGCAATCATATAATATTATTTAAAAGATTTTTTTAATCTCAGATATTCAAAAACAGATGACACACAGACCTTTACAGTCAAGGCTAACAAAGTTTATACGGATTGTTTTAAATCGGCCAAGGTGTAGGCCTATGCATCTGCGTGTGATCGTGCTTGTGAACAGCATTGTTGGTCGATTCGCGTGGTGGGATAATAAAATACTCTGGAGTAGCATAAGGAATTCTAAATTTGTGCAATGCATTGAAACATAGATGTGGTTGCATCATAATTAATGCTATAAGGCTTCTTACCTTTTTCCTGTAAGTAGTTTGTCCATGGATCGGTAATACACACCCCACATGTTCAAAGTCGACTGACTTTCTGAAGAAATACCTGCAAAGTCAATCTTAGAGAATGAACCATAAATATGGAGGCCAGTTTGTCAAACAATAATGCTACACGGATTGCAACTGCTTTGTAAGTGAATAACTTAAAGCACAGCCAGATATTCTATTTGATTACTTCGTAATAGATCTCTTCAGAGTTCAACAAACCTACAGAGTACAGATTGTGGTGGGTTGCAGTAAGTAATCGTGCGCGCTATAGAAATGGCAGAATATCATTAAAGTGCAAAAAAATCAGTTTTCTACTTACTGGCATTTAGAGTTTCCATAGATATTGATATCCCGTCGCCGCGGTTTTCACCCCACTCTGATCCCTTTGGAAATTCCATTTGAAGAGAAAGATTTGACCGATTTAATGACCATGCTTCTAAAACTGAAAGAATCGAGAATACACGTTAGATCCATAATATAATAATATCGATAAAAATGTGTGCAGCCACCCGTTACGGTATTATAAATAGCCTATATTTCTTTTTGATTAAACCTTAATACCGCTTTCGGTACTGCTAATAATTTTGTTGACTGCCAGCAAATTCTATGGACGAGTAGGCCTAAACATCACAATTTCTATTCCTGTACATTGTGGAACACGATATTCTATGCATGTGAAACGTGCTCGACAATGTGCCCTGTGACTTCATCCCGAATGATTCCCACAATAACATCCGTGTCTGCTTATTACACAGAAACAGGTCAATCGTACTAATACGATTTTTATATAGCGCAGTAATTGTGTATGCTAGTCTGTTCGACGTAGATATTGAAGCGCTAAGAAACTTTGGAGACTACGAAATATTACTTTGTAAAGCATTCAAGTGTAGACTACACAGGGTTTGCACGCGGGTAAGCGAGTCCTGTCAATCAATGACAGCATGTATGAGACTATTAGATCTACCATAATTACGAATCTTCCGTCTTAATACACGTAATGAAATTTAACTGAACTATAATAATGTCATTTAGGGCATACCCAAATTGTTTGTTGAGACATTCACGTGTCCTGGCATTTTCAATGTGCATAGAATTTGTCCGAAGTCGTCACTAATGGACCAAATGTTCGCTGCAATAGTCTCGTCCACCTACAGAACCACAAATAGAATAAAATAGCTCATTAATAAACCCTAAATGAATATGGATCATGCTAGACTATTTGCTAGTCTCTACCGTTTAGCAATACCAATGAATGGAACATAAGAATTACGAGACACTGCAATGAACCTACAACATGATTTAAAATTGTCTACAGTTGAGAACTACAACTAAACGTCATAGGATCAGTCTAATCAGCATGCGCTTAGAATTGAGACTTCTAAGCTTATTATAATTATAGGCCTATACCTCTTTTTCACGATTACGTCTATGACGTATCCAATTTCTCCTCCGTCGAGCGCATGCTGACGATGAGGCCCTTACAAGACGTCTCCAAGTTGCTCTGTCTCTGGTCTTATCCACCGCTCTTCGTACGTCCATGCCCTGCGTTTCTAGGTCCCCCATCACGTTAATAATTAACCCATATCAACCCATGACAGAAATTAATGGTTTATTTCACATTTTCGTGTTTGTCTAGACCCAAAACCATCGTATTCACCCAGATTTTTTTTAAATATTGCAGAGGTAGGCCGTTGTAGGCCCAAATATAACCGTCAGTTTAAACTGACGCTAGCCACAGGAGGGTACGTGTACAATTGTACATAAACCATCGCTGCAGAAAGAAAACAAAGCGTTTTATTCATCCCAAACATATAGACCGCTTTGGGAAATGTTAGAATAGTGCCTATTCACAGGGTGGGCCATAAAAAGTGAGACCGCCTACACGGTTTTGCTAATATTTCGGCCAAAAATAAGAATTTTTAAATCAAATTTTACTGACTTAAAGCCCCTTCATATATACGTATAACTGCCAAATTTCATAAAGATATGTCCAACAGAACAAAAGTTATACCACTTTTAGTGAGACCACCCATCGTTTTTTGATGATTCAAAAACACGTTAAGAAAAAATGAGCAAAAAACGAGTTTCTTAAGTCAAGTTTCAAATAATTTTTTGTCGAAAGTAACATGATAACTTGTGTTCAAAATGTCCCCCACCCCCAACCAAACACGTTGTGAACCTATTTGTAAAGTTTCCGATGGTCTTGTTGATAGGTTTAAAAGGGAAGTCTTCCCATATCAACTCACAATCAGCCTTAAATTCTCCTATCGTTTTTGGACCCAACAAATCGCTGGGTATGCTCACTAAAAGTGATATAACTTTTGTTCCGTTTGAAAGTTTTGTGTGAAATTTGGTAGTTACGCGTAGGTATGAATGCCCTTGAAGCCTGTAAAATTTCATATAAGAATTCCTATTTTTGGCCGATATTTGTTACCTTTTTGCGTAACGTGTTTTTGATCATCAAAAAACGATGGGTGGTCTCACTAAAAGTGGTATAACTTTTGTTATGTTGAACATATCTTTATGAAATTTGGCTATTATACGTAGATATGAATTGGCTTTAAGTCAGTGAAATTTGATTTGAAAATTCTTATTTTTGGCCGAAATATTAGCAAAACCGCGTAGGCGGTCTCACTTTTATGGCCCACCCTGTAGATTCGTAGACATGGCTTAAAGTGTGGCAGGACGGTCATGGACGGCGTCCATGCACTTATTTGAAAATCGGAGTGCCGTCCTGTCACTTATTGGCCAGAACAGCCTGGAAGGTAAGGGGCATCCAGGCACTTATTTTCCCACACTTTAAGCACTGTTCGTAGACCAAAATAAATCTTTATTGAGATCTTGATTACGCACCATAGGCCTAAGTTGTGACTTAGTTGTGTAAGCCTACAAGATCAAACTACTTCAATTACATGAACCCCATACCTAGCAACACTGGCTTACATTCCAGTTGTAGCAATTTACAGTAAATTATTAGTCTTCAGTAATATGAACTGCTTCTAATGGGTCTAGGACATTACCCACCCACCCCGGCCCATTACCCCCGACTCGCCATTACCCCCCATATGTCTACATTCTGGTTCAGTGTATGTATGTATGTATGTATGTATGTATGTATGTATGTATGTATGTATGTATGTATGTATGTATGTATGTATGTATGTATGTATGTATGTATGTATGTATGTATGTATGCATGTATGTATGTACCAGTATGTATGCATGTATGTATGTATTCATGTATGTAAGTATGGTATTGTATCTGACCATTTATAAAGCGCTTCTCGCAGCAAGAGCCTTTCTGAAGCGCTCCCAGTGCGTACAACCCCTAGAAAACAGGCAAGTTTTTAGACGAGAGAAAGGCGAGGATACACTACCAGAGAGGATGGCAGAGCGAACTGATGGGGGAAGCCTATTCCATAGTGAGGGACCAATGCAGGCAAATGATCTGGATTGAGCCATGGCGGTCCTGACTCGGGGGACAAAGAGATCAAGCCGATCAGAGGACCTAAGAGGACGCAGCGGTATGTGTGCATGCATAATTGTATTTGCATGAATGTATGTATGTATGTATGTATGTATGTATGTATGTATGTACGTACGTATGTAGCTATGTATGTGTGTAAGTATGAATGTATAGGGCCTACATGTATGTAGTTAGGTATGTATATATGTATGTATGTACATATATTATATACATGCATACATACATGCATACATACATACGTACGTACAAACATACGTACGTACTACGTACATACATACATATGTACGTGTAAAAATATACACACATACAAAGTCATACATGCATACATACATTCAAGCATATAATTATACATACATACATACATACATTCATACATACATATATACATGCATGCATACATGCATAAAGCTTCACAATCTCATATAGAAGTTTGATTAAGCATATATACATACCTATATACATACATACATACATATACATACATACATGTACATACATACATACATACATGTACATACATACATACATACATACATACATACATACATGCATGCATGCATGCATACATACATACATACATACATACATACATATATACTGGCTTGCCCCTGGAGGTTATGGTTATTAAACCTTTTGTTGGGTGCCCGTATTGTTCTGCATTGGTCTGGAAACTAGCCTACTCAGTTTCTACAAGTTTGTATTACTGGAACACGGTTTAACTTGTTCTGTTTTCTTTATTTCAGATTCATGATTCCACTCGTTGTACAGACTGGCGATTCGGAGACTCTTATACTAAACTAATAAATGTTCGTCGTATATATTATCACATTACAGCTTCGCTGTAATGCTACGATTAATTAATGTTTTTACACTGTGAATTGTAATCAACAGTGTCTAGCTCTCACGTCAAAAGATTCATAATTATCTAAGCCTTAATGCTCTTTTATCATGCCACGATGTAATGGTGACACCCAGACCCACACTTAGTAAGATCTGTTTCTCCAATGTTATTATGTCTGTGATACAGTAGCAGCACAGGATCTCGCTCTAAGATACAATTCAGAAACCACCATTCGCTTATATAGAAAATAATACACTTATTACCGAAAGCTATGTTTATAAGTTTTACTTAAAAGTACTATGCGTATTATTCATTTTCTGTCTATGTCTGTCTAAGTCTGTCTCTTGTCTGTCTATCCCTATGTGTATGGAGTGCGCGAGTCTGTCTCTCTGTCTGTGTGGGTAACTCAGTTAACCACGACAAAACCACACGCCCACTACGTCATACTTATATTTAAAGAATATATTTAAGTGTGTTCTACATCTAAATCCAATTAGATTTTCTCTCGTCTTGGTGTTGACATCCAAACTACCCTAACTCTTAGTCTGTCTGACTTTCTGTCTCTGTCTTCTTGCCTGTCTGTCTCTTTCTAGATTGTGATTCTATGCTCTTCTCCACTCTCGGTTCTTGCTCTGCAATTTTCACTCGTTCCCTAATCTACCCCTTCCCCTTTACGGCTCTGCCTGTGGCCGTCCAAGGCAACCACGCCCGTGCTGCTCCAGGCCGCAGTGCGACTCCAGCCGCCTGTGCGACTGCAGTCCGCCTGTGCGACTCCAGGCTGCCCGCCCTCTTGCTACTCCCTTGCTCGCTCTGGCAGCTAACACACCCGTCCTTGGGTTTTCCTCTACTGGGTTTTCTCCTTACGTCATTCTCTTTCTGCCTGCTTGCTTGCTTCCCTCAAATTGTAATTAATATCTCCTTTTTAGGTAATAATTTCTTCCCTGTTTCACAGTCCTTGCCTTGTAGGCCTTACCTGACACTGCAAGCTGCGTCAGCCACGCCCTCACAGACCCCCCTACTTAGTAAGTCTAAGCGACCTCGCGTATTACAAAACTAATTAATTAACTAATCTGCCTAGCAGTATGAAATTATACCAGAAAATAAACTCTAGAAAATACAGTTCCGAAAAGATTGTGCAGAAATGCGGTGCAACCTTGCTCAAAGTACAAGCTATATATGTAAAGTTTGCAACATCCAAACTCTTTGACTAACGCTGTCTAATACAAATATTTGCAAACCCTTTTACAGATTACTATCACTACACATTAGTGTAGATTATTGTTAAATGTAAAGCGAATGGATGGCACAGTTGTATTGCCTTTTATGTAAACTTAGCTATGGCCTATTGTATATACTCTGTCCGTCTAGGTACCTTTCTGTGTCTGTCGGTCTGTCTGTCTCGTCCTCACGCTTGCTCTCACTAAAGGTTGTTGTCTATGTGTCCTACTGTCTGTCCACCAGTGTTCCTCTGTATGAGCAAGTGGCCTCACGTAAATGCAAGCAAACTATTTTCATTCACGGGGAAATCCCAAAATCGAAAGTGATACAGAAAAGTACGCAACTGCATGCGTTCGGAAGAATATATATATACGCTGCAAACACAAACGTTTATCAAAACTGCTTAACTATACGACCCCCAAAATACCCATAGTTACCAAACCAGTGAAACTGATTGCCTGATGAAAACACGCTATGACTAGTACCTCGTTTCAGCTTATCTGAATACACTATCAAAAAGAGCATTTTCCAACTGGGAAAATTTTGGCGATGTATTAACCCGAAAGTTACATTTACGTAGTAATGTAATTAGTATACGGTTAATTAATTAAATGTGTGTGTCTACGTGTGCCTTTCCTGTAGCGTGTCTCTTCGTGTAGTTGTCTACTTATAAGTGTAGTTCTGTGTCTGTCGGTCTATTTGTCCGTGGCGCTATCTATCTGTCTGTGTGTCCGTCTAGCTCTCCGTCTCTTCCCCACACCTGCCTTTATGGTATCTCAGTTGCAGTCCGATTGATCACGTGACCTCACGTGAATGCAAGTAAATTATTTATAGACACGAGAAAAACCCAAAAGCGAAACTGCTACTCAGAAGTACATGAATGTAAGGTAACCATGCATAACCGAGGAACGTTATACATATATATACTGCACTATGAAAGGTTTGACCAACAGACGCGTGTAAAGTCCAATAGCTTAAATGTCTGGTATTAAAGTGACTACCTTACTTGAAAGAAAGACCCTAACGACTTATTCATGAAATATTACTAATTGTAATCTGGTGCAAGAATTAGGCTTATCTTGTCGTAGTGTCGAAGGCAACCTTCTCCCTGTAGAACAATGTAGGGAACTACCTGATTTAATTAAGTCTTTCTTAAATTAATCTACATGTTACATGGTAAAGTAATAAACTTATGTGTCTGTTTTCGTACTCTGTCCAGGGTTTCTACGTGTACCAAGACTGTGAGGGGGAAGAGTCATCCGATATCGTGGAGGGGAGGGATTTATCCGTCGTCGACGTGGGTCGGTCGAATGACACCGTGCAAGCATTCCTCTGTCGGTCGCTTAATGTACTTCGTATCTCGGCAATTGGAGAAGGGCGTGAAGCGGGGGAGGTTTACAGCTGTTAGAAGACGGGAGGAAGCGTCTTAATGGGCGCATCCGGGATAAATTAGTGTCGGATTAGTTCAAAGCGTCGGGATTGTCGTTCCTTAATTCTGATTAATAGGTACGATAAGAGACTGTCGGCAAACTCTCTTCTCCTCTCTCCCTTTCTACGTCGGACTTCAGGGTGTGTGTCATCTACGATCCACTATACCAGCTCGCTTAACATATTACAGAATATTAACTAATTAGGAGCTAACATGCACATTGATAATATCGTGATTAAACATTGCAATTAAAACATAAATTGTTCGAATAAAGTATCGACTCGATATAAACGTGGACTGAATGATACACTAGTGTCGCAACATATTTAGTCGTTATAGGACAATGAACAATAGTTTTAAAGTACTGATAGTGTTAGACAACTCTGGAACTACGAATTGATTATAACTAGATGTATCTAAACCAACTGCACTGTAAGTCATTTGCTATCCTGCGCATTCTAAGTCATGTACCCACAATGCGATTAATACATTGTCAAAGCATAATAGGCTGTGACGACAAACAATCAGCTTAAAATGAACTTCGACCAAATGAGATATACATATCTCAGCGTACCAAGTGGTTTTGAAAACAATAAACCATAGCAGTACAGTATATCTAGTGCTAGAAAACCCTTTAGTTTTAGAATGAATGTCACTATATGTACGCAACGTTATCAGCATATAATATAGACCATTGTCAAAGATGCACAGAATAATCTCGCGGAGAACTATACGTTTTGGTCTCGACAATTAAAAATTACGCCATATAATAAGCAAAGATTATACAGAAACATTCGATTGAAAAGAAAGCGCTACATGTATTATCGGTTAATATCTGAAAATAAGCACAGCGGTGACTGTAATATATGTATATATTTATATATAGGTAGAGCACCTACGGATTACCATGGATAATTATATTCTATATTATATATATATATAGCTCCTGGTTCTGCTGTTCATGTCCCCGCGTGGTAGGTGGTAGTACCATTAAGGTATCTAAGAGGTATCTAATGTGGTATTTAACCCTGGTATTGGTAGTAATGGCGGACTCCCCCTCCTGCACGCTCTGTCAATGGACTCGTAAATCAGTGTCGTACCCCCCCACCCTTAGGGCGAGGCTATGTTGACGGACGACAGTCATGCCTTCTACTGGCGGTCGAGCGAGGGGTGCGGGGTGGGAGGTGGACGGGATGTTATTGGAACTAGTCCGAAGAACAGCGTCCGTATTACAAGACAGTGGGTCATATGAGTGTGCTTCCGTGTATGCTTGTCTATGTGTTTGTGTGTGTCGGAGTATGCCTCGGAAGCTGGGACTGTACTGCGCATATAATACTAGGCTGTATTTGTATCAACATGGTGAACGTTTGATACATTATTTTACACTAACAATAACAACAGTAAAAGAACAGTTGCAATACCAATTGATGACCGTAGGCTTTCACTGTATACAGTGATTAGATTGAAAGAAAGAATGTTCAACGTTAGATACATTATTTTACACGATTAACTTTTGCTTCATTACATTGTATCGTTTTAATCCTGATTCTATTTCAACACGTATTGAAAACCATACAAATTATCTCAATTAATTAAACAGAAATACATTCAAATCAACGCAGGGTATATATAGGTTGATTATAATATTTAACTCGCAATCGAACTAAGTATATGGGAAATATTCATAGGAAATATGTGTATATATATATCTTCATTGTGATATTTAGACAGGTAATCGTACTACGAATATGGAAGAGGCTGCGATATACATAGGCATCCCTTTGTGGGGTGGAGCTGTTGGCCAATCAGAAACTGGGGTGTGGATGTGAGTGCCGTGGCCGCGACCACTGATGTGGGCGGGATTTAAGTATGCAGGCGGGTTCTGCCGGGCGGTGGGGTAGATACTCTCTCTGGGCTTAGTAAGGCAAGCTGGCCAGGGTAGGCGTGGTTTCGTTTGGCCAGGGTGGATGGGCAGCCGAATAATCTGTTCGTTAAAAAGACGGGGTGATGATCTAACGCCCTCATACGCCATGAAAATTTTTAAACTGATTATACTATTATGATTGAACGTAATGCACGGAAAAGATAATCTGTTATATGGTTTTACCCTAATATCCAGAAAGCATTGGTTATAATTGCTTCCGGATCTTAGAGTGACGCTATATGATGGATCTCGTCAATGAGTAAGATAAACTGCGGTATTCTCTGTTAGGCCTTATGAATTGACGACGGATCTCCAGAAACATCATTCAGAACTCAAGGGAGGCTGTCTATCTCGCCATCAGTGTCTCAATCCTTGTTAAAGGTAAACACCGTACAGTCATGCTTGAATACCACTCTAAGCGGCACTAATCAGCTAACACGTTAAAACTCATTGCGTAAATGCTTATCATAACATGTATCGAAAATCCAGTGTACGTCACTCAAACTTTGGTAATGCAATGCGAAAAATACGTTTTGAAATCATACGACTAAGCTTAAACGATTAAAATAGCACATATTCGTTAACATGTATATACATTGTAATACCGGAAGACTTCGCAACCTCATTTTTAGACTGAAATAAGAACACAATTATGCATACGATTATGGTTAACTTCAACAAAGTAGCGTTATTAAAAATATAAAGCAAACATGTCAATATGCAATCTTTACGAACACGTGATTAACACAATACTAACTACAGCATTAACTCTAGAGGTAACAGTGGTTAACACTCTTTTATAGTCTTTCTACGCTTGAAATAATCGGTAATCATTGCCTTAGTTAATCAATGCAGATTGGGCGAATGGGTCATGCACTTATGTTTCAGAAGTTGGGTCTGCTCTGGTCACTTACGATGTGTCTTCTTTGCTATTCATTTAGAGTAAGATTGTGGCTTTCTAATCATTTCGGCCTGAGTATGGTTCGGGCTGTATGAAAGTGATTCTTTAATTTAATTTTGCGATGTTTCGCGCTCCAGCAGCGTCCAGGATATGTGATTATTGATTGACATGTCTGTACACTGCGGTTCACGGAACATGGCATATTGCACGCCTTAATGACATAACGGATTGCTGCTTTGAACTACGTAAGCTACCCATGAGACATAACCCCACTCCAGTCCATGAGTCGTGTAAGTGTAAGTGTCTACTGTTGGTCTATTGCTCTGAGCTTACAGTCTTATTTACCTGGTCTGATGATTTTGCCTACATGCTTTTTGTATATAATCATGTAGGCATTTTATCAAACCGGCACGTGAGATGTAACGACGCTTAAGTGTCATCATTTCCACGTCCAACTAGCGTGTAGCGAGGAAACTACGTGAGCCGCATGAAGAATATGAAAATAACTTTGAACCGAACGTTTATGGCGTAGCCATCTGGTGAATGGGTCTCTATTTTGAACAAAACAACTTAACGTGATCTAAAATCAAAGTACCCCGGTTCTCCACCACCTATACTGGCTTGCCCCTGGAGGTTATGGTTATTAAACCTTTTGTTGGGTGCCCGTATTGTTCTGCATTGGTCTGGAAACTAGCCTACTCAGTTTCTACAAGTTTGTATTACTGGAACACGGTTTAACTTGTTCTGTTTTCTTTATTTCAGATTCATGATTCCACTCGTTGTACAGACTGGCGATTCGGAGACTCTTATACTAAACTAATAAATGTTCGTCGTATATATTATCACATTACAGCTTCGCTGTAATGCTACGATTAATTAATGTTTTTACACTGTGAATTGTAATCAACAGTGTCTAGCTCTCACGTCAAAAGATTCATAATTATCTAAGCCTTAATGCTCTTTTATCATGCCACGATGTAATGGTGACACCCAGACCCACACTTAGTAAGATCTGTTTCTCCAATGTTATTATGTCTGTGATACAGTAGCAGCACAGGATCTCGCTCTAAGATACAATTCAGAAACCACCATTCGCTTATATAGAAAATAATACACTTATTACCGAAAGCTATGTTTATAAGTTTTACTTAAAAGTACTATGCGTATTATTCATTTTCTGTCTATGTCTGTCTAAGTCTGTCTCTTGTCTGTCTATCCCTATGTGTATGGAGTGCGCGAGTCTGTCTCTCTGTCTGTGTGGGTAACTCAGTTAACCACGACAAAACCACACGCCCACTACGTCATACTTATATTTAAAGAATATATTTAAGTGTGTTCTACATCTAAATCCAATTAGATTTTCTCTCGTCTTGGTGTTGACATCCAAACTACCCTAACTCTTAGTCTGTCTGACTTTCTGTCTCTGTCTTCTTGCCTGTCTGTCTCTTTCTAGATTGTGATTCTATGCTCTTCTCCACTCTCGGTTCTTGCTCTGCAATTTTCACTCGTTCCCTAATCTACCCCTTCCCCTTTACGGCTCTGCCTGTGGCCGTCCAAGGCAACCACGCCCGTGCTGCTCCAGGCCGCAGTGCGACTGCAGTCCGCCTGTGCGACTCCAGGCTGCCCGCCCTCTTGCTACTCCCTTGCTCGCTCTGGCAGCTAACACACCCGTCCTTGGGTTTTCCTCTACTGGGTTTTCTCCTTACGTCATTCTCTTTCTGCCTGCTTGCTTGCTTCCCTCAAATTGTAATTAATATCTCCTTTTTAGGTAATAATTTCTTCCCTGTTTCACAGTCCTTGCCTTGTAGGCCTTACCTGACACTGCAAGCTGCGTCAGCCACGCCCTCACACATACATACATACATACATACATACATACATACATACATACATACATACATACATACATACATACATACATACATACATACATACATACATACATACATACATACATACATACATACATACATACATACATGCATGCATAAATACATACATACATACATACATACATACATGCATTCAGCTTCACAATCTGACATAAAAGTATGTTTACGCAATGAAGGACATACGGTAGTGGATATGACTGGGAAAAACCCCACCCCTTATGTGGCTAGCGTCAGTTTAAACTGACGGTATGAAAATTCTAATATTTTTCAGTACTTAAATTATTTTTTTAAATAGTCATCATAACCACCTTTAGGATGCTTGTGGTGAAGTTTTGCATTACCATATTATTAAAATATGAGTTGATATTATTTATTTTTTGTTTTTTGAACAATGCATATTTAAATATTTCGATTTATCAAGAAAAATATTTTTTTGCTAAGTACGCCTGCTAAAAACAACTGAAATAAATCCACAAAGATAATCACACAGGTCTTAGAATAGCAACTAAAAATGATTAATAACAGAAAATGCAACTTAAAAGCAAAAAAACCGCCACTTTCTGTGTGTCAGTTTAAACTGACGCTAGCCACATATGGGTTAATCAAATTAGCATTGAAGAAATAGAAATAATATAATTATTAAGCAAAATTATCTTGGTTTGTCATCGCGTTGGCTGAATAGTTCGTTTCGATTTACCTTCTCGAGTTCTTTCCATGATGCGGCGTTGTTCGGTTGCAGAACGTTGCTGATCACTTGAACAAGCGACTGCATCACCCAAACACAAAAGAAAAATATGCTTATTTCTGTTTCTAAGTGCTATGCATTTAATTGTGAAAAAATAACTATAAGTTTATGTTGGTCTATTACAGTTCGATGTATGTACGTATGTACGTATGTACGTATGTACGTATGTACGTATGTACGTATGTACACCGTGAGTAAAAAAAAACTAAGCCAAATTGTTTTTCATATATCTCTAATGTCTGATAACATATCACGATAAAAAATTTCCAAATATTTAGAGAAGTGGACCAAGAATAAGATTCCAAAATTTCATGAGATAAAGTTGAACGGATAAAAAGATATGAATATTTAAACTTCATATGCCGAAATTTCAGTTTACAAGCAATTTTCTGTCAGATTCAATGAAATGTTTTCTTATATCTCTAATGCCTGATGATTAATCATTCTAAAATTTTCCAGATATGTAGAGAACTGAACTAACAATATGACCCCAACAGTTTGGTATGATTATTTGATTAATTAAGATGCTTAAAATGTCCTCCTCCTGCTTACACGCAAGCCAGGAAGCTCTATCGCCATGCATTACGCAACAGCATCGTCAATTATCCTCTGGTCCAGGCCTTCCAACACTTCCAACAGGCGTTGGTTGCTTCAGATTGTTTATATCATGGATTTTTGTCTGGTAGACTCGGTCTTGCATCACGATCCACACTTTATAGTCGACAGGATTCAAATATGGGCTGTTCGGAGGCCATAATGTGGGAGAAATTAAGTCTGGCGTCTCTCTTATCAGCATTTTGATGGTTTCCTTGGCTCTGTGGGCTGGCGCTGTTCTGTTGAAAAAGAAAACAGCCTTCTGGTGCTATAGATTTCTGATAACAGTTGGAAGATGTGGTGACAGCAGAATATTGCGATAATATACTTCGTTAATTTTACTCCAGGATCTCTGAAGACCAAAACTGGGAACTATCAAGCATCGAAACCGCAACGAACACCGTAGCAGACTTGCTAAAAACAGACATTTCTAGAGATGACGTTTAAATATTTATATCTTTCTATTCGTTCAAATTTATGACAAGATATTTTGGAATCCTATTCTTGGTTGAATCCTCTAAATATCTGGAAATATTTGGTATGATTAATTATCAGGTATTGGAGATATAAGAAAAACAGTGTAGCTTACTTTTTACTGAATCTGGCAGAAAATTGCTTGTAAACTGCAATTTTGGCATATGAAGTTGAAAGATTCATATCTTTTCATCCGTTCAAGTTTATCTCTTGAAATTTTGGAATTATATTCTTGGTCCACTTCTCTAGATATTTGGAAAATTTTAGCATGATATGTTATCACGCATTAAAGATATATGCAAAACAATTTGGCTTAGTTTTTTTGACTCACGGTGTATGTATGTATGTATGCATGTAATGTATGTATGTATTTATGAATTAATTTTATGTATGTATGTATTTATTTATTTATCTATGTATGCGTGCAAGTGTGTGTGTATGTATGTATGCATGCATGCAAATAATCCTGTAGCCTACTATGTATGTAAGTGTTGAGACAGGCCTACTTAAAGCAATGAGCACATTTGAGTAGCTCACAGAGCCATGCACACAATAATTTTAAGGCTATCTAGGGATCTAAAGACGCACGGTTTAAGAATGTGTTTTTAGAATGTTTGCTCACGAATCGATTGCAAGCTGACATTATGCAAGTCTTACCTGAAGCACCATTTCGTTTAGGGTGATGTTGCTATCGCGTAGCAGACCAGAAAATTGCTTCATGACCATGACGGAGGCATTGAGATTTCCTGGATTCAGACCTTCGCTCTTGTTGGTCAAGGTTGATAGTATACTGGCTACCTCAGCAACTACATTCTGGTTCAAATCATCTCTGTTCAGGTTAATAACCTTCAATAGAATTATTTGTACAGACCAGTATGTAAAGTAGAATTACTGCAAGTTTATGCATAAGGTAGCCTGTGTTTTGATTATCAGCTGTTTTGGGGGCAGGCTTAAAATTCTCAATGTCATTGTGGTAGTCCAATGTTATGTTCAACGCATCAGAGCAGAACTACGAATCTCAATGCTTTCTTTTGCTTTGACGCTGCATGAGTTGGACGGTCAATATTAAATATAATTTTCGCTGCAAACTCTTGACTTGATCCCGTCATTACTCATTACGATAATTTACGCAGCGCTTCTCCAACAGACTTTACTCAGATGCAGTGGCGTAGGCAAGGGTGGGTTTGGGGGCTGAACCCCATTGGCTTAGGAAAACGCTTTTAAAAAGTTATTTTCCAATTATATAAGAAAAAACAAGCATCCGGACATAAAACCCTCATCAGAAATTTCTTGCTACGCCACTGCTCAAATGTATGCTAGTCTTCTATAGGCATACGTTCATACATTGCAGTTTCATCAACCCACCATTACGCAGTTATATTATAGAAGCACGTCAGTGCATGCGATATCATGTATCCTATCTTGATTAAATCGGTGATAAACCATGGTGTGATTATATTATATAAACGACGACGTAGTCGAGTATTTACCATTTCGAATAAATCGATGAATTCCTTGTCAACGCAACCGTTTAAGTTCGTCTGAGACAAGGTAGCATTCAGTAGACACTTTCTTGGACACAATTCTAGAATATCATATCAATAATAATGCTGAAATTTTATATATCAAAGTCTGATTGTACGTCCGTAGATGGTACAAAATGGTCTGCTATAATATGAGTGTCAATCAATCACCAGACAAACAGTAAATGAATTAGACTATTTTTCGCCGCTTATTATTTGACCGAGTCATCATCATCATCATTGCTCACCTCCGTCCGGCCGCACCGACGATGAGGCCTTTACATGGCGTCTCCACCTTGATGATATCCATGGCATTCCTCATATCCATGTTCCTTTCTTCCAGATCTTCTCTTATGTTGTCCATCCACCGAGTAGAAAGCGTCAAAGGGTAGAGTACAGTAGGCCTTTGGCAGATAGAATTATCCGGTGGATAGATTTAGGGATAGCAATAACAGACCATTGATCTAAATTTGGAGAATATTTTGTATTAAGGTATGATTATAGGAGTTACCCACCCGTGGTGTTGCCTGAACATGGCGGAGAAACTTCGTCACCAGCTCCTGTGCGATTACAGACCATTGGGTGTAGACTTACTTCTTCATCGCAGTACTTCTCTGAAGTGCAAGCAGTGAATTGAATATTGCAGTAAGTACGTACTATTATAGCAGAATGCGCAAATTCTTCTGGTTATAGCCTACAGTGCAGAGGAAAGAACGGCTGCGGATAGGCCTACATGAGTAACTAAGGTAAATTTCTAATGTGTTGACCTTTCAGGCTACCACACTATCGCACGTCTTTGGAAAGCTTATAAATAAATGATGGAACAGCTATCGTTATGTGCTTCCTTCAAAATATGTATTTATTATTTACTATTTAATATGCATTTAATATTTAACTTACTGAGGACGTTCAGATATCCTTGACCAAATGCGTATCCGTGAACGTTGCTTGCATTGCATTGAATAACCATCAGATCCGTTTGACGGTCACTGTCGACGCAGTCTCGACAAACGTATCTGATCGTCAGACTTCTGTTGTCGTTGCTGAACACATATCTTGCGGGAGGATTGGAGACTACAATAACATAACCACGTCGCTTTTAATTACTACTGAAACGATATAAATCTGAATAGTCTAAGCGGTACAAGTCAGATTATGGATAGTAAACTGCACTTTTTGAACACGAGTCGCCGCTTGGCACAGCTGTAGTTGGGACCTAAGATAACATTTTAAGAAGGGGAGCCATCCAGAATTTCCCTTAGAATTAAAAATGGCGGCTTTTTCAAAATGGCGTCTTGAGGCTAGGAAATTCTTATAAATCATCGTAGCATCTTGTGTCTGGTGTTTTTGTTCCTTTTTTCAGTTGTCAAGGCATGTTTTTATCATTCTCGATGGTTTTCGCAGTTATATTTAGAAAAAACTTCTAAGTAGACTGCTACTAAAACATAATAGCAGTTGTTTTTCATAGTTCACTGGCTTAATAATGGTTATTCTCGCATCTCCTTCCACAGTTGAACCCCAACATCGTACATGGAACACCAGCAGATTACAAAGAGCATCTATTTGACATACATCCTCCTTGCACCAAGATTTCAATAGTTCTCTGTTAACCTGCTAAACTGCTGGCCATGCGGTCCACTGTGGAGTTCACACGTAACCTCTCTGTGTCCAGTCCCCCCCAATATATTAGAGATGATGAATTGGAGATGATGCAGTCTGCCTGATTCCATAAATGGAATAGGGCTCGAAGAGTGTGTATGTCTAGCGCATCAGATGCTGGAGAAGGACGTGATAATAGTGTAGCTTTGGTGGCAGACAGGTGGTTGCGTGCTGCGAAAACTCTTAAATTTGGTTACAAGAGACACCAGAAAGAGGCATAGGCCTAACCGGTGAGGATGAGAAGGCTTGAAAGGCAGAAGATCAAATGAATTGTACTAGCAGTTTGAAGATTTCGTTTGAGATTACGATGTCAGATTAGCAAACGAAGAATTAAATAATTTAAATAATTATAAGCTTAAATAAAACACTGCCTGTTTAGTTTTTTATTACCATTCATCGGTTTTCCATTCCGAAGCCATACAACAGTTGGCGGTGGTTTGGCAAAAGCGGAGCAGTTGAAGGTAATGGAATCACCTTCTGTTACATTGACATTGTATGGACTATCAGACTTTCCTTTGAAGATAGGCACTGCTGAAAACAAACAAAAAACAGGGAAATTTGAAAAAGACAAGCAGTAGTATAAAATAACATGGAAGGATAAGAAAACAGAAATCTATTATACATAGTGCGTTTTCTTTCATCTCCATTTATCTTACTATGATAATAGGCCTATCTCGTGGTTATAGGTGCCCAATTTGTTGTCTATTTAATTTAGAAGGGCAGCAAGGGGCAAAATGCTGTGAGCATTAACATTTCCCACCGAGAGTCAATTAATTATAGGCCGTATAATCTTCGTCCTCACAGTTTTGAACTCCCGATTAAGGACGAAAGAAATTACATTTCTCGAGCATTTTACAAATAGTCTACTCGACCATTGTCCCTCTTTCTGACTTCCACCCAGTTGATTGAATTGTTATTATTTTCTTTATCATTTCTGAGGTTTGTCACCAAAAACTCAATACAACAAATAATAATTATAGATCCATCAGTCATTATCAGGAATAATACATCATCTTTCACCATTTCTGTGTAAAGAAGATATATGCGTGTAGTTTTATTGATTGAGCATCATTTGAGGAGGGCGTTGGTGTAGTTGGCATGTTCGTCGCCTTGAGCCGAAGGGTTGCAGGTTCGAATCCACCTCAAGGCGCTGCGAGGGGACCTTGGGCAAGTCCTTCACTCGCAAGTGCTCAGCGTTTTGATGCAGTGTCCGAGTTGCATTCGGGAGCGTCTTTGAGTAGAGAGAGCCTGAAAGGGGCTCTATAACAAGTGCGTATACAATACAATACATAATAGTACTACAATTTACGCAGTCCTAATAGTAAGGGAGGCATATCAAGATTTAGACATACCTTCATCACGAATATTAAAAGTGTGGTTAGCAGTTCCCATGGTATTGTTAGCGGTGCAGACGTATTCCTCTTCATCAGATTTAGTTGAATTATAAATTTTGAGCAATGTGTTGTAGTGTGAACTACTAGGAATTTCATGCCGTCCAGAGGGCAATCCAAGCTCTGGCCTTGACCTTGACCAAGTTATATCAGGCAACGGACTGAAAGAGAAACACTGCAGAACTGAAGAAGAAGCTGCACATTGCAAGAAAAAATTATTGCCATGAATTCATCGCGTGTGATTGAGTAGTCTGTTAAGGGAATACACATACATCACCTCAACATAAATTCTGGATAGTGGATACCCAATTTGACATTGTGGTGAAGATTTTGAGATGACAACACTGAAAGATGTTTTCGTACAGACGAAGACATCTTCAGTTATTATGCCATATGTTAAAATAGTTTTCTCTCACATAAGCTAATCCTTTGATAAGAACAGCTCATTTATAATTATGCTTTCTAAACTTGTATAAAATTATTCGCAATTGATACCTATTCCGAAGGAAGTCTAAAGGAAGGGTAGCCTAAATGTCTCGCAATATATGCTACAGCTACAATTTCAATCACGCTAAACGCTGCCCGGATGATTTTTTTCTTCGAGAATAATAATAGGCCTACAGCTACAATATTAATTTGCATGCCAAAATATCACGTTTAAGCAGCACTTATTTTTACTATTGCATGATAGACAAGCAATAAGCTTAGGCCTACTTTTTAAAATTTAAACAGGCAAATCAGTATTCATGATTTCTTCCAAGTCAACTGACCTCAGAGACTTTAATATAATACCGATTCCAAATTAACCGAAATTTCTCATAGTGATTCCAAACTCCAGAGTTGCCTGTTACTATTTGATTTTTATTCCGAATACAGAGAGTCAAAGATAATTCATTTTAAGAATATTCAGTACACGCAGTAGAGTAAAAGACTACCGTACTTTCCTGAAAAGAAGCACTTTAGTTCTAGCGTGCCTCCAATGAGAGTAACTTCTTGCTTCTTCGCAAAGTACGTAATGTTCGGAGGAAAATCTGGCGTAGACCCGGAATCTGTTAAACAGCGTTGCTTCAATTGTTTATAACGGTTGGTTTCAACAACTGTTACAGTCGCTTTACAAGACTAGTACCGTAGGCTAATTCATGACATTCAGTTTACAAACCATCGCTGCTGCAGCACTCATCAAACAATACAATAATATTCTCTTTCTAGTCTGCCAAGCACAGCTGGGAAATGCCTCTAAATTCCTCTCAAACTATTATATGCAAAAGCTGTTTTCTGCATCTTCATCTATAGGTCACGGCGTTTTTCTAGTAAGCTTAGTCTTGATCTCTGCGATAACAGGACTCGGACCACTCATCATCGGGCGTTTGCTGTAGTTATTCTTTCCGTTTGGAACGGTCTTCTACGTAATTACTCATTTTCCACTTTGGTCTTTCGGTCTTCAAGGGCACTTCTTGCACACGGACTCTCCTCTTTCCCGTTTCCATGTCATTTCCTTCACAGCATAATCAACCTTATAATTATATCGTTATAGACATTGGATCATTTTACAATCTCAACTAATTAAAAAAATGCTTAGTCGACAATTTTTGCATTACTTGATGTCACCATTACTCTCGTGTAACGCTCGCCCAACATTGCGTTATTAGTTGCATTGTAGACTGTGCTCTTGTAGAAACTTCCATTGAGTTCGTCCGCTTTTAGAGCATAGGCAAAGTGAAGATCCCCTGAACGAAGTAAAATTAAACTGGTCAGCAATTATAGAGAATTTTCCTCGAAATAAATTACAACACAAATGCTGAGAGAGATGAAGCTAAAATTAATTTGTTCATCAATCACCGTGCCAGGATTTCCACACATGGGAGTTCGGTGGGATTCATACGGTCTCTATGTGGCTGCTCTGTGGAAATAATGTTCCTAACTAGGTTCAATGTATGCATGCTGGCAGGGACCGCATTTGAACTCCTAACAATTACCTGGCATACTGCAGCTGCATTTCTGTTTCAGCTGCGCGACTACATGAATAAGAACCTTTGAAAACTTGCCTGATACAATGGTGCTGAGCCAGAAAATCTCTTTAAGCTGAAGCAAGATAATTAATGTTTATTAGATCTATGTCCCCATATTAACGCATGTTTGGTTTCTAATTCTGCTCCTGTTCGGCACTGGCAGGCTTCATAATGGATTCCATCAATTGTTCAGCATGTTTATTATGGCAATAATTGCGATTATTCAGATTAGTTAGTCCAAATAGTAGGCCTAATTCTTTATCTTAGATTACGGTATTTCTTGTCCACATTTCAAAGAGTTGATTGTGTCACATAATTATGGAAGTCAGGCAAGAAGGAAATCCATGCACACACAAACCCGCAAGTGACCTGCATTACTTGCATCAGCAAAATAATGTAGCCTAGGTCTATCAGTTTATATTTATATGTTTTTATTAAAGAATCTCAAAAGAACCTGCTTTATATTCTCATTATCGAGGTGATCATTACCGTTCCATGTATCGCGCACCCTCCGCGATAATCCGTATGTCGAGCCTGTTACAGTAGTTGTCCAGTTGCATTTCGACGTTGGAAAACCGTTTCTTCTTGCAGCCGGAATGACAAACGGCTGACCCTCTTGAACTGTAATATTAGCATAGCTTGGCGAGGCGTCATGTAGAAACGCCACCGTTGAAAGAGCCGTGCCATACTCATTCGAAGCAAGACATTGGTAGAAGCCGTCGTCGCGAATTGTTGCATTGGCTATCGTTAAATCTCCGATGTAATCCCCATGTAGGCCTAATATAAATGTTGAATTGGTCATGCTATGGAGTTTACCGTTCTGTCTCCATTCAAATCTGCAAACACCGAATACGATTTTTCTTAGATGCAGTTGACTGTTCTGCGCTGATTAGCCTGGACCATAAATAATATTCTTGTTATTAGGACTAACATCTGGAATAACGCTTGATGAATTAGTTATAATCATTGACATAAATTCACGGCTACTATTAATCGTGCTAAGCTACTAATACCACTATTGCTGCTACTACAGCTACTAAAACTACCACATCTACAATAGCAGTTACTGCAACTGCATCAAAATTCCTCCATGCACCCACAAACCCGCTTCAGAAAGACCAACCTAAACACCAACGATAAGCTTATACACCATATCGGTTGACAACTGTACAGACTGCAGAAGTTTGTGCATTCCGGTCCATGCCAGAATCCGCCAAGCTTCTTGGAGGTTAAACAAATAAAAGCATTAATGCCATTGAGGCAATAGTATTATTATTACTGGCGGTGATGGTAGTCGTGCATGACTAAAATTGGGATAACATTAAGTTTTCAGTCATGAGTGGAAAGCATAAGAGACGATGAAGAGGTGAAAGATAGGATGATGGTGTTGGAGATCATTTTGGAATTCATTCCAATGAACAGATTTAGTACAGAAGTCGAGAATTTGCTGAACTTCAAGAAATAACCCCACTTGAAAAATTCGCCCTCTTCTAATAGCTAGGCTACTTAGCTGTCCACAAATGAGCGGCTGCAGTACTTCATTGGGAGTTCTGCCGGAATTCAGAAATGCAGCTGAACAAGAAGATAGTATTAGTCGAGTGAGCAATGTGAGATCATTGGCAAGACAGTGTAAAGATAGTTAGTTTGGTTCTGGCCGACGTAACAATTATAGTCTACGAAATAAAGACAAAACTTGATAAAGAAGCTCTCTGGGTCTTGAACACAATGTGTGAATTGTTGAAACATTAATGGGGTTGGACTATTATCCGCTTGGAATTTGGGTGTGAAAAACAGACTTTACCATGGGGCTCTAAAAAGACTGGAGGGTTGAAACTCCCAACCTCGCCGGCAATTCTCACCCTGCTTGAATAATGAGCAGCCCTTAAACTCCAAACTAAAGTGAAATTCTTCAATTAGAGACCCTAAATCTCAAAACTTCTAAAGCGTCACTCAAACTCCATGCGGAGGGTAAGAACGAATTTACGAGAGAAGTAGTCAAGAGGGCTGTCCAAAAGAGTAGACCAAAGGAGTAGACAAAAAGAGTAGACCGAAGGAAGTTTAATCCTTCGCGTTCCTCAAACTTCCCCTAAACGTTACCGTCCTATATCTGGTATCTTCGGCAAACCAAACTTCACATAGCATCTCAAAAACATCTTGTCATAATTTTTATTATCATATAATATTTCGTCAATACAGGGTGGTGCTATGACATGCTTACTGAGCCTTGCCGCGTTAATTTTTATGTTTATGATTACCCATCATGTTGGGACTAAACATCCAAGAATCGAGTGCAATATTACATGTATATTCTACCAAGATAAGCGAACATTGTGACGCGATACGTCGGATGTTTTCAATGTAGGCTACTTATTTCTTAAGTATTAGGCCTATACGACATAATTATTCAAAAGTTGTATTGAAAACTTTTGTAATTCAATACAGCGTTTTAAACTGAAATGATCAGATCATGGGACCAGCATAATAAATTATTATCAGTAAGCCTAACTGTTATAATTGTTCTGATGGACTCAGCTCTGTTGGGTGACAACGCCGGGGTAAGATTACACGTATTATTTAATGTGTATGCGGGTTTGCCAATAAATTTCCGTATATCAAAGATTGGCATGTTTTGCAAACTACTGTAACAGCAGTCGGTCTGGTCTGCGCGTGATCTTAACTGTAAACTGTTGATTAACTAAAATGAAATTATAACAGCATTGCACCAATATTTACCAGTGCTCTGAGATAAGTGAGCGATACTGAGTGCAGAACTACATCCAGAGGCAAGGAGAAAATATATCGCCAAATATCGAGATACATTGATAGATAGATAGTCAGACAGACAGACAGACAGACAGACAGACAGACAGACAGACAGACAGACAGACAGACAGACAGACAGACAGACAGACAGACAGACAGACAGACAGACAGATACATGTAGATAGCTAGATAGACCGAGGGAGATAGACAGCATACATACATACATACATACATACATACATACATACATACATACATACATACATACATACATACATACATACATACATACATACATACATACATACATACATACATACATAGGCTACATACATACATACATACATACATACATACATACATACATACATACATACATACATACATACATACATACATACATACATACATACATACATACATACATACATACATACATACATACATACATACATACATACATACATAGGCTACATACATACACACGGACACAAGGACGGAGAGACAGACAGACAAATTTGATTGATAGTCAAGATATGCAATTGGTGTATAAGAATACATTTATATAGCGCCTTTTTGACCCTGAAAAGCGTAATCAAGCTATTGAGATGATCGTGAACATAAGCAGACAAAAGGACTTTATAATGACAGTTAGAATCAGTGGCGTAGTCCGCATAATGTGTGCACTGCAACAGTGCAAAGCACATGGGCACTCTACCCCAGCGGCCCACACAGATTGTTGAATTATATATTAGCCTCTAATTATCTAACGGTTCTAACCTAATTAGTAATTCATATTATTTTGTTGCAGATGGGCAAGCTGGCGGGCGGGCGGGCATGCACGCAGGCATGTGGGTGGGCGGGCAGGCGGGCAGGCAGGCACCAGGCAGGCCTGCAGGAAAGACTGTACTGAATTCCCTTTAGCTTGTTTATCGTCTCGAATCAGGAGGGTCAAAGTTTGATTACACGATGACGCTAATGTGTGCGAACGATAATAAGCAGTTACTGTAGGTCTAATTATAATGCAGTTTTAAGTTGATAATATTAAATGAATCATATATCCGCATCCGATTTGCATTTCGTTCACACGCTTTCCTACGCAAAGGTCAAAGGCGGGCCTATGCTATCGTTTAGGATGGGTGTGATCATATCCGTCTATGTGTCACGTTCGTGTATTGCAATTAAATGATGCGCCGCAGAAACTACATACTTATCACAGGCATGCTCGTGTATAATCCGGTCGTATGCTGGATATGGTAACGGTAGTGAACTGACATCTCCCTCAACCAGAGCGAGAATTGCCCGGGGTTTGAGGTCGTTCAACCCTCCTCCCTAGTCTTTCTTACTGTTACATAGGCCTAGTTAAATCTTTTCACCTTTTAACAACACAACTCCACGTGGATCATAGACTGATCCACAGTTGTTTTTCAACAATTCTCGTACAGCGCTTAAATGTTCTCAGCCCTCACCCTAAAATCAGACAGACACCAAATTAAGCAAGTGTGAATCAGGGTTCTGGAGAATAACGTAGGCTATTTGCCCCATATTTGCACATGCAAAGTATATTGCTAACTTATTTTTTATGTAGGGCCTGCTATGATATATTGATGATGGTATCATGTTTGGCAAGTTGCAAATCATGGAAAGGAATTGATGGATGGTTTAAACTTTGTGCTGAAAAAATGCTAGAATGAAAACTCTATGATGCCATGACATTGTTTTAAGTAGACAACTAATAATAAGTGGAAAAGTCTGAAACGTGATAGATTTCAAATTCTACAGAGAAATCACTGCAGTTATAACTCTTTAATAATATTATTATTTTTCTGTCTCTTTTTTGCAGCTACAGCATCTAGATGCTTTTCCTCGGAGTGATTTGTATTACATTATTGTGTTGGGTATAATAGTAAATCCCATAGATTAGTTTTGTGATAGTGATTGCAGGAACGAAAAGATACCAGCATTAAAAGGTCAAACAGGGGGCCCATGCGGGACCGCTACACACGAGCCGACAAAAAGCTACATGTAGCTACGCCGCTGGTTAGAATGATGTCATACTGGCTGCTATCTTATCAGACATGGGTGAACAATAGAAATCAACAGAAAGACTTTTGAACGTATACTGGAGAATGAAGAGATTTTCTCCGACTTCTTGGTGCCATCAGTGAAATATAAACAATTCGCGCATCTAATGCGATCAAAAATGCTTATTGTTCCAGTAGTAGCCAATTAACAGCTGCGTCAAATTAAATTTACAGATCATTGCCTTTCGAATTAATATCAAGCTTTGTCTGATGTCTACAAACACAATTAAACGAAAAATCATTTAGGCCTACGTTATGGGCTGTGTTCCTGTAGCTTTGCATGTCAGTGTGATATTGTGATACTCTCTGAAGATAACTTCCCTCTCTGGATTTTCCGTAATCGATGGAGGCAGTCGCACTAAAACAAACACAATGCTCAAAATAATAATATTATTATTGAGGACACCTCACATAACTATTGAAATAATTAGCTGCCTCGTTAGTTTCATGCATCTTTAGAAGCGACACAAGAATCAACTTTTAGTGGATTGACCTTCTGGATATTGACCTGATAACGATTAAAAAACAATCTTCTATTCTATCAAAATTATTCTGTAACCGTTGTAATGCAATTGCGGCTTGACAATGTGCGCGATCGTGCGTGAGAAAAGAATAGACTTCTTACGATTTATAAAAAACGGAGGAGACCAAATTGCTACAATGTTCTACTTTAGCCAGTTGTCACTAACATTCTAGGAAACAATCTATAGGATCCAATTTAAGTGACCAATATCAACAGAAATTAGGCTACACTTAGGCTATAACACGCCACTTCCGTATTCCGTTCTATGAGAGGAATAAAAAAACCTTGCAATTGGTCAGTTGAAAAAAGAGCTATGAATGATTTCACAATCGTAAACAAGCCTATTCTTTAGATTTCTATAATGCTAAGCTTATTTTAAATATTTTATATTGCATGACTTACCGTCATCTTGGCCGGTGGCCGATGCAACCAGGCATAAGCAACATAGAATCCACATTTCAGAGTCCGTCTTCCTCTCGTCTGGTCATTTAGAGGTTTAGCTATTTAGGCTACGTTTAAATTTCTGTAAAAGAACAAACCACGCAAACACCACAAAGTTGGGTTGCCGCCAATAAAATTTGATTGCTATAATAACGTGCGATCATCCGCTTACACTATGAATTGCAATCATTCTGCGTTGTTTCAGTTTAGGCCTACAATTAAACGACGACTGTTATTGTTACTGAGCCAATAATCTTAGTGAACCGACATCCCGGATGTTGACTGAATTGCGATTTGGCACGTCATTGTTGGGTGCTTCCTTCGAGATGAAAATCTAAGTTCTGAACAGTTGTTGTTAATTAGCCTTGGCAATTTTCTTTATAGATAGTTCAGCCCAGCTTAGTATAGGCCTACGATTTTCTAACACGCCCATACATGCGCCATAAATCCCAAACTGCTATACTCGTGATCGTCATCAGACATTTCGAAATGACGTTAGTAAAGTATCACTCTTTCTAAACAGTTCTTTTAAATATCCGCACTGTTGGACGAAAATGATTAGGAGTAGCCTAACTTCCGCGTAGTTCATGTATTCTAATAGGCCTATTTAGACCTATGCCATCAACGCAACAACACGGGTAAACCATTGACTTTAGAAAGGCTCAGATACGTAGATGCAGTAATTGGCCTATGTCCTACTTCGAATTTTATTAGGCCTAACTCTTCGGAAATGGGGCAACGTCGATCTCATTATAGTCTCTATCAAGGAAGTCAGAAATGGTAGGGACTGTTTGCAACACTAATGTGAACCTGTATTTCTCAGAAGCATCCCTGACAACAGTTACCAGTGATTTATACAACCCCCGTTTTGTTCCACTCAACATTTCATTCGGAAGTGGGCGTTCAATTTATGCAATAACGGATGTGAAAGCAGAGGTTTTCAATAGCATTGTCATCATTACCATCATTATAGTTTATTGGCCAATTAAATTAATGTAGGCGAAGTATAACCAGTTTACATAAAATAAGTCCGGAAAGATGGACAAGTTTCACCAACTGAGCATTACTAATTACTCAATAGAATAGCCTATAAATTATTATGAGAGGCTTAGGCTTAAACTGACCTATTACACTTTGTTGTTAGTTCGAATGGATGAGGGTTTTGATGAGGATGATAATCACTGAGAGTAGGTTACACTCAATAAATAATTTACGAAAGGACCTACATGATTGTAGTCCCTACTGTCACTGTAAAAGATTCCGGCAGCATAGTGAGGCGCGGTGGTGTAGTGAGCATGTTCGTTGTCTTGCAGTCGGATGGTTGAAGGTTTGAATCCACCTCAAGTCGCCGCGTATGGACTTTGGGCTAGTCCTGTACTCGCAGTTGCTCAGCGTTTCGGCCTGAAACGCCTATGCAGTGCCCGCGCGCCAGTCGGGGGCGCCTCTGAGTAGTTAGGTTGAATGGGCGTTATAACAAGTGCACATACAAACAAAAAAAATGGGTCGCGATTGGGTCTAAGTTGACGCCTAGGCCAAAATGATATTGGTGGGTTTCGGCACTTTAGGCGGTAGGACTGTATCATTATGAAGGTCATACCAGAGTTACTGTAGGCCTACTGAAACAGTAAGCTTACTGTAACACGTAGGCCAAAATATGAAAGACATGGATCGATAAAAGCAGTAATAGAGTAATGCGCCACGAAAAGCCCGTAGGCCTACTTCGAATTAAGAAATATTTCTCAAATGCATCCTGCATGTTAAGAACACTAGACCACATAATACTTCCAAGAATTTGATCGAAGATGCCTATCATGCTGGCCATATCACACGAAGTTGAGACGCGTTTCAGATCATAACAGCGATGCATCATCCGGATATAAATATTATATAAAACGGATTTGGACTAATACTTACACTGTAGCATGGGCGCCCGTATATAGGGGCACGACGGGGCACTTGCCACACCCATATAAAATAAAATGGACAAATATTTTTTATCCACATTTTTTTTATTTTTTTTATTTTCGTACTAAAGCAATAATGACACACACAGCGAAACTGACGAAAATCTACATACAGTGTCCACTTTGAAAGATTCCCGTGGGCCGTTGCGGTGTGGCATGTTCTCAATGTCCTACTCTCAGTGCTAAAAGTATTAAAAAGAAGTGCCTGCAGTCTACGCCCAATACCCTTCCAAAAGAAGTCCCAGGACACCCCTTACATTATCAGGTGTGATGGCCAAATATATCTAAGTGGCAGGGCGGCATAGAGATTTGAAAATAAGTGCCAGGACGCCGTCCATGACCGTCCTGCCACACTTTAAGCCCTGCCTACTCCGCATTTTCAAGCCCTTGCCAAAGTATTTAACCGTGATCATTGTGTTTTGCCCCTTCTGCAAAAATACACGTCTAAGGGCGCCCGTGCATTGTAGCAAATTCTGGCGCTGAAAATCATAAATGAATTAGGTCTACCAATATCTTACAACATAAATTATTGGTCAACGCGATGATTGATAATGATGTGTATTTATTCCACAAAACAAGTCACATACGCAGTCATGAATCGGCATGTACTTTGCAACATGAGCTACAAAAATCCAATGGCGGATACTAACCGTCACCACTCTTTCTTGATTAGACTAGGCCTACTATTCATAATTATATGGCTTGTTGACCTACTTAATTAGTGCTTAGGCTAAGCTTTATATTAGAGAACCAAACACTAAAACTAATAAAAGTAGCCTATTGTTATCATTGATTAGAATATTAATTACTTGAGTGATATAATTGATTAAACAGTAAATGTAAAAGAGCAAAGGTAGAGTCTATTATTGAAGGACTGCCAAATTATTTTCGATGAACGAAGAGTAGCCTATCATGGAAAAAATTGTGGACCAACTAGCAGCGTAAGCCTTGTTGCAAATTCGCATCACGTTTTAACTTTTTGCCAAAAAAGAAATGAATGAATTATAGTCGGTACACAGTAATTGTTGACGAGTCTAAAAAATCGACATAACATAAACGACGAACCCACCAGGTCTTGCCTCTTTTAAATTGCTCATCCAGTACACATTGCATGCACACTGATGATCTGGACATTGACTTCACTAATTTTTTAATTGATCATTACTGTCGCAATATTGTTGTTTATGGAAGATTGCAATAACATTTCCATGTTCAGCTTAAAGGAGTGTTAAAACTGTAAGGTTTTCATAGCTATGGGTTGTAGCATACTGGTTGTTTTAGATGTCATCCTGAGTAAAATTGAAGCCACCAATGAGTCTCATAAGTGATACGTAAGAAATGTCTGATTAATTATCGGGTTGTCTGTCTCATGCTTTCTCATTGTCGTCACTTTCAATATGCTGTTGACTGTAAATAGTGTCTCATTCGCTTTCGAGCGTTTACCCAAACGTGTCGGAATCTTCGATGCTCAGAAACTTTACTTTAGGGAATGTCTGACTTGTTACCCAGCAAACTGTACTGTAGACCACCGTTGATGTGTTCTTCAGCCGAAGTCATCTCAGTGTTTGCTGTTGAAGCTGTAGGCTTGTCTGAGGTTGCTCTTGAGCCTGTAGACTTTTCTTGAGCCAAATTCATCTGATTTTCTTCTTTTGAAAATGTTGTCTGCGCTTGTGACGAAGTCATTTCTGTCGCTGCTCGTGAACTGGTAGACTGATCTTGTGACGAAGTCATCTTGGTGGAGATACTCTGATCTGATTTTCGGCAGAGGTTAATGCACTTTGAATACACTCCGGAAATCTTCTCGTTCATTTTCTGAAAAATTCACATTCTTCTACTTTTTAATAAATCAGGGTAACATGGCCTACGCATGAACAATATTTCACTAAATAACTATTTGGGGGAAATTCACTTCCCTAATCTTTTAACTACGTCTATTGAGTCACAGAGTAGTCACCATCTCACACGATTTATTTTCATCAGACACGAAACAAGTGGATGAGAAAAATCCGAGTGGCTGACCAGAGAGAATAATTCTAGCCTTGAAGTAAAGAAGACACGAATGTTGGCAAGATTACTGTAGCCTACTCGACTGAACTCTGGCTGCAGAATGAAGGTTGAAACTGTGCAACTTTTTCAATAGAAGATTTGGTTGCATTGGAATTTTTTTTCACGACCGTAAACACCTGAAGGTTGGCCACTTAGTTAACATGATAAAAAAAATATCCTACACGATAAGAGTGATAATATAAAAATTTGAAATGTCCCAGAAGTCAGATTTCTGAACACACGAGCATCCCAAAAAGGATTCGCAAATTTGAAGTTTTCCAACATGCAAACACTTTCAGTATCGCATTGCATAGAGTTTTACATGTGCTTTAACTGTCTTGTTTATGAAATCTAATCATAAAGTTGAAATAAACGTTCCGCAAAAGAATGTCAGACTCTGATATTGAGTTAACTAACCTTGTTATGGAAAAGCGCGTAAATGATAAAGATGAGCAGTCCCTGTAAAAGCAAAAACAAAAAAACTTAGAGTCAATTTTAAATTAGGAGGCACTACTTGAAAATCGATGATGAACTATGGTTGGCTGTCATACTGCTATTTTATACCCTACTTCAAAGGATTTTCAGGAACTCCGAGGGGTATTTAAATATACCAATATAAAGTGTATTTATAATCATAATAACCCTATAATAAGCCACACATAACCCATTCATTGTGTATGTAGATTATTTTAAAGGCAGATATAGCCTCTCTCTGTTATACACTAAACAACTTGTTATGATTAAGCTAATGAATTCGTACAGAAGGGATTTTCATAGACTCTGTGTTGAAGAAGAAAGGTGTAGCCAGAAACGAACTTACATGCAGTGAGTTTGCGATGACAAACAGATATTGGAAGACAACATGATCGAATGAAACGGAGAAGACGCCAAAGAGCCAACCAAGGCCAAGCACTGGACACATCACCGACAGATTCCAAATCGTCGCTCTGCAACATAACACATGCACACGAGCTTTAGGCTACTTAGGCCACGTATATGATCGCCTGGACCACCAGATGCGTGCATTTAGACTGCAGCGAATAGCCTAGTTCATAGGTCAATTGATGTTTTTCAAGTGTATATTTACAGACATTTACTGACTTAAAGCAACATAATACTTCACAATAAAAATTATATTCATAACACAGAAAAGATTGTCAAACAAAATCTAAATCGAATTTCTCATTATGCGCTACATATAAATTATACAGTGCCTTTGCTGTATCCGGATTTTTTAAGTGTTAGCCTACCTTATCTGGTCTACCTTCTTTGAGTTCTTAACCAGTAGGTCTCTCTTCTGAGATATCAGCCTCAGAATGATTATCAGAATGACGAGGTTTATCTGTCAAAAGATGAATCCAGTTAGAATAATAATGTTCACAGATTTAAACACATTGCATGGTAATTATTATAGTCCTACTTCAGCGTCTCAGCTATTATTAATATCTATTGATTTCTATAGTTCCAGTATGCAATGAAAAAGTGATGGCTCCTGGAAGAAAGACGCGAATTGCTTGAGTGTCTAGAAGATCAGTGTTGTTCATCGGTTGTACAATGTAGTTGGTGAACGGTTCAAAGGCTCACGCAAATGCATTTACCATCGGGCGGTTGTTCGGATTTGACCCATTATTTAGAGAATGGTTCAGTCATAAAATAATAATTTTTATCATAAACCTTTCTTTCTGTATATGTGAATCGTGATTCGTGACGCGCAGGCGATCACAGATTTCCATTCGAATTTAGATTATTGTGAGAACCTTAAGGACTTAGATACTTAGTTTAGTTCACTCAGGTGGGCTTATGACGATTTATGAATTTAAGAAAAAAAATATCAAAAACCTCATACTTTTCTAGGCTAAAGGATTCGTTTAGAGGTAGGCTAAATTACTGAAAAGTTCACTTGGGTTACTTACCGCGACGATGCACAGGACTGGGCCAATGAAAGCCCAGATAAGACCATTGTCAACCAACAGCCAACATCTGCAACCACGCAAATAGGTTTATAAATGATCGTTAAACACATAATTCTGCAACATAATTTGTTCATCACAAAGCAGTACTTTATCCATGCAAGAATTGGGCCTCTGAGCACTCATCTTGAAAAAACTGCTATAGAAATTCACGACTTGAAAGAGTGAATGTATGAATAATTGGTTGATCTCGTTTCTGCTTATGGTCCATAATCATTGTTACTACAATCGGCATGACCAGATTTACAAGTGATTTAAAGAACGTTTAGGAACAGAACGATGACTTCAAGAAGCAGACCTGTTCGTTTCGATTTAATGCAACATAGACTCGTTTGAAAGAACAAAAGTGCGATGCAATGTAGTTTGCGAGTCTTCAAATTCTTGTTTACATGTAATTATTGACTTTATGATTTTAAAAGTTCGGCTACTGACGCTTCTTTGTGGCCATATCCTTCACGCTGTGTAACTCCAAGAGACACGCCCACAATGATCAGCGGTAGAACTGAAGAGATAATAAAAATGTAAACATTGAAAGCTCAAAATAATATTGTGATGGAAGAATAATATACAAGGCATGAGATGCTATAGGCCTACTATACTATAAGTTAAGAAAGTATGTAGACGCTATAAGCTTACAATAATTCGTTTATTGAAGACACCCAACTATTATTTTACAATTCGTAAATTCTGAAGTATCAATAAGACCGAATAAATATTCCAAAATAGGCAATATGCAATAAGTTAGGTGACAGGCTACTAAACGTGCTTAGGAAAAGCTAATTATCAATTAAATTAAGCTTAAGTCTTACTCAACGTGCGCAAATAATTAGATAATAACTAATTATCAAACAATCAAGCTCTAAATCAATCATCTGTCTGTTTCATTGACCTATGCTAACATTCTCTTTGGGAGAGGGGCGTTGGGTGGACCATTTTGCGAAGAACATTATTTACATCTAAAAGGAAATTCTTCCTCCACAATCCACAACGGTTGAGACTGTCATTAATTGGTTTGATTTGAGGTACTGAGAAAAGCACTACGTTTTCAGAGGTGCCGACGAGACAAAGTGGAAGAGAAGGAGTGGGTTTGAGAAAGATCTAAATGAAAAGATCAGTGGAGACTATTCACATGTTGAATGCTTTCTGAAGCAGACAGTATGAAATTTATACTGCACTGCATATCATAATAATATATAATATTATACCATAACGTATGAGACGATACGTGATGACATGTTTACCCCAAGCGGAAGCAACGAGCATGACGGTTTCTCTGGTTCTTCTGACGTGGAAGACGAAGAAGATGTAGAGTACCATATCGACGCCTTCAGCCAACATGATGAAAAAAGCGACCAAGAAGAAGTAGTGCAACAGGGCAGCAACGACTTCGCAACCGACCTACAAGCATACAAACCAGTAGCCAATTCAATGGTATTATTGATAGGCCTGTGTATAGAAATACGGCTTTAGTATGAGTGCTTTCTAACAGATATTTAGCGGCTCAGCAATGTAGTGGTGTAGGACTGTAGGCCCACTATGAATAATTTGCCTAAGGCCGTATAATGATCACTTGTGGTCTAGTTTTGTATTGATTTTACTCTTTTACATTAATGCGCAACTAAGCGAAATATTAATAGGTTTGTCTGCTTTATAGACGTCGTTCGCTAGTCTAAATCTCAAATTTAGGTGGGTATTATGAGAAAGTAATACACGACTTAACTCAGTACTGAGGAAGATATTTTGAGCAGAAGTCAAATCAAATAGTGAGGCTAGAAGAATCCGCACCACCAAACAAAATTAATCTACTTCCCAATAATGTCAATTAAGCCTTATTGTTACAAAGCGTCCTACATTATGATGATGTTCTCATACCATGGAGTATCCGCTGAATTCGACTTTGTCTGCTCCTGTTATAAAGATGATGTATGCGATGATTAGAGCGACGCAGAGATTCAGCAGAAGTGCTGCCTGCGATGACTTGGCATGTCTATTAACAAAACACCACAAAAGAATACAGTAAAGCAATAAAAATGCATTTTGCGAGAATAAGAGCTAGCAACAAATAAACAATCACAAAACAAATTCAATTGTTATCCCATTCCACATTTATTTCAGTTTATATCAGTGTAATAGAAAAATTAAAAAGACATAGGCTATACACCCAAGCCATAAACTTTGACTAGTCTGGCCTCTTGAATATTAGCCTAAAAATAGGTCTTCACTCTAGCGAAAATGATTTACCAGAAATTAGGACAAAAATACTTTAATAATTTCAGATGGTTTCTGCAACTTACTTCCAAGTAATGGCGTAAACAATTATCGTAAGGACAAGAGCAGCGACTGAAATACTGCAACCGATGATTGAAATGACCGACAACATCTTGTCGTACTGCAAGAGAAACATTTATAACGTGTCACATTAGTCGTTTAAAATTACCAAGAATACCTCTGTTATAATAATAATGCTCCTCACGAACGTAAATGCTGTGGCTGGACAGCCTGGACTTGGAACGCTTCTGAGCAGATTTGCCTTGAGGGGCACTTTATAAAAAAGCTCTAACAATAACAATAATATTGGGCGAATTCTAAGGCTCTGAGGATTGAAAGTCTATTCGGAGCATCGTTGGTTCTCTGTTAAAGTCCTTCCACGCTCTAAACAAGTAGACCCTAATGAGCTTATGGAGACTATCAGGGTAGGGTCTTTTTTATCAAATCTAATATTGAATCATATCATTATACACATGAGTATAATGTTGAACTACATATATTTTTAATTCACCTTCACTGCAATTTGCAGAGCACGCGAAATTTGATACCAACATGAGATAACCATAGGCTATATAATATAGGCCTATAATAAAATCTCTCATATTGGTATTCATATAGGCCTATTTTATGAGCCAGAGGCCTATAGTATACATTAAGAATACCATAATATGGAACTCATACCTCCCACTCGATTCCCTCACGATAATAGAAAGAACCCTTATGGATCCATTTGAATGTTCAAAGAAATGGTGAAAGCTAAAGTTTTGTGATTGTGCTTGAAGAACGTGCTCAGTTCCTGCACATAGAGAGGTTTGAACCCGCTGCTACTGTAGGGCTAATCTTCATATTAGATGCTCACCACAGGATTTCTACTCATCAAAATGGCAAAGTTTGTCAGATGATCACAACTGCAGATCGTGTGAGATAAATTCGTCGATAGCACCGAACATCCAGTGGAATCCCAATCACTTCTGAAACATTCAGCAATAATAACATTATTATGAGACTCAGACGAAAGGTATGACACAGAATGCTACATTGTAAAAAATTGCCTACTACATGCAGCCAGTTGTATGCACGGTTAATTTCAGATTACACCTACCTCACAAAACGTGAAGAAAACTTGTAGGTACACCTAGCCATAGGCGATTAAACGTTAATCAGAGGAATTATTGTGTTGTTGTATTATTTTCGCTAGCTTTAATCGTTTAAGCTAACTGGTGCAGTAGGCTCTAATAAAATTATTAAATTGCTTACCTGTTGAAGTTCCAGAAGGAGCACGTTCTTCGATAGTTCCTCCTTTTTTTCTGGACAGCCAAAGAAAGTCAATTTAGATACATTATTACTTCAGTACAACAGTTACTGTCCTGCGCACATAAAAAACACCTTCAACCCATTGGCAAATTTTAGCACCATTGAAAACACCTGCAGGCCTGCTGTTGCAATGTCCATTACAAGCCTGTGCATCAGGTGTTCTTAGATAATCCTGCAGACTGTTTTCCTGAATTCAAAATGTTTATTGTCCCCCAAAATACGACAATTGAAATATTAAACATCTGCGACAGGATACCTTTCCTCAGCCTTGCAGATATAGCACTAATAGTAAGTTTATAACAATTCCTCGTTGAAGTTTTGTTGTTAATGTTTGTTACTATTATGTGAATGTTAATGTGACATTGCAAGTCAATAAATGAACAAAATGAAATGAAATGAAGTTCTCGATAACAATTTTGAAACTGAGGCTCATTGAAAAGAACAATTAAAATGATTAAAATTTAATAACTACGCATACTAATTATGTTATACATAGTTAGCCTATATGTATTTATAACTAGCGTACCCGGCCACGCGTTGCTGTGGCTGAAAAGAGCATCCAACTATCCCTCAGTACCTCCATTCAACTCCCCCCTCCCCCTCGCCCTCGCCCTCCCCTCCGTTTTTGTTAAATTTTGAAAGAAATCGGTCGAGACTGTCCGAGATCCTTCATTAGACACAAACGTTTTACATTTTTATTTATATAGATTGCTGAAGTTTGGATCGGCCTGTCTTGCACGGTAGCAGGAGAATGATCTAAGTTCAGGTCTGTTGTATAATATTCATTATGTATCCTATACGAGTACTTCAGAAGATAAACACCATACCTCGTTATGCTGTAATGTTATGAGAACTGGTTTCTCCAGTGTTTCGTTACTCTTTAGTCCACCGATTGAAAACGATAGAACTCTTGAGTTGACCACTTCAGTGTGTCTAAATTCAAACATTATAAGCAAAAGTTTATTTTGTTTTAACCAGGCAATTTGGCCAATCGTATACCGTATTTTAATCTCAAATATTCAGAGCAGACGAAACCAAAAATTGTGCAATCACTGTTCATACTGTTTCATTCGATTCAACCATTGATGCTTTGGGTAAACTTTTAGCAATATCCTTACATCAATCAATAGATTGGATGAAAGCTACAATTTGGACTTTAAAAAGGACCTAATCGTCAATTCGTGGTTCCTACTACTCCATTGCATGTAGGCCTACTGTATGGATTGTTGCCCCCAAATTACGAACACTACATACTCCGCCAAAGACCCACACCAAAGAAATATCACTTGACGACAGTATTGCGAGCAATAAATTTGTAATACAGATGATTTTATTCAGCGAAAAAAGCACGGTTAGGCCCTTAAAGATTTTACATTCTTTGGTCATGCACCTTGGAATCAGCTCTCTCCATTGACACTTTCTTCGATATTCAAGGTTACCTCAAGCACATCTTTCCTCTGTCTAAAAACTATCTTGTTTTGTCTGGGTCTGCCACACTGTTAGCGTCTCTGATTTGTGTGAAAGGGCTTTAAAATTTTTATATAGAATGCAAAGCAGCTCAAGATCATACTCTTCACAAAGTTGGACAACAGAACATACCTTACAATACTGACTGCAAAGATGCTTACTGTTTTCCTGGAAGCTGGTCGTGGATGGTTCGATAATACACACCCCACATCATCAAAGTCGTCTGAATTTCTGATGAAATAAAGTAAAGTCAATTTTTCAAGTGTGAATTTCGAAATTTGGAGGTTAGGCAATCGAGCAGTGATACTATTGTTTGTGCGTTTTAAGTGATCGTCGAATAGCAACGGCAGAATCCGAATCTGTTTTTAATGTAATTTCCTTCTTGTGCGTTGTATAAATCTCGAGTTTATAGTGAGATGGGACTCATGGGGGGACAGTCTAAAGAAGTGGCAGCTCAGAACGTCCTTAAAGTTCACAAATTTGTGTTCTATAATTATGCAATTAGTAATTTAAATAGCGCTGCTCAGAACCATGACCTTTTACTAGCACTTCCAGTGCAGGGACCCAGAGAAAAAAAGACTGTATTTTCAATAGCGGTCGAACCAGTGAGACCAATCCAGAGAACGATGAGGTCGATGTCAAGATGCAGAAGGTTGAGAACAAATTAAAACCATGAAATATGGGGGCAGATAGACGACCATGAGCGATTACAGCCTATACATTGTACATGTATGAAAGTATTTGATTACTCCAGCGCCAGCAACATGGACATATTAAATACATTATTGATCAACCTTTAAGACCAATAAGAATGAAATTTCAGCAATCTATTTTGGAACAGAAAATGCATGGACTCCCGTGGCTTTTTTAGAAAGAGATACGTATCTTCAACTTACTACTATTTAGAGTTTCCATTGATATTGATATCCTGTCTCCGCGGTTTTCATCCCAAAACAAGCCATTTGGAAAATCGACTTCAACTGGACGATTTGACTTTTCAAACGACCATGCTTCCAAAACTGAAAGAATCCACAATACACGCTACACCCACATTTAGAGGAAAAACGAGAAAAAGAGTGCAGCCCGTATTAGGCCTAAGCTTATTGCTCTTTTAATTAACGTGTGACGTTCGGTAGGCCTGTGACTCCATCGCAAACTGATTCACACAACCGCATCATGCTGTCTCTTTATGAATAATTCATGCACAGAAACCGGTCAAACTCCCTGTATAAAAATCACACGACAAAGCTCCGTAAAACAAGAGTGTCTCTGAAACGACTTTTCTCTTTCGCTGAGTAACTTTGAAGGTCAAAACTGCATTATAGGCCTACTGCAAAATATTGTCTTGTTTGCAATACTAATGCTCAATAATTTCAGATTTGTGAGAAAGTTATTCTTTAGTGAAACGGACTCGTGAGTTTTTTTCGGGGAAACGAGTCCTGTCAATAATTATTGAATTATGAGGCTTCAACTTTAATTATAACGGATCCTCCGTGTTGGTAAACTTTTGAATTTTAACTGAACTGTAATAATAATGCCGTTTACCCAAATTGCTTGTTGATACATTCACGTGTCCCGGTATGCTCAGATTGCATAGAATTAGTCCAAAATCGTCAACAATGGACAAAATAGTCTGTGCAACAGTATTCTTCACCTACGGAACCACAAATAGAGCAGAATAACTTATTAACTAACCTTTGATTGTTTTCAAATATGCATATTAATTATCCATAATTGATTATGCAATATCCTATATGAATTCTAACAGCGCAGGAGTGAAGGTTGTTGAATGCTGCTGATCCAGTACCACGTTTCATTCGACTGAGGCAAGCAACTAGTGGAGGTTAGTAGCCTACAATGACTCGGATGAAGTAGCCTATAAAACTCTCAGATGACAGATTTTAATTTAAACTGAGTAAGCTTGCATCTTTCTTTGGGCAGGTGATGAACGAACTATTAGTGTGAGAATAATATTTAGGCGCTTTGCTAAGGTTCTTTCCGCAATCAATTTTGGCTGTATGTCTGTCTTTTATGAAAATCAATGAGTAGAGTTAATTTCTAGGAGACAAATAGGCTTAGTATGTATTGGCTCGAAAGAATATCTTCGATTTACATCATTGAGTTCTTCCCATGCAGCTGCGTTGCTCGGTTGAAGAATGTTGCTGAGCACTTCAACAAACGACTGAAACGCGTGTAAAACATCAATAAAAATTATTATTTTCAGTTCGTAGACGTTGTGCAATGTGCATGTATCACTGTATAACTGACTTATTACTTTAACAGCTCGTTAAAAGACCGTCTTAAACTCAATGACAGAGACATATGCGACAGTACGTTGGAATACGTGAAACGAAAGAATCATGACTACTTCAGTCAAGATCATAACATAGGCCTACCCAACCCGTGTGTATGCTTGTACGCATGCCTATGCAGCATGCACAATAAATATGTGTGCTGCATGTACGTAGGCCTATATACATTATGTAGGAATGTGTAATGTATGTTTGCTTATATCGATATACTTAAAATAGCGCCTTTGGTTAATCCCCAAAAGCGCATCATCACAATCATAGTGGCCATCTGTCGGATTTAGCCTATAGTAAACGAGCCATTAAAGGCAATCAAATTAAATGCCACATTTGTGTATTGTACCTTGATCTCCTTTTCGTTTAGGGTGATTTTGCGGTCGCGTAGTAGGTCAGCCAATTGCTTTACGATTATGATCGAGGCGTTGAGACTTTCTGCACTTAGGCCATCGCTGTTATTTGTCAAGGCTAATAACTGATGGATGATCGGAGCAACTACAGTCCGGTTCATCGGTGCAGTAACAGTTACTGTTGTTTTCAAATCATCAACCTAAACATGAATTACTATTCGTTGTAACAATGGAAACAAATGGTTTAATACACAGTTGAAAAGTTGGCATACATAGAAATAGGGTCTATTTTCTATTTTACGCTATTGAGTGACCAGATTGCGAATGATTGCAACGTAAATAATTGTACCTTGTCAGCTATTTCGTTTGAGCTGTTGTTTCGGCCGCTTTCCGTCCTTCCTTTAGTTGTGTTGTCAAAGCCTTGGTTTTCGATCATGATTGAGGCGCTGAGAGTTCCTGGACTAATGCTTTCACTCTGTGCAATCAAGGCTGGAAACGGGCTGGTGATCTCGGTAGCCGTAGTATCGTCAAAAACGTCTTCCTCCGTGCTATTGGTCTTCAAAATGATTACACGTCACTGTGGGTGTGTTAATTAATTAATTTATTTCTTCATTTCTATAGCGCCCCTTTAAGCTCTCTCCTACCTCAAAGGCGCTCCCGACTACAGCGCGCACACTGCATCGGAGTTTCACGCCGAGACGCACGAGCAATTAAAGGACTTTCTCAAGGTCCCTACACGGCTCCTTGAGTTGGATTCGAACCAAGATACCAACGCCACCACTACTAACACCACCGCGTCCACTTGGGAAGTAGTCGCAAGTGCATAGTATTAAAGACAATCATGTAGACCCTATTTATTTTCTTCTCTTCAGAGTGTACTGTAGGGCTATATGTAATTATGTATGCATGTGTGACTTTGTTTGTATAGTACATGTATAGACCCTATCGAAAACCTTAACATAGCGATTTTTGGGTAGGCTAGGCCTATATTTGACTATCTATACTATAGGATAAAAACAAATAGACTGGACGTTGTTAAAGCCCAAGGTTGGCGTGGGCGTGGCTTAAAACCCAAGGTTGGTCCCAGTATTCTCTCGGTGAACTGGAGAGAGACCGGCTTGTCAATCAGCGTCTGATGCAAGTGCACCTGAGAACACTGACCAATGCTATAGATAAATATAGCCTATCTAACCAGGGTGAGGAATTGTCTATAGACTTCCCTGAGTGGGGTACCTTATGCAGATTAGCTTCGCGTATACGGCCTGTGTGACGCATAAGCCAGGTAAACTTGTATACCCTCTAATACAATTGACCATCGTGCCCCCCAAGGTTCTTGATCGTGCCCTGCAATATTCTGCTGGCAGGGGTGGGGAATTGTTTTGTTCAGGGTCTAGCTGAGGAGGAGGCTCGGAAGAACAAAACAATTCCCCCACCCCTGCCAGCAGAATACCAGGGCTCGATGGTCAGCTGTATTAGCGGGTATACAAGTTTACCTGTCCTAGGGCTTATGTGTCAGCCAGATTTCGAACCCATGGTCATTGGCCGGCAGATCTCCGTAGCCACGCCTATAAATTAACATTCTTCGGAGAGAAGAAACTTGGCCTTTAAGCAGTTTGTGGATATTTTGCGTAAATCATACCATCTCGCTCTTGTTTGGATCGTTGTTACTACTGCTTCCAACCTCTTCTTTCGTAGTGCTGTCTTGGCCTTGGTTTTTACTCATTATTCGGGTGACGAGATTATCTGGACTTGTGCCTTCACCCTTTGTACTGAAGGCTGGTAACGGGCTGGTTATCTCAGCAGTCGTAGTCTTGTCCAAAGCGTCGACTTCGGCACCAGCGGTCTTCAAAATAATAGTTCGTAACCGGTAAAATTCAATTTTAAATAGAAGTTGGAAGTAGGTCCAAGTGCATAACTTACCAGCTATCTTGGGACCCTACTGCGTTGAGGCATTGGATGATCGAGATTCGAGAACGAGAAATAGTAATGTAAATCGTAGATAACCTTCGCCATACGCGACCAAAAAAACTACGTCTTCTATGCTTGGGGGTCCAAATGACCCCCAAGATATACCTGTTCCTGGGCATGGAATTTGATAATTTTTGTTTCGTTTCTAATGTTTTATGGGTCAGGGAATTCATTGCAGCTACTGCCAAATGCGTGACCTTCACGGATGACCTTGAAATTCAAGGTCACATGATTTTTTACATGACCATACCCTATCTCTGCTACTATTATACCTGTTAGAACAACGAAGTTGCACATAACGCATCCGTGATTTGGTTTCATCAACATCCTGAATGGGTGAATTCTGCAAACACTAATCAGAAGGACAGAAGGAGAGCATTCATATTGGAAATGGGGAAAAGTATGTGTCTTCCATGGATCGACAGCAGAAGAAGCACGCCCTGCGTAAGCGGCAGAAAATCGATAAAGCGGGCTTTGGAATACGTGAATCTGCCTGTTCCTACGACAACACAGAACGACACAGTCATCACTCCTCAGAGAGGACGATGTCACATGTGCGATCGAAAGAATGACACCAAGACGAAGCACAGATGCAGCACGTGTGGTCAATTTGTTTGTGGTAACCATTCCACACAATTATTTACCTGTACCGAATGTAGTTAGATACACTGGCAAGAAGTCATAAACAAATTACGAGAAGTGAAACGATGTAACATAAGATGTAACATAAAATATTCCAGTTGTATTTTGTTTATATTTTGTTGAGTTCCTTGTACCAAATAACCATAGAAACCAAAAAACTTCGTTGTTCTAACAGGTAGGATAATAGTAGCAGAGATAGGGTATGGTCATGTAAAAAATCATGTGACCTTGAATTTCAAGGTCTTCCGTCAAGGTCAGGCATTCGTCAGTAGCTGGAGTGAATTCCCTGACCCCTAAAACATTGGAAACAAAAAAATCTTCAAGATACCTTGCGTAGAAGCAGAGATACGCCTCATTGTATGGACACTAATGATATGGACATGAATTTCACTCTAAGATCTCACCAAACTGACGTCACAGCGTCAGAACTAAGCGTCAACGTATGACGTCACTCATACCATTTTGACAAGGGGGAATTTTTAGGAAAAGTCACCAAAGGAAACTTTTTGGTGCCCAAATTTTAGAAAGTTACAGATGAAAATATACCCCTGGGGGTCGATTTGACCCCCAAACGTGTGGCGAAGGTTAATGAGGATGATAAAATGGTCATTCAAATATGAACCCGGTATAGAAAACAACATCGTCTACTCTGTAGGCCTAATTTCCTAGAATTGCAGTGAAATCAAGCGCAATTCTACTGTTAGCCGACAGCCTTTTATGTGTTGAATGGTTTTTATACGACGACTTAAATCAAGGAATTCAGACACGATGCAAATAATAGGCTACATGCATTGCATACAATGCATAGGCTATAGGCCTGCATAAAAAAAAATCATGTATGTATTCATTTACATACATTAGGTTACGATTGTGTATAAGCTTACTGTATAATGTGTGCATGTGTATGTATATCGGGAACTTAATATAGCGCCTTTTGGGCTTATTTGACTATATGATGGACCTTAGCAAGTTGGCTCTGCACGTTTGTCGATGTTTGTTGCGTTACAAATCTTACCCCGATCTCGTTTTCGGTTGGGTTGTTGTTGCTGCTTCTTTCAACGTCTTCTTTGGTTGCGATGTCTATGCCTTCGGTTGTGATCGTGGTTTCGGCGCTAAGATATCTTGAACTAAGACCTTCACTCTGTGTAGACAAAGATGGTAGGGGGCTGATGATTTCAGTAGTCATAGTCTCTTTCAGAGCGTTTTCTTTCGCGCTATTTGTCTAAAAAATAATTATTCGGAACTGTATTATAGGCGTGTTGTGAATACTTGAATTTAGCGATTATGTAGGCTACGGCACCACAATCCTCTATCAGAGAAATAAATCATTTTGGCAGAACGCTCGCTTGAATTCCACTTTAGGGGTGTGTCCCACTCCCACGCACTTTACTAGGGCGGAAAAGGTTTTATCCAACGTCCCTAAATCTGACTCAAGCAACATTCGTCGTCGGAAAGCGGGGCTAACTATGCAAATCAATTACCTTTTCAATCGATTTTTAACACTTTTCTAAGCAGCCTCAGGTAAATCCATCGTAAAATTCTAATGTCGTCTCACATTATCGCGTGCTGCATGTCTGTGCTAAAATTCGTACTGTGCAGTGTGCAATAGCCTACTTTTAAATTGCTTGCCTCACCATCCTAGCAAGTTCTTCTTGAGTGTAAAGGACTCTACACCGGAAGACTTTCTTTGTGATTTTGCTTGCGCCTTTTCTCGATCTTTGCACTTAGGCTATCTCAGAATGTGATTGAATCGTTGGATTGATGGTCGGGTGAACTAATGTTTGGAATTAATAATAATACTTTTACACGCTTTTCTACGAGCAAAACAACTAAGCGTATTCATTAATTACGATACATGTAGGCCTATGTAAGCCTATGAACGAAAACCTGATCGTCTATTTACTCTTACACTTACATGCAAGTCCATCTTTTCCTTGTCAAAACAACCATTGCAATACGACAAGTTGGCTTTCGTTTCATTGCCCTGAAGACACGTTCTTGAATACGAGCCTGAAACAATCAAAATACTTTTTCGAAGTTTAATGCCACATCGTAAAATGTTGCTCTGATTTTGCAACATGAATAGATCAGTCTACCAGCCAATTGACAGATAAGAACAGGTGAAAATTATTATGATCTATCATAATTGTAGTTCTCGCCGCTTCATTGTTCCAAATCAGGTGTTGCAAAATAGGGCTGTCCGTAACGATATTATTTGATATAGGCCTAACTTGAAGTAAGCTCATTAAATTTTGTAACCTATTTCATATAATTGTTAATTCGAGAAGTTTATACAGGTTGGGCAGGTTGTGTCGTTGAACATTTTATCATATAATATTATAGGCCTAGTTTACCTATTTAGACGTTGACTGGAAATAGCCTACAAAACGACATAAAATTGAATGAAGATATGCTTAGTCCTGCGATAGGCAATTAGGCAAACTCCATCACTGTGGTATCATTGAGTTTGACCAAAAATATGCTCACCTATGGAACCATTCAATATCACGGTAGCGTTATCTTGAGAGTACCCATTGTCACCGACGCATCTGTATTCCCCCAAATATTTCTCGCATGCAGTTGAGCAGTTCGGCTCAGTGTGTATGGTTAAGTTGCCGTTCATTACATAGACATATGGCGATTCGCTGTATACTATTTCCTGGCTCTGGTTCCCCACTTTGCACCATCGAACTGTTGGCGGAGTGCTTGGATCAGATGTTGCTCTGCAGTCAAACTGGAACCGGTTGTCTTTTGCAAGATCAACTGATACGAATGTTGAATTGGGCTGCACGGTCACATTTGTCCTCACTAAGAAAGAAATAGGCCTATTATAGATATCGATTGCTGTCTATAAAATAGTGTTATATCGACAGTCTGTTACAGTAGGCTAATAATATTACAGACTGTCCATATAAAACTATTTTATATTATGGTTCCACGATTGTCTTTTTACATAATTAGACTAGGCATACGGTAAATAATTATTAGCATGCACACGAACACATAATCACACGCACACACGTTCACACACTGAAGCAAACACTGATGCACACCTAAATGGACAACGTTGCACGATTACATTAAGACCTAGTTCATCCTGGATTCAAATAATATTATGGGGGTTTAAAAGACTTATTTAGGCTAACTGACATTAGAGTTTCAGTAAGTAAGCATACCTCCCACTTGACTTACTAAGCACGTTCAGATATCCTTGAGCGAATGCATATCCGTGAACGTTGCTTGCATTGCATTGAATAACAACCAGATCCGTTTTATTCTTTCGGCCGTCGCAGTCTCGGCAAACATTTCTAATCCTCAGACTTTTACTGTCTTTGCTGAACACATATCTTGCGAGAGGGCTAGCGACTGCAATAAAGTAATCAAGTTGGTTTTAAATATTGCTGTATCGATGCAATACTGAAACACCGATTCTGCACCGAAGTTTCCCAATATTATTGGGTGTATTCGTGCTTTAGTAAAAAATCTGAAATAGTCGATGAAAAACTTTTTTGTTATTATTTGAATCATAGGATAATGTTAATGTGGTTTAAGTGATGCTAATGCATAATTATGAGTGCGCGGCATCAACTGTTTTTGCGTCAAATTATCCATCACTTCTCGGATTTCAATTCGACACTGAAATTCTCACCATGATCAATTCCCCGCCTACCCTTCCTTTTTCTCTTCTTCTTTATTTCCAGACAAACCAATTTGTAGCGTGCTGATTCAACGGACTGATAACTTCTGCAATAACTTCTGCAACAACTTCTAAATCGCCATTAATAGTAAGGCATCGTAATCGCAGTCATAGACTCTAAATTTCTACAGCGATACGCTACTGAACAGCAAACTGCAGGGCATCAGCTTATTCGTTTGCGCTGCGTCGAGTCAGAGGGGTTGATCAGAGATCGATGTTCATTGGATGCCCGAATTCCGTTACAAGCGATACCAGAAGGAACACAACAGTTGAGGATTAGAAAGTTTGAAAGGCAGACGATCGAATGGTTTGCGGAAAGTTTGGATTTTACGATTGCGATTGCAATGTCAAATCAGCAAAATGCAGTGTTGAATAGCCTATAGAAACTAGGCTACGGTACCTGTTATTGTTTTGTTTTTAGCCTTACCGTTTATCGGTTTTCCATTCCGAAGCCATTCAATAGTTGCCTCTGGTTTGGCGAAATCGGAGCAATTGAAGGTAACAGAGCCACCTTCTGTCACATTGATATTGCGTGGACCATCAGACTCTTGGATAAAGATAGGCACAGCTGAAAACACGGTTTTCAGAAAACAGCAAAGTTTAAAATAATTAGCAATGAGTAAAATTAAGCGATTAAAGAACACGAAACGATAAGAAACCATAAATCTAACCAACTCACTGGGTCCTCTTATTTCCTCTGGTCGGCTTGGCCTTTTTGTTCCCTGCGTCAGTACACCCATGACTCAATAGGCCCTATAGATCATTTGCCTGCATTGGTCCCTCCCAAAGCTCGAGGGTACGCGTACCTTAAAATAGAATACGTTAAAATACGTACGTACCTTTCAAAAAATAGAATACGCGTATAATACGTACGTACCTTTCAAAAAATAGAATACGCGTATAATACGTACGGTACCATACACACAAATTTTATTCATGGTTTACTCGGCGACCCATAGCCTACGTATAATCTGACGTCATCTGTAGGCCTATGCGTCATTGAAACCGGTACTTCCGGTGGCGTAGCAGTAAATTTAATTCGGTTAAAATTAATTTAATGCAAATTGCACTGTCTTACTAATGATAGCTAAGTACACGTCACTGGTTTGCAATTTGCTGTAACTCGAAAGTTGCAGTACGTCTATATCTTATAATAGCCCACGCATCAGTCAGCGATTCAACGATGACCAGAGAACATGGGAAGGAATGGACGCACGTGAAAGTTTTGAAAAATGCGAAAAATAATTATTTAATTGAATGCAATTTTTTGACAAACAGTTCTGGTTTGGGTCAGGCAATCGCATAAGAACACACCTTTGAAGTGCTGCAGCAGAACTGAGCCGACTGAGTGCGTTCAGTGCAATGCATGCTGGATAAACATAGACCTACAATATAGCATTGCAGCAATTTACTACGCCATATACTGAGTTGTGATTGTTTGCTTAAATTAAAGTGTAGCCTACATTCTTATAATGAGCAATGAAATGGTTAACGTATTTTATTTATTGTTACGTACCCTAAAATAGGGTACGTTAAAATACGTACGTACCTTTCAAAAAATAGAATACGTATGGTACGTACCCTCGAGCTTTGGTCCCTCCATATGGAATGAACTTTCACCATCCCGCTCTGACTTCCTCTCTGTTCCTCATCTTTCTCTTGCTTCAAAACCTGCCTTTTCCCGTCGGGGTTGCACGCAATGGGAGCGCTTCCGAACGGCTCTTGCTGCGAGGGGCGCTTCACAATGATCATGGACAATGTGCGTTTTATTTGATCTCCAATATCGTTTGTTTCTCTATGACGATAATTATCTGCAGGATACAACGTGTGGTGACTAATTTGTTTTCTCTGTCTGACTTTGAACGGTAGGAGAGGGCAAAAGGCTAAGAGAAATAATATGTCATCGCACGATTTCTAACTAAAGGGCATCTGCCTTTATGCATTTACTTTTATTGATTAAACATCGTAACCTATACACCCGTGTCAATTAAAAAATATAGCGCACCCATTATAAATGCGGCATCACTAAGGGAAGTAAATCCAAATTCAGACCTACCTTCAACACGAATATTATGAGTATGGCTGACAGTTCCTTTAGAATTATTAGCGGTGCAAACGTAGTCTCCTTCGTCAGATTCACTTATATTCGAAATGATAAGCAGCGTTTGATAATGCTCGATACTGTACCGTCCCTTGGGCAAGCCATTTCTTAGCCCTGACCAGGTCATATTGGGCAACGGTCTGAAAAAGAAATAATAATGAGGCAGGTGCGCATTGCAAGAAGATAATGAGAAAAATTGAGTAACCTGTGAACTGAATACTTGACTTGAATACTCAATACTCAACTGTCACTTAATTAACTTCACTATAAAATCTTGAAACTCAATTATTTAGCATTTTTGCGAAGAACATGAGACTACAATATTGAACGATGCATAATTTTATGACTTTAACCAGTTGTACAGGAGACTCTTAAATTGCCACAGATTCAAGCAATTTTTGTGCTTGTACTTATAACCAATTAGCAAGCACAGCTACTCTTCTGGCATAACATAATACACATAATACATTGCTGTTTATTTTCATATGGAAGTCTGAAGGAAGAAATGACAGAGGTCTCGCAACAGATGACTGCAATCTTAAACAAGGCAAACACTGCACAGTTGCTTTATTTAAAACCTGCATGAATTATAATAGACTTGGATTGACCTACATATTGACGTCAAAAATCATGTTTGAGCAGCATTAATATTTTATTTTAATTAGTGCGTGATAGACAAACAATCCCCTTTTAAATTCAAAGTACCAAATTGGCCTTCATGATTTCTTATGAGTGAACGAACGTTGAAAGGTTTCATTAGGCCCTGTTATATGCCTAGAGCTATATTAAATCGAAGTAGGTCCTAATTATTATTATTTCTTCAAATGATTCCAGAATTCCCTGAAACAGTTAGATTCTATTCTTGATACAAGGCGTTGAAGCTAATTCACTTTAGAAGAGAAAAATACTCATCCATGAAATAGAGTAAAGAAGGTCTTACTTTCCTGAAAAGAAACATTCGAGTTCTATTGTGCCTCCAATGAGAGCAACTTGTTGTGACTTGGAAGAGTACGTAAGTTTTGGAGGAAAATCTGGCAGCTTCCCGAAACCTGCTAAACAAGTTAAGCCTACAGTTTAGTAAAAGTTGACTTCAAGAACAAGTGCTTCACACGACTAGTAATTAATTCATGACATTCAGATGACAAACTATCCAATGTAGGCTATCCATCTGTTATTAAAATCCGTTTGTTTGCTACATATAGGCTAAGCCCCTATGCATCTACAATGCCTTTTGATCAGGGCGGTGCCAGAAATTATTTTTTACTAGGGCATTGTCAGGGCAGTCGTACAAGTAGGCCTAATCAATGGAGACGGTGTCAAAATTTATGCACAAGCATTCTCTGGAAATATTCGGGCGGTATCGTGGCGGTTCAGAGAACATTGCAAACGATATTTAACCGGGTATTCGCCCTGATTTAACCCTTTAATGCCGAGATGGTAGTAAATGGCATGGGAAATCCTATACCCTTCGGCATTAAAGGGTTAAGACCTCAAAAGTCTTTAAAATGTTAGTAGACAATTTTAACGTTACCTTGGGTTACGATTATCCTTGTGTAGTTTCCGTTCAATCGTTTGTCAATATGAGAATTGTAGACTATGCTCTTGTAGAAACTTCCATTGAGTTCGTCCTCTTTTAGAGCATAAGCAAAGTGAAGATCTCCTGAACGAAGTAGAAATTCAACTGGTCATAAAATTAACGGAGAATTTTATTCGAAAGAAAAATAACGCACACATATTGAAGCGGATCCGAACATAATTTCTTCAACAATCGCCCTGCCAACATTTCCACCCATGGATTTTCGGTGCGACTCTTGTAGGCTCCACGTGGTTTCTATGGGGATGTCGGCATTCTGACAACGCGTGCATCTGAGCCCCTCACAATAATTATTATCTGTATTATCCTACCACAGTAACTGCATCTCTATTTCAGCTGTTTGTTCATAAGAAAAGGAACCTATGGAAAATTACCTAATCTTGCAGTCATAACCTACGTCTGAAAATCTCTTTGTGTTGAGTCAAGATCATTAGTGTTTCCTCTATGTCCCCTTTAAGTGCGTTTACTTTCTGTTGTCCTAGTTGCGGTGCATGCTTTCACAATGAAGTCCATCAATAATTGCTCAGCATGTAAGCTTATAATTACTATTATGACAATAACTATGTCTATTCGCAATAGTTAAGTAATTTATTTGCTCAAATGATTATATTGGTTGACATGTTTAGGCTTACTTTCGAGAGACTCAACGGGTTCATATTGTGACAGCCAGACAAGTGCTGCAAGTCCATCGTTCAATTTTGTTCCTCTATGAAGGAAACTTAAAAGAACCTGTAATACAATTATAGGCCCTATAGGCCTATAATTTTTGTGGGACGTGGTGGTGTAGTGGGTATGTTCGTTGCCTTGCAACCGAAGGGTTGCAGGTTCAAATCCACCTCAATCCGTCTCGTAAGGATCTTGAGCAAGTCATTCACTCGCAATTGCCCAGCGCTTCGGCGTGACACTCCGATGCAGTGTCCGCGCTGAAGTCGGGAGCGCCTCTGAGCAGCGAACTTGAAGTGGCGCTATAATAAGTGCACATTCAAACATTCGCAGATAAGTTTACCGATGTGATCATTACCGTTCCGTGCACTGCGAACCCTCTGTGATAGTTGAAATGGCCTAGGTTTCTTGTCGACAGGGGCTGTCGCAGCTTCCCAGCGGTACGTTGGCGTTGGGTAACTGTTTGTTCTTGCAGCGGAAATGACAAACGGACGACCCTCTTGAACTGTCATATTGACAACATTGGGCCTACCTTGTGATGCTCTATTAAAAAATGCTTGTTGAACATGTGCCACCGCTGAAAGCGCCGTGCCATACTGATTCGTAGCAAAGCACTGGTAGAAGCCGTCGTCGTGCTTTGCTGCATTGATTATCTTTAAATTTCCGACGGAAACTCCAAGGATTTTAAATGCTGGACGTGTTGTGCTACGGAGTTTGTCGTTCTGCTTCCATTCAAACCTGCAAAAACCATTGTTTTTCTCTCAAATCTTTAAAGTGTTCTGCACTGATTCGCTTGAACCGTAAATTCTGGTATTAGGAATAACGAATCTCAAACAGGTTTTCCACCTCACACCAAAATTAAAGTCTTCAAGAATTCATACCTGCAAACCCTCACCCTAAGTGTAACCGACCGGGGCAACCCCTCTGCCTCCTATCGCTAGTCTATCTGAAAACCGGCACAGCATCTCCGAACAACCTTCTGACTTGACGGTTGACGCAGCGCTTTATGAATCAGCTGGTGATCTACGCTTAGCCTACAGATATTAGCTTTGGAAACTTGTTAGCGACTACGATTTAAGTGAGCGGTATCATAATGATAAGTGTAAAACAATCGAATGCAAACTTGTTTAGCCAGAATCATCCCAGATGAGTGAGCGTGGATGAGAGGAATGTGAACTTGGTTCTTCATGAACCATACGACAAGTTTTAAATTGCATTTGCACTAAACATTTTGTTAGTTAATATAATTATCGTTCTTCTTGTCAGTTACTGTTACAGTAGTGGTCACATCACTGAACCAGCATATCAGTTGGCCTACTGTAAGCTTAATCGTGCGGTCACTGCAGTGCGTGCCCTGCGATCGAAACACAGTGTATGTTGAGTGACATTATTTTGCTGGCCTTCTAGTATATCAGAGTAAACGGTTGGCATCCTGATTTCAATCAAGCCATTGCACAAAATGATTTGTTTGTCACTGAATTGGGTCCGCACGTGATGGCTAGTGTAAACTTCTGAATAGCAGAAGTGATACTTAAAGCAGGGCACCAGCTGATCAGAGATCACGTGCACTAGTCCAGTATCGCCCTTCCTATGGATTGAACTTCCTGCTAGAACTCGTACTCAGATCAAATCTGTGGCACTACTATTTTATATTTTTCTGACCCTTGAGTTATAGACTTTCTTTTCCGATGGATGGGATGGATGGATAGATAGATAGATAGATAGATAGATAGATAGATAGATAGATAGATAGATGGATAGATGGATGGATGTATGGATGGATGGATAGATGGATAGATAGATAGATAGATAGATGGATAGATAGATAGACAGATAGATGGATAGATGGATAGATGGATAGATGGATAGATGGATAGATAGATAGATAGATAGATAGATGGATAGATGGATAGATAGATAGATAGATAGATAGATAGTTAGATAGATAGATAGATAGATAGATAGATAGATAGATAGATAGATAGATAGATAGATAGATAGATAGATAGATAGATAGATAGATAGATAGATAGATAGATAGATAGATAGATAGATAGATAGATAGATAGATAGATAGATAGATAGATAGATAGATAGATAGATAGATAGATAGATAGATAGATAGATAGATAGATAGATAGATAGATAGATAGATAGATAGATAGATAGATAGATAGATAGATAGATAGATAGATAGATAGATAGATAGATAGATAGATAGATAGATAGATAGATAGATAGATAGATAGATAGATAGATAGATAGATAGATAGATAGATAGATAGATAGATAGATAGATAGATAGATAGATAGATTGATTGATAGACAGACAGACAAGACAGACAGGCAGACAGGTAGGTGAAATTTGTAATTGTTATACTAGAAAACACCGTGAAACGAAAAATAATTTACGTTAAGTTTGGTGTTCCTGTAGCTCTGCATTCCAGTTTGATACTTTGAAACTCTCTGAAGATAACTTCTCTTTCTGGATTTCTCGTTATCGATGGCGGCAGTCGCACTAAAACAAACGCACCGCTCAAAAATAATTTAGCTCACCGCAGAAAGAAGAACTGTACATTATCCACGAATCAGAGTGATTATCCAGAGCTTACGCTATATAGGCCTATTCTGTCCAGAGTGAGGATAAGGCGAATTTCGTTATAAAAGGCGTGAAAGTTTCAAAAGCGGAGGATCGGAAGGATTTTATTAATCGGCAATTAAAATAATATCGAAAAAAACCCATTTCCGTTGTCCTTTTAACTCTATAATTTTTTTAAAAATATTACAAATAGCATGACTTACCGTCATTTTGGCCAGAGGCTGACACAACCAAGCAGAAGCTATACAGAATCCACATTTCAGAGTCTGAGTTCTGAGTCTGCCTTCTTGTCTCGTGTCGTCATTTGCGGTAAAAAAATTTACGTTTAAATTTCTGTATAAGAAAAAAATGCGATGGGGTTGTCATCATTGATGTCACTCACCACCTATGTCGAGTGCTCTGCAACACATTGCAGTATAGGCCTATCTACTGTTACAGGAGCCTACTTAGCCGAATAGATACCATAAAATAATTATGTGAAGCAGCCGTTTCGATTGGTGGATAAAATTGATAAAATCTCTCATTTTGTTTCTGCTACTTCAGCTCAGTCGTTTGTGTCATTTCGTATTTAACTTCAATGCCGTATGTCTGATGTATTTTCTTCGCCATTAACCATAATATTATCTCAGTGTAGGCCTGGCTAGCCTAGCTTACTGACTTTTCGGATGTTGGCGAAGTTGCAACCTAGTTTTGAATCGCCGTCATTGGATTAGCTTAATACGCCAGACATCAGCGTCACAGCATACGGGCCTATATTATGTTACAGTAATATAATATTATGTGATATGGATCTTCTAACGATAATAAAAAAGTTATGCGGGATCAGCCGAATGATAAACTCGGAAGTAGCTATATTCAACTTCACCTCGATACGGCATACACATAATAGGACGAGGAAAGACACTCGAATTAGAGCCGTTATCATCATTATCATCATCATCATCATCGTCATCATCATCATCATCATCATCGTCGTCGTCGTCGTCGACGTCATCATCATTGTCGTTGTCGTCATCATCATCATCATCATCGTCGTCGCCATTATCATCATCATCATCATCATCATCATCATCATCATCATTATTATTATTGTGCCATGTTTAGATTGTATCATTATATTATATTGGGTAGGACAGATCGATTGTAGATGTAGGCCTATTTATTAAAACTTACTCGGTTTATCATGAAACGTCTTACAGATCTAACATTTAAAATAGTTTCTAAAATAGCCCATGGATTGTTTTCTGTAGACAGCTCAGCCGAGGCTGGTGTACAATGTCCTATCACCATCACACTGCCAGACCCAAACTGTTCATCTCGTGCTTGTCATCGGATTACATCGAACTGACGTTAGTAATGTATCATCTTCTCTAAACTATTCTGTTTATATCCTCATGTGTTGGGCACATCCATGATCAGAAGGCTGGCGATTGCGTGTAGCATAGCGCATAGATTCTAGTAGTAGTAGGCTATACCATAAGTGCGTAGGCCTATATTAGGCTATAGCGTGACAGAGTCTCCCCTAAAAGTCTCCCCCGGAGACTTTATTTAAATTATCCCACGGAGGATCTGTTCTAGAATAAAATCGCCACCCGGAGACCATATTCTGAAATAAAGTCTCCGAGGGGAGATAATATTTCCTCCGCCTACGAAACAAAGCCCCCCCCCCCGTTGAGCGTAAAATCAGCTACAATCGCATAAAATTAATAGATGAGCATATAAACCCGTTAGTTTACGTTGCTATATTATTTAACACGAACATAAACAAAAAATAAACATACATGTACTTTTACATCAGAAAAATGTCTTCCAATACGGATTTTTATCCAGGGAGAGACTGTTTCGGAGAGGGTGGATACTTTGTATCGGGGGGAGACTTTATATCGTGAAAGGCCTTATATAGGCACATACAAAGCAGGCAGTTGCCTGGGGCGCCAAACTGGGGAGACATTTCCCTCAAAATGTATTTTGTAGCTTTTACTTGTAGCCATTTTCTACCAAGTTTAATATTATCCAACCTTCAGTGTACCAATAAAACATTTATATTAATTACCCAGTTGAGCGTAAAGGTTTTGGCTGGTTCATCTTTCCATTCTGACGTGGGCTGAGCAATTGAGTGGCAATAAAAAGTAATAATTATTATCTCTAGTAGGGCCTAATATTATTATAATAAGTAGTTGAAGTAGTGGCAGTTGTAGCATGGGCGGGGTTTATCAGGGACTAGGGGAGGCTAAGTCCCCTCCCTCCCAAGAAGGCCCAGATTCAGCTTTTTCACCATGGAAATGGTATCACAGCTTTGTATTCCGTTTATCATTGATGCAGGAAGAACTTAAATGAAGTTATAACCAGGGTGAGGGTTGGGGAGTTTCAACCACCCAGTCTTTCTTAAAACCCCAATAGCAAAATCTGTTTTTCACACCCCAATTCGAAGTAGATTATAGTCCAATCCAGGGCTGCAGGTCTATCAAGGGTAAAAAAGTTCATCAGCTTTTTTTCGGACGGAAAATTGGCGACTTTTACGAAAAATATTTCGGGCGGGAAAATTTTACCGGCGGAAGCGTGTACTCACCTCAAAAGTTCTGAGTACAGCCCTGGTCCAATTTCCAGTTATTTTTCCACAATTCTCACACTGGCTATAATATTATTGTACAAATGTTTTATAGGCCTATATTCATGGACAGTTGTATTTAGACTTCGACCTGCAGATCAACGTCCCTGCATGATTCCTGAGATAGGCTATGTATACACGTGTTAACTGCCTACTTGGGTTTCAAAATTTTATTTATTCAGTTTCATGAATAACTTAAACTCATTAAACTTGAACGAACGCAAAGAATCATCTTTCGAAACCTGTTCTTTGTTCTTTTCTTTGATCCAAAAATAGTCCTACTGACGCACTGGTGACGGCGATTCTAGGTTGGAACTTCTAAAGTACATGGGCTAGGCCTACATGAATTGCTTTCCTGATAATTATTGTGCATAACTGGGGGACCTGCTTAACCAGATAATTAATTGAACTGAAAAGCAGCCAGGCTCCAAGAACTTGCGGTCACATCGCATGAAGTTAATACGTATTCTAACTTCTAAGCCATCATGGCACAGCGAAGCATCTTATGGATAATAAACAAATTTAGCAAATGCTTGTGCTGACAATCATAAACTAAATACCAATAATATTGAATAAAAAACAATTCATTTACGAATATATTTATTACATAAAACAAGTCCACAGTAGCAATCCTGATTCATCAAGTAGTCTACTCTGCAACAGGAGCCATGAAAAGCTAGTAAACATTGACCAATTTTTCTTGGTTACTATTCATATATGGCTTGTTTACATACTTAATTAGTACTTAAGCGTAATAATAGAAAACTAAAAACTAGTATTAATAAGAATATCCTTATTATAAGTTTGAAATGTTACCGTATCGACGACTACAATAATATTATTAATTACTTGAGTAATATCACTGATTAAATCCTAAATGCAGAGCAGCTAGAGCTTATTATTGAGGCATTATTGTCAAGTTATTGTTTCCAATGATCGATGAAGTTCCGTAAGCATTGTTAATAGCAGAGTAAACTTAAACTTTGATGTGAATTATTTGCATCGCTTTTGACTTAATAATTATAACAAAGAGAAAAGAGAGTGCACATTAATTTTGCTTCACAGCAGTCGTTGATGGACCTAAAACAGCTCTAGGCCTATATAAATATAGGATTCGCCAGGTCTTGCCTCTTTCAAATTGCTTACCCAGTAGGCTACACAAAAGTCATGGCATAAATGTAGGCTATTTTTTAAAGTCAATCACTGATTTGCTGGATATTGACTTCACTGCGGTTTTCATTGGCCATCGTCTGGTCGTGCATTATGCCTTGGATAATTATTGTGATTATAGAGGATCTTAATTACGACTGCATTTCCATATTTACGCATTAAAGGGGATTGAAGGTGTATCGTGGCTATCTGAGTAATACGTTGTACTTATTGATTTGCACGTCCTCTTGAGTAAATGAAGCCACCGATCAGTCTCATAAGTGTAGCATAAGAAATGTCTGGTATGTTGTTGCTGACTGTATAAGGTGTCTCGTTCGCTTTCGTGGTTGACTTGAAGGTGTCAGAGTATTCGACGTTCATTCGTTGCTGCTCATTGAACGTCTGCTTTGTTTCCCAGCAAACTGTTCTGTTGACCAATGTTGTGCTTGGACACTGCTGCTCTGGTGCTGTTGTCATCTGGGCATTGGCTAACGGCTGCTAGTACGACATAGGCTGGTGCAGCCCCGCTTGGTGACTGCTTCTGTGCCGAAGGCATCTGAGTGTTAGATGTGGAGTTTGTAGAATTATTTTGTATCGAAGTCATCTTTGTAGTTGCTCTTGAGTTTGTGGACTCTTTTTGAGCCGAATTCATCTGACTGTCCACTCTTGAGCACGTAGGCTGTTCTTGAGCCGAATTAATCTGACTGTCCACTCTTGAGCATGTAGGCTGTTCTTGAGCCGAATTCATCTGATTTCCGCCTTTTGAGAATGTGGTCTGTTCTTGTGACGAAGTGATTTCTGTTTCTGCACGTGAGCTTGTCGACTGTAACAGTTCTTGTGACAAAGTCATCTGTGTATTTCCTGTTGAGCTTGTAGACTGATCATGTGACGAAGTCATCTTGGTGGAGATACTCTGATCGGTCTTTCGGCAGAGTCCAATGTACTTGGAGTAGACGGCGGAAATATTCTCGTTCATTTTCTAAAAGGCACAGGTAGCTTTAGTAATAAATCGGATCAACGCATGAACGACGCATTAAAGTAGGCCTATTATTTAGAACAACCTATAATAATATTCAGAATATAATACTTCCAAGTTGCTTCAACTCCATCATCTAAACAAAAGAGCGATGACCAAATCAATCGATTTATTGTCAACAGACACGATTGAATACTGGCGGGAAAATGAAGGTTGAAGGGGATAAACGAAATTACTGTTGTTATTTATCTAACGGTGCACTTAATTAAGTAATAATGAGTTCACTTACCTTATTATGAAAAAGTGCGTAAACGATAAAGATGAGCAGTCCCTGTAAAAGAGAAATTTATTTCTTGAAAATTATGCAACTTATCATTAATTTTATAGCCTGTGGAAGATTGTGAAACGGCGGTATTGCATCGAAGCAGTCAAACAAATCAATTGAATTTGTATCTATAATTATCATAAGGTTATGTGGTAACGTCTGGTAAGCAATTTAAGCATTGAGTAGTAGGCTACAGTGCTACACTATGTCTGTACATTATACAATCATATATTCATGCATAAGCCTATGCGCAGTTGAACCTTTAATTTGCACATTAAGTTGGGCTTATACCCGCTGAGGATAAGTTAATGAGTCTTGTACGTTTTTGTAAACAGACTCCAGAAAAGCGTTGATAGAGACGAGACTTACATGCAACGAGTTGGCGATGACAAACAAATATTGGAAAGCAACGTGATCGAATGAAACGGAGAAGACGCCAAAGAGCCAACCAAGACCAAGCACAGGACACATCACTGACAGATTCCAAATGGTCGCTCTGTAAAAAACACACACAACATAACAGAACTAGGCCTATAAGCTTAGCGAGTAGATCTTTCTTCTGAGATATCAACCTCAGAATGATGGTCAGAACGGCAAGGTTTACCTGTTTTAAAGAGGAATCTTCATATTAATATTTTTCATAATAATATGAACATGTTAGGCTAGGCCTATAGATCTAATGAGTTTTCCTTTGATGAGATTCGATCGTCAAGGAAAACAACAAACTATGAGCTCTTATTCATCCGAAGTCTAAGTGCATTATATTATAATGCACTTACACTGTAGACTTCGGAGAATAGTCATCTAAAATAGGTCAATTGATTTTTTCAGTCCCTTACTGAATGTATAGCAACATCATATTTTCGTAACATACGGTACATGACTCTCTTCTTCTTATTCTACTTTAGGTACCGTAAGCTGCCTCCCGGCAGGTCCAGGTGCCCAGCGACGCCACTCTTCTCGATTTTGTGCCTTTTCTACATGACTAAAGAAAGATTGTCGCACGAACCAAAGTCGAATATCTCAAACTTACTACATACATGTAGCAGTAGGCCATTCAACGCTTTTTGTTGGATCCGGGTAACAACTACGGCATGGAGCTATGTGCAATAAATGAACGTGGATCGGGTCTGGCTTAGTCACGTAGTCTACGATGATTTCCTGTTCTAAAAGAGCATGATTGTGGTCTTGTTCCCAGGCCACAGGAAGTAACGAGATATTTTGCTAGATTAATCCATATTAAGGTTCGAGAGTGAATCACAGGCACGTAATTTTGCAGACTATAATTATTATCTAGGCCTACACTTGAACAAGGAACAGAAGACTCTGGGCATTAAAGGTCCATTCATGTAGCCAACCGTCGCGATGCGACGGTGGCGACATGACATGACACTTGAACATTAATTCTTAGAGTAGTTAATTCAACATGGGGAATTGTACTATTTTATATACAGTAGGTTGAGTAAAATTTAATGTGAACTTCTGACAGATAGCATTATGCAAATGTTTACCTTATCGCGTCTCTCTTCTTTTCGTCCTTAGCGAGTAACGCTTTCTTCTTTGATATCAACCGCAGAATGATGATCAGAATGACAAGATTTATCTGTTCAAAATATGAATCTTCATAATAATATTTTAAAATATAAATAGAGACTACTCAACACATTGGAAGGCTCATCTCGGCTCATCCGATGTTATTAAAAATCAGTAATTTCTACGCGCCAGTGTATAGACTGTAAAGCAATGGCTCATCGTAATTGTAGTTTTAAGCCTCATCGTGCATTTATATAGCGCCACTTCAAGAGAAACTTCTCAGGGGTGCTCCCGACCTGACACAAAACCATAATCAAAGAGAATGGTTTGCAAACGCTCATGGAAGAAAGGCACAAATTAGGTAGGCTTTTGGTAAAGAAGACCAGATCATTTGGTGCTCATTGGTTGCATCTGAGGAAAGGCTTTTATTATAATTGCTAAAAACTATAAAAAAAACTTTGACAAAATAATGTAAGTTTGCGGTTGTTCAGCATTGAACCATCATTATTTTAGAGAAAGGCTAGGTAATAAAAGCTTTTTTCACATAGACTTATCTTTCTGTTAATATGAATAGGTCATGTTATATCTTTCTTTTATCATGGCGCTCTGGTTTGTAGGTGATAACAGACTTCCATACAATTTATATAATTGTTTTTTGCGAAAGCCCATGTTTAGCGTACTATGTTTAGAGACGCAGATACCGTCGCCCTAGGCTATGTGTTTTCAAGCGGCAATCATAGGCTACATGAAAATAGGCCTAACGCTTTGACGCAAATTATTGAATAGAATCATAGATCATTTGGAATACTTGCCGTTATGATACACAGGACGGGGCCAATGAAGGCCCAGATGAGACCTTTATCAATCGACAGCCAACATCTGCAACCGAGCAAATTTGTGTATAAATATACATAGGCCTATAATAGGTCTGCTTTCGGCAACGTGCATGTATTTTATTCAACTAAAAATGTGCAGACCCATTGAAAATGCGTCATGGATTTTCTTGATTTGAATGAGTAAATAAATTAATAATTATTATTGATCATTTCTACTTATAGCCTAGTTCATTACTAAAATCCTCATGCCCGGATGTAAGCCTCCAATGAGACTCGGGAATGTAAACAACGTTTAAGAACAGAATTATAACTTTAGGAACCGCGTCTATTTGTCGGGATGCAATGAAACAAAAGCTCGTTTGAAAGACCTAAGCAAAAATTTCGATGCAGGACCCCTAAGTCGTAATCCCTGTGCAGGCCTAATCTGCGATGACTTAAATTTGTGTTTATGCTGACTATGATTATCAAATGTACTGACGCTTCTTCGTGGCCATATCCTTCAAGCTTTGTAACACCAAGAGACGCTCCCACAATGATCAACGGTAGAACTGAATAGATAAGACAAACGCAAACATTTAATACACAATATAATATAACGCAAACATAATAGAATGTGAGAGGCTCTAATCAAACTAACACTAGAAAAATAGGCCTACCGATTGGTAAATGAGTTACATGTAAGTTATGCTTATGTCCTTAAACTTGGTGAGGCTATACAATATGACATTCGTTCGTTAGAGTCACTGTCATTCCGCAATTTGGTAATTACGATTTATCAACAAAACTAAGTTGCAACAAAAGTTCCTAAATAGCCTAAATAGGCAATAAGCAGCAAACACGCTATGTGAAACTAAGCATTCATAGATAGATCTAAAGAGACAATTACCATGGAATCATTAGCTAAGTTAACTCTTGCTCAAGTGCGCATAAAAATATACTATCACCAATAACTATTAACAAAATAAGCATTGCAAACATTGATCTATGCAAACATATTCTTAGGGACAAACAACGTATTTCCATCTGAAGACTAATTCCTCCATGGATTACACTTCTGTCCACTTATCTTTCCTCCAAAATGGCTGAGCCTGTCTTCATTAGTTTGATCTGGAGTTTTCAGGCGTGTAGTAGAGACAGAGTGGACTACAAGGAGTGAATTAGAGAAATGACAAACCATAGGAACCAATGAAGATAAAACAGAAGTAGAAAACATTCTGATTCAGATGGCCATTATAACATTCAAGTTGTACCGGTATTTCATATCAAGATTAATTATCGCAACCTATAAGACAAAATGTCATCAACTGCTTACACCAAGCGGTAGCAATGAGCATAATGGTTTCTCTGGTTCTTCTAACGTGGAAGACAAAGAATATGTATAGCACCATATCGACACCTTCAGCCAACATGATGAAGAAAGCGACCAAGAAGAAGTAGTGCAACAGGGAAGCAACGACTTTGCAGCCGACCTACAACATAGGAAACAGCACCCCATTCGTAGCAGTACACCGCTCTCTGCAGAAATGCTACGTTGGCATGAGTTCTCTTTACAAGACATTATTTTATAGGATCAGGAAAGTAGCGGTGTTGATCCAACATAGAAACCTTGCCTCCCACTGCATAATAATCACTTGTAGCATAGTCCTGTGATGATTTTACTCCCTTTACATTAAAGCTAAACTTAGCGATATATTAATAGGTTCCTGCTTTATATTCCTCGCATTCGTATCTCGAGGTTATTTGGGAAATGTGAGCAAGTAATTCTTGACTTGCATAGAAATTTTTCAGCAAATCAAATGGCGATGCTAGAATAATCGGCACCAAAAGGCTGCGCTTGATAGCGAGAACAATGAAGCTAAGCACTAAAGTCGTCTTCCGTATAGCCTAAATGGTGTTTTCATACCATGGAGTATCCACTGGAGTCGGTTTTGTCAGCTCCTGCCATGAAGATGATATAAGCAATGATTAGAACGATGCAGAGATTAAGCAGAAGTGCTGCCTGTGATGATTTGGCATGTCTGTTAAAAACATAAAAAGAAAGCAATTACTTCGATGTATTAATTATGCCAGGAAACGAGTTAGCAGCAAATAAACAGTAACCAACTCTAATTCTCATCACAGTCCACATTTCTTTCACTTGATATCATTGTAGTAGAAAAATAAATAAATATATTAACCAAGGCTATAAACTCTTGACTAGTCTAACCTCTTGAAAAACAAACACAACACTTTGGCGACAAGAATTAATTTTACAACACCATTTTTTTAAAATTCCAATTGTCTTTTGCAACTTACTTCCAAGTTACAGCATAGACGATAACAGTAAAGACCAGAGCAGCGACCGACACACTGCAACCGACGATTGAAAAGATGGACAGAATCTTGTCGTACTGCAAGAATAACATCCAATTGTAATGTGACATAATATTAGCCTACTTCACTTCGCTTGCAATCAACAATTATGATTGGGTATAATCAGTCCATTCGTAATCGGCGAAACAATAAATCTTACAACCGAGGATGAAGAACAGCTCAATGATTTATGAAATGACAACTTTTATCAGTCAACATTGTCCAAAAACAGTCTGGATGAGTTTTGGCTTTCCATTCAGAAATCATATCCTTCGACCAGTTTCAGAGCAGTCAAAATTCTTCTGCCATTTGTAGTTTCGTGGTTTTGTGAATTTAGATTTCAGTTTTAAGTCAAAGCAAATGTAAAAATAGGGTGAGACTTCTTAGACTCGACGATGAAATGCGAGAAGGGCCTATGATTGTCGTCTCTGGAGCCTCGTTTCAATAAATTATTTGATCTAATAACTGACTAGACTCACTATAGAGGCTATTATATTAATTATTAGAAAATAAGAACGTTAAAATTAGAATTTTATTAAATAATAGTGACAAATAGGTAAAAAAATGTAATTATTATTAAGTGTGCCGCAAAATGTTTGATTCTTTGTTAGTGTGCCGCAAGCCAAAAAGGTTGGGAATCACTTCTCTGAAGGCTACTCTTGTGTAACTGTATGTGAAGAACTTGATCATAGTTCCAACATAGTAGCCTTGGTGGAGGCTCGAACGCGACTCTCTTCGCGTTAACTTATAAGGTTAATTTTAACATACGAAACTCACCGAAGGTTTTCTGCTCATCAAAATGGCAAAATTTGTCAGATGATCACAACTGCAGATCGTGTGAGTCAAATTCGTAGAAGTCACAGAACATCCAGCGGAATCCCAATCATTTCTGAAATATTGCGGTACTATTATGAGATACAGATGAAACATTATAATATGGAGCACAATAAACGTTTATTAGAGAACATTTTAACACAGGATAGACGTGATACATTGTAGGCTAAGTAGGCCCTAAACACTACAACTAGCTTTAAACACGCATTTAATATCTCAGGACACCGTAGTTAAAAAACTAGAAGACAGCTTGTAGGCCCAGTGGCCCACCTAGCCTTCAGGCGATAAACTGCTAGTCAGAGGTAGGCCTATAATAATTGTTTTAGCCTATATTATTTTTTGGTTATCGTTGATCGTTAAAGTTAGGCTAACTATTAGTGCAGTCTATATGATCAAATGCCTACCTTTCGAAGTTCCAAAAGGCGCACGTTCTTCGGTAGCTCCTCCTTTTTTCCTGCAATGCCAAAGTCAGCCAAGTTAGATGCATCGCTATAATATAATTTGAGTAGAGTTTAGAATATTATTACCAACGTCTTCAGCCGATTTTGAACTACATTGAAAAAGATGCATTGCGGGATTGTTCATTAGCAGTGTAAAATTGTAAATTGACATACAAGCTTGTACATCAAGACTAGTGCAGGATACTTAGTTCGTCAAGAAGCTTGCCTTTCTCAATTCAACTGTTTATTGCTTCCCCAAAGACAAAAAAATTGTAGTAAAATTCACAAAAAATAAACGCAGTCTAAGTCATTTGTTAACATAGTTTTTTTACTGCGTATGATATGTAAGAAAGCCATAGGCTACCTGAAGGAAGGCAGTAGGCCGTATCCCGCTAGATATGGGGCCTCTAAATTTTACCAAAACATATTCGCGACTATAACATGGTGACAGATGCGAAACATACAATAATGGAAGCTTGGGGAAATGATGTAAACAGCTGCATCAGGACACCTTCCCTCTGCCTTGCAGGCAATGAAATTCTTGGTCAACATCGTGAAACTGAGACACAATTAAAAGGCGATTAAAAGAAAAATGGCTAAAATATGAGTGTGAAGCATAATATCAATATGTTGCATGATTATTATAATCGCGGACGTTTTCCTATGTCAGTCTTTCATGGTACGGTAACACGAGAACAGCATAAAAAATCTACAGTAGCCTAGTTGCAACAATTCAATCAAGGCTGCTGCATACAATTCTGGCGCATTAGCAGCCTAGAAGGACCTTTTAAATGAATTTTTGGAACAGCTGCGTAGGCTATAACCCCTTTCCCCATCCCACCATCCATGGTAAATTACTGCCAATGGGATGACAGTAACCTTTTTTATTAGTTTTAGCTGCACATACGTGCTTCTATAACTACACAAATAACTGCACATTGTTGTGTAGAACTGCACGCTAGAAGAAGCCTTGCACTTTAGTCGTTACACACCATACCTTGTTATGCTTCAACGTTATGAGAACTGGTTGCTTTAGAGTTTCGTTAGTCTTCAGTCCACCGATTGAAAACGACAGAACTCTTGAGTTGACGACGTCATCAGTGTCTCTGAATCAAAAATTGGAGACAAGAGTTTATTTTGATTAGACGATTTAGACAATATCGCAATATTTTTAATAGCAGCAGAAGGTCATACTCTTCCAACAGAGTGCGTACACAGTGGGAAAACAAAGGGGACAAAATGGATGCAGTCTAGTCGTGCTCGTAGGCCTTATATTATGCGGGTAAAATTAGAGGAGCACTCATCAAGTTATAGTTAGGCGGAGTCATAAATCTCTGACAGACCAACATAAAACTGAGTATATTCGGCGTCCTGTTACAACCGGGCGACCCATACACTGGGAGGTGGACACGCAATGGTGTGTGTTCGTGGGTTCGTGTGTGTGTGTAGGGTGTGAGTGTGTGTCTGTGCATGTGTAATGGACAGAACGGGAGCGAGAGAGAGAGAGAGAGAGAGAGAGAGAGAGAGAGAGAGAGAGAGAGAGAGAGAGAGAGAGAGAGAGAGAGAGAGAGAGAGAGAGAGAGAGAGAGAGAGAGAGAGAGAGAGAGAGAGAGAGAGAGAGAGAGAGAGAGAGAGAGAGAGAGGAAGAGAGAGACAACAAAAACAGACAGAGACAGAGGCAGGCAAACAGAGAGAGAGAGAGAGAGAGAGAGAGACAGACAGAGAGACAGAGGCAGAGAGAGACAGGCATATCGACACCGTTTACGTGATCGGTCAGTAACACGCAGTAATATAGATTGATTCCATAATGACCCGATACATTAGATACGTAAATAATTATGGCTGCATCAAAATTATATAGTAAAACTACTTACTTTTTTCCTCGAAGCTGGTCGTGGATGGTTCGATAATACGAACCCCACATCTTCAAAGCCGGCTGACTTTCTGGTGAAATAAAAGTAAAGTAATCAATCATTCAATTATGAATCCAAAATAAGATGGTCAATCCATCGACCAGTTATACTACTACTATAATTATGAATCGTCTCAGCGATAATTCGAATGTAATTGCCTATTTAATTTTGGTCGCTGCTTAAATCTCGAGAGTAGGCCTACGTGAGACTGCAGAAAGTCATTGGGTCAATCCTAGAGTAATTACAATTCAGAAATCCTTAAAGTTCAGAAGCTATAGTCTTCTATGTTATAAATGTCTATAGCGCTGCTCACGGCCATGACCATTCAGTGGCGCTGCCAGTGCGAGAACCCCAAGAAGAATAATTATGTCTGTTTCAGTTTTAGTTGTCATAGCTCGTGAGACGAACCAGTTAAACCTGTCCAGAGAACGGAAAGGTCGATAATAAGACGCGGAAAGAGGAGAACAAATGAAATAATTAAAATATGCGGGCAGATAGAGAAGCCAGTGAATTTGGTTTGCCATAAACGATTATGAGCTTACACTGTCTTGTTCAATTTTAATTATGAGAGTATTTAATCAATCCAGCAGCGCCAATAAGAACACGTTGATGAACCTTGGAAAGACCACCAGCAAGAAATTGCAGTAATCCATTCTGGAATAGAAATTGCGTGAACCTTGACAATGGATATCGTCTTAGAAAAGAAGATAGATCTTCAACTTACTGCCGTCAATTGATATTGATATCCTGTCTCCGCGGTTTTCACCCCAAAGTGAACCATTTGGAAATTCGATTTGAAGAGGAAGATTTGACATTTCAAACGACCATGCTTCTAAAACTGAAAGAAAATAGAATGCACGATGCACTCACATTTAGAGGATAAGCAAGAAACAATGTGTGTACGGTGCACCTTGCATAGTTAGTTATACCGGTAACGTCTTTTTGTTAACGCATGCCGTTCGTTAGGTCTATACTGCTAATAGTAGTAAGCTTAGGCCTTATTAATCTCGTTGACTGGCAGCAAATTCCACGATCGCGTAAACTTGTAGAACACGATATTTTATTCTATGCATGTAAAACGCATTGGACATTGGACAACAAGCCCTGTGACTAAATCCCAAATGATTCACACATTAGCATCATGCTCTCTTGAATGATTCTTGCACTGAAACCGACCAAACGCAATGTCTCAGAAAGAACTTGATAAAGCGCCGTTGTTTAAGCCAAAGTCTCTCTGACCCGGAGTTTATCTGACAATGAAAAATTTCAGAGGCCAAACCTCTATTACACTGGAAAGTATTAGGTTTGTGTGCAAAGCAGCAAAACTAATGAATAATTTTAGATTTGCGAGTCTATTATTCAATGAAACGGACGCGTGAGTTTTCTCTGACGGAATCGAGGCCTGCTAATAAAATAGCACGCACGATGCCATAACCATAATATTCTTTATTAATTAATTATTAATTATTATGAATCTTCCGTATTCGTGTACGTAGGTCTAATGAGTTTTAAAAGAATTACAATAATGTATTTTACCCAAATTGTCTGTGCATAGAGTCTTGTGTCCTGATATGTTCATCGTGGATAGCATTTTTCCGAAATTATCACCAATGGATAAAATATCAGGTGCGATAGTCTTGTTCACCTACAGTTACACAAATAGAGCAGAGTAGCTCGTAAATAAACCCTAGATTGCATTTAGACAAGCATAGCACGAATAATGAATAGTTATTAAATATATGAAAGATTTAGGCCCTATTCTACAGCGCCGCAATCATGATGCGTAGAAAACCAGTCAATGAGTGATTCGAGAGATAATGTTTTAACATAAAGTCGTAGCCTAATACATACAATGTAGACAAACAGACAAGTAGGCTATCTTAAGTTTTGTACTACTGAGAACCGACAGAATGCATGACAGTTAACAGCGAATTCCAACATAAAATTAGAGTGGCTCTAACAAGAACCTGACATAATTTTGAAGTGAGCTACAGCAAAAATAAATGTTGCTGAATGTTGATTATAAAGCTTCCTGTCGAGTGAGACAAGAAAAAGGCGAGGAATATCATTATTATCGTCAGCTACAGAAAAACGTCTTAATTTAAATATCTTGGAGCAATGTAGTTTCGTATAGATTGGTTCAACATAACAGTTTGGTTTTACATCATTGAGTTCTTTCCAAGCGTTAGCGTTTTTCGGGTGAAGAACGACGCTGAGGGCTTGAACAATCGACTGCAAAGCATGTAAACAACAATAAAAATTGCTTAGGCCTAAATCCGTTCACAGACGCTATGTATTTAATTGCGCAGGTAGGCCTATGAACTTAGACAGGTTGATGGAAGGTCGATGTATTTTGGACGCTTACATATAACTTGGTGTCTTATTACCCGAAAACAGTGCGCTGAGAAACAGTCGAAACTGAATGTCGAACAGTCATATCAAAAGTAGGCTACGTAGGACTACGTGAAACGAAAAAACCATGACTTCGCTACAGTCCACTTCAGTCAAGATGATGTAATGAGCAGGCGTATAAGTTTGTATGTAGGTCTACTCTAGGTCTACGCATAGCCTATAATTATGCCTATGCACCTGTATGCTGCATGCATTGTACGTATAGGCTAGAACATTGTACGTATAGGTATAGTTGCATGTGCGTGTAATGAATGCGTGCGTGCATGATTGTATCAAGACACTTAGTAATCGCCTTCTGCATAACTCATAAAAGCGCTGCACATGAGGTCATCTGTCGGGTATTTAGAATATGCAAAAACTTTTAAGAACAGTAATCGAGTTATTGAAATGTGATGGTTGTAAGTCGTACCATGATCTCCGTTTCATTTGCACTGACGTTGCTGTCCTTTAGCAGAACAGCCAATTGGTTTATGACCACAACCGACGCGTTAAGACTTTGTGCACTCAGGCCGCCTTTGCTGTTATTTGTCAAGGCTGATAACTGTGTGGCGACTTCCTTTGCGCTGTTGCCCTACAACATAATTATTCGCAACTTAAATATAATTATTCGCAACTTAAATATAATTATTCGGAACTTAAATATAATTATTCGAAACTGAAGGCCTGCTGTGAAGACCAGAATTTAAAATAGAATTGCAAGTAAGCTTAAAATGCATAGTCTAAATTGTAAGAAATGTTTGAACTTCGAAATGTGCGAGGAATAGAATGAAGAGATAGATATGATAAAAAGTAAAAGCCAAGCAAATTGCCAGTTAAATCTGTAGGTGAATATCTAACAAGATCAATCTACTTTTAATCCAACATTCAAAACAACATCGTCTGTATACTCTCCAATTTTTTAAAGCTGCAATGAAATTCGACCTCATTCTACGCGCCGAGCCTTGATAAGTTCATATATTCAATAATTTCAATATAATGATTAAACTCATAGGCCTACTAATTCAGACACGTTGAGAATGTAGCCTACACGCACAAGTATAGTAACATTCATTTCATATAGCGCCGTCGGGGTATGCTTGATTTATCATGTTATATCAAAAAGCATAGCTAAGAAGTTTGAGAATGTTTGCTGCATACTGAACACCTTAATGTTTGTGGCGTTTGAGCTATTGTTGCGGTCACTTTCTGTCTCTCCTTTGGTTGTGCTGTCTATGCTTTGGGTTTCGATCATGGTTGAGGCGCTGAGAATTCCTGGTCTCAAGCTTTCACTCTTGGTAGTCAAGGCTGGTAGCGGGCCTCAGAAGCAATAGTCTCGTTCAGTGTCGACTTTTGCGCCAAAAATTATTTGTAACTTGTAGGCCTACTATGAATGAAGACTAGAATTTAGACTAGAATTGGACGTAGGCTAAATGCATAGCATAATTTACTAGCAATTTGTGGACCTCCAAATGAGTTCAGGCAAGTCTATGGGGTGAGACGAGAGCCAGAATATAGACCAAAACCAAGTAAATCGCAAGTAAAATCTCTAGGAGGGAGATATCTAAAGCGAATATTCAAATTTGAACCCAAAAGACTCCCCTCTATTACATAAATCAACATCAATTTCATAAAACTGCATTGAAATTGAGCGTTTTTCTACTCTGCGCCTCTTATGTGTTCACTGTTTCTTCTTCAGTCTTCTGCTGTTGAGCAGGTTTGTGACATGGACGACCTCGTGATCCTCTCCGACCTCCGCCATCCCGCTCTGTCCTGCATCTTCATCTTGGTGATTCCATATGCATCTCCGTTATCGAGATCACTCAGCATATTTAATCTTCTTCTGTCTCTCGTTGCATTCTCCTCCATTCGTCCCTCTGGCAACGTCACCAACACACCATCTCCTCTAAGTACATGTATGTAGCCCAGCCACCGATGCTTTCTCCTGCTTATTAATTGCAGTAGTTCTCTCTGCACCCCTGCCCTTTCCGAGACTGCCTGATTTGTGATTTACACATTTCAAAGGCCTCTATTCTTTTCCTATCCGTACCCGTCACTGTCCAGCACTCAGCAGCATATGTTGCAACTGCCCATGTCAAACATGTCTTCTTTGTTCAATGTTTACAGTTTACTATTATAGGCATATTAATAAGTTAAATCAAGGAATGCAGACGCGATGCGAATATACATTTAAATCTAAACATTCATGCATTATTCAAAACATTTTGTGTATATCAAGGGCTCAAGGCTTGTATAATGTGTAGGCCTATATACAGGGTGGCTAAAAAAAAAACGTACCACCGGATAAAATGCGATAACTTCTCAACCGATTGACATTTTTCTCCGAAAATTTTCCAATTTGTAGGGGAATGAATTTTCAACAATCCCTGAAAGTTTCAGTTGAAACTTTTCATGTTTACAAAAGTTACAGCTGTTTAAACTAAAAATTTCGTTTTTTCAAATTTTCGCGGAAAATGAACGTCATTTGTAGATTTCCATGTCAAATGATATCACTTTTCACTACGACCTCAGAATTTCGTTTTACAATTTTTTGTAAGGTATAATGAGAGTGTCCACTCCCTGCCTTAGCACAAGCTCAACTTCTTTTTGTGAAGCTCAGTATGGCCTTGTTGGTCGGGTCCTGCGGCAACTGACCCCACATTAGCAGCAAGACTTGCTTCAGCTGGCCAATGTTCTCCAACTTGGGATGAAATGTCTTGCAGCGTTCCAGAATAGTTCACCAGACGTGATAAGCAAGAGGACTAAGGTCTGGCGAGTTTGTTAGTCACCTTTGCCAATAAATTTACTGCATTTGATGGCAAAAATAAGGTAGCGTCATCATAATCAGCCTTGCCGTGCGAGCAAGCAGGCGCACCGTCCTGCTGGAAATTAAAACCAGATGTTAGAGCATGCCTGGTCTTCAATGAGTCTGGGTAAGAGAGTTCAGCGATGAGTTTGACATTTAGCCTACTGCAGTCTTTTCTTGCAGCTGTAACACACGCCAGCATAGCTGATACTGAAATCATGCATGATGTGCTTTGAAAACGTAGCCTAACCCTTTCGAATACCAAGCGAATTTCCTGAACATGGCATTTTCCCCCGTCAGACCAAATGACAACTTCCTGCCTCTCTTCCAGCATCTGACCTCCGTTACATAAACACGTTTGCAGATAGCCTTCAAAGTGCTTCAGGCTTCACTTTTCACTGGGTCTTTTGCTATGACCGCGCGATGTCCCAGTCTCTGTTCACGTAACGTCCGAGTTCCCATTTTATCCTCTGCAGAAACTTTGCCCATGACGTTCAGTAACGGATTCACAAACTGAGACCTTATTATACAAAATATGACCAAATACTAACAGCTTACATAATAAACAGCTTATCTACAGCTCTTAGTGAGGTTGTATGACATTGTCATCATTTTATGTGTTGCAATTTGCCAAAAAATCGTAATGAAATCACATGTAATGGAACAAGATTCTCCGGATATTCAAAAAAACGAAATTTTAAGTTTGAACAGCTGTAACTTTTGCAAACATGAAAAGTTTCAACTGAAACTTTCAGGGATTGTGGCAAATTCATTCCCCTGCAAATTGGAAAATTTTCGGAGAAAAAGGTCAATCGGGAAACCACCCACTGAATTTAAAATAGAATTGGAGGTAGTTTAAATGCATAACTTATTAGCTAGCTTTGGACTTTCGATTGCGTTGAGGTATGGGATGAGGTGAGGTGCAAGTATAATACATTTTAATTGAAAATGCAAATTAAAAAGCTAAATTATTATTTTTTTCTTAAATTTATAATAAAATTTGTACTATTTAAAAATTTTGACTTAAAGATTTTTCTCTGTCTGGATGTATGATTTGGCAGTCAAGGAGCTGGTAACGAGCTGGTGATAATCAGTAACCATAGTCTTGTTCAACTAACTGTATACTACCTGCTGCTAAGACTAGAATTGAGCGGTTCAGTAGGCCTACCACGCCTAGCCAGTGCCAGTCCAAAACCTGGATAAACGAGGAGGGCGACTTTGATTATCAGTGTTATGGCAGTTTCGTAAAGCAGGAACATGATAGCAGCTAGGGACGATAAAGAATTTCTCAGAACGTTCGCTTGGGCCACAAAATGCTTGTCCGAAATGCTTTAATCCGGCTCAGTCAATGTACATAATCTGAAGGCGTGGCTAACTGTGCAAATCAATCACCTTTTAAAATAGATTTACGACACTCACACATTATTATGTAACTCCATCTCAAAATTATAAAGACGCCTTTAAAATATTATTATGTGAATTTATTTGGTTCTATGCAAATAGACTCACCCTAAATTTAGAAAAAAAACCTTTATTTTATTTAATTCCCACCGGAAAATAAACCCCAGTGACAATCTTTGTTTGCTTATTGATGATGTTTCCATCAATAAAGTTGAGTCAACAAAATTCTTAGGTGTGCTTATATATAGATCAACATTTGACCTGGAAAGTTCATATTAATCAAATTGCAGCTAAAATTGCTAAGAACATTGGTATTATTTCCCGCATTGCAAATATCTTACCAAAGTCAATTAGAATGAATTTATATTATACCCTCGTCTACCCCTATCTCACGTATTGCAACCTGGTTTGGGCATCGACATACGAATCTAGGCTCCATAAACTTATTATTTTACAGAAGAGGGTTGTTCGTTTAACCCTCGAGTGCCCAAGGGGGGGGGTCCGACCGGACCCCAGGCCTGTTTTTCCCGGATAACTTTTTAAAGGCTAGGGATCTGCATAAATGCTTTTAGGTATTCCTAGAGCAGCCATTTGGGCATAGAATGGTATATATTTTGCGTGAGTATTGTCCAACCCTGCACCCCACAACCACAGCATATACTAAGGGTACCCCATGATATGCGGCTGATATTCATACAAGCGCATGGTTACTGGTCAATAACTATTATTTTATACCAGGTGGTGCTATTGTGATATAATATAATATATCAATCGATTGCAAATTTAGTTGGGATTACTTACAACTAAATTATATAACGATATTCCAATCCCTTCTCAAGATATTAACATGAACACGCTGGGGTCCGCGCCGGACGTATAGGCTTTCCATCGATAAATAACGCAAGCATGCAAGCATAACATATGTATTACGAGATTTTTACACTATTAGTTTACACCAGGTGGTGTTATTGTGCTATGAGATACATCAATCGATTGCAAACTCCTCTGGGATTACATTGAAATAAATTCTATAACGATATTCCAATCCCTTCTCAAGATATTGGCATGAAAACGCTGGACTTCCTTTGGTCAATTACGCAAGCAAGCATAAAATGTGTATCACGAGATTTTACCCTATTATTTAACACCAGGTGGTGTTATTGTCATATAAGATACACCAATCGATTGGAAATTTATTTGGGATCACATAGAACTAAATTCTGTGACGATATTCCAATCCCTTCTCAAGATATTAACATAAAACGCTGGGGTCCGCGCGTACCCCCCCCCTTGGGCCTTCGTGTACCAAAAAATACCTTGGGCACTCGAGTGTTAATGAATAAACGCAGTAATGTTGTTTTGCCGGTCCAGAAACTTGTAAAGGAATTATATTTTAGGGTGGAGTGAAACACCCGAAATTTTGAAATTCGAAATGCAATAGGAAAATAAAGTTGTCTAATGATATGAGGTGACGAAATATCGAAAAAGTTTTGAAAAATATTTATGTCTTCCTTTTCCCCCAGAGGGCCAAAGTTTCGAAAAATTGTCTTTTTTAAAGAAAATTTATGGTTTTCTTATGAAATATTTTTCATGCAACACAATTTACCACCATACAATATACCGTTGGAAAGAGCTCTCAAAACTGAAGAAAATGATGTGTTAATTTTCAGAATAGTCCCATATTTCTAGAAGATATTAACTTTTTACGATACCCCACATTCGCGACATGTCGCTATGCCTGAAAACTGTAAAACACTAATAACTTTTTTTATCCTTTGAGATATTTCAACTTGTGATATGTCATTCGATTCAGTTTAAGAGGCGTGCGGGAGGTACCCTTGGAATACCGAAGGGAAGAGACCGTGTTCGAGTCGAAAGAACTCGCAAATTTAGAGATCTTTTATCTGGTCTATTTTCAGGAGATGAAGTTCACTAAAGGAAGGGCCAGGGTGTTCCCGTTTACGAATACCTGCAATTAATTAATTACGATGTAGATCTGCTTGAAGACTTGATCGTGTATTTACAGTAACCTTAAATTACCTCTTCACATTGGTGTCTCGAATCATTGTTAACGCAACCATTGCAATTCGACCGATACCATTTGGCTATTGCATCGTTGCCCTTAAGATACTCTGTTGAACACAATCCTATAATGGACAAAATAGTCCTCTAAGTTTGATGGCCCATTGTTTCTTAATATCGTGTTTCTTAGTAAGTCAATTATTATGTAAGAGCGTCGACTAATGAATGCATTGGCACCGGTCGCACGTGGAAGGTTTGGCGCCGCGAAAGACGATGTGCGGCGGTGCCGGGAGAGAGAGAGAAAGAGACAGATACAGAGACTCAGAGACACAGAGAGACAGAGAGAGGCAGAGAGAGTAAAAGAGAGAGAGAGCCTGAGAGAGACAGTGGCAGAGGCAGAGAGAGGAAGAGAGACGCAGAGAGAGAGAGAGAAAGGCATAGGCAGAGAGGCAGAAAGAGGCAGTGAAAGAGAAAGAGAGAGAGAGAGGCAGGGAGAGAGAAACAGAGACAGAGACAAATACAGAGAGACGGAGAGACAGAGAGAGGCAGAGATAGATAAACAGAGAGAGAAATAGAAAGTGAAAGAGAGAGGAATGAAAGCCGAGAGCGCTTAAAAGTTATATAGGCCTACTGCACTAGTCAAGGGTTCGAATGATAACGTCATATTAAGATGCATAAGGAATTTAACGTTGGCGCTTTTACACGTGTTGAAATTAATGTCTTAGCCTAAGTGTCGATTGTACAAAGTGTTGCTGGTCTTTGACACAAAAACATCGAATAAACTATGGCCTACATCATGTTGTGTATCGGCATTGTGAAGCCATACGTAATCAAATAAGAGGACTTGAGCAATTTATCACTAGCTCTTTATTGAAACAGTGAACTGTAATAATATATTATTATTATTAGACTCGGATTATTATAGGAAACGCTGAAGAATAAGCTTAAACAAAGAGACTGGAGAATCGAGTTGTGTGAGCAGGACGGATTCACACACATTGTTAAAATGCTAGGCTACAGTGTTTCCACCAGACAATCGCAAAACCAGAACAGGTGGACGTTCAGTAGGGTGGATCGATTCCCATGGCAAATTATGTACTATTAAGAGTGAGGGAAAGTTGCCAATTGGTATAAGAAGCACATAGAAATTATTTGGTAATAATTGTGGAACATCTTGGGGCTCCCCAAAGATTTTGAAGTTTTGCCATATGGGGCCTGTATGAGGGTATTGGATATAGTATGGATGATCGTGAATCATCTCATGTGACAACGTCTTGTATTATATATAACGTATACAAATCTTTGAATACATCTTTATGCATAGCTATATTAGCTAATGGGCATATATAATGTATATTTGCAACAATGCTCAGGCCACAGCACACGACAATTGATTTTCTTAAATGTTGGAACTATCGATCGGTAAAATGCCATGATACGATAAAACCATGTCGCGATTTTTTACACAAAAAACCACTGCTGACAATTTCTAACTAACAGAGAGCATCTATTATTGCATGTAACGCATTGACAAAACACACATTCTTATGTGAAAACTATACTTCAAGTGCTCAACTGTTAATTTTCTAAACAATGCCAATGTTTAGACCACATGACATGATAATCGGATTTGGTGAAATTAACTTTCTGGACATGACGGAAGTATAAAACGGACTATACCACTACCTTACAAACCAAGATCTTCTTCAAGGCTACCGATACCCAACAGCTTGTTCACACCTCATCCTTCCACCCTAGACACACATTCAATGGCGTCTTTAAATCCCAAATAATTAGATTCAAGTGTATCTGTTCCTTCCAAAGTGATTTTGACATGGCATACAATACCCTATTTCGATCCCTAAGTAAGCGGGGATACAACCGTAGATCCCTACGTAGGCTAAGTTGAAACATGATATCTGGCATTCCCAAGAGAACCATATAGGTAAATATTCCCCGGGGTTTGAATGCAATAGCAATAACAAAGAGGTTTTCCCACTGGTTATACCCTTTGGTACCATTCCTACACGCCTGACCAGGTAATGGAAGGGCATCATCTTCAGTAGCACAGGATTCTCACACTTACGGGCATAGCTCGAGGGTACGCGTACCCTAAAATAGAATACGTTAAAATACGTACGTACCTTTCAAAAAATATAATACGCGTATGGTACGTACCGTACACGAAAATTTTATTTATGGTTTACTCGGCGACCCATAGCCTACGTATAATCTGACGTAAACTGTAGGCCTATGCGTCATTGAAACCGGTAGGCCTACTTCCGGTAGCGTAGCAGTAAATTTAATTCGATAAATTCTTCGGTTATAATTAATTCAATGCATAGTGTACTGTTTTCTGATGAGAGCTAAGTACACGTCACTGGTGTGAAAATTGCTGTAACTCGAAAGTTGCAGTAGCCTATGTCTTATCGCCTAGGCCTATATACGCATCAGTCATCGATTCAGCGATGCCCAGAGAGCATGGGAAGAAATTAGGCCTACCTACGTGAAAGTTTTGAAATATGCGAAAAACAATTATTTGATTGAATGCCATTTTTTCGACAAACATTTCTGGGTTGGATCAGGCAATCGCATAAGAACACAGCTTTGAAGTGCTGCACCAGAACTGAGCCGAATGACTGACATTAGTGCATTAAGTGCAATGTATGCTGGATAAACATAGACCTACAATATAGGCTAGCATCGCAGCAATTTACTACGCCGTATACTGGGCTGTTATTGTTAGCTTAAGGTAAATTGAACATTCTTATAATGAGCAATGGACATGGTTAACGTATTTTATTTATTGTTTACGTACCCTAAAATAGGGTACGTTAAAAAACGTACGTACCTTTCAAAAAATAGAATACGTATGGTACGTACCCTCGAGCTTTGCTTACGGGTCCTAAATGCTTATTCTAAACAAAGCAACCTCAAACAGAAACTAACCTCTTGTCATCAATTCTCCCCTTCACTTGATACCTCGTCTCTGGACTCGCTCTTTAGTATTTAACTTATCAATAACTCACTCACTAAAGAAACCCACTCAATGCCTGGAATGCACGATCTTAATGTTATAGTAATTGACATAACTGGAGATGGGACGAGGGACGGTTTGTGCCCGTGCCTATTACACCATTAACCTAATAAAAGCATAGATACAAAAGAAATAGAATAGTCAGTGTCGAGCAGACACATTGCAATAGATCTGGATTACTCAAAGTGTCGGAGGCTGCCAAAATGCCAGGAATGAGAAGAATACTGCCAGCGTACCGTTCCTTTTTGCAATTCTGGCTTAGTCAATTTTTTACCTCCTTGGGGAGCCCCAAGATGCTGTTGAAATCCAAAATCGTTTTACACAGTTATATTCCGGTGTAGCAAAGGCAACTTTTCCTCACTCTTAATAACTGATACGACGAAAAATAATTTCGATCCACCCTAACGTTCAGTGGGTAAGCGTACCAACTTAACTTACTGAGCATGATGATCAATCCCGAAGGAAATGCGCATCCGTGACGGTTCCTTTCATTGCACTGAGTAACAGTCAGATCCGTTCGTTTCGCTCGATCCACGCACTCTCGACAAACGTCGTTGATCGTCAGACTTTTCAGGTCGTCGCAGAACACAAATCTTCCTGCTGGGTATATCTTGTTGACTGCAGAGCATAGCGACGTCATTTTTAATTACACGTAGGCCCTTAATAACTGAAGTGATTTTGTAGCCTATATGAAAATCCAGTCGAGTGCTTTGAGGACAGGAGTGATGTGGTGGTGTTTGGGGTTTTGGTGACGTTCCGAATTGCCTGGAGGCGATTTATTTGGATGATGTCTATGTTGAGAAAAAAATGCATTACAGTAGTCTAATTATTTGGCATGATGAGCGTAGGGCGGATTCTGCGAAGGTCGCGTTCGTGCATGAAGCAAGTGTGGTATTATTTCAGATATTGTCACAGTACATATTCTTCATTAGCTAGAGTCGTTTCCTCAGCTTATGAATGAAGAAGATGACTATGAAAATATCTGCATGATTTTAGTTGACCAATTTGCTCTCTGATTGATTTTTAAGGGTAGGAAGGGGAAAAGTCCTGCGAGGGATAATTCGTCATCTTGCACGATTTCTACCTGTATCTTAAATGATTGAACATCGTGACCTCTACATGAGTGCCATTGGATACGTAATATTAATGGAAACAAATCAACAGACGTACCTTGAACACAAACATTAAGAGTGCAGCTAGCAGCTCCTTTGGAATAATTGACCTTGAAAACGTAATTTCCTTCATGAGATTCCATCATAACAGAAATGTTGAGTAACGTTTCATGTTTTGAGCTAGAACAACTGCACAGTGCAACGGGCAAGCTATTCCCTGGCCATGGACAATTTATATCGGGCAACGGTCTGAAAGGGAAAAAATGAAGAAGTAGAATAGTAGATGCACATTGCAAGAACATATTGCCATGAAGTTCATTGCACATTAATTGAGTTGTCAGTAATCAAAATATTAGGGCCTATAATTATAGGCAACATCCAACACCTCGCCATGCATAACATCTGGAGGTTCAATTTAGCATTTTTGAAAAAAGTTCATATGACGACATTGAAAGGTGTCGTAATAAAGAAGACATGGGTGAGGATCTTAAATTGTCATCGATGTAAACTTTTACTGGCAAATAGACGGTCGATATGTACAGCTATTCTAAGATTAGGCCTACTGCTTTTTCTAAACTTGCATTTTAGTATAGGCCTACGCAGTTATTGCTGTTTATTCTCAAAGCTATGACAGACGACTGCAATTTTTTATCACGACCGACACTGCCCACGGTTGCCTTAGAGACTTAGACTTAGAGTCTACACAAATAAATAATATTGTGCGTGCAGGCTAACTGGTGTTCAAAGATTTCCTTTAAGACACCTTGTTAAAACTAACCAAAATGATTCCGAATGATTCCGGAGTTGCCTGTTAGGCTCCAGTTGAGTTTTATTCTTACATGTAGGCCTAATTGTATTCAAGAGTCAAAAATAATTAACTACGGAAGATTATTAAATGTTCACCCAACGAAATAGAGCAAAGACGACCTTACATCTTTGAGAAGCAGCCCTTTGGTTGGATTTCACATCCAATGAGAGCGACTTCTTCTGACTTGACGTTGCACGTAATTTTTTGACAAATATCTGGTGGAGTCCCGGAATCTATAAAACCGTGAAGCCTTCAATTGCGTAGCGGTTCATACCATTTTACAAGATTATTAATTCATGGCATTCAGCTGACAAGCTATTAGGCTACGGATCGTCTTGATCTCTTTGTTTTTATGAATATAAAGTCCTATCAGTCACCAATAACACACATCAAAACCTGACCATCTCTGTCTGTCGTTCATTGTCGTCCATCCGCTCCATTCAACCGGTTCTTTTTATCACCCTGTCTCTGCTCCGCCCAGGTTACGTCGCTTTATCACTTCAATTTTCAAATAGTTCCATAGCCAAAGCAGTTCTGCCACTTTGGAACAACCCCACCAAATACTCACCTCTTAAATGTAAGCTTTAACCATCTCTCAGAAGGTCTTTCACTAAAACTAAACTCATTGCTTTTTCACGCAACCTATCCCGATTCTTCTCCTTCTCCTCATCTTTCTCGCCATTTCAACTTTAAGCATCACCCACCGTAGCCGTCCGACTTGACCAGTGACCACCATCGGCTGCCTATCTGTCTTAAAAACAGATCTAATGGATTTGATCTGATTATATAGTGGATTTAGTATGCCACCGCTGGATTAATTCAGTCATTCACCTCAAGTATTTATATAGAGCCCTTTAAGAAGTCCACCCAGAGTTGCTCCAAGTCAAATCACACCGGTGATTCAAAAGCTTTAAGGAACCTCTAACACTGAAGAAGTCAACCCTATAGGCACAACAGGCGTAATTTTTCGAAAGGATACTATTTCACACAGAAATTATTTTTGCACTAAGCTTATTTGCAGTTGAGAAAGCACGAGCGCTGAACGGAGCTCAAAATTTAATAGGCTTTTCACTAACAAGTTAAAATTCAAATCTTCCAGAATGCGTTCCCTTACGCATCTAACCCCCAATCGTTCCGTGAGCACTCAACAAAGGCATAACCCATCAGCGCAACTCCGCTGCCTCCTGCCTTTCTTCTACCTAAAAACCGGGTTCCGCACCACATAGGCCTAGTATCTCTAAACACCCATCTCACTTGGCGCAGCGCTGCGGGAATCAGCTGTTGCTCTGAGCTTACAGATCCTGGCCTCTGGAACTTGTTCATGACTATGATTCAAGTATGCGGCTTGCAGGGTCATCTTATCCAGTAGGCACAGTAGGCACTGTGCCTGGGGCCTACGAACTTACCAGGGGCCTACGAAATCCTGAAAAATATATTAAAAAATAAATGCAGCATTTATTTCCCATTGAGTAGGCCTACGTTGAATCACGGGATTTAAATTTATTGTTATTGTTAATTTTCACATCTTCTAGCAAAGACCTTTAAACACTGATGCTAGTTCTTCTACAGTAGCCTAACTGTACAGTACCCAATGGTTTCGGACGACAAGGACGAGTAGAAAGAAGCGAGTGATGTCACTGACATGTCTTTGTTGCAATTTGTAGGCTATTTATAAACTTATTTGTTTAACGCACCCATGATCTTTTTTAGTTCTTCATCTTTCTGTTCCTTTTTCTTTCGTTTCTCAAATCCAGACTCGTGTTTCCTCTTATAACCATCAGACGTGTTTTTTAAAGAAATTTTTATTAATAATTTAACAGTTTCAAATTTAAAAAGCGATGGCGATTTTTCATTAGAATTTTTAACGAAATAAAAGCGCCGCTAACCGAAAGTCGAAAATCGGAAACCGGAAATAAGCTTATTACATTTAGCGGATATCGAAAATACATCGGCCTATTTAAAAAAGTAGATTGAGATTTAAAATCAAAACTGAATGCGTTCACAAAACATGGTTCAGCATAATTTTAAGAAATAATGTAAATGTGTTGCAATTTGAATTAATACAGAGTTGAGTTGGATAGGCCTTCGGGGCCTACGAATAGATTAATATGCAAAAGTGCCTAGGGCCTACGATGACCATAAGACGGCCCTGGCGGCTTGATAAGGGTAAAAACTAAAATTCTAGTGCAGTATTTTTTAGCCAGACAAGAGGGCGTGAAGAGGAACGACGACATAGTTCTTCTCGAAAAGAACTACATGTAAGAGACTTACATGTATGTCGACATTCCTCTCCACGCTCACTCATCTGGCTAAAATACACTGCTCTCCATTTGGTTTTTTTAAAACAATTATTATCGTGCAGCCCGCAGATTTCAAATTGCAGAAAAACATTTTGTATTTCAATTATATGTCTATAACGTTTTTCTGTTGGGATTTTCACATGACAAGGGTCCAGCTTAACCCTTAGGAGGTGAGGTGACGCATTGCTACGCCAGAGGTGAGGTGGGGTCTGACATACCGGAACACATATTTTTATTTTCAAGTAGCAATATCATGTGCAAAACATTAATTTGAGTTAAACTATTCTTATATGATCAATTATCAACTAAACAGGCGATTATCACGAACAATAGCTGTTTTCAATCCTTATTAGATGGCCAGAACGTGAACCCATCCAATGTGTACTTTGCCCGTGCAAGTATGAGTCCTCATGCTCAACATTATCAAATGCACGAATAGCCGATATTTTTAGTACAACATTAAATGCTTTAGTCATCATTTTCGTCAGCCTTCTCAATGCCATGTATCAACACAGCATTGGCGTGTTCAAAGTTCACTCGCGTGCTACACGAATATACATAACATAAAATCAACATGTATGGTTTGTATACGAAAAAACGAAATTTGCCTTCAAATATAGGCCTACATTAAAATTAAAATACTGTTCGTTCAAAATTCCTGAAATTTTGGTAAAGTGTTCGTATTTCATATTTGCAAACGTAGAAAAATAATCGAAGCTGGTTTGACGTTTTCCGCAAATTTTTTTAAGTAGAATAACTCTGGGGTGTGTCATACCCCACCTCACCTCCAAAGGGTTAAATGTGCAACTATGTGCTGGATTTAAAGTGTATATTGCAAAGCCGTTGCCAGGATTTTTGTGTGAGGAGGGGCAAGGGTGCTTACTCAGCTGAAATAATTATTCTGAACTTAAGTAGTTTTTACATCATCGTCATGGTCTACTCTATTGCAAAATTTGCACATTGGAATAAGAGCTTCAAAATTAAATTCCTCTTAGTTATCAAATCATGCGTTAGTAAATGCATTATTTCATTTTTACATAGTATCATTTCGGGGAGTGTGTTCAACCACCCAAACATAAATACGGCCTTGGTATTAGTATATATATATATATAGGCTACTGAGTGATCATATCCCCTAGTTATATGCTGGCCTTTTTAGTATATCACAGTAAGCAATTGGCATCCTGACTTCAGTCAAACTGTTGCACATAATTTATAGCTTTGTTTCGTAGGTCTACTGTATGGTATAATTATGCGCGTGATTGTTACTGTAAACTTTGAGCAGCTAAAGTGATACGTATTAAAAGCAGGGCACCAACCGATGATGTGTTCTGTTTTGAGCCACCTATATTAGGCCTATACCGAGCATCCATTATGAAAAGCAAAACTGGTCCATAGATGGTCTAATTAGTTTTCAATGTAAATTGTGCGACAAATGGGTATGAAGATAGGCTAATTATAATATTATAGGCTATGCCTATCAACGCATTCGCTGTTCCGTTCATTGGCATTCGTACTGTGGTGTACCTGTATCCGACATTATTTTGAGTAATGGCCAATTTAACGTACAACACTAGACCAGCGACACTTTAAAACGGGATGATAGAACAATAGAACGTGTGACACTTCACCGGAACGTTGTATTATCCTGCCATCTGATGAGCAATTATTTTTACTTATAGGCCTGATAGATGAATCGTTCTGGAATGAAACGTCCGAGATGAATCGTCCTAAAATCAATAATTTTAAGTCATCTTCGAAATTCTAGAATATGGGCCTACTAGGACTACTTTAAATAGTTTAGACTTACCGTCATTTTGGCCGTTGGCTAAAACGACCAGGCATATGGTATATAGAATCCACATTTCAGAGTCTGACTTCAGATCCTGTCTTCTTGTCTCGGCAACGATAATTACGTTTAGACTTCTGAAAAAGAAACATTATATATTTAGGCTTAAATGTCATGAAGTAGGCCTAACCGTCATTGAATTTATGCTTTGTTACCTGCGTCATTAACTTTGTTCATCGTGCAGCAACAGCTGCAACACATTGCAAAAGTCGAGTTGTTTAATTTTTAAGCATAAAAATTATATAAAGTAGCCGTTTCGATTGCTCAAGGCCTACGAAGTTGCTCAATTTTCTCCTTCTGTTGCTGCTAATTCAGCGCAGACGCTTGTCTCATTTCGTTCTCAACTTCAAAGCCGTATCATGGAGACAAACCTTTTTGTCGCAGCGCGGAGCTCGTAAAAAAGCTGATGCCCCGCGCCTGGCTTTCGAGTAGAGCCTTATAAATTTAAAGATTACGATTACGATGACTGAAATATTTTCTTCACCATCGGCCAATGTATCGCAGTGCAACGATACTGACATTGAGGATGTTGACAGAGTTGTGGTTTGGTTTTGGTTAACCATCTCTGGATGCTTCCTGTATAATAATTAGACATCAGCGTGACAGAATAAAAATCCTTCTAACGATAAATATAGGCTAGCCGAATACAAATCTCGGAAGTAGCTATATAATTAAGTTCACTACGAGGACGCATAATAGGACTAGGATTATTATAGGCCTATATTATTTATTTTATGTTATTAGGCCTATATTATGCTTATGTTTTGTCGTATCATGTTACATTGGGTCTTACAGATGATTTTGTTGTATTTAATAAGACTTACTCAATTTATCATAAAACTTCTGACGCCCTTAAGTTCGATGCTAATTTGCCTTGGAAATTTGTTTTCTATAGATAACTCAGTCCAGGCTAGTGTGCGATCTCCTGTCACGCCCATGCTATCAGTCTCAAACTGTTTAACTCGCACTTGTCATCAGGTTACTTCGAAATGACGTTATTAAAGTATCCGATTTTATAAACAATTATGTTTACATCCTCATGTGCTGGGCACATGACTATTATGACTAATTGACTATTATAATAGAGGCGGTTACGAGTAGCGAATAGATTCTAGTAGCATGATTGAGGACACTTAGTCTACAGAAATAACTCAAATAGGCCTACACGCAGATATTATTGCACCGAGTGAATGGGCTGGAAATGGAGATTACAAAGCGAAACTTGGCTAGACTGAGGACTGTTAGGTTTTGTGTCTCCTGGTTTACTTGAAATGCTCAATCAAAGTTCATGGCTACACAATGTCTACAGTCTGTCAATCATTTTTATATTGTCTACAGTGAATCTACCATCAAACGGAAATCGGAACTAATAGCCTATTATTAGTATTATCTCTAGTAATGCCATCATAATTAGTGGTACAAGTAGTAACAGTACTGTTGTGCTGTAGCAGTAGTCGACTAGTGGTAGTATTGGTTCATTCATTCAATCATTCATTTCAAAAATTTATATAGCGCCTCTTCAAGAAATCCACTCAGAAGCGCTCCCAGTCCAACCATGGTGAAACAAAAAAGTCTTAAGGAGCTTGTAGAACACCGACGAGTCAACCCTATAGGCAGCAGGCGCATCTGCAACGGAAGACTATTCCAGACAGAAGGACCTACAACTGAGAAAGCACGACGCTTGGTTGTAGTAGGCTTAGAAGTAGAAGCCTAATTGTAATAATTAACAATAGCACCACTATTTTCTTGCGTTGTTGTTAATAATAATAATAATAATAATAATAATAATAATAATAATAATAATAATAATAATAATAATAATAATAATAATAATAATAATAATAATAATAATAATACCACTACCACTTTGTCCCATTGGCATTTGAAACAATGGGGCCAATTAACGCCAAGGGACAGGCATTTCTCGCCGACCTGGGTCGTCTCTTGAGCCAAATTTCAGGCGACGCTAGAGAAACAAGCTTCTTGTTTCAGCGCCTGTCTGTCACCATTCAGCGTATTATTGCTGTTGCCTTCCACAGCACTTTTGTTCTTCCTGATCTTGACATGGATGGCCACTTCAGAGTTTAAATTTCTTATTAATATCTGACACCTGAGGGATTAGGCTATAGATACCTCGGGTAAAAAAAAAAAAATTATTATGTCGCTGGAGGTGACATTTTTGTTCCAGCGCCTTTCTATCTGTATCCAGCGCTACAACGCCATAGCATTTCGTGGCACTTTTAACACTGTTGCGGAGGACGAGGCCTGATCTTCTTAACACACAAAAACAGCTCCAAGCATAATTTCCTAGGTACCTCGGGTAAAAATAATAATAATAATAATAATAATAAACTTCATTTATTGCAAAACAGACAACTTCATATTCTAACAAAAACTCCGAAGAGTGATAATTGCTACTATTGTTCTTGGTCCTCGTCACCGGAGTCGTGAGTAAAAGTTCCTCTAAACGCTATTGCGTTGTAGCGTTGTGTAGGCTACATATGGATAAGCGCTGAAAAAGCCCGTGGCGGTAGTCAGCCGACGACCTAGTTCCACAATGAACTCGCAACCTGATATGTTAATTGGTCCCAATGTTTCTAGCGCGATCGGAACGAAGCTGTGGGTTGCATGGAGATCTGCATATTTAGATATTTTGCGTGAGGAGGCCAGCTCAGCCGCACTTCCAGGTGTCGTCGATGTCTTATTTAAGTATGATGCGGCGCAAGTATGTATGCTGGTTGCGTCCCAGGTTATGTATTTTCCTCCCACCCATGGCCTCTTACCGTCGGTGCGAAGGAGCCCTGGGGGTTCTTTCGAACTCGGGATGTCCGCTCTTTTCAGCGATCTCCATATGATGTCGTTCATCGCAAAGTGGCGGCTTGATCGTCCTTCCGATTTTTTGCATACCGACCCATGGTGGCCTCCTGGGTCTGCCGACTCGCCACATTGGCACTGATGAGGGCTCACAAGTTCAGACCCAGGCGTAGACCGATCGCCACTCGTATTGCCTCGTTGCTAGAGCCTAGACCGCACGAAACAACTGGCACTGTGGAAAGCCAGTCCCCGGCGTGAGGCGCTGAAATTGCTCCCAATCTGGCTCTGTTGAGCGGGTCGCTGTACACGGACCAAACCAACGCCTTGTCTTGATTGATTGATTGCCACAATAGCAGATCTGGATTGATTGATTGGGCCTGTCCCATGACTTTTGCTTAGCCCGTGCTGACGCCTCGCCTCCTGGCAACGTTGAGCTGCGAGCCTCTAGGATTTCATTCTCGTAGTCGTCGAGTAATTCTTCGCGGTCGAGGATGGCCATCCCGAGTGTCTTGGTCGATGCAGTTGAAGCTAAGAAAGCTGAAGAAGCCAGCATCGTGACTCGTCTCACGCCGAGACCGCCATCTCTAAGTGGCAGTGTGACTTGTAGCCATTGAATGTCATTAAGTTCAATGTTAAGAATCTTTTGAAGTCCATTTCTCATCTGGGTATCGATTGTTTCCAGGAGGGGTGTCCCCAGCATGGAGCCGACCGAAGTAAATATGTAAGTTTTGGCGCTCTAAAACAGGATCGAAGTAGCATGAGTGCGTCTTGTACTCCAAGACACGTGAGATCATTCAACGCCATCTCTAATGTATTGCTGTGGACCTCCAGTGCTCGGTCCAGGGCTTTCCCTCTGAACAATGGTGCACCCAACAGAGTAAGGGATTCTCGTTCAACTCGCTGGAAGCCGCCAAGAACGTCCTCTGTGCGTTCCACATCTGAGAAGTATTCGCATTTGTGTCGGTTTAGCTGGATGCCCAATGAATGCTCCAGATCTGCTATTTTGGCAAGATCGTGTCGAATGTTGTCCATTTTGCCTCCTAGAGAGATGTCGTCTAAAAATCCAAGCCGGAAGTCGGCCTCCAAGGTGCGCAGATAGGGCTGTAGTGGTAAGCAGAAGAGCAAGAGCCCCAAGGGGTCGCCTTGCTGGGGCCCCACTTGGGACCGAACCTCGAAAGCACCAAACTGAAGAATGGCCTCGGCTGAGTATGACTGGTGAACAAAGGCGTAAAGCTCTAGAATGGTGTCGTAAACTGCTTCCAGCATAACATCTCTTCTCATGGCATTAAACGCGTTGGCGAAGTCCAGCTTAATGAAGATTTGGTCTTTTGTCATGTTGGAAACAAAAGCCCTGGCCGCGTGGACCGAAGCCTCTGCTCCACCAGGAGTGGCAATGCCAACCTGAATGGGAGAGAATAGGGGCGCCAACTTGCTTATTGCGTGTTTATTAGCACATTTGGCCGCAAGACTCTTCCACAAGTAACCTATAGCGATTGGTCTGAGTCCTCCGGATTGGGCTGAGCATTTGAGTGTCAATCAGATGTAATAAATATTATCGCTAGTAGGGCCTAATACTATTGTAATAAGTAGTTCAAGTAGTGGCAGCTGTACCATGGGCGGAGTTTATCAGGGTATAGGGGGAGTAGTGTGGTTCCATCGAGAATGACAACTTTTGAAGTTGGTTCTTCTTTATTCTCCAACCCAGCATTTGGTGACACGACTTATAGAGACTCTTTATCCAAAATATTTTCAAATTCCAATCGTATTTAGGACTGGCGCAAACCAGTTGAAGTTTTGATGATTGCGCATATTTGGCAATTTCTTACTAATGAATAATAAACTACTTTGATACTTAGTTTTAGGATAAAATTTGTCTTGGTCAGTAAATCAATCAGTCAATCAATCATTCAATCTATCAGAATTTATATGTAGCTCTTTCAAGATGCCAACTCAGAGGTGCTCCCGGCCGAGATCAGGCGAAAAACAGTCTTCAACCGTTTTTAAAACTGAAAACAGTTTGGGAGGTGTCGAATAGTCAAGTTCCAAGTTGTAGGACCAACGCATAGAAGAAATGACTCTGCATTGTCACGCTGTGAGTGAAAGTAACTATTGAGTCACCATAGACAGCAGAGCGTAGTGCGCGGCGCCCTATGCAAATGAAAAGTGGGAGACAGAGGTCACGCAGATAAAACGGTGATCAGCATGATAAGAGATGCAACAGATGCAGTCCTTAATTAAATGCTCTGCGGGAAAGGAAAGGCTAAACAGTAAAGTACCAAGTCAAGCTGCTACTGCAAGTTGCTTAGTTGGTAGTGCCGCTAAATGTTTAAGACTTCCGAATGTGGCGTGTGCTCATTGTCGTAAAGAGAATTAGGCTGAGAGCTCCTAAATTTGTCATGCCACCACAACAATTCTGAAATTATGTTGGAGAAGGTCTTAGGTCTGTATGATGCATCCAAGTTTTCCAATATGGAGCAATCAAGTCATTTTAAAGATTTCCGGCCCATTATAGATCAGGCATCCTTTTCCACATCCACAGAAGATGAGCAGATGACGACCAGATCCCATGGAAAGACGAGGTTATTGAGTTTGCGGTGATGACTACTAATGAACTTCTTGAGCTACCTGCCATTTTTCTCGGTGACATTGAACCACATGACTATGTTTCCGGTATCCACCAGCTGTGCGTCGGGTGTTATGATGGTCACATTGGTCAGAGCTATTTACACATTTAAAATCCGGATATTCCTCTCACAATATGAACCTCGACACGGTCTGCGGCCAGTATCAACGAAATCACGGAAGTCTCGTGTCTTTCGTGTGGCAAACAATCTGGGAGCATATGAAAGAAGTATCACTCTTTGTGACTATCCTATAATACTAAGTAGGCCTACTGTTTTCAGAGCGCAGCATCAACAGTAACCCCCAATGTGAGCTGAATTTTCTCTCCGTACTCTCCACCGACAAGAACAGCAATGTTGCTAAGGATGCCACTTGTCATAGGTCCTACAGTCCAACACGTTTAGCTTTCTCTTCTAGGACAACTGCTGGTTGGGCTTGCGTTCTTTGATGATCATGTTTAAACAAATAAGCAGAGACTCATGGCAATGCCCCTAAACGAATATTAAGGTTCTGTGAGATCACTAAAACGAATCCCACCATTCTATGAATCTGTAAGAAAACAGGACTCCACAATAATAATTTTAATATATTTCCGTCGTTAAATCACTCATGATATTTTTCAACACTTTGGAACTCTCTGATGACTTTCTACAGTATGATCCAAGCCGATATTAATGGAGCTCGAACGTAACAAAAGTGGTTAACTGTATCGCAGAAGTAGAGTAGACACCTCAGTGCAAAATTGAACTCTTTGCCAGCACAAAGTGCAGAACAAAGGTAGTTCTTGCTACAGGTCGTAGGGAAACACAAGAGGCTATGCTATGAGCCAACCAAAACGGCACCCATCTATTTGGTCAAAGTCAAATGACCGACAAATTCATCGGCAAATGTTGATATTCTCGGCTACAATTTTACGACATTGTTATCTTCTAAGTGTTGCAGTCAATAATATTATATTAAAAATACATAAAATTTACTCATTCCGGCATGACTTTGGTAATATTATTAAGAAAATTAATTAAATTGCACGTCTCAGAATTTGTGTTTAGATTGTATGCAATTATTACCAACATTGCCATTAACCGATGTCTAGATAAGTTTTATGCAAACCAGTAGCAAAATATAAATATTTCGTCAGCTCCGCGCCAGTCCTAAATAATAATATTTTCTTATAATTTTTTAGCTGTGACCTACTGACATCTGGCGTCACCAAATGGCGGGTTGGAGAAATTTTTTTAACCACTTTCATTTTTTAGAACCACACTAAGGGGGAGCTAAGCCTCCCCCAAGAGGGCCCGGATTCAGCTTTTTCACCATGGAAATGGTATCACAGCATTGTATCCCGTTGTTTATCCTTGATGCAGAGAGAACTTAAATGAAGTTATAACCAGGATGAGAATTGCCGGAGGGTTGGAGAGTTTCAACCACCCAGTCTTTCTTAGAACCCCGTAGCAACATCTGTTTTTCACACCCCAATTCCAAGTAGATCATAGTCTAAACCCAGCTATTTTTCCACAATTCTCTCACTGGTCATAATATTATTGTACAAATGTTTTATATATTTATGGAGTTTTATCTAGACTTCGACCTGCAGATCAACGTCCTTGATTCCCGAGATAATTATGTATAGCCTAGCCTACACTTGTTCTCCTTTGTCTCCAAAGCACAACGGTACACAGGTGCCTGTTAAAATATAAGACATTTTGCTCTTTCTCTCAAAGGTTGAAAATAACACTTCGAGATAACATAATTAATTCGGTGACTTTCCTTTCTAGATGCAACAAGCAACGCACAGAACGAAGAAGATTTCCCACCGGACTCAATTGAACCAGACTACGAGATTATTACAATAGACGATGATTGCATGAAACCAACTCAAACTAAGCAGCCATCTCTATCGTCCGGTCAAGTTTCTAAAAGCACGCAGCGTGATGTCGGTCTTGATTCTAGGTCTGATGTGCATCCTGCAGTCGGAGGTCTTGCCAGTTTAGGCCTAGCTGCTGTGAAAAGTTCCATTCTCCAAACTGCATGCAACAAAAGCACTGTGACGGGAAAACGTGGTCAGGAATTGAAGGAAATTGCTGAAGTCAGTGAATCATCTGGAATGACGTCCGAGTACATGGAACTGATGGAGAGAGGACCGACGAATCCAGCCATCTACGCCGAACTGGAACATATTAAGGAAGAACTCAGCCCTGTTCGCTAGGCCTATATCCATTTTTGAAAGTAGGCAACTGAACAGATAAAACGAATTAAGAGCTGGTTTTTCTAAATCACGCAACAGCATAGGCCTACTTAGAAATAGGTCCAAACATGCACGTACTAAGTCTAAAGTCAAGCTAAACTCAAACATAGGCTACCATTTGCATTATTCAATTTAATGCGGGAACTATTTTCTTAAAAAAACTTTTTGTCAATTTATTAAGAGAAAGTACAATTGTTTTCATTCATTCTATTGCATCCCTGTATTTCTATCTGTTTATTTAAATAAGCCTTCATCATTAAAGCAGTTTATTGCAGTATTTTGATTGGTCTTTGCTCTGTTATTAGCTAAAATATTTGCTATGACATACAATGGATTATGGCTAATTAATTTTTCATTTACTGATTCTATTTGTGGTCTCACAATGCAGAATAGCCTTTCTAGGTCGATGGTCGTTCATTAACGTCTTTAATAAAACAATTCAATCAATCAATCAATCAATAAATTTTTATTGAGCCAGAGAAAAAGCACACAAGGTACATATCATCACATGAAAATAAAACATGAATGCTATTGGCAACAAAAAGAAACCCAGAAGGGACTGCAGAGTCCCGCTGGTTAGGGCCACCTATGCACATTTTCTGGTTCTAGGCGTTAACAAATTCAACACAATAAAATTATACTCTATTTTCCATCATATATGTAATAAATCAAAAATAAATCAAAACTTAACTACGAAAACTAAACGTTCCAGATTTTAACATCACGATATTACATAATATGCATATCTAAACATGATGTTAAGCAAACACGTCTTAATTTTTAAAAATAAATCAATACCAAACTAAAAAAAAGTAAGAAAACCTTAAGTAAAAACCATAAAACCTTAACTAAGTAGGGAGAGGGAAGTACTAAGTATGGGAAGTACTAACAGTTCTGGTTAATCAACCATAAACCTAAGCAATGCTTAAATTAGGGTTAGGTATACATTTTATTTTTTACGACGTACTCTAAGATTAGCATGCTTCCAAATACAGTAGGCATTATCATGAATCATATAAAGCGAAGAGCCGCATATTTCAGAAGCCTTAGTTGTCCTAAAAGGAAATCATCACCTACTGGACTCGTGTTCCATTCTGTGTCAACTAAAAAAAGTGTATTCGCATCCACCCTACGACCTTATTATTGTCGAGTAACAGCTTATCGAATTATTGAGTAAAATAATGTCCATAGGTCTTCTTAGGAACGTCTAGGACAGCTGCAGTTCTGCGTAAGTTGAGGATGTAGCCTGGTCTCTGTCGGTCAGAGCCATGTAGTCGCCTCCTGAGTGTTGCCCAATTGGACCAAACCCTGATGGTCCCCAGCGACATCTCATTCCAGTGCTTTCCGTTTGGGTAGCCGCGTCTACAACTGTAGTTGAGCGACTACTGACTACTGCCAACACACTAGGTGCAGTGCGTGCTTCAGTGCTGACGCTGGGTCTATCTCCAGTTCCCACGTCACCTAGAGTGGATGTTTGAAGCGTGGGTTGCTGGCCGTGTGATTCCAAATTAACGTACTGATCATCAGCAATTGTATCGTAAAGCGCATAAGACAACTCGGTACCGGGTACATCAGACCTTCCTTTGGCCTCGCTTACGGTATCTATAATAGTAAACAATGGCTCACTTATTAACATATTGCACTGTATTTTGTATGAGTATTTATCAAGCAGATGCATTGATGCTGAGAGATACTCAAATGCACTAAATCATGAAGTGACCAGATAGATACATACATGTATACACATGAACACACATACATACCTGCATACACTCAAACATACATACATACCTGCATACACTCAAACATACATACATACATACATACATACATACATACATACATACATACATACATACATACATACATACATACATACATACATACATACATACATACATACATACATACATACATACATACATACATACATACATACATACATACATACATACATACATACATACATACATACATACATACATACATACATGCATACACACATACATACACACATACATGCATACATACATACATACAAACATACATACATACATACATACATACATACATACATACATACATACATACATACATACCTACATACATACATACATACATACATACATACATACATACATACATACATACATACATACATACATACATACATACATACATACATACATACATACATACATACATACATACATACATACATACATACATACATACATACATACATACATACATACATACATACATACATGTACATACATGTACATACATGTACATACATACATACATACATGTACATACATACACACATACATGCATGCATACATACATCAAATGTTTTATTTGCAACCAAAGTATACACAGGCTTACACATCTTGAGCATTGGTTGAAAAAGGGAGAAGACCCTAAAGGGATAAAATAATCCCGCTGTCTAGGACACCAACAAAATGTATTGAGTTGACGATGTGAGGTGGCCATGACGAAATCTTGCAAAAAATCAACACAGTGATTAACAAAACTGACAAAACACAATCGAGCAACTTATAGGCCTACTAAGAGACGGAGAAGAAAAAACACAAAAAATTGTAGGCCTAAACTGAAAAGCTCAACGCTGTTGAAACATAAGCAATTATGGAAAAGATTTTCGCCTTTTGAGAATGCACTCTGTTCTTGCGACAAAGTTATTTCTGTCGCTGCTCGTGAGCTTGTCGACGGTTCTTGTGACAAAGTCATCTGGGTATTTCCTGTTGAACTTGTAGACTGATCATGTGAGGAAGTCAGCTTGGTGGAGAGACTCTGATCGGTCTTTCGGCAGAGTCCAATGTACTTTGAATAGACGGCGGAAATCTTCGCGTTCATTTTCTAAAAGGTACAGATAGCTATGCGTAGGCCCAATAATAAATCGGGTCAACACGGCCTAGTCCGGGCCTACGCATGAACGGCGCGTTAAAGAATTATTTAGAATAGAATATAATATTTCCAAGTTCCTTCAACTACATCAAGTAAACAACACAGCGATGACCATCCAAAACGATTTCTTGTTAACAGACACAACTGAACACTGGCGGTAAAATGAAGGTAAAATGAAAACAGTTTTCAAAGGAAGATTTTGCTGAAGACCGTCAACACCTGCACTTTTGCCACTCGGCTAAAATGATGCGTTGTGGGGGCGCGACGGTGTTACAGTAGTGGTCAGTTAGGTGCCTTGGAACCGGAAGGCTCCAGGTTCGAATCCACCTGAAGCCATCGCATAGGGACCTTGAGCAAGTCCTTAACTCGCAATTGCTCGTGCGCTACGGCGTAAAACTCCGATTCAGTGTCTGTGTTGTACACAATGTCATGTAGTCAGGAACGCCTGTGAGAAGCGAGCTTGAAGGTGCGCTATGGTAATGTGAGAAGCATATAAATAATAGGCCTAATGCCGATTTTCCGCACTACAAGAGCAATAGGTATTTAAGTGGTATTATATAAAGATTTGAAATGTCTCAACTGTGGGGTTTCTGTGCACACAAGCATCCCAAAAAAGTATTCGCAAAGTTGCGGCTATCCAACATGTTAATACTTTCAGGATCGCATTGAAAAGCATCGATTAATAAAGGGACTTTGAATAGTGGGAAAAATCAGCAGCGCCATTTAGGCTACTCTGAGGTTCACATAATTATGCTGTTTACGATACCTAACAGCAAATGAATGCAAAACGCTGATAACGAGTTCACTTACCTTATTATGGAAAAGTGCGTAAATGATAAATATCAGCAGTCCCTGTAAAAGAAAAAATCACTGGGAGTCAAATTTAAATGTTGCTTAGGCAGATATATATATATATATATATATAAGATATTGTCTGGTGCACACAAGTTTTCGAAGGCAGCAGAGTAAGTAGGTTTATAAGGTTGACTAAGCTTATGTAGCAATAATATAATATGTGTGATAGAGAATTTAAACATGGAGTAGTTCGGTATTAGCCTATTATTATTTTTTGTATAATATGATTATGAAGATGATTATGACGACGACGATGATGATGATGATGATGACCATAGCTCGAGGGTACGCGTACCCTAAAATAGAATACGTTAAAATACGTACGTACCTTTCAAAAAATAGAATACACGTATGGTACGTACCGTACACGAAAATTTTATTCATGGTTTACTCGGCGACCCATAGCCTACGTATAATCTGACGTCAACTGTAGTCCTATGCGTCATTGAAACCGGTACTTCCGGTAGCGTAGCAGTAAATTTAATTCGATAAATTCTTCTATTATAATTAATTTAATGCAAATTGTACTGTCTTTCCGACGAGAGCTAAGTACACGCCACTGGTTTGCAAATTGCTGTAGGCCTAACTCAAAATTTGCAACTGTTGTCTTATAGCCTATACGCATCAGTCAGCGATTCAGAGATGCCCAGAGAACATGGGAAGGAATATTATAGGCTACGCACGTGAAAGTTTTCAAAAATGCGAAAAACAATTATTTGATTGAATGCAATTTTTCAACAAACAGTTCTGGGTCGGATCAGGCAATCGCATAAGAGCACACCTTTGAAGTGCTGCAGCAGAACTGAGACGCCTGACTGACATTAGTGCATTAAGTGCAATATATGCTGGATAAACATATACCTGTCCTATAGCCTACAATATAGCATTACAGCAATTTAGGCTACTACGTCGTATACTGGATTGTGATTGTTTTCTTAAATTAAATTGAACATTCTTATAATTAGCAAGGACATGGTTAACTTATTTATTGTTTACGTACTCTAAAATAGGGTACGTTAAAATACGTAGGCCTACGTACCTTTCAAAAAATAGAATACGTATGGTACGTACCCTCGAGCTTTGATGATGATGATGATAATTTTTTATTTATTTTTTATTTTTTTTTCCTGAACCAACAAACAAGATACAATGATGGCAGTAAACAATTCTTTAACATAATTTGGTTAAGATGGAGAACCCCGCTAATAGGGCGACCCATTATTCATGTAAAAATATAAAAAGAACATAACAGCACATTCAATTGCAGGAATATAAGGATCACTAGAAGAGAGGAAAAATTATTAATAAGTAATTGACAAAATGCAGATAAAATTGACAAATTGCAGCTAAAAGAATAGAAAAACAACTCTTAACTAATGACTTAACTAATTACTTAACTAATTACTTAACTAATGACTTAACTAATGACTTAACTAAGGGCTTGGTGAAACCACTGATGATGATGATGATGATGATGATGATGATGATGATGATGATGATGATGATGGTGATGATGATGAGTTCTGTGCCCGGGGCCAGGTTCATTGGCTTTACGCCCCTGGGGATGAGATGAGTGAGGTGGTTTCCCATTGCCTTCCTCACAAACAATTATTGTGGGTGAGCAACTTGTCCAAGGTTAAAAATTAAAATTAAAGGTTCAATTACAAATGTATCATCATCATCGTTATCTGTGAGTTAACAACCCGTAGGAGTCCGACGCCACTCTCTGTCTGAGTCTGTCTCGCATCATGCTTCCCAGCTTCAACCGGTCCGGTCAGCAGGTCCGCTCCATACCATTAACATCTTGGAGCCGCTAGACCACATTGTCCGATTGAAGAGAATATTAGGAGAGAGGTACGAAGGACAACCTGGGTCAATGCCCGTATGTGTCCCACGTATGCTCTCTCCTTCGACTCTCTCCAACGGTCTGTCCTGACCTACCTGTGCATGTATGCTCCACATCATGACACCTTGAAGCATATGGGTCGCTATGTCACTTGTGTCGTGGTTTTTTGCGGATTTCTATGGTCTTGGTCTTTTCCTGCCAGTGTATCGCCACCCATATGGCAAACCTCCCTCCTTTGTCCGGGCTTAGGACCGGCACAGAGACGTTGTTGGTTCCCTGTGGCGGAGGATGGATGCAGTTTAACGTCATGTCCAGGACCACTGCTGTAGCCCTAGCCTATTAAGCCCTACTTCGAAGACTCTTCGGGAACTCCGAGGAATAGGTAAACAAAACCAATATAAATTACATTGTATGTTTTCTCTCATAAATAGGCCTATCACACATGTCATAACCTATTCATATATTTATGAAAAAGTTGAAAGCATAATTATTATATCATACCACTGAATACTCTATAGGGCCTACAACTCATTGAGGATAAGCTTATAAGCTCATACAACAGATACTATAGAGTCGAATAAAGTTGTAGACAGAGGAACTTACATGCAGTGAGTTGGCGATGACAAACACGTATTGGAAGGCAACGTGGTCGAAAGAAACGGAGAAGACGCCAAAGAGCCAACCAAGACCAAGCACTGGACACATCACAGACAGATTCCAAATCGTCGCTCTGCAAAAACACAAGCACAAACCCAAATATGAACTAATTGAGATCGTCGGTATCGTTTTGAGCACCGGATACGTGCATTAAAAACTGCCGTGAATAAGTAGCCTGAAGTTTATTCTTTTTCGGAGTGTAGGGTCTATAGCAACACGGGTATTTTCGTATCACAGACAACTAATGAAAGATTGTGAAATTAACCAAAAGTGAAGTATCCGAGATATGCTACTCAGCTATATTCAGCGCTTTTGAGGGAACCTTGAATCCGTCATGGCATCGAAGTTATGCAAAGCGCAGTAGTTGCACGAGCACTGGGTCTGGCGCACTCGCTTGGTCTACGCTGATTTCCTGTTCTAAAAATAGTCTGGTTCCCCAGTCAACCGGAAGTGACGGAATGCATTGTTAGATTATTCCATATTAGGGTTCAAGAGTGAATCATAGACAAGACTTATTATGCAATTTTCTTTTCTGCACTTGTATTGACCACAGAGTAGTTGGCTACGCGTATCGTGCATGTAAAATGGTAAATTTCAATAAACATGATCAGCAAATCTGACATTCTGACAGATAGACGAGGTGTGACTTTATCAGTGCTAGCATACCTTATCTGGTCTACATTCTTTGAGTTCTTAGCCAGTAGGTCTCTTTTCTGAGATATCAACCTCAGAATGATAATCAGAATGACGAGGTTTACCTGCCAAGAAGATGAATCCAGTTAGAATAACAATGTTCAAGATTTAAACACACAACACATTGCATGGTGTTAGTCCTGCTTCAGCGTCTGAGTTATTATTCATAACTATTAATTCTGTAGTTCTATAATTATAGTATAGGCCTACAGTGCAAAGCGATGGCGCATGAACGAAGACGCAAGTGAGGATTATGAGGTCAATGTAGAGAGTATTATAGAGCATATAGCCTAGGCCCTAGATGAATCAGGATCTTGTTGTAGTCATGACGCTCAGGTTTGTAGGCGATCATAGATTTCCATTCCAATTTATATTACTGCGAGTTCACTTAGATATGGCGATTTACGAATTTAACTTTTTTGTTATCAAAAAAACCTTATATTATTCTTGCCTACAAGATCTGTTTAAACGCAAATTACTGAATCGTTCACTTGGTCTACTTACCGCGACGATGCACAGGACTGGGCCAATGAAGGCCCAGATAAGACCATTATCAACCAACAGCCAACATCTGCAACCACGCAAATTGGTGTATAATAATATAAATTTCTGCAACGTAATTTATTCATCACAAAACCGTACTTTTTCCGTGCAAGAATCGGTAGCGCCTCTGAGCACTCACATGGAAAAGGCGCCATATAAATTCATATGATTTGAATGAATGAGTGAATGAACGAACAATTGGACAACGTCTCTGCTTATGGTCAATAATCATTGATGTAGGCTACAAAGGAACGTCGGGATTTAAACAACGTTCAAGAACAGTGCGATAACGTTAAGAAGCGCATCTGATACAATGATCGAACTCTCCTTTGAAGGGCTAAACAAAATTGCGAGGTAAAGTAGGTTATTCGAGACTTCAGTGACTTTATTATTTTAAAACGTACTTACGCTTCTTTGTGGCCATATCCTTCAAGCTGCGTAACTCCAAGAGACACTCCGACTATGATGAGCGGTAGAACTGAACAGATAAGACAAATGCGAAAAGACTGAAAATTCAAAATAATATTGCAACGCAAGAATAAAATACAATGCATTAGATGCAATACTAAGGTAAGAAAATAGCCTAACATAATTATGTAGATGCTATACAATACGATATTCGTTTATCAAAGACAACAGGCTGTCATTTCACAATTTAGCATTCCCGGATTAGCAATAAAGCTGCAACAAGTGTTCCTAATAATAAATCTCCAAAGTAACAAGTTACATGTAGGTGAAACTAAGCGTGCCTAGGAAAAGCTAACAATCGCTAATTATCAACTAAATTGAGTCTTACTTAACGTGCGGAAATAATGAGGTAATCACTTATTATCAAACAATCAAGCTCTAAATCAGAGGTGTCAAACCTTTTTTAATGGCGGGCCAGAGTGACCACATTCTAACAAGTGGCAGGCCAGTGTGAACATCTTCTAACAAGTGGCGGGCCAGGATGTCGAAGCTCCTGAGCAAAATTAAGTAGTGATCTGAAAGGAAGTTCCGGGCTTGGTCTGCCAATTACCAGAAAAGTCCAAATATCGCAAACAGATCTTGCGACTTTTCGCTTCTTATTAAAGTTTGACAACATTTTAAATAATTTTGTAATCTTTAGGGAAGACCCGCGGGCCAGAAAAAAATCGTTGGCGGGCCAAAAATGGCCCGCGGGCCAGCTCTTTGACACCCCTGCTCTAAATTAATCATCTGTTTGTTACATTGAACCATTCTAACATATTATTTGGAGTGTGGACCATTTGCGAAGAAAATAATTTAATCTAAATAAAAATTCTTCCAGGGATTACACTTATGCCCCCACTGATCTTTCGTCCACATTCCACAACAATTGAGACTGTCTTTAATTGGTTTGATTTGAAGTAGGCCTACATAGCAACGCATTTAGTTGTCAGACGTGCCGAACATACATGTAGACCTACAACGTGGAAGAGAGGAAGTGAATTTTAGAAAGATCTCACTGAAAAGACTATTCACACATTAAATGCTTTCTGAAGCAGACAATGATTATGAAATTTATATTGCACTGTATTTCATTTCAATAATAAACCGTAACCTATAGTCCTATAAGACGATACGTGATCAGATGCTTACCCCAAGCGGAAGCAATAAGCATAACGGTTTCTCTGGTTCTTCTGACGTGGAAGACAAAGAAGATGTAGAGAACCATATCGACGCCTTCAGCCAACATGATGAAAAAAGCGACCAGGAAGAAGTAGTGCAACAGAACAGCAACGACTTTGCAACCGACCTACAAGCATACACAGTTACACACCAGTAGCCCATTCAATTATAGCAGGCTACATCGCATATAGGCTTACAGAAATACGGCTTTAGCATGAGTGTTTTCTAAAAAATATTTAGCGGCTCAGCAATGTAGTGGTGTAAGCCCACCATGGAAAATTTGCCTCAGGACGTTTAATAATCACTTGTGGTCTAGTCTTGCAATGATTTTACTCTTTTACATTAATGGGCAACTAAGCAAAATAATAAGTTTTTCTGCTTCATAGACGTCGTTCGCTAGCCTAAATCTTAATTAAACTAAGTTGGGTATTAAGGGGAAGTATTACTCGACTTAACTCTGTGCTGAGGAAGATATTTAGAGCAGAAGTCAATTCAAATAGTGAGGCTAGAAGAATCCGCACCACCAGACAAATGTGCTTCGCAATAATGTCAATTAAGCCTTATTGTTACAAAGCGCCCTGCATTATGATGATGTTCTCATACTATGGAATATCCTCTGGAGTCGACTTTGTCTGCTCCTGCCATGAAGATGATATAAGCAATGATTAAAGCGATGCAGAGATTAAGAAGAAGTGCTGCCTGAGATGAGTTGACATGTCTGTAAACACAAACACCAGAAAAGGATACAGTAAAGTATTTAAATGCATTTTGCGAGGATAATAGTTAGCAACAAATAAGCAATCACAAAACAAATCAAATTATCACATTCCACATTTATTTCAGTTTATATCAATCAGTGTAATAGAAAAATTAAAAACACATAATCCCAAGCCATAAACTTTGACTAGTCTGGCCTCTTGAATAGCCTATTAACATAAAAATAGGTCTGCTCTCTAGCAAAAATGATTTACCAGAAATTCGGACAAGAATATATGCTGAATAATTGGAAATAGTTTCTGCAACTTACTTCCAAGTAATGGCGTAGACAATGATAGTAAAAACAAGAGCAGCGACCGAAATACTGCATCCGACGATTGAAATGACCGACAACGTCTTGTCGTACTGCAGGAATAACAAAATAGTCGATTAGAATTAGGCTACCATGAATACTTTCTTAATATTATCGTTCCTCACGAACTTAAAACTGGGGCTAGACTTGGAACATTAATTTTCTCAGTAGATTGCATTGAATGGGCACTTTATAAACACACTTATAATAACTAAAGAAATTATATTAGACTGAACTCAACGACTCTCAGGATTCCGAGCTGCATTTGTTATCTGCTTAATAAAGTCTTGCCACGCTCTAAGCCAGCGGTTCTCAAACTTCTGCAGGCCGCGGACCGGCAATAATTTATTTGGGAAGCTCGCGGACCGCTAACTTTAATGGCAAGCACCAACAAAAGCGAACTGTATTATAAAAAACTAATTTTAAGGTTATTTATAATTAGGGATTTTTTAATTAATAAAAAATTTTTGTACAGCCATTTTGCAAGTTAAAATAAGGCACTGGTAATGTATTTTTAAAGTTTTAAACAGAATTTTGAATAAATTTGGAAAAAAACAATTCGAATAATTTCAAAAGTTTAAATATATAAATTAATAATTGTAAATTATTTTTCACTCTCAGACTTCTTCACGGACCGGTGATCAGGACTCCGTGGACCGGCACCGGTCCGCGGACAACCACTTTGAGAACCACTGCTCTAAGCAAGTTATGCGCTTACTCGCATTCAGACTATACCAGAGTATGGTCTATTTAGCATGTTTGTATATTAAATGCAGTAAATAAAAGAATATTATAATATCATGGTGTGCTACAACACATTAAATCTATATATATAAAAATGAAACTTTCCAATAGTTTGTGTAAAGTGTTCTCGAAACCTACCGCACAGATTGTTTTGAAAATTTCACAAAACCTTCCATTCCTATCTGAGAGTGTCCTTTTTTCCGAAAACACGCAATCTTTTCCACAAAAAGTGAAGTTTGCATTCCGCTCGACCGCCATTTGCAAATTCAAAACCGCACGTTGCCAGATTCACAAACGCCTTGACAGTGACTGCGACCATGCAGACGAAACATGAATGAGGTTGCGTGCCGTGACGTCATAAGCGATTCGCATAATTATTTTGCGGCCTTCTTGGTTCAGGGAGGAAAGGAGCGGAGGGAGCGGGACGGAGGGGGAGGGGGAGGGAGGCGGCGGGGGATGGAGAGGGGAGCGGGACGGAGGGGTAGGTGGAGGGGGACGGCGAGGGGGAGAGGGAGGGGGAGGAGGAGGGGAGAGGGAGGGGGAGGGGAGAGTCTTTTCTGCCACAGCAACGCGTGGCCGGGTACAGCTAGTATATAATAAGATAATTGTACGCAATGTCATGATTGTGTATGATGTTGCACTACAACTACATGTAGGCTTTAAATCCACATTCACTCCCATATGCCACATGTAAATAATACCAATATGACAGAACCATTATATGATCCATTTTAGACCAATTAGCCCATATGGAACTTATACTTCCCGCATGATACTTGAATAGAACTTTTATGGATCACATTCAATGTTCAAAGAAATGGTGAAAGCTATAGCTGTATGACTGTGTTTGACAAACTTGCACACAGATCCTGCACACTGCAGAGGGAGAGGTTCGAACCCGGACTCCCGCTGCTATAAGGTTACCCTTCACATTAGATGCTCACCACAGGATTCTTGCTCATCAAAATGGCGAAGTTTGTCAAATGATCACAACTGCAAATTGTGTGAGTTAAATTCGTAGATAGCACCGAACACCCAAAGGAATCCCAATCGCTTCTGAAACATTCAGCAACATAATAATTATTATGAGGGCCAGACGAAACATATGACACAGATTACTACACTGTCATTGTAAGAAATACTACAGCCAGTTCTATGCACGGCTAATTCCAGATTACACCAGTCCTGCCTTACAAAACGAGAAGAAAACTTGTAGGTCAACCTAGCCATAGGCGATTAAACGCTAGTCAGAGGAATTATTGTATTGTTTTATTAGTTTTTGCTAGCCTTAATCGTTTAAGCTAACTGGTGCAGTAGGCTATAATATTTAATTGCTTACCTGTCGAAGTTCCAGAAGGAGCACGTTCTTCGATAGATCCTTCTTTTTTCCTGCACAGCCATAAAAAGTCAATACTTGAGATAGCCTACATCGTTACTTCAGCACTATGATATTATGGACAAAGCCTTCAGCCAATTTGAGGCTCATTGAGAAAGGTGCACTGTGACTATTTCCATTAGCAGTGTAAATACAAGACTATGCATCAACTGTACTTATATTATCCTGAAGCTTGTCTTTTTTCAAGTCAATTCAAACAAATTGTATAGGCTATTGTTATCAAAGAGACCACATTAGAAAAAATTATGGGAAACATGCAAACAATTGCGTCAGGATGCCTTTCCTCTGTCTTGCAGATAATGAAGTTCTTGGTCACCATTTGTGAGAAACTGAGACACATTGAAAAGGACAATTTAAGAATGGTTAAATATTTGCCTATGTAGATTACTAAATAAGTGCGTTACCTATTATTTGCAATCGCTGAAGTTTCAATCTGTCAGAAAAAAATTAATCTAATTGCATCTAACGAACGAGGAACGAGGCAGAGGAAGCCGCAAGCAACCGCACGAATTGGAAGAATCTTGTCGACCAATGTTCCGGAAGGAACGGAAGGAGCTAAGAGAGAGAGAGAGAGCATCTAGTATTTAAGCTTAAGGCTTTGTACAACACACGAGTCCTTTAGTAGTTCGACAACGTAGGCCTACCTCGTTATGCTTTAAAGTTATCAGCACAGGTGGCTTTAGTGTTTTGGTAGTTCTTAGTCCACCGATTGAAAACGACAAAACTCTTGAGTTGACGACGTCATTGTGTCTAAATTGAAAATTGGAAGCCAAAGTTTATTTTATTTTTTAATCAATAAATTAAGGTAGATCTAATACCCCGTCGTATATTAACATGGTTTCAAACCTCAAAATACTAAAAGCAGTAGAAACTGAACTCTTAGCAATCATGGTTATGGTCAATACGGCTTCCTTAATTCGAATCGACCATTGATACTTTGGGTAGGCTATAATTATTACAATGGCGTTACATAGCCTAAATCGGGTCCATGACACTTAATCCCGCGACACTTAGTACCGCGACAGTTAGTACCGGACACTTAATCCCGCGACACTTAATCCCGGCGACATTTAATCCCGGCGACATTTAATCCCGTGACCAATTAATCTCGCGACAGTTAATCCCGGCGACATTTAATCCCGCGACACTTAATACCGGGAAAGTAAAATAACATTTTGAAACAGTTAAATTAAAAAAGGCAATTCACTATTGTTCAAAAAGTTAAGCCTTTGCAGTTAAATATTATAAAACCAGTAAAATTCGATAAAAGCAATATTTACAGCAATATTCAGTTTATTCACAGCATGTTTTTCATAAAAAGAGCTCCGATGGCATTGTCGCGATGTTTAATGTATTCGTAATTTTCATGTAGCCTATCACAATACTGCAGCCGAAATTCGCCTTCATGTTACTGACTGAACTTCGCAAATCCTGTTTAAAATCCTTTATGATGATCGTTTTATGTAAAGATGTACTTCAGAAAACCTGAAGAGAGATGTAGGATTACCTAATTGGCTATGCGGACAACAATAGTCGCACAAATATTCGTGTTCATGTGTGTACAGGTATTAAGTGTCGCGGTATGAAATGTCGCGGGATTAACAGTTACTGTCGTGGGGATTAAATGTCGCCGGGATTAACTGTCGCGGGATTAACTGACGCGGGATTAAATGTCGCCGGGACTAAGTGTCCGGGATTAACTGTCGCGGTATTAAGTGTCGCGGGATTAAATGTCGTGCTACCCCTAAATCAGTTGATCATATTTAAGCTCACGCTTGGATTTTAAAAATGACCTGATCGTCAATAATTCGTATAGTTCCTACTACTAAAATTGCATGTAGGCCTACTGTATGGAATGTTGCCCCAGATCGCGCGGACTACATAGACTACTCACTCCGCGACTCCGCCAAAGACCCACGCCAGAGAAATATCACAATACGACAGTATTCCGAGCAGCCCATTTATAATGCGGATGATTTTATTCAGCGGAAAAATCACAGAGAGCTTGTTAGACCCTTAAAGCAGAGCAGATACACAGTTGGACAACAGAACATACTATACTGTAAAGATGCTAACTGTTTTCCTGGAAGCTGGTTGTGAAGGGTTCGATAATACACGCCCCACATGTTCAACGAAGTCTGATTTTCTGATGAAATGCCTGTAAGGTCAATCTGTCAAGCATTAACTTTATACAAGCAGTTCAGACCATCAAGCAGTGATACTATGATGCATTGTTTCTGCGTTTTAAGTGATCGTCGAATGGCACAGGCAGAATTAGAATCGTTTTTATGTAATTGCTTTCTTGGGCGTTGTACAAATCTCGAGTTTATAGCGAGATAGGAGACAGTCAGCGATAAAGAAATGGCAGCTCAGAACATCCTAAAGTTTATAAATTTGTCTTTTATGTGATGTAATTAGTAATTTTATAAAGCACCGCTCATAATTATGACCATTTAGTAGCGCTCCCAAAGCGACAACCCAGAGAGAGAGTGAGAGTGAGAGTGAGAGATAGATGGATAGATAGATAGATAGATAGATAGATAGATGGATAGATAGATAGATCGATAGATAGATAGATAGATAGATAGATAGATAGATAGATAGATGGATAGATAGATAGATCGATAGATAGATAGATAGATAGATAGATAGATAGATAGATAGATAGATAGATAGATAGATAGATAGATAGATAGATAGATAGATAGATAGATAGATAGATAGATAGATAGATAGATAGATAGATAGATAGATAGATAGATAGATAGATAGATAGATAGATAGATAGATAGATAGATAGATAGATAGATAGATAGATACTATGTATGTATGTATCTATCTATCTATCTATCTATCTATTAGATAGATAGATAGATAGATAGATAGATAGATAGATAGATAGATAGATAGATAGATAGATAGATAGATAGATAGATAGATAGATAGATAGATAGATAGATAGATAGATAGATAGATAGATAGATAGATAGATAGATAGATAGATAGATAGATAGATAGATAGATAGATAGATAGATAGATAGATAGATAGATAGATAGATAGATAGATAGATAGATAGATAGATAGATAGATAGATAGATAGATAGATAGATAGATACATACATACATACATACATACATACATACATACATACGTGTAGATAGATAGATAGATAGATAGATAGATAGATAGATAGATAGATAGATAGATAGATAGATAGATAGATAGATAGATAGATAGAGAGAGAAGGTCTGTTTTGGGTAGTGTATTGGTCATAACTCATTGGAAAACCATTCAGACCTATCCAGAGAACGGAGAGGTCGATGATAATATGCAGAAAGTGGAGAACAAAATTTGTTAATGATATCCATGAAATATGCGGCAGATAGAGGAAGCCAGTGAAGTTGGTTGACTAAAAACGATGTACAGTCATGTAGCCTACATGTATGAAAGTATTTAATCAATCCAGCAACATCACCTGACGGACCTTTAAGTCCAATAAGAAGGGAATTTCAGCGATCAATTCGAGAACAGAAAATGTATGGTCTAGGCCTACTATCTATCTTGAGCGCCTCTGAGTAGACTTTTTGAAGGGGCGCTATATAAGTTTTCGGAATGAATGAATGAATTATGGATGTTATCTGATAAATCTTCAATGTACTACCATTTAGAATTTCCATTGATATTGATATTTTGTCTCCGCGGTTTTCACCCCAAAGTGAGTCATTTGGGAATTCGATTTGTAGGGGAATATTTGCCTTTTCAAACGACCATGCTTCTAAAACTAAAAGAATCGATAAGCTTAATAGCCTAGGCTACACGTTACACACACATTTAGAGGAGAAGCGAGAAAAATGTGTAAAGCCCGTATCATTGTTCTTGTAATTAACGCGTGACGTTCGGTAGGTCTGTGACTCCATCCCAAAATAATTCAAACAAAATGAACATGCTGTCTCTTTCTGAATGATTCATGCACAGAAACGAGTCCAACTCCATGTCTAAGAATCACACGATAAAACGCCGTACAGCAACAGTGTTTTTGAAGCGACTTTTCTCTTTCGCCGAGAAACTTCGAAGGTCAAAACTTCATTGCACTGTAAGTTATTGTCTTGTATTCCTATGCAATAATGATTGAATTATGAGGCTGTAACTTTAATAATGAATCCTCCGTGTCGGTAGACGTTTGCAGTTTTAACTGAACTAATAATTATAGCGTCTTTTACCGAAACTGTCTGTTGATACAGCCACGTGTCCCGGTATGCTCAGCGTGCATAGAATTTCTCCAAAATCGTCACCAATGGACAAAATAGTCTGTGCAACAGTATTGTTCCCCTAAAGAATACAAACAGAACAGAGTGGCTCATTGATAATTAACCTTATATTGTTTTAAAATATGCATATTAGGCCTAATTATCTATAACTGATTATGGAATATCTTATATGATTTCTGACTGCATATGAATGAATGTTGTTAAATGCTGATGATTCAGTACAACGTTTCATTCGACTGAGGCAAGCAACTAGTGGAGGTTAGTAGGCTACAATGACTCTAATACAATATACTGTCAGCATAAAAGATCTTAATTTAAACGGAATACATATTTTGCTGGGCAGCTGATGAAAGCAATATTAGTGTAGGCCTAATACTTCGGCGCTTTCCACATTTTTTTGCTGTAGGCTATTATAGCCTACCGGCCTTTTAGCAGTGCCAATGGGTAGAAATAAATTTATAGAAACAAAGTAGGCCTATAATTGGTTTCGTATGTATTGGTTCAAAATGACATAATCGCTTTACATCATTGAGTTCTTTCAAAGCGTTGGAGTTTTTCGGTTGAAGAACGACGCTGACCGCTTCAACAATCGACTGCAAAGCGTATAAAACAACAACAAAAATTGTTTAGGCCTAAATCCATTATTAGACGCTATGGATTTAATTGCGCACGTAGGCTATCAACGTAGACAGGTCGATTATTACAGGTTAATGCATTTTGCACACTTGACTAGATGTCTATTGCATGTAGGGCCTACGCTAAAACATTGCACTAAAAGACAGTCAAAACGGAATGTCGAACAGAGTCATTGCAAATGTAGGCTACATAGGACAACGTGAAACGAAGAAAAACCATGACTGCATGTTACGAGCGGGCGTAAAGGTTTGTAGGCCTATGTAGATCTGTGCATAAAGGTATGATGCGTGTACGCCGTGTATGCTGCTTTGCTGCATGTACGTAGGCTATAGGTAGCCTACATGTACATGTATAGCCTAGGCCTATGTGTAATTGATGCGAGCATTCATGCATCTAGACATTTAACTTAAACAGCGTATTCTGCGCAACTAATAAAAGCGCTGCACATCAGGTCATATGTCGGGTGTATAAACGAAAACGTTTTGAGACAGTTACTGTAAGCGACTTATTGAAATGTGATATTTGTAAGTCGCACCTTGATTTGCTCTTCGTTTGCACTGACGTTGCGGTTCCTTAGCAGAACCGCCAATTGGTGTATGATCATAACCGAGGCATTAAGACCTCCTGCACTCAGGCCGCCTTCGCTTATATTTGTCAAGGCTGATAACTGTGTGGCGATTTCTTTTGCGCTACTGCACTACAACATAATTATTCGCAAAGTATAATTAATATAATTTTTCGGAACGCTAGGCCTGCCGATAAGATCAGAATTTAAAATAGGCTACAATATTATTGCAAGTAGGCCTATAATTATCCTAAATCTGTAGGTGGATGATATAGCTAACACGATCTCTCTACCTTTTACCCAATATGCAAAACAACATCGATTAGGCCTGCTATTCAAATTCCTAAAGCTGCAGTGAAATAAATTCGGATTCGAGCCTGGATAGACCCTATAGACCTGTACTTTACTCTGATCTACCCTTATTTTTACCTATTGTAATTTCATCTGGACCTCAACCTATGACTCCCATATTGCTAGCTTAAAAACTCTCCAAAAAAGCCATCAGACTCATAACCAGGTCGCCTCCCTGGGCCCACACCAAACCTCTATTTTTGGATTTTACCCTCCTTAACATCAGTCACATTAAATTCACACAAACATGTGAATTTATGTATAAGCTCCATAATGGTCTCCTTCCATCCTGTTTTGTATCCTACTTTAATAAACTAAAGCATTCTTATGCAACCAGAAATAAACGGGACAACATAGGCCCTAAGCATTAAATTTTATCTGAGAACTAACACACGTAGGCCTAAGTTTTCTATAAAATACCAAGGACCCTTAATATGGAACAGTTTATCTCCTACTATTAGGATGGGCATGGCCTTCACTCAATTTAAACGTCTGATACGTGTACATACAGCGAAAAATGTTATTAAAAAATGTTATTTAAAACTAATAATATTATTATCGTGTGCTGTTGGTCAACTAATGGCCTCTTCGACTCTCTTCTTCTTCTTCTTCTTTTCTTTATTCTTCTTCCTTCTTTTTCTCTCTTTCTCCCTGTCTTCCCTTTCTTCTGTTTCATTGTGCCTCTAATTTACTCCTTCACTAAACACACAGCTAGCCTACATGCAAATCTCCCACTTTGTTACTAACAAGACATGCGTCATCTATCCAGCATCTTTGTCATTAATAATCATTTATCTAGGGCCCTTAACTAGTGGGATCTTCCCTTCTGGGGCTCCTATTGCTTCCCTGGAATTGCTACTCGTTTGCACATGTATTAATATCTAACACTCTTGGCTTTATTAGCAAATCATAATTATTATGTAATTGCTGTATATTTATTTTTTCTTTTATGGGAGCAATAAACTTGATTTGATTTGATTTGATAGGCCTATTCAATAATCTCAATGTAATGAGTATTCCCATTTAATCCAGACACGTTGAGAATGTGACTTACAGTTGTACACTCGCAAACATGTAAACAATTATTCTAATACAGCGCCTTTGGGGTGTGTTTGACTTTATTATGTCGGATCAAAAACAAGTAGGCTGCTCAATGTGCTCATAGCTACGAAGTTTGAGAATGTTTGCTGCTTAATCGAGCACCTTGACGTCTGTTTCGTTTAAGCTATTGTTGCGGCCATTTTCTATCTCTCCTTTGGTTGTGCTGTCTATGCTTTGTGTTTCGATCATGATCGAGGCGCTGAGATTTCTTGGACTCAAGCTTTCACTCTTGGTAGTCAAGGCTGGTAACGGGCTGGTGATCTCAGAAGCCTTAGTCTCATTCAAAATGTCGACTTTTGCGCCAGTGGTCTTCAAAATAATAATTGGTAGATGTAGTCTAGGTGTTTCAAAGACTGGAATTTAAAATAGAATTGGAAATAATTTAAATGCAGAACTTATTAGCTAGTTTTGGACCTTCCAATGCAATTAGGTAGCCTATGGGATGAGGCGAGATGCAAGTACAAGACATTTCGAAGTTAAAATTTTAAATTTAAATTAAAATTAAAATTTAAAAGTTTACAATTAAGAAATTCAAACTTCATTGTGTTAATTGTTATGTCTGTTTCAGTAGCTCAGGCCATGTACGATATCGTAGTCAATGCTAGTAACGGGCTAGGGATCTCAGCAACCATAGTCTTGCTCAGTGTCGGATCCAGAACTGTTTCAAGGGGGGGGGGGCAAAATCTGAGATCTTGGACGGGAAAAAGGAAACATTTTTCGAAAGTTCTAAAAATAGTGACCGGTCGTTGATAAAAAAAGTACTTTTCATCCGCCAAAAAAGTTGATGACCTTTTTTAGTCCCCAACTTGAAAACCGAATGGGGGGCCACGTTCCATACAATTTTCCGAATGGGGGGGGCCAATATCCATTACACCAATATTCGTATTGCTAATTTCAGACCAAATGGGGGGCCACGTCCCATGGCAGTTTTCGATGGGGGGCATGGCCGGATTGGCCCCCCCCTGGATCCGCCCCTGGTCTTGCTCAGTGTGTTTTCTTTAGATCAAGTCATGGTCTCTTAATTGTGTGCCTGCTGCCAAGACTAGAATTTAGCGGTTAAGTAGGCCTGCCACACCTAGCTAGGGACGATAAATAATTTATCAGAACGCTTCAATTCTACTCACGGATAAACTATGTTCCACGTGTTCGCTTGGGCCACAAAAGTTTTACCCAACGTGCGTTAATCCAGCTCAGACAAAGTAGGCTACGTAATTGGAAGGCGTGGCTAGCTATAGGCTACAAATCAATCACCTTTTAAAATAGATTTATGACACCCACATATTCTTGTGTAACTCCATCTCAGAATTATGAAGACGCCTTTAAGATAAAATTATGTGAATTTCGATTTTCAAATTGTTTTGATATGTAATATAATAGGCCTTACGACAAATTATAATGGTCTGTTGCTATCGTTATAGCCTACATATCGTCATGTGACTCTGCGTGTTGCATGTGTCTAACATTCGAAGGTGCAATTATAGACAATTAGACATAGGGACCTACTTATAATACACTTCAATCATCCGAGCCGTTCTATCTTCGTCAGTTATTCACCATCCAGCCACTTCGTTCAACTTGTTCCTCATTCCCCATAACACTGCTTCGCCCTCCCATCACCTCATCAATAAAATTCGCAAACCGCTCCATAACCAACTTAGCCATTGCCATTCCACCTCTTTGGAACAAACTTCCGCCTGCGCATCGACTAACTTCCGACCCATCATAATTTTTATGAACTCACAAAAAACCACCTCTCGCTATATCCCCACAGGACACAGGTCTTTCGTATCGCTCAAATCTGAAAACATTGCTTTTTTAAATGATGATTTTTCCTCTTCTCCTCACATGAGTCACATCCCTCGTCATTTCAACTCTGAACATTACCCACCTTAGCCACCTGTCTGTCTGCCTGCCTGACACTTTGGATCTTGGCCCGTTGTCTACCGATTTTGTTTTGATAAAGCGCCCATGTGTATAAGCTGGTTCACGCGGCTTGGCTCTTACGGGCGTTTTAGAAATCTCGAAATTACGCTTGCGAGTACGATAGGCCTACTGCTAAATTTCTTGGTTCATTTTTTTCTTGAGTAGATCTATAATGAACTCATCATGGAAAACCTCCTCTTTGAGTTTTTAGCGTATTTTTATCTTTGCACAGCCTATAGGCCTATCGCATATTTTGATTGAATCGATCGATTGATGGTCGGATAAACTGACGCTTGGAATTAAAGTTCCTTTACAAGTCTTTGGACGGGCAAAACAACTACGTGTTTATTCATTCTTTAATTACGATATAGATCTGATCTAAAACCTGATCGTGTAGGCTGGCTCTTTAGGCTACATTTTTCGGCGAGTCAGTCAACAGGCCTACCTTGTCATCACAATAATTGCAATTCGAGTGACACCTGTCGGTAGTCGCATATTTACGGGTGCCCTCCAACCACTCACTGGAACACGATCCTATAACGGTTAAAACATTCATCTAAGTTTGATGTCGCATTGTTTTAAAATATTGCGTTTTTTTAGTAGGCCCCTAATTCAATAATTATGCAAGAGCGTCGGCTAAGGCATTGGCACCTATCGCACGTTGAAGGTTTGGCGTGAAAGACGATGTGTTGAGCATGAGAGTAAGCATAGAAAGAAAGACAGAGACAGCGAGGCAAGAGCAAGAGAGAGGGGAAAGGAGAGAGACATATAAAGAGAGGAGACAGAGAGACAGAGAGAGAGACAGACAGACATGACAGAGGCAGAACGAGGTATGAAGAAAGATAAAGAGGGATGAAGGCCCAAAGCGTTTAACGTCTCAAAGACTGTTAGTTAAGGGTTCGAGTGAAGTAGGATATAGGGAATTTAACGTAGGGTATTTAACGTAGGCGTTTTTACACGCGTTGAAATTATCTTATCTTATCTGACCATTTATAAGTCGCTTCTCGCAGCAAGAGCCTTTCAGAAGCGCTCCCAGTGCGTTCAACCCCCGAGAAAAAAGGCACGTTTTTAGACGAGAGAAAGACGAGGATACACTACCCAAAAGGATGGCAGATCGAACTAATGGGGGAAGCTCATTCCATAGGAAGGGACCAATGCAGGCAAATGATCTGGATTGAGCGGTTCTGACTCGGGGCACAAATAGGTCAAGCAAATTAATGTTTTAAGTGTCATTTCTACAAAGTGTTGCTGAACTTTGACACAAGAACTTTCAAGAAACTTCACATCGTGTTGTGTATTGGCCTTGTGAAGCCACTCGCTATCAAATTTAGGGATTTCAGCAATTTATTACTAGCTCTTTATTGAAACAGTGACTATAATTAGACTAGGCTACAGAAATGCCGAAGAATATACAAAGCGAAGCATGGACGCCCGCATATAGGGCCAAAAGGGGCACTTGCCCCTGGAAAATTGACACCTATTTTTCTAACTACTACTTTGGGTTTTTAATTCATTTATTCATTGAATAATTCAATGGACTTGTTGCGTTTCTTCAGAAACCTACTTTCTAGCTACAACTTTTTGATGATTTTTCAACAAATTTCTTCGGACAAAAGAAACTGTTCATGCTAAAAATAAAAATAGGGGCCTACATAAAAATTGAAACTGAGAAATTTACATTAATTAAGAGACCTCTATGAAAAGTACCATGCATGTTCTTAATTTTTGCTTTGCATTTTTCAACCTTTTGGCATAAAAATGTGACCTAGTCATCGTGTTTTGAGGGCGCCCATGAAGCGAAGAGACTGGACGGACTTACTCACATTGTTAAAATGTTGCAATGTTTCTGCTACGTGAGTCTGTCCATCAGACAATCGCAAGTCCAAAACAGGTAAACGTTCAGTAGGCTAGGTAAGCGTACAAACTTAACTAAGTCTTACGGTTCCCGATGAAGTATTCCCTAGCAAATGCGTATCCATGATCGTTGCTTGCATTGCATTGAAAAACCATCAGATCCGTTTTACTCTCTCGGTCGACGCAGTCTCGACAAACATCGCTGATCGTCAGATTTTTACAGTCGTTGCTGAATACAAATATTTGTGTGACTGCAAAGCAAAACGACGTCATTTTAATTAGGCCTATAACTGAAGCGATCTGAATCTGAAAAACCGAGTCCTGACTTAAATTTCCCAGTGCTGTTAGCCATGACTATTAGGCCTACTCGTGCTTTGAGAACGCATCTGAACTAGTGATGCAACCCACGATTGATGAAAATCTTGCTTATTATTTTTTTCAATCAGCTTGAGATGACGTGTTGCGGCATCAACGGACTGACGCAGCGCTCGTGGATTAGTTGGTTCGTTGCAAACTGGCTTTTGTGTGGCGCTTTAGAAGTGTGGAATTTACGTTTGGTATTACAATGTCGGATAAACAAAGGCTACACAGCCCATCATGGGCGGAGTTCACCAGGGAGGTTAAGCCCGTTCCCAAGAAGGCCCAGAGTAATTTTTTAACATGAAAATGGTATTTTTCCGGGTTAGCCACCCCGCAAGAAGGCACAGGCTGAAAAATATTGGCTTTTACGAGATTTCGAGCGGATGACTAAAAAAAGTCATCAACTTTTTCGGGCAGAAAAATTAAATGTTTTTTCGCACCGCTCGATCTGAACTAAGTCTCCGCCCCAACCAATTTGACCAAAGCCCAAGTTTGAAGGCCCCCCAGAACGGACACCAAACTCCGCCTATGCAGCCCACATGTGGTTCTACTTACCCTTTGTCAGTTTTCCCCGAAGCCAGACAATCGTCGCCTCTGGTTTGGCTAAAGTGGAGCAATTGATGGCAATGGAATCGTCTTTCGTCACATGGGCATCGTGTGGAATATCAGGATCTCCATTAATGACAAGCACAACTGAAATACACGGTTTACATCGACATAAAAATTAATAATAAGCTTATTATCATTTCAACTCTGAATATCACCCACCTCAGCAGTCCGTCTGTTTGCCTCCGGATCTTGACCCGCTGCCTATCGATTTTATTTTTTATTAAGCGCCTGTGAATAAGCTAGTCAGCGTAATTCAATATAGCTTATTTCTGTTTCACGTTACGGGACTAGCATTATGGGCCTATGCACAGATCGATTATGTGCTAAATTTAAAGTGTAGGCTACGTTGAATGGCCGTAGTCAGGATTTTTCGGGGACTGAGGGGTCGGGGTGTATTTACTCAGCTGAAATAACTTCAGGAGCGTTTACATCATCGTCATGGTCTACTCTATTGTAAAATTTCGCATTGAAAATAGTAAGAGCTTCCAACTTAAATTCCTCTTAGTTCTTACATTGTGTTAGTAAATGCATTATATCCTTTTTACATCATATCATTTCGGGGAGGGTGTTCAGCCACCCCCCAAAATTTAATATGGCCTTGGTATGATGAGTGATCATTACTCCGAGTTATTGCCTGCCTTCTAGTATATCGTAGTAAACAGTTGGCGGCATAGGCGTACAGGAGGTTTCAGAAGTAGGGGGGGGGCAACGTTTGAACTTCTGCCCGAAAAATTTTTCCGGCCAAAAAGTTGACGACCTTTTTTTTAGTCGTCCGGGACTATTTTTGCCCGAAAACCCAGACTTGCCCGAAAGTTGACGATTTGTCCAAAAGTTGGGGAGGCATTTGCCCCCCCCCCCCCGGAGCCCGGACTCGTACGCCTATGGTTGGCAGCATGACTTAAGTCAAACTGTTGCACATAGCCTATAACTTTGTTTCGTTGGCCTACCGTACTGTATCTGCGCGTGAATGTTGCTGTATACTTTTAGTAGCTACAGTGATACTTAAAGCAGGGCACCAGCTGATGATGCGCCCTGACTTGAGCCAGATATTATACCGAATATCCTTTATGAAAAGGGAAACTAGTCCATAGAAGGTCAATTAGTCTTCAATGTTAGGCCTAATTGTGCGACAAATTGGCATGAAGATAATTATTATATCAACACACTCGCTCTTCCGTTCATTTTCATTCGTACTGTGGTTTATTCATACATGTACATTGTACAGGGTGGGCCATAAAAAAGTAACCCCTACGGTTTTTAGCTCATATCTTGGCCAAACATAAGAATTTCGAAATGAAATTTTACAGGCTTGAAGACAATTCACTTTTACACATTGTGGTCAGATTTCATCAAAATATTTCAAACGGAACAAAAGTTATGCCACGTTTAGGGAGGCCACCCACCGTTTTGTGACGATTCAAAAACGAAACACAACAAAAACTAGGTTTTTGGCAATATCTTGACCAACAGTCAGAACTTGTAAAGGAAATTTTACAGGCTTAAAAACAACTTCTATTTACACATGATGGCCAAATTTCATTAAAATATTTCAAACACAGCATAAGTTATACCACTTTTAGTGAGGCCACCCACCGTTTTTGACGATTCAGAAACAAAACGCAACAAAAAATAACAAAAACCTGATTTTATTAAGTCTTATCTCAAATAACTGTTGTCAAATTAACTTGGTAGTGCTTCACAACTTGTGTTCAATGTGCCCACCACCAGTGCCATCACTTCTTTTGAGTCTCTTTTCAAAGTTCTTGAAGGACCTGTTGATCAATCTGACAGATTCCTTAATTACCAATTTGATTGTCATCTTGCTAAGTGACTTCTCAGTGACGTGCAGCTACGCTGGTACCCTCTTACTTTTCTAAATAGTAATAATAATGATCATCTGGCATTATAAAGGCTATTTGAAAACAAATATTTGAGATGATACTTAATAAAATTGTGTTTTTGCTAGTTTTTGTTGCGTTATTCTTCTGAATTATAAAAAACGGTGGGGGCTTCACTGAATGTGGTATAACTTTTGTTCTGTTCGAAATATTTTGATGAAATCGGGCCATCATGTGTACATGTAGATATGAATTGTCTTCAAGCCTGTAAAGTTTCGTTTCGAAATTCTTACTTCTGGCCAAGTAATGGGTAAAAAACCGTAGGGGCTACTTTTTATGGCCCACCCTGTACATACATTATGTTGAACAATGACCAATAATATAATAATATTATTGAAAGTACATGTACAACACTAGACCAGGTTGCAGGTACATTTTAAAAGGTGGTGATAGAACAATAGAACGTTTCACACTTCACCGGGACGTTGTAGTACCCTGCCGACTGATGAAAAATTAGTCATATTTATACTGGATGAATCGTCCGGGGATGAATTGTTCTAAAATTAAAAGTTTTAGGCCTACATATATGTTATCTTCTAAATTTTAGAACAGGGCTACTACTTTAAATATTTCAAATAGCATGACTTACCGTCATTTAGGCAGTAGACTGAAACACCCAGGCAAAAGCTGTATACAGTAAATTGAATCCACATTTCAGAGTATGACTGCAAAGTCTGTCTTCTACTCTCGTCTCGTCATTTGCGCTTCAACGATTTGCATTTAAATGTCTGAAAAAGAAACATATAACGCCATGAAGTAACCGTCATTGAAGTTGTGCTTTGTTACCTGCGTCACTAACTTTGTTCAACGTCCAGCAACACATTGCAAAAGTCGAATTGATTAAGCAGATGTGAAGCAACCGTTTCGATTGCCTCCATTATTTTGTTGCTGCTACTTCAGCGCTGTCTCAATTCGTTCATTTCGTTCTCACCTTCAAAGCCGCAACTATGTTTAAAATATTTCTTCACCACCAGCTACTACGTCTCAGTGTAGGCTACTGACCCCTCGGATGTTGGCAGAGTTGTGATTTGGTTTTGGATCACCATCATAGCATAATGATGCTTCCCGCATTAGACATTAGCGTGACAGAAGAAAGTCCGTCTGACGATAATTTGCGGAAGCAGCCAAATAATAATCTCGGAAGTAGCAAAAATTAAGTTCACTACGAGTAGATCATCTATGCCTAAAATAGGCCGAGGATTATTGTACGCCTATATTATTTTATTATTAATAGATTTTATCATATCATATTACGTATATTGGGTCGGATAGATTACTATTTAGATGTATTTATTAAGACTTACTCAGTTTATCATAAAACGTCTTGCGTTCTTAAGTTATTTGCTAATTTGCCTGGGAAATTTGTTTTCTATACCGTAAGCTTAGATAACTCAGCCCAGGCTAGTGTGCCATTTCCTGTCACGCCCATGCTATCAGTCCCAAACTGTTCAAATCATACTTGTCATCAAGTTACTTCGAAATGACGTTAGTAAAGTATCCGATTTTATAAACAATTATGTTTGTACCCGCATGTGTTGGGCACATGATAATTGACTATAAGAGGCGGTTACGAGTAGCGCATAGATTGTAGCAGCATGATTGAGGACATTACAGAAAAGAAACTCCCATACACGCAGATACAATATTGAAGCGAATGAATGGGCTGCGAATGGAGACTACAGGCTAAAATGGAAAATGGGTAGGTTGAAGGTTGTTGGGTCTTGTGTTTCCTGGTTCACTTGAAAGGTTCAATCAAAAGTTCCTGGCTGCATAATGTTATAGTCTGTCAGCCTTTTATCTTGTCCACTGTAGTGAATCCATGATCAAACGGTAATCAGAACTTGGCCGAATATTATAATTGTTATCTCTAATAATTATACTATAATAGTGGTAGGCCTACGAGTAGTGACAGCTGTACTGTAGCAGTTCCGGTAGTCTGCTAGTAGTATAGCCTAGTAGTGGTTGTAGTAGACTTAGAAGTAGAAGCCAAATTGTAGTAATTAACATTAACATCATTGCCATTATAGTTGTTAGCCTACTCTTATTATCATTATTGTTGTAGTTAAACAAAGTTGCTCTGATTAACTTCGTTCCACACAGGCACTTAGAAGTTAAAAAAGCATTGTGTCTGGATGACTACACTTCATCCATATGACATTGTGGGTTCTGGCATTATTATTATTATTATTATTATTATTATTATTATTATTATTATTATTATTATTATTATTATTATTATTATTATTATTATTATTATTATTATTATTATTATTGTGATTATTATTATACTCTAATTGAAGTAGGCCCATTACAGAATTAATTTATCAGCGTTTTTATAAAGTCACGTTTTTACTCAGTTGTTCTCAGTTCTGCTGAATTGAATTCTGCTCAATTTGAAGACCGTTCAATGTATGAAAGAACGAATGTGAAGATAGAAGGACTCGTCATCATCATCATCATCATCATCATCATCATCATCATCATCATCATCATCATCATCATCATCATCATCATCATCATCATCATCATCATCATCATCATCATCATCATCATCATCATCATCATCATCATCATCATCATCATCATCATCATCATCATCATCATCATCATCATCATCATCATCATCATCATCATCATCATCATCATCATCATCATCATCATCATCATCATCATCATCATCATCATTATCACCACCAACACCACCCCCACCCCACCACCATCACCACGATTTTATTTCCCATTTATTTCCCAGTACATCCAGCATGACAATTATTGGTCCTCATACATTCCCAACTATTTGATCGATGATGGCTTTGGTGAAAAGGTATATTATTGTTTATAAGAAATGTCTTTTTGTTTGTTTCTGGAATGTGAGCAGATTAATAGGCATTTTTGGTTTTATTCAGAATCATGAATAACTTATTGACCTTG
>OX243827.1:29087140-29198001 GCA_945859605.1 Lumbricus rubellus | reverse complement strand
GAGTTGGCGATGACAAACACGTATTGGAAGGCAACGTGATCAAAGAAAACGGAGAAGACGCCAAAGAGCCAACCAAGGCCAAGCACTGGACACATCACCGACAGATTCCAAATCGTCGCTCTGTAAAAAAACACGCACAAAGATGACAGATCAGATTATCTTGAGCACCGGATACATTTAGGCTAGTTAGACTGCAACGAGTATAGGCCAAGTAAGATATTGTCATAACACAGGAAACGTTATAAACCTAATCTAAGTCGAGCATCTAAGATGACATTCTTCCTCGGCTTGACCTCCCCGGATTTTGACCTGGCACCGGAATGAAAACGGCAGCTCTGGCTATTGCGGACTTGATTTGATATAGCGCCGGTGTAAGCTGGTCTCCCTGACGTGGCTTTTGTGGGCGCTGGGAAATTCTCGAAAATTTACAATAGGCCTACATTACATTTTACATTCTTATAAAGTAATTTTCAGCGGCTTTGACAGGGAAGTCATTATAACGATATTAAGGTCCAATAGTGAATCATGGACATATTGTACAAAATTTCTGAACAGTTATGCAATATATTATTTTTCGAACGCTGTAGGTCTACCCTATATTATAGATCTCCAACGAATCAATCAAAATCATCTAAGTCTCACAGATCCCGAGAAAGGGAATTTGACTAAGTTGGGAACCAAAATTTAATAGCAGATTGAATTATTAGATTATGTGGTGGTCATAACTAAATTTTATCATTGCAAAACACATAAATGTTGTCAAAGGAGTCAGCCCAGTGACAAAGTAAAACAATATTTAGAAAGAAAAATGAACCAATAACAGTAAACAGAGGAAATCAAGCTGAAACATTATTGCTCAACATAAGTGAGTCCAAAATGATTGAAAATTACAAAATGCTTTTTGACTTAGAAGATATTAGAGACTACACTGCACATACAAGGGGAAAGGTGAAAGCTAGACAACTTCGTTTATCCTCTATTAGATTATCTTCTGTTATTATTTAGGTGGTTACTAAGTTTGAATACAAAGGATAATAGTAGTCTATTTCCAGTGGAATTCTCCCGGGTCATTAGCCTACTCCAATTGATTTAATGAAGAAAAGGCAAGTGTTCTTCAATCACTGCATGAAAAATGGTAAGTTTCAACATACCACGAAGGCCTGAATATTTTGAAATGCTGGTCAATGGCAGAGGTGTTATTTTGCAAGTGTTTACCTGATCTCGTGTCTCTTCTTTGCATTCTTAGCAAGTAGAGATTTCTTCTGAGATATCAACCTCAGAATGATGATCAGAATAACGAGGTTTATCTGTTCAAAATATGAATCAAGCTCGATCCAGATGGAAACGCAAAATTTATTGTATGGTAATAATTTGGTGTAAGCCTATTAATTGCTACAATAGCGCAATTTTCGAGAGTAAAGTAATGGCTCGACAAAAAATAGTTGACTGTGGACATTATTGGTCATGGTATGGTTGTCCAGAATTCACCTGATTAAAGAAGGACTCTGTCATAAAATATCATTTTTGTATAATTATCTTTCTGTTGATATGATCAACTGAACATGCGCTTTGCGTTTTAATCTTGCCGTCCAGGTTGGCAAGTGATCACAGATTTCTTTTAAATTAGCCTACCTACCACCTCAAAAACCCATTGCGTAACTGACTCTAAAAATGCAGATTCATGAAAGTCAAATAATATTAGTCAGATCTACGTACGCCAGCCTATATATGATTTTTTCAGAGTCCAAACACAAAATAAACTGAGTAGGCTAGATACTTGCCGCGACGATGCACAAGACGGGACCAGCAAAGGCCCAGATGAGACCGTTCTCAACCGACAACCAGCAGCTACAACCACGATAAGCGGTTTTTATTTAATGCATATCAATTTTAAAGCAATAACAATGATCATGTTTCTGCTAATAGTTCATTTTTATTAGTTGTGTTACAATTTTTATGGCTTCCATATGCACATATCACACAGTGACTTGAGCAACATTAAATTTTAAAGTGCAGAGTGATAGCATTTTTGTTTAGACACCAATTTCTCAATATCCAACAACACAAAGCACTCCGGAGTATCAGCGCATTGAACCGCTGGACTTGACGTCTTCCATTTAGAACGGTAGCACATGTCTGCTTACGTCTCCACGCCATAACGTTTCAGTGACCGGTATTGTTCCATCCCTCATTCAACTTCAACAATAAACCATTTGATCGTTCATCCAAATTCCAGTTTCACAACCATAATGTAGCATTAATACCATGCTTTTGTTGCTCACAATAGGCTACTACTATTTCTAACTATACTTCTTAAGCGATGTACGTGTTGGGATTTCGGTAAATAGCCTACATCCAGCATGTACTGCAGGATGGCTTGGGGGAGGTAGCAAGAACAATAGATGCTAAACAAATAGATTAACAGCTTCATTGAAGGGCTCAAACAACATAAGTCATATGCAGTCTGAGCGTCCTTTTATTCGTGTTTAGGCCTACATTTATTCTAAAATTAAACATTTAACTGACGCTTTGTCGTGACCATATCCTTCAAGCCGTGTTACTCCAAGAGACACTCCCACAAGGATGAGTGGTATAACTGAACAAATAAAAAGTTTTAAAATTAACCACCAAAATATGCAACGCAAAAATATGATAGTCTATCACATAAGGGGGCAAAAGAGACTCAAAATCTACTTACAATAGATGCAATTACCAATTATTGAAAATGACTCAAATGAGTTACTATACTAAACGCCCCTTAATATGAAGATGCATTAGGCTACAATGCGCAATTCGTCTATTGATAACTACAAGATATCCCTACACAACTTGGTGGTACAATGTTTTCAATTAGATCTAAATCAAGTTGGAGTCATAGCGTAGAGACCCAACTACATGTAGGCCCTAACTCTAATCCACACGAAGTAGGTGTGAAACGGAGAAAGAATGCACTGAACGGATCAATAGAAATAATTCAAGGAATAATGTTTTCTGATGAAAGTCATCATCAAACTTGCGTCGTGTTTTCGTTTAAGCTTATATCAGGAAAAAATCGCAGCCAATCATGCGACAATCTATGATAATTATGCTTACACCAAGCGGAAGCAATGAGCAAAATGGTTTCTCTGGTTCTTCTGACGTGAAAGACGAAAAAGATGTGGAGCACCATATCGACGCCTTCAGCCAACATGATGAAAAAAGCGACCAGCAGAAAGTAGTGCAACAGGGCAGCAACGACTTTGCAACCGACCTATAATAACAGACCACACAGCACCGCGTGCAACGAAAAGTGTATTGGGCCTATTAATTTTAAAGGTCTACATGTACTTCCACCAGGAAGACGAAGAAAGATGATGCTGGACTGGTTGATAGACAGAGAAAATGGACAAAGGTATAAAGGAATCAATGAAAATGCACAGAATAGACAAAAATGTGGCGCCGCAGACCGAATTGAGCATTAAGTCGGAGATAACACATCAGAGATAATTAGGGAAATAGTATGTTCGTGATTTTTTTAAATTAAAAAATTTTACCAAAACAATTTTGTTCCTTGAAAATTTTTTCACTTAAAAAACAAGTTGCTAAGCTATTTTAATGCTCTTTATATGCATATTATTTTTCTAATTAATTAAATTTATTTTATTATTTTATTTAATTAAATCACTTATTTCCTTATATCTTCGGTTAGAATTAAGCTAGATCAAAAAATTTTGTCTCATTTTAATGCCTGAGACAAGGCCTTTGAGATGATGTATCAAACTCAATAACTTGGAAAATCACCTTAATGCTCATTTCGGTCTGCGGCGCCACAAATGGTGTCGTTGGAATCTTGGACCTGCCTAAGGGCAGAACACTAAAGAAGAAGACTCGTTTAACGGTATATCGCCCATTCCACGAAAAGGCTTACTGCCTCAGCATGAATGTTTTGTACAATACATTCGGCGTCTCAGGAATGTAGTGCAAAGAACATTCATGATGTATGATTATAATGCATAAAAAATAGCTTTAAAAACAGCAAACAACTTAGCCATTCGTACAGCTTCAGTATTCGATAGCTGAATATCAAGTAGACGACTTTTAAAGACAGAAAGTCCAGATGTCATAAGATTCATTCATTCATTCAGTTCATTTATATAGCGCCCCTTCAAGATGCGTTGTGCAGTGGTCGTAGGAAGTTTGTAGTGTAGGCCCTATCTGATGAATATGATTAACAATTTATTTTAGGTGAGAGATGGGAGGTTATTTTTGTTGTTTATTATTTTGAACGATCAACAATAAGAAGCAATAATTGGCCAGGATGCGCAGGCCAAAACTATTTATTGTCAAGTAGGCTATTAGTAGGCCTATTAAATATTAAGCACACTGTTATAAAGCGTCAGCCGTATCATGATACTATCTATCCTACCTTGGAATCGACCTTGTCTGCTCCAGCCATGAAGATGATATAAGCAATGACCAGAGCGACGCAAAGATTTAACAGAATTGCTGCTTGGGATGATTTGGTATGTCTATCAACAAAACATAAGATTTATACGAAAATAATTATTTAAATGTACTTTACTAGGCAAAGACTTATAAACAAACAATCTTATAGCAAATCGGATTTTTTCTCAAAACAATCCTTCCAGTTGACATAATATTGCGATAGCAAAATTTATGAAAGGATTTATTACCTCAAACTAAAAACTCTTACTCTTCCAACCTCTTGAATTAGCCCACAAAAATGATAAATTAACGACAATGAATAACTGCAAACTTCGATTTGAATGTGTTTGGAAATTCCGGTTGGATTTTTCAACTTACTTCCAAGTTAGGACGTAGACAACGATGGTAAGAATGAGAGCAGCGACCGAAATACTGCAACCGACGATTGAAATGGTAGACAGCATCTTGTCGTACTGCAAGAGAAACATTTATAATGTGTCAGCAGAGTCATTTAGAACAACAATAACTTACTTTGATATAATACTAATTGGTCACACAACGATGTTCCTTACTAACATAAGAACTGTATTGCTTAACCGCGGTTGGACCAGGGACTTTATGGGTAGATTGTCTTGACGGGACGCTATACAGAATATCTTTAATAACTAGACCGAACTAAAAGGCTCTGACAAATGAAAGTCTAGTCGGAGCTGGGTTGGATTTTTATTTCAACTCCTGCGACAGTCTGGACAAATTATGCGCTGACCCGGATTCGCATTGTGTGTAGTAAGTAGTAGGGCATACAGTAATTATGAATTGGGGGGCGCTCCCGAGTAGGCAACTTTGAAGGGGCGTTATACCAAATTGCTTACAAATTAAATTTTAAAAAGTAATTAAACATGAAAACAATCAAATATATCATTATATCTCGATTTGCTGCAGCCAAAAAATCTAATTTGCTCATAATTGCTCTACATAATAATGTGTATGATGTTGCAAAACCTATAATTTAAAATTACCATCACTCTAATTACAAAATATACAAAATATACAAAATATAGGCCTACAAAATATACAAAATTAAATGTCAGTACGAAAGAGCGATAACAATTGCCCCCATGTACATTTTAGGAGGCATATTATTAAAACGCAGCCCATAAGAATTATGGGAATCATAGGCCTAATAAATTAAATGTCTGATGCAATTCCGGTTAGGTCCCAAATGGACATTTGGAGATCACCTAAAGTAAATTTGTACCCGTTGCGGATAATAGTCCACGTTAGAGCTTCAACTAGCAATATTATTTGCATGCAGCGATATAATTATTATTATATTGCTGGTTTACTGCACTACATACACCCACACAAGGTAATGTCCAAAGAAAAGGTGAAAGGTTACAGCTGTGTAACTTGCTCGTAGTTCCATCACTGTTGCCGCCTTGGCGGAAACTCGAGCTCAGGCTGTTCGCATTTATAGTGTTGGCATTTACATTAGATGCTCACCACGGGATTTCGGCTCATCAAAATGGCGAAGTTTGTCAGATGATCACAACTGCAGATCGTGTGAGTTGAATTCGTCGATAGCACCGAACATCCAGTGCAATCCCAATCTCCCCTGAAACATTTAACAAAAATATGTGACATCCAGATAAAAAAATAATGAAGCAAACAATAATTTCCAAATGCTGTAGCCAGTCCAAATCACATAATTTTCATATCCGTAGTTAGAAAACGGAAAGAAAACTTGTAACTAGCCCAGGCGATAAAGCATTAGTTAGAGGGGTTGCCGTACAATTTTATTATTTCTTGCTGGCGTTAAACAGTTCAGGTATTTAGTGCGGTGTAATAGGCCTAGGCCTATATAAATCAAACTTTAATGCCTACCTCTCGAAATTCCAGAAGGCGCACATTCTTTGAAAGCTCATCCCTTTTTCCTGCATAGCCAAAGCAAGTAAATATAGACGTAGTCACGTAGATACATTGTCACGTAGATACATTGTATCTTCAGCATTGAGGATAATAATGTTATTAGCAACACATTAAACAAATTTAGACTTCATTCAAAACAGGTTCATTGCGGTTATTCCCATTATCTGTGTAAAAGCAAGCCTATGAATCAAGTACTAGCCTGAATACATTGACGACCTTTTAAGTTAACGAAGTTCATGGTCATCAGTTTTAAACTGAGGTCCATTGTAGGGACGATTCTTAAAATGTGTAGCCTAAATATAGGGGCCTACCTATCAATATATGCATGATCAACAAGATGTATCGTGAACAGCTCATGTTGTAGTGAGCCAGTCTGTGCACGATAATTATAGGAGAACCATTATACAAAATACAATATTGCAGTTATTTTAAGCGAAGTCTTTTTCACAAAGAGAAATTAGCAAATGCCGCACCTCGGTTGGCCAATGTCGTAACGTTATAGTAATTGGTGGATTGAATGTGTCGTTGGCCTTTAGTCCCCCAATCGAAAATGATATAATTCTTGAGTTGACGACATCGTTACTGTGTCTGTGTCAAAAATCGGAAGTAGATTAAAGACTTTACTATAGGCTAAACAAACAAGAATGACAGTACATCGCAAACAGATAATTTCAGATTTTTAAATCTGAAACCCTGAAAACAGACTAAACGGAAGCGTTGAGGAGAGAGAAGAGTTTAGGGATGGTAATGTCGAAAATGTTTGAATCTACACACTGCAAAGCTAGCATTTTAGTCCGGCATTTTAACGAAAATGCTCATTAAAAACAATTTCTCATAATTTCAGTGCTGAAATACATTATTTTACAATGCTGTAAATACTCTTACTTTTTTCTTGGAAACTGGTCGTGGATGGTTCGATAATACACACCCCACATAGTCAAAGTCGGCTGACTTTCTGGTGAAATACCTGAAAAGTTCATCTTATAGTATAATGCCTAAACTTACATGGTATAAGCAGATCGCGTTGCATGACATTTGAGTTGCGATTATGATGATGTATTAAGTAATAATTTAAGCAAGCAATTAAGCATAATTATAACTCTTACTATCATTTCTGACTGATTTCAAGATCAATCTACCTGATTATGAAACTCTAATAAGGGCCAAACACGAAAGTTGTTTATTAAAAAATTAACTCAGTAGTTTTTAAAAACAATTCAATTTGTTCAAAGATGTAGGCCCTAAACTCATTTTTGCTATTCTAAATATTATTAGCGACTATGGAAAACATTCATATTGTATGTGTGGGCCCCCTAAAGTTTGGGTCCCTGTTCATCTGAACATGTTGAACATGCCTTAATCCGGTCCTGCATAGTATGTTACTCACTGCGGTTTAGACTTTCCATGGATATTGATATCCCGTCTCTGCTATTTTCATCCCATAATGAGCCATGTTGAAATTCAATTTGAATGTTAAGATCTGACTTATTAAACGACCATGTTTCTAAAACTGAATCCAGAATAAACACAGATTGAACGACATTAAGACGACAAGCGAGAAAACATTTTGTGCAGTGTAAGGTAATATTAGCCCATTCACATGTGACGTTTGGTAGGCTACTACAAATTTACCTTCTTGGCTTGTTGTAAACCCCCATGGTCGTAAAATAATTATTGTAGCTGTTTCTTCCACCCGACACTCCGAATTTTTTCAAGGAACCACAGGCTCACCGTCTCAATATGACCTGATGAAGCGCTGTTGTAAATTAAGCCAAAGTGTCACTGACAAACGCCAAGATAAGTACCAAAATATTTAACTGAAGCTACAATAGAGATAGAGAGGACTACATTAACACTTAGGTCGTTGGTTGTCGATGGGAGTAATAGTACATATGGGACTCTAGCCAGCCATGATTAGGAATTTTCCGTATTGGTAGGCCATACATTTTGATGTTTAACTGAACCATGTTTTTTACCCAAATTCTCAGTATGCACAGTCATATGTCCTGAGACGTTCAACAAGGATAGAATTTGTCCGCAAACGTCAACAGAGTACAAAATGGCCGTTGAAATAGTGCTGTTCACCTAGAATACAACATTAGAACAGAAAAAGCTCATTAATAAACCTTAACCCATTACTGCATGATTTTTCAAAATTGTGCCAAATTTGGAAATTCAGCACCTTATGGTATTTGTACAAGATATCTGAAAGGTGTTTGCCCAAAAAATAAAAGTGTTGCCATTTTTGCATGTTTTAAAACGCGTCCCATATATGGAACCATATGCACGAATGGCTACATGAAATCTTATATGGGCGAATCACTCAGAAACGTTTCTGATAACTGCATAAACAGTATAATAGTGGTTAGAGGATGCATCTGATCTGTAACTGTTATTACTTGATAAGTCAACAGCAATTTTTTAATCTAAATTCTTGGAAGTTATCTGCAGAATAACACAAAATTACAATAAAAATGACTTAAAAGTACAGCACCGTGAGTAATGAACATTACACGACAAAGTTTTATTGTTTTATTGCATGCTATCTACCAACGCTATAGTAGAACAGGCAGAATAATCCATGAACCATTGGACCAGCCAGTCTTTAACTCCTTGTCAATGCGAGTGTCATGTCATGACATCGTAGGCATAGGAGACGGGGTCCAGAGGGGCAAATGCCCCCAGATTTTGGGCAAGTCTGATTTTCGGCAACGGTACACTTCAGGCAGACAGTCTTTGCTTTCGTACCACAGTGGCTGAGTGGCAATTCGTTGGATGAATTGATTATGTCCATCAAATATTTGCTTTTAAATAATGCGCGATCGCATAGGCCTAATGGATCATATTTGTTTCTGAGATAATGATTTCTGCTGTCATAATTTGTAGACATCCAGTCAATGTGTGCTTCAAGTAAAACCGTAAAGTCGTAATCAACAGTTACTTAGAAACGCACTGTACGAGTTTAAAGGTTTATTTTGTTGAGAACTGATTCAATGCATAGGCTAACGGTTGGCTATGAATTCCAAAACATTAGAATAGTCAATTATAGTCACCAAGAACCTCGGAGAGAGTCAACCACTGCTTAGATACAAGGTGCAGCAGAGGAAAGGCTGTTGACAATCGAGCAAAAATGCATCCTGTCGAGTGGCGAGTGAGGCAAGCAAAGAGCGAAGATGAGCACGACTAGAATGCAATAATAATGTTATATTGTGACTCGACTGCAACGACTTTATGACTCGAGTCAATATATACTGGAATGCAATATAGCTTATTGTTACTTAAATGCAATATTGTGACTGGAATGCAATATATTAATAATACTAATAATTAATTATACTTTTTGCTTTAATTCAACGCCTGCAAACGCACAGCGTTGTAGCCTAGGCCTACATATACAATTGCGCATTGCACTCAGATTTGACACTTCGAAATGACCTCATAACATGAGGTCAATAAATTTCGAAGTTATAATAAATTTAATAATATTATTATTACAAGCCCATTAAGCATAATATAACAGCGAAGAACTAAAAAAAATTGCATGCGAAAAATCTGGTTTGCCACAGTATGCGCTGCTGAAAAGATCGTTTTAGATTTACGTCAATGAGAGCTTCCCATGCATCTGAGTTGTTCGATTGAAGAACGTTGCTGGCCGCTTGAACGACTGACTGCAACGCGAGCAAAACAACAGTTAAAAGTGATCATTTGCATTAGTAGATTTTATGCATTTAATCGTTCATGTATCGGTTTATGCAATGCGATTGCAGGACATTAAAATAGGCCTACATTATTTTTGCAAACATAACTGTCTTATTAAACTACACGCAGGTTATTATAAAAAAAATCGTAATTCGACCATAGTTTCGTTCTCCTTTCATTTCAGGGGTGCTTTCATGGTTTTATCAGTGGTGTAGTCCTAAAAAATGAAGTGGGGGAACGCTCTTTATAATAATAATATTAGGCTATTATTAGTAATAGGGCCTATTATTATTAATATTCCATTATCCCTGGAAAAAAGTGGGGGAACGGCGTTCCCCCGCGTTCTCCCCACTACACCACTGGGTTTTATTTAATAGTTTTTACATCATGTGCTAGTAAATGCGTTATATTTTTTACAGTTTTTATTTCGGGGGTGTTCAAACACCAAAAACACCCCCTAGCAACGGCCTTGGCCGCACATAATGTTTGCTATTTGTTGGATCTAAACACAGACGTTTAAAACACAGTTTGAGAATGTTTGCTGCAAATCGATTGTAATCATTCTGACATAGAATTGTATAAATCTTACCTCGACCACCGTTTGGTTTTGGCTAATGGTGTCGCTGCTTAGTAGAACAGCCACATGGTTTATAATCATGACCGAGGCGTTGAGATTCCCTGGGTTCATGCATTTTCTCTTTTTGGTCAAGTTTGATAGATGTCTGATGACACCATGAACGATATCAGTAAGCTTACCGGTATTCATCCACTGCCATTTTGAAGCATTTCTTGGCATCGTAAACTTATCCTTCAACAGAATCATTCGTATAATTTTGTGCAGACCCGCTGTAACGACTAGTAGGCCTATTTAAAGTAGAATTTCCAGCAGGTGAGTAGTTTATGTTTGGACTGGACTGCTCTTTTGGACAACCCTTCTGACCCGACACAACGCTCGTCAATACGCTGGTGCCCTGAGTTTGGCTTTCGAGTGACGCTCTACGAATTTGGAGATTACGAGCATGTTGTGACTGTCAAACCTGAAGTGAGTCGAGAGTGCATATAGGCCTACGCCAAAGCCAAGTAGCCTAAATCGAAAGTTAGCCTACTTCTACGTGATTGTATTGGAGGCTAAAATCTGAACCGAATAATAGAGAACAACATCGCCAGCTGCGCAATTTCCTTCATCTCCAGTGCTGTTGAGCGTCAATCGGCATTGGATGTAGCCTAAATTATTCAACGCCCTGGATGTAGGCCTACAGTGTCACTGTCAGGTAAATTATTCAAAGTAACTATAGTCAGAGAATATCTATAAACGATACAGATTGTATATTATTGATTTATTTAGAAAACAATAATAATAATATTAATGGCAACCTTAAAATTCTAATTTGTAGTCCATTCTTACCTTCAGCGCATCATAATAAGCTTACCTGGTACGTTTAGTAGGCCTACGACTGCGAATTTCAAAGCTATTTTGCTTTACGTTGCAAAAGTTGGAAGTTCAACTCTAACGACATAATATTGCATAGGCCTGCTACTGCTACTGCTACCGTTACTGCCGCTGCTACACTATTATTACTAATACCACCACCACCGTCACTACCACCACCACCACCGCCGCCACCACAACCACCAGCACCATCACCACCACCACCACCACGACCACAACCACCACCACTACTACTATTACTATATAATTGCGATGCAATTTTAGAAATTTTCGGGCTTTGTCAGGACATGTAGGCTAATGGCTGAAAAGATAGTTTCCATTTTACCTTCACAATTTTCCATCCGTCTACTTTAGGTTTGTTCGGATGAAGAAAGTCGCTGGTCACTTGAGCAATTGACTGCAATGCGTATTAAACAAAAATAGAATTTGGTCAATTCCGTCAGTAAACGTTTCGGATTTAATTTGACATGTATCAGTTTATGCAAGCCAATTCCAGGTCTATTATAGGCCAAGCTTACATCTTAATGCGTAGGCCTAACTCTCTTAGTAGACTAATCCAGCGCGTTAAAAAACATTCTGAAACTGAATGTCGGACAGAGTCATAATTATGCAACAGATTGAACAGCGGTCTACATGTAGGACCTCGTGAACAAAAAAACGATAGCAACCTCAGTCCAAATGATAATAATAATTATGAGCGTGCGTGTGTTTGAATAGTAATAAGAAGAAGAAGAAGAAGGATAAATTAAGGATAGGTCGGTAGTTTTGGCAAAGGTTAGTATCAAGGTTTGCCTTTTTGAGTGAAGAAAAGACAAGTGCACGTTTCTGAGAGGATGGAATACAGCCTTCAGCTAGTGACCTATTAAAGAGGTAAACCAAAAAAGGAGCAAGGTCATCTAAAATGTCGCTTATAACATGTACGTACGTACGTACGTATGTACGTATGTATGTATGTATGTATGTATGTATGTATGTATGTATGTATGTATGTATGTATGTATGTATGTATGTATGTATGTATGTATGTATGTATGTATGTATGTATGTATGTATGTATGTATGTATGTATGTATGTATGTATGTATGTATGTATGTACTTACGTACGTATGTAATGTATGTAAGCTTATGTGTCGACTCTATCGAGACAATTATTTCAAGGCTATTGGGTACCTTAGAACAGCACTGTACAATGCAAATAATTATGGCTATAATAATTTATTATGTCGGATCTAACCAAGCACGCTTTAAGAATGCGTTTTGAGAATGTTTGATGTGAGTCGATTGCAAATGTGAGTCGCACCTGAAACTGCTTTTCGCTTATGCTGATGGAGGTATCGCTTTCCAGAAAATGGTTTGAGCTGTTGTTAATGCCGCTTTCTATCTCTTCCTTGGTTATGTTGTCTATGCTTCCGTTTCGCAGCACAGTCAATAACAAATGTTTTATCACCATAACTGTTACAGTAGCGTTGTGATTTCCTGGATTCGGACCTTCTTTCGACGTGTTGATCCAGTGTAACAAATAACTGACGATCTCTGTAAAATTCGCCTGGAGTCTGAAAGTGTCTTTGACCTTCAAAGGAATTATTCATCTGTTTAGATCTATAATTGTAGTGAATAGGCCTAGTCATAAAATTTAAAACGGAATAATTATCAAAAGAAGGCATTAGTAGGCCTACGCAGGCAGATTGATTAACTTGATCAGCCATCTGTGGACCCCCAAAAGCGCAACAAACCGCTGCAGCGGTCGGTTTAACAGTGGGTCGTATAGGCTTTGTTTCAGGCGAGTGGAAGAATAAAACCAAGAAAATCGTAACTTTAATCTGTAGTTGGAAATAATATGTTAAAATTTAATGGTCGATGGAGTTTCTCTGATATTATCCCAAGCTTTTAACTATTGTTGCATTAGTCGCCATATGTATCGTGTTTGAATCGGTCGCCTGATGCTTTTGGAATTCAAATTGTTTTTACACGTCTTGGGACGGGCAAAACAACTACCGGGTAGTGTTTATTTAAAAGAAGATCTGATTGCGTACTGACCTTTTCTAGCATATCGCTGAATTCTTTGTCAATGCAACCATTGCAGTTCGACTCAGACCGATGGGCTGCCTTAACGTTGCCATCAACGTAACACTTTCTTGAGCTAGATCCTAAAACAGACAAAATGTTTTTCTATGGGACGTAGTTAAATGTTACAAAATTAATCTTCCACATTGATTACCAAACACAAGCCAGACGAACACTGGAGGTTGAATTAAACCTCAAATGTCCAACGGCTTCATTGATCCATGTCAGACTCATTGTAATAAAAGCGATATTACATGTATATGAATTAATTGTGCGCTGCATAGCCTACAGTAAACAGTAACTGTTATTGAATTAAGTTTTATCATAGTTGCTTTTATTGTTTTATCAATGATTAGAAATACTCATTGCATTGGGACCAAACATATAGGCTACTTCTCTTGGAATTCACACGGAAGGAAAGCACAATTTTCTTTAGCGTGGGTATCTTGGAGCACTCTATGTGCTCCCATAAGCCAAGCGTATTAGCCAACAAACTTCTGTTTCCCTCCGTAACAGGGCAATGTTTTTAGACAAGAGGATCAGACTGGGCTAACCTCTATCAATGAGGAAAATAAAATAAAAACACCAAAAGCAGAAAACTGTTCTCTTCAAAGGGTGCAGAAATTAAAATCTTGCTGGGATCGTTTGAAATTCAATTGAAGGGCTTGGAGCAATAACAAGGTAGGCCTATGTCGACATACCTACATGTATGTCTTGCGAAACAGTATGCCAGCGTGTCCGGAAGACAGTAATCTATCTACACTGTGAATTTTGCACAGATCTGAATATATTTGAGCGTCATTTCGCAAAACAAAAGTTATGTCGACATAATAATGTTATTGTTCCGACGGCAGATTTCGTCCATATATATACTGCAATATCCCGGTATGACGACATACATTGTCTTGCTTCCTTTCAAACGTTGTATTAAAGCCGATGCAATAATGAGGTTTGTTGACATAACTTACCATCTGCATGCTAATCGTGAAAAATTCTCGTCTGTGTAATAGAAACAGTTTGGTGCAATAACAAGGTATGTCGACTTATACCATATAATATGTGTGGCAGTGCAGATGCTAGAAAACACTTTGTCGACATAACCTGTTATTGCACCAGAAATGATACTGATGACTGGGTGTTCGCGATGCAATAACCAGATATGAAGCAAAATGTGAAAATAATAATAATAATTTCATCTTTCGCACTGAAACATTTACAAATTTTGTTAAAGACAATTTAAAGGTACATATTGCTAAAATAAGGTTGTTGATATGTCGTCAAATGGCCTAGATACAGCAGTTTCAAGTGGTAAATCTTTGAAGTCGATTTCCCAACATTCATGATTTTCGACATACCTTGTTATTGCTCCAAGCCCTTCAATTGCGGCTTGAGAACCAGTGGCGTAGCAAGCTTTTTGTGGGCCCCTTGTTTGCCCCTCTAAGGCGGGTATCTTTTCGTTCTTGCAATCAAGATCACAAAAGCTAATCTATGGTATTTGCTATTAAGCCCAACACATGTAATTACAAGTTACAACTCGCTCAGAGAAAAAAACACAATAATGCTGCAGCTGCACGAATGAGACAGATAAAAAAAAGTATTATAGGCTAAGGCCTAACTGCAGTGATTTCCTAGTAGAATTTAAAATCTATCACGTTGCAGACTTTTCCCACTTATTACTAGCTGCCTACTTAAAACCATGTCATGACATCATAGATTTATCTTTGTAGCATTTTTAAGCAACAATTTTCAACCATCCATCAATTCCGATCCATTATTTTCAATTTGCACACCAAAAACGATACAATCATCAATTTTGCATAGTAGGCCCTACCTAAAAATAAGTTAGCAATATTCTTTACAAGTGCAAAACATTGGAGCAAATACATGATTCCCGAGTTACAATTCCTCAATTTGGTGTCTCCCCGATTTTAGGGTGAGAGCTGAGAAGATTTGAGAGCAGTGTGATAATTGTTGAAAAATAACTGGGGAGATCAGGCTATGATCCAAGTGGAATGGGTTGTGGAAAGGTGAAAAGGTTTCACTGTATGATCCTACGAAAGACTAGTGAGGGTTGAACGACCTCAAACTCTCGGACAATTCTCACTCTGGTTGAGGTAGATGTCAGTTTACTACCGTTACCAAATCTAGCATATGACCGGAATTATACACGAGTCTGTGACAAGTATGAAGTTTCTGCGGGGGCACCATACCGCTTAACCGCTACATGCCGGATATATCCGGCGCCAGCCGAAAATCCTCACGCCGTACCAACGGAAAAATCCGGCATTAACGTAATGACTCAGGAAAAGTGCTGGTGTGGCGTATTTCATGTAGTAGGCTACGGTGCATATTATCTTAGCAGAGGATGTGATAGGCTATATTGGGGCGAAACAAAATTTCATAGGCTACTTCCGGTCTGATCACGCCGAAGCTAACATGACGTAGGGGCCTATAGTAACATACACAAGTGTACAAGCGAAGAAGTTTTACAAAGAATTTTTGGCAGTAATTCAGATGTAGAGTTAAATTATAACAGAGATTTAGATAGTAATAAATCCTATAACGAAACATACGGGAAATTCAGGATGCAGGAAACGATTACGACGATGACGTCGACGATGGATCGCATGCGCGACAAGACGCAAACCAAGACAATGAGTCAGATAGGCCTACAGATGGTTGGCGTTGTCCAAACTTTGTATGGACGCCTGCTTGCAAGCACTGTTAGCCATTATGTACCCCTTTGACGGGGTTACAGATGTGTCTGTTGATGTAAATAATTTCATAGCCGGACAATTCTGTACTTTATTTGTTTCTTCTGATGTTATCCGCCACTCTTTGTTACTCTACGGATATTTCTTACCTGTCCACAGCTATTTTTTTTACCTGTCAACGTATATTTTTTTTACCTGTCTACATATGTTTTGCCTGTCCGCAGATATTTTTTTACTCTACGGGTATTTCTTGATTGTTTTTATTTTGGTTTATAGGCCTACTAGCCCTACTTGTTCAGCAAATGTAAAAAATAAATTACGCAGCTAACAACAAGCAAAAATGTTTTTGCTATTTTTGCTAATATGGTGCTGCGCCAGGTTGTTTTGGCTTGCGGCGGCTAAGCGGTTTTAAATTAATTGCAGTACAGGAACGTGACTGATAGACGGATATGATCATACCTATCCTAAACGTTCGCGTAGACCCGCCTTTGACCTTTGCATAGGAAAGCTTGTGAACGAAAAATCAGATGCGAGTATGATTCGTTTCATGTTCTCAACTTAAAACTGAGTTAGACCTAGGCCTATTATGTATTGTCGTTCACACGAACATTAGTGTAATTGCGCAATAAATTTTTTGATCGTCATGGCTTGGGACAACAAACAAATTAAAGTGAATTCAGTATAAGCTTAGTCCTGCCTGCCTGCCTAGCTGCCTGCCTGCACGGTGGTTGACAGGCGTCAGTAAAGTAACCGATCTGATTTCATGCAAGTATGTTCACAAAAAGTAGCCTACATCTGTCACAAATAATGTTAATTACTAATTATGTAAGTTTAATAATTCAGCAATCTCTTTGGGCCCCTAGAGGTCGTGGGCCCGTGTGCTTTGCACACATTGCACACATGGATTGGGATGGTTTTATTAATAATCGGCCATTAAAATAATATCCGCTTAAACAATTATTCTTTTTATTTGAATTCTAAAATAGGGACTACTGATTTAGATAGTTTAAATAGCGTAACTTACCGCCATTTTCGCCGGAGACCGCGAATGTTGGAACGAGGAAGCACAAGCTAAATAGGATCCACATTTTAGAGTCTTCAGGTTTCAGTGTCTGTCTTCTCGTATCGTCTCTTTAATTGCGGTTTAACGATCAAAGTGTAGATATCTGTAAAAGAAATAAAATGCCACGAAGAAACCGATTTGATTTCATGCTTTTCTACATGCGTCGCTAACTTTGTTCAACGTACTCCAACAAAGTGCAATAGCAGAACATTAATGTTCAACCAGATGTGAAGCAGACGTTTAGACTGCTGAACCTAATTGCACAATATCTGTTCCTGATACTTCAGCTCATCCGCTTGTGCCATTTCGTTCTCGACTTCAAAGTTGTATGTCTGAAATTTCTTCTTCACCATTGGCCACTTGGCTTATGATAATGGTTCACAATCTGACAGGAAGAATGCGCGCTAGTACCCGTCCAAATGTCCAGTCGACCCTCCACTCAGCAAATGACCTGGGTAAAATGGGAAGTAGGCCTAGGACGTAATGAACTTCCTGTTACATTTGTAGCTGCCGACAGTTAAATAAATACGATTACTGTAATAGCTTGTGATCATGAATCCATTCATACTATGAATTGTAATCATTATGAGTTGTGTCGATTTGAAAGTAAGCGATTAATATGATTATTATTCCTAAGTATCTTGTACTGACCTCCCGGATCATGATCGAATTCTGATTTGGTTTTTGCTCACCATCTTTGTATGCTTCCTGTATTTTAGACACCAGTGTGACCGAATTAAGGCCTTCTAACGATTAATAGGTTACGCGGAAGCTGCCGAATGCTTATCGCGGAGGCACTAGAATTAGGTTAATTAGGCCTACAAACCCGCAAATAACGGCCTAGGCCGAAAGGGACACGTAGGCCTATTATATTCCATCATTATTGCAATATTATTATATTTACATTTTATGACACTATAATCATAATTATGGGACGGTCATAATATTTTAGATTTAGCCTATATTTAAATTTTATCACACCATAATTATAAGTACGGGACGGTCATAATATTTGAGGTTTAGTCTATTTTGTTAAAACTTAACCAGCTTTTTATAAAACTTCATGCATACATGTAATTATCTAAGTGAAGAAATCGGCGTTGTAAACAGTAAGTTGCTAAATTAGATTTTTCTGTGGATTTTTTCCTACAGATAGCTCAGCTCAGCCTATAGTTGATGCTCGATCTCCTATCGCGTTCACGCCATTACAACAGGCTACTACTACTACTACTAAGAGTAATAATATAAATCCTGAGGGATCAATGATACATCGGGTAAAAATTTTTACTATGATGATGAATACTATGATGTGTGGCAGAGCTGTACAGAACTGCTGTCACACACGTCCACACGTGGCGGATAGTGGAACGACCTTTAGATATAGAGGCTTGCTGCCATAGGTGTAGAGGACATTTCAGCGTTGGGGGGGGGGGGGGGGGGGGGCAAAAATGAGACTTTTGCCCGAAAAGTTTTTTGTCCTCCGGCCGAAATCTTGATAAAAACTCCCGTTAAGTTTGCCCGAAAATTCTGACGACCTTTTGTTTAGTCATCCGGCCGAAATATTCTGAAATTTTTCGTTACTTTTTTGCCCGAAAGGTCTGACGACCTTTTTTGTTCGGGCAAGTCTGATTTTTCAGGCAAAAGACCCAGTAAAATTAAAAAAATCATTTAAAAAACTTTTTATTTTATTTTTCCGGGTCTGCTTGCCCGAAAAATCAGACCTGCCCGAAATTGGGGGGGGGGCATTTGCCCCTCTAGACCCCCGTCTCCTACGCCTATGCTTGCTGCGAAAAAGCAGGGTCAAACCTGACGAATCAGCAGTCTCGGATCAACAGTGGCAATGCTATAATAACGGGGCGCAGTACGGGACGTGGGTGTCACCGCGTCCTGTGATAAAAGCTGCATGTGTTCCACGACGGTCCTGCGACAAGGCGAGTATTATAGGCCTTTAAAAAAGCCTGAAGCCCTCGCTGCCTTGCGAGCAGGTGCAAGCACCAAAGGCTAGGTTCTACACCGAAAATAGGGTTGACGTGAGGAAGGGCAGACGGCTGTAAACAGTTTGCTCCAATTTTTCTTTATGGATCCAAGTAGCCTACACTTTCGAGTGAAACTATGGTCTGCTCAAAAACAGATGAGACAATTAGGATTGTGGACAACACAGGAAAGGAACTGAAACAGACGGAAACTTTTAAGTGTCTTGACTCGACAGTGAATGCTCAGGCTGTGAGGTCGACATCAGAAACAGGATCAGGTTGACTTGGCAGAAGTGGAGGGAGTTGACTGCAGTTCTATGTGACGCCAAAATGCCAATACAACTCAAAGGAAAGGTATATGAAACAATGGTCAGACCTGTGATGATCTATGGGGGCAGAGGCTGGACGATGACGAGAAAGGTGGAGGGATTGCTGGAGAGGACGGAGATGGGAATGCTACGTTGGATGCTGGGAATTTCACTCAGGGACAGAAACAGGAACGAGGACATCCAAACGAAACTCTGTGTGGCGTGTATATCGGACAATATACGAGAGGCCAGGTTGCGATGGTACGGTCATGTGATGAAAAGAGAGGAAGACAGCTGCCTTAAAACAGTCATGAAGGCGGATGTCTATGGACGACGCAGTCGGGGACGACGAAAGAAGAAATAGGAGGATGCGATACGGGAGGTCATGACACAACTCAAACTGAAAAATGAAGACACCAAAGACAGAGGAAATTGGAAAATGTATTATTATGTTTAGATTTTTTCAAAGACTATCATATATTGGATTGACCAGATTAATTTTAGATGTATTTTCTGAAACTTACCCAGATTATCAGAAAACTTCTTACTTTCTAAATAGTTACTAATTAGCCTGGTGAAATGTTTTCCATAGATACATTGTAGCTCAGCCCAGGATAATAGTGAGCGATTTCGTAACACGCCCGTGCTATCAATCCCAAACTGTTCAACTTGTGATTGCCACCAGGTTACTTCGAAATGACGTTATTAAAATAATTATCACTCTTTCAAAACAATTATGTTTATATCCGCACTGTTGGGCAGTGTTGGGCACGTGACTAATATTGACTCTATAGGATTAAGTCACGCCTAGCACATAGATTCTAGTAGCATTCATGATTGAGGACACCTTGTCTACAGAAAGAACCCCATACACGCAGATATAATATTGCAGCGAGTGAATGTGGTGGGAATGGAGACTATAAAATGGAAAGAGGCCAGGCTCAGGATTGTTAGGACTGGTCTTGTGTCTATTGGTTCATTAGAAAAGTTCAATCAAAAGTTCCTAGCTACACAATGTCATAGTCTGTCAGCAATTTTTATCTTGTTTAATCAAATCAAATCAAATCAAATCAGTTTATTCTGAGAAAGAACAGCAGACAAACAAACAACCAAGGTAGACAGCAGAGTAAAATGTACACAAGAATATACAAAAAAAACAATGTTCATGGGACACCTTGATTGTATGAACGGTGAATAGTTTATAGTAGATCTATGATCACACAGTAATGAGAAGTAGGCCTAATAATGATCAGTATTATCTATTGTAATGCCATCATTATTAGTAGTTAGGCTGCAAGTAATGACAGTTGTACTGTACATGTAGCTGCAAGAGTCGGCTAGTAGTGGTTGTAGTAGGCTTAGCAATAGAAGCCTAATTGTAATAATTAACAATGACATATGTGACGGGGGGGATGATTTCCCGTCATATGTCGATACACAGATACAGAGATATAGGCGAGTAAAGGCGAGAACCCTCAAAAATACGAAAAATGGTTTTATGGTGTATTATTATTTAAAAATATGTCTACTTTCGATATCTGCAATTAAAAATTTTGAATTCAAATGCTTAGTGTTGAAAAATTACTTTTACCGCATGTGGTGTCAAAATTTGCTTTGAATCAATCGCTCCATGAGCTATTTTTAAAGTTAAAATTCGCTACGAACGACAGAGCTATTATACGCCATATGGACTATTTCTTGTAGTCGTGTCTACCACATAATAAATTTTCCCTTCAATATGGTACTAAATGGTCCATAAAAGCTGTTTCACCCGTTTAAATGAGCAGGTTTTGGTCAAAGTTTTAAGCATTCATTATTGCTTGCCTGACAACAAGGATGATTATTATTCAAGCCACGCCTCCGACCCAGTTTTCTTAGAGTCTAATTGGCTTACGAGACATATCGCGACACTGACCTTAGATCGTGCGCATGCAAGCTAGCAATTCTTGGTCTCTCAACTTGTTGATGTTGCTCATTTTCTTTAGTTACTTTCGGAGAGAAACGTTATTTTTGCGTTTGTTTCGGAAAGAATTCGTATGAAAATTATTCACACTAAGCTTAATTTACATTAGCCTAATAGAAAGTGAAAATTTGAAGCTGCGTTCCCGCCGGATCGGGTCGCTAGCGACCCGAAACGGGAGGCATTGAAACAGGCTATAAGCTATTTATAAATACGCATTCGTTGTGTGTAAAAAAAATCAGGGTTGAAGTCCGAACAATTCCTCACAATTCGAGGTATTTTTTGTTGACAAAAGTTATATATTGGAGTCCCAAAAAAAGTTTGAAGTGAGGGATAAAATTGTCCTGAGTTACGAAATTTTTTAGATGTGTCATGAATGGTTTTGACGATGAATTTTTATCTTTTGACGATCAATTCGTCCGAGATTTGAAGATGCCGGTGCACGGACAGCGTGTGGGATATAAATAGTTTCGATTTTAGCCAAGTCTTGTCGTTCGGACTCCGCATTGCTAAATAATACCGAAGTCGGAGAGCAGTGCTGATATGTTTATCGTGACTGTTTTGCCCTTTGGAAAGCTAAAGTCGCTATATAAATGAATATTTCTTCAATGCAAAACATGGATTTATAGCCTGAAGTTTGCTGATTCAGGAAATATATACTTTATTATGACTTCTAGTAAGTTTTGTTGAATTGCTGTCCTTATGATTCATTGCCGATATGACTATTGGTGACTGTTTTACCTTTTGGGATTATAATGCCGCTATATAAATTAACCATTGCTCACGATATGAAATCTGGATTATATAGCCAAAAGACTAGTGGTTCAGAAAATATATGGTTTTGTATGCTTATTTGTTACCAATATTGGACTGTTGGCCCTCAAATGCTGTGTAAAATGCTTATCGATGACTGTTTTGGCCTTTGGCATTCTGAAGGCGCTATATAAATTAATAGTTCTTCACCATGAAATATGCAAGTTAATTGCCTTAAGTTTGCTGATTCCGAAAATATATACTTTATTATGCTTAAGTGTGACCACTGTTGCAGTATTGTTAGTCTAGTATAGGTAGCCTACCAGTAATTTCATAGATACCCCAAAAAACAATTCAGGCGGGATTGGGACTGTTCAAATAGTGATAGCCTAGGCAGGCCCTAATCGTAATCGTAGCCTTATCTCCAAGCTTCTAAAGTGCCATTCGAAAGCCAAGTGTGGAGCACCAGCTTATTCGCGAGCGCTGCGTCAAGTCAAAACGGTTGTCCGTAAGAGTAGTCCAAAGGTGGTCCGGGTCGAGATACCATAGAAAATGAATTGATAAGACTGTCCGATGAACACGGGTCTTATTCAGCGAAGCGATAAAGATTCCGCCGACGATAGGAAACATGTGGTCTATTGTCTAAGTGAGTACATAATTAAAATGCTTTATAAGATTTGAAAGAGTCTCGTATTTAAGTCAGTTCTGTTTATCGGACCCAACGTATTCCATTCATGCCTGCTTGTCGAGTCAACAAATCGCGAACAATTAGGCCTATATCGTAGGTCCCTTCACTCTTCGGTATCAAAGCCTTATTTCTTTGACTAGCGGCTCATTAGCCTAATAAGCCTCCTACTCGAGTCAACAAATCGCGAACAAATGTATCATCAGTCACAATGTTTGCATAAATTTAATCAAATCAAGAATGGGGTATAGTAGGCTATCATATTCGAGCTTACCTTGAAGGACCTTGTTAATTATTTGTTTGTGTTAGGCTATTTGAGACTCATACATCGTCGGTCGGTCAAAATGAAACGTCGATCTGCGCGTTAGATGCGTTGTTTGCATTTTTTAGTTTCATTAATTCAATTCAGCAGTATTTTGTATTTCTATCACAGTTTTGAAAGTAGTAGTTCGATTTTCATGCCGTTTGATGTATTCGATACAGGATATAGCCATGCATTGACCAGCAAAATTGCAGAAGAATAAATTAATGGTTACTAAGGACTTACCCGACACAAATGTTCCGAAACTTTAAGCTCGATTTTCTCAATTGTAATGATTTAGCAAATTGCAGATTCAAATGAGTATAACTTCAGTTAGAAATAAGATATTTTCATTCTGTAAAAAGTATTTTGAAGAAAAATATCTGTAGAATATGAATAAATAAAAAGGTCCAAAACCGGCATGTGACGGGAAATCATCCCCCCCGTCACATATGTGCAGGTTTTGTTATTGTTATTATTGTTATTGTTGTTGAATTTTGATAAGTAAGATATGCTCAGAAGCCTCTGAGGAACTTCGTTTCCCCCAATGAACATAGAAATTATAAAAGCACTGTGTCTGGAAGGCTAAACCTCATCCATATTTGGGCATGGGTTTTGTTATTATTAATAAATTATTATTATTTTAAATTATTATTATTATTATTATTATTATACCAAATTTATTTTTTCAAAAACTGACAAAATCATATACAGACAAGTAAAATGATCGTTTTCAACATTAGGACATAGAAGTCATCATCATCAACTTTATTCTCTTTGTTACTTCATTCCCTTTTCATTTACTGTAATACTGTTGGGTTGGTGTCAGGAAGGACATCCGGCCAGGCCACAAACCCTAGACCTTCCGTTATAAATTCTAGGCTCCGCCACTGCAATCATGTAGCCTATCATGAAGTACTGCACAACAAGCCATGAAAAGTCAACATAATTATAACACTAGCCTTGACCGCTCTTTCTTGATTACTATTCAAACAATTAATATAATCTTGCTAGTATTATAGCCTCTTACTTAATATACTTAAGCGTAATAATAGAATGCCAAAGCTAAAATAAACAACAAGTCTATGGAAAAGATTGTTACGAGCCCCGTAAACGTTGACGCAAATTAGCCTCACGTTTTAGCATATTACCAGGAAATAAAAAATAATGCAACTAAGTTTGACAGGACTGGTGTTGCTGGCTGTATAATTATGGAGTCTCGCTCACTTTCGTACGTTGATGCAAACTTATCAGAATCGTCAATGTTCAATTGTAAACTGCTCTGGTGCTGATGCCATCTGTGTGGCTGCTAATGCACTGTAGGTTGACACATAAGTGCTTGTAATGTAGGCTTCTCTTGTGCAGAAGTCATCTGACTCATTTGGGTGCTTGATGTGTAGCTTGTAGAATGTTCTTGTGACGACGTCAGCTTAGTAGAGGCACTAGGGTCGATCTTTCGACAGCGGCCAATGTACTTTGAATACACGGCGGAAATCTTCTCGTTCATTTTCTATAAAGGCACACGTACATGGATACACTTACTAATAAATCTGGGCAACATGGCGTAAGAAAGTTAGCACCATGTACAAGGCCTAAGAAAGTAGGCCTAAGCATCGAGTACAAGGCCTAAGAAAGTGAGCAACATGTACAAAGCATCAAGGAAATGGAGCTGAAACCATACACCTAAATTAGATAGTAGATTTAGTGGAAGACCAAAAGTAGGCTATTTATTATTCAATCACTGTACTATCGTGTTTGAAATACCTTAGGCGAAAAGAGTGATACAAAAATCACACAATAACACAACACTAAGAATCGATGTTGAAAGACCTTGGAAAGACTCAACTGGCTTATACCTGGGCACATCACAATCCAAGAAAAAATTAGTCGAATGAAAGTTTCAACATGTTAAACTTGACTTATTAGGATTGCACTGCATTTTAACTAAAATGGGGAGAATAGACTTGAATAGTGGAGAAATATCATAGCAACTGGAACTATTTTTGTCGCACCATATCATACATACCATGCGTCTTACGCAGTTGACATGCGCTTCAACAATTTTTCTTGTTTATGAATCTAATTGCAAATCAATGCATATAATGGCGATATTGAGTTGATTTACCTTGTTTTGGAATAGTGCGTAAATGATAAAGATGAGCAGTCCCTGTAAAAGCAAACAATGATAAAAACCGAGAGTGAACAATTATTGAAAAAGGCAAATTTTGAAAATCACGCAACTATAATAGTCTTATCTACATAATAAACTATTATGCTTGGTTGCCATACCCCGTGTTATTTCGAAAACTTCTCAGGAAATCCCAGAAGCAAGTAAATAAAACAATAGGAAACGGGTCAATTAAAATGCGGGTTCTTCGAGTGTTCTCCCTTTTACAATAAGATGTCGTTTATACAATATACAGCTCTAAGATCTTGACTGGTAGTCTAATGTATGGCAGACTATAAACATTGACTATGTTAGTACTGTATGTGTGTATGTATGCATGCATGCATGAATACTGAATAGGCAATATACATACAGTCATATGAATTCATGTATGTGTAGCTGCACTTTTAACTTGCGCCTAAAACACTTGCTTGGGCGAATGCTAATGAGTCTTATGACATAAGGAAATATTATGTGCATTTTTCACACGGCATAGACTATCGAGTCCGTGTTGATGAAAAGCACAGTAGAATCGGTCTTACATGCAGCGAGTTGGCGATGACAAACAGATATTGGAAGGCAATGTGATGGAAAGTAATGGAGAAGACGCCAAAGAGCCAACCAAGGCCCAGCACTGGACACATCACCGACAGATTCCAAATCGTCGCTCTGCAACAAATCACGTACAAAGATGTAGCCTATGATTTTCTTCAACACTACACTCAGTTAGACTGCAACGAGTAGGCCGATAATAGTTCAAGTACGATATTGTCATAACGCAGGAAACGTTATAAACCTAATCTAAGTCGAGCATCTAAGATGACATCCTTAGAAATTTTCAGCGGCCTTGACATAGAAGTCTCGAAACATTATAACGATAATTAATGCTCAATAGGCCCAATGAATCATGGACATTGTGTAGGCCTACAAAATTCATAAGCAATTGCGAGGCGTAGGCTATATAGCAGAAGTGTAATTTTGCAATTTTTACCTGATCTCGCCTCTCTTCTTCGAGTTCTTAGCAAGTAGATATTTCTTTTTTGATATCAACCTCAGAATGATGACCAGAATGACAAGGTTTACCTATTCAAAATATGAATCAAGTTCGACAAGATGTTTCATATTATGGAATGCGCAAATTGCCTATATTGCATGGTAATAATTTGGCTTAGGTCTGCTAAGTGCTGTATCGCCATTGAAGAGTGTTAATGTAGAGTAGTGGCTCATCAACGAATAGGCTAACTGAACTGTAGATAAATGTATTGGTCATGGTGCAATTATCCAGAATTCACTCAATTAATGAAGTACTCTGTCATATATTAATATCTTTTTTCGTATAATACATGTAGCCTTCTGTTGATATGATCATGTGCTTTAGATCTACACTGTGTCCGCGTTAAAGTAGAACCCACAATAAAGTTTCATAACTCGGTCAAAATGTTTAGGATTTGCCTGAAATTTTACAAACAACAACAGTGGCCATAGTTACACGAGATCCTAAAGCCGATTAGAAATATTCGTGAGTTTGTCAAATTTATGAGCGTTAGAGATGCATCACCGAAAAATTCAACATTCCAACATGGAAAAGCTGAAAAGAAGTAAAATTCAGCTAAATATGATGCTCAAAATGTCATTTTTGTACACGAACCCACAGCCGTAGACATAGACGCTACTGTTTGATGGTCATGTCGATGATCACCTGGTCAAACAGCTGCCACTCTTCAATCAGACGCACCCTACGCTTATCGATGTCATGAATACGGGAACGAAAAACGCGCTACTCCGGTACATGCACCCGGATCGAGGTCTGGACTGCTAGGCGGCCACAGCTACGGATATGAAGCCGAGTGTCTTCCGGGACAGCTACTACACTACTACGTCTATCATCGTGTGTTCTTGAACAAAAATGACATTTTGAGCATCATATTTAGCTGAATTTTACTTCTTTTCAGCTTTTCCAAATTGGAAAATTGCATTTTTCGGTGCTGCATCTCAAACGCTCATAAATTTGACAAACTCACGAATATTTCTAATCGGCTTTAGGATCTCGTGTAACTATGGCCACTGTTGTTGTGTGTAAAATTTCAGGCAAATCCTAAACATTTTGACCGAGTTATGACACTTTATTGTGGGTTCTACTTTAACGCGGACACAGTGTACGTTTTAATCTTACCCTTCAGGTTTGCAAGTGATTACAGATTTCTTGTCAATTAATAGACCCACTACCACAAAACCACTCGCATAACTGATTCGAGAAATGCAGATTTATGCAAGTCAAATTTATCAAAATCTATGTGCTGTAGCTCATTATGATTTGTTTAGAGTCCAAACACAATATATAATTTTATTATCCGGTTTGAGTAGGCTACTTGCCGCGACGATAAACAGCACGGGACCAGCAAAAGCCCAGATGAGACCGTTCTCAACCGACAGCCAGCATCTACAACCACACAAGTGGGTTTTAAACATGCATAATTATCAATTCTACAACAATAATAGGCCTAAGTGATCATGTTTCTGTTAACAGCTCATTGTTGTTACAATTTGTATATCCCCGATTTAGGCTACATTATGATCACACAGTGACTTGAGCAACATTAATGTTATAATGCAGAATGATGGCGTTTCCCAGATCTAGTGGCACAATGAACTCTATAATTATGCAGTCTTTAGCATACGTTTCTAAATTCGTGTTTATATTTATTTTGTAATAATTATAAAATTCACTGACGCGTTTTCGTGGCCGTATCCTTCAAATTTTGTCACTCCAAGAGACACGCCCACAATGACGAGTGGTAGGACTGAACAAATAAAAACTTTTAAAATTAACCACCAAAATATGCAACGCAAGAATCTGAAATCACATAGGGGTAATTATTATAGAGAATCAAAATCCACTTCCAATAGATGCAAATACCAATTATTGGAAATGAATTATTATACTAAACGCCCCTTAATAATATTATGAGGATGCAATAGGCTACAATCCGCAATTCGACTATAATTGATAACAAAAATCTATCACTCCACAATTTGGTGATACAATATTTTCAATTAGGCCTAGATGCAAATCAAGTTGGAGGCATGGCGTAGAGACCCAACTAACTCTAATCAATTCCTTTCGATCCAGGTAGCCTATGTGTGAAACGGAGATAGAATGCACTAGAGATAATTCAAAGAATAATAGCCTACATTCTGATGAAAGTCAGCATCAAACGTTTCTTGTTTAGGCTACATCCGGAAAATTCGAAGCCTATCAGACGAAAATCTGTGAACGTTTACCCCAAGCGGCAGCAATGAGCATAATGGTTTCTTTGGTTTGTCTGACGTATAAGACAAAGAAGATGTAGAGCACCAAATCGACGCCTTCAGCCAACATGATGAAGAAAGCGACCAGAAAGAAGTAGTGCAGCAGAACGGCAACGACTTTGCAGCCGACCTACAAGAGACCACATAGCACAGCGTGCAATTTTAGTTTACATAGGCTACTCTTGTATAGATCTACCACTCTTTACAGGAATACTGCATCAGCATGCATGGGTGTTCTTTAAAATACATTCAGCGTCTTAAGAATGTAGTGGTGTTTATGCAAACTGTGCTTCAGACCGCAGAATAATCATTTTGTAGCCTAGATTCGATGATTTTTCTCTTTTCACATTAGAGTGCAACTTAAAAATACATTTATAGCCCACCTTGTTTTGTGTTTAAATCTAAATGTTAATTGGGAATTACGAGCTGGTAGGCTATTCTTGACTTCTTGTGTATATAAAATTTAACTCCATACAAATTAAGAATTTTCAGCTCAATGCTTTAAAACGTCAGTCGTATTATGAAGCTCTCCTACAGTATACCTTTGAGTCGACTTTGTCTGCTCCTGCCATGAAGATGATATAAGCAATGACCAGAGCGACGCAAAGATTAAGCAGAATTGTTGCCTGAGATGATTTAGCATGCCTGTTAACAAAACGTAAAATTTATACGAAAATAATTATTTAAATGTATCATACTAGGCCTATTTAAAAACTTATAAAGAAACATTCCTAAGGCAAATCGGTTTTTGAACACATTACCTTCAGTTGACATCATTGCGATATAAAAATTAATGAAAGGATTTATTGGTAAATAATTTACTAATAATTATTATTACCCAAAGCCAAATACTATTTACACTTCCAACCTTTAATAGTTAGTCTTATGTTAATTCAATAATTGAATTAACATAAGACAAACTATTATAGCCTAATCCAACGACGAAAAATAACTGCAAGTTTCGACTAGAATTTCTTGGACATTCCGGTTTGGCTTTTGCAACTTACTTCCAAGTTAGGACGTAGACAATAATGGTAAGCATGAGAGCAGCGACCGAAATACTGCAACCGACGATTGAAATGATGGACAACGGCTTGTCGTACTGCAAGAGAAACATTATAATGTGTCAGAACAGTCAAATAGAACAACCATAATATGCCTTTAATGAGAGGAGGAAAGAGAGGAGAGGAGAAGAAAGGGGAGGGAGGCAGAGGAGGGACCTGGAGCAGGAAGGGGAGGCAGGGAGGGGAAGGAGGTAATGTCCAGTGCGTAACATGCTCGTAGTTCTCACGCAGTTACCGCCTAGGTGGAAGCTCGAACACGGACTGTTCGCCGTTACAGGGTTAGCATTTGGGCTATTTAGGCTACGTTATAATTATTATGCTCACCGAAGGAGCTCTACTCATCAAAATGGCGAAGTTTGTCAGATGATCACAACTGCAGATCGTGTGAGTTGAATTCGTCGAAATCACAGAACACCCAGTTGAATCCCAACTGCGTCTGAAATATTTATTAAAAAATAACATAATAGAGATTAAACATGATTATGATTCATTGCAAGCGACGCTACATTGTAAAAAAAGTGCTGCAGCCAGATCTAAGCGCATTTAGTGTAAGATTACATCGTAAGTTTAGGCCTACTTACATAACGTGAAGACAACTTGCTCACCTGCATAATTATCACCAGGCGATATACGCTGGTCAGAGGAATTACTGCATCATTTCAATATGTTTTGCTGGCGTTAATGCATTAGGCCAATTATAGTGCAGTGCAATTTCAAATGCCTACCTGTCGAATTTCCAGAAGGCACAGGTTCTTCGATAGCTCATCGTTTCTTCTTTCTGCATTGCCAGAGTAAGTTAAATTAGATACAACGTTGCTTCAGTATTGAGAATATGAACAACAGCTTAATCCAATGTGAACAATCCAATGCTATCCAATATTGAAATCAAGTACCAGTGGCGGCTTCAGTTATACAATATCAGAGAGGCCGCGTGGGAGTAGGTCGAAGAATTTAAAAAGTGTAAACAAAATACTAAAAATTCCAAGAATTTTGGCAGGTCATAAGGCAGGTCAAGAGTCACTTTTGTGAATGGCGGTGGTGAAGTTGGTATGTTCGTCGCCTTGCAGCCAAAGGGTTGCAGATTCGAATCCACCTCAAGCCGCCGCGTAAGGACCCTGGGCAAGTCCTTCACTCGCAATTGCTTAGCGCTTCGGCGTGAAACTCCGATGCAGTGTCCGCTCTGCAGTCTGGAGCGCCTCTGAGTAGCGAGCTTGAAGGGGTGCTATAACAAGTGCGCATACAAACAAGCTTTCACACGGCCTTTGTTCAAAATAGATCAATAATAATACACAATGTAAACAGTTGCATCAGCATGCCTTCACTCTGTCTTGCAGATAATGAAGTTCTTTGTCAACATTATCGAAACTGAGACACAAATATTAAAGGACGGTTTTAAAAAATGGTTAAAATACGCATAGGCCTATGTATTAGTATGTAGCCAGTTAGGCTATCACTATGTTGCAATTATTATTATTGCGATAATTATAATAATATTATTTATTATTATTATTATTATTATTATTATTATTATTATTATTATTATTATTATTATTATTATTATTTATAACTTCATCATTTATTGAAAAAACACTCAAGCCGAAAATAAAACTAAAAACAGAAAAGATTGTGTTCAAGCATAAAGTGCATTGCTATCGTCCCAGGGGTGTGGTGCAAAGGTGCCTCTAAAAGCAACGGCGTTGAAACGCTGTGTGCAAATGGAAATCCTCTGAAAGAGGTAGGCAATCTCCCTTGGATTGCCGGAAACAGCGGCAACACGGCGGCCCAACTCCAACAAAAACTCCCTACCCGCGCTATTGATCGGGCCCAACGTTTCAATAGCGATTGGCACAAACTCGTGGGAGACAGGAAGCGTGGAATATTTGCTGCATTTCCGATCCGCCGCATGTTCCGCAGCTCCTCCGGGTGTCGTTGATGACAGATGGATATACGAGACCGCACATGTATGGACGGCTGTGAAGTCCCATGCGATATATTTTCCTCTGGCCCATGGGACAAGGGTGGCACCGTCTGGTCTTTTTCCGTCCGTTCTAATCAAGCCTGGCGGCTCCTTTGAACTGGGGATGTTCGCCTTCGCGAGTGCCCTCCACACCAAGTCGTTGATCGCAAAGTGTCGGGCTGTTCTTCCAGACGATCGTCTGCAGGCCAACCCGTGATGTCCTCTTGAGTCGGTGGTCTCTCCGCACTGACACTGGTGTGGTGTACACAGGTCCAAACCCAGACGCAATCCAACAGCCACCCGGATTGCCTCGTTGCTTAGGTCCAAGCCGCAGGCGGTCACCGGAACGGTTGATAACCAGTCCCCCGCATGAGGGGAGGTCACTGCGAATAACCTCGCCATATTGACCGGATCACTGTAGGCGGCCCAAACCGCTGCCTTGTCAGCCTCTATCAGTGGACCATCCCACACCTTCTGTCTGTTCAGCAGGGACTCTGCATTGCTCGGAAGGGTGTTCTTGCGGAACTCAAGTAGAAAGTCGATGTGGACATCACCCCACTCCTCCTTGTTCAGGATGGTGCTCACGAGTGACTTGGTCGATGCAGCTGATGCCAAATAAGCTGAAGATGCCAGCATCGAGACACGTCTAACTCCGAGTCCACCATCTCTAATTGGGAGTGTGGCTTGTATCCATTGGATGTTGCTGAGGCTGATGTTGAGGATGTTCTCTAGTCCTTTGCGCATTTGATCGTCCATTTTCTCGAGCAGTGGATGGTCATGGCATGGGGCAGTTCTCAACAAATAGGTCAGTTTTGCTGCTCCAAAACTTGCCCGCAGCAGGATCAAAGCTGCCTGGGCTCGCAGGCAGGCCAGGTCCGTCACTGCCCGTTCTAGTATCTCGCTGTGCCTGAGCAGCGCCCCATCTAAAGCCGCTCCTCGGAACAGTGGAGCCCCTAGTAGGAGGAGTGATCCCATGTCCATCCGCTCGAATCCTTCGAATTCTGACTCCGTTTGTTCCGTCTTTGAATAAAGTTCACATTTCTTGCTATTAAGGCAGATACCCAGCGATGACTCCAGGTCCTTAATCGAGGCCAAATCCTGCAGTACGTCCTCCTTCTTTCCTCCCAACGAGATGTCGTCCAGATAGCCAAGCCTGAAACTTGAGCGCATTGCGCGCAGGATTGGCTGTAGAGGCAGGCAGAACAGCAGGGGCCCCAAGGGATCTCCCTGCTGCGGTCCCATCATCGAGCGGACCACGAAGGAGCCAAACTGCAGCTGAGATTCTGCTGAGTATGCCTGATGTGTGAAGGCGTAGATCTCCGGTATAGTGTCGTAAACCATCTGCAGCATGACGTCTCTTCGCAAGGTGTTGAATGCGTTTGTGAAGTCAAGTTTCACGAAGATCTCGTCCTCTGTCATGTTTGTGACGAAGCTTCTTGCCGCATGTACAGCCGCTTCACCACCTCCTGGAACTGCCATTCCGACTTGCAATGGGGTGAAGAAAGATTCTAGCCTACCAAGGGCGTAGCTGTTGGCACACTTCGCTGCTAGCCTCCTCAAAGCGTACCCAATCGCTATTGGTCGAAGACCACCTGATTTTTTAGAGAGGGCGATTAGGGTACCGCCAAAAACCAGCTCACGCATTCCTTTTGGGCATTCGCCTCTCAGCAGCACATTGATGAAACCTGTTAGTGCTTGCAAGAACGACTCTGATGATTCTTTATTATTCAGCAAGCCGAGAAGGTGCTGGGGTCGCAGTCCGTCCGGCCCCCCAGCGGACCCCGCCGGGAAAGAGCGCACAGCATCCGCCACTTCCTTTTCCGATGCCTGGAATGGTGTGGACTGCGCCGCATCCGGCAATTCCGACAGTTTGGAAGACCACTTGTCCGACGGGTGTCTTTCCTGCATTGCTGCAAATGTTTATTATTATTATTATTATTATTATTATTATTATTATTATTATTATTATTATTATTACTATTATTATTATAATCGCTAAAATTTGAAGCTGTCAGCATTGATGGTAATGAGATGCTAGCAGACAGACTCTAAGTGCAGCTATTCATGTAAGGTTGTGGTATAAGCTTAATGCATGAGTACATTTAGGCGTAAAACACCGTACCCTGATATGTCGTAATGTTATCAGAACTGGTTGGTTTAGTGTTTCATTGGTCTTCAGTCCACCGATTGAAAACGACAGAATTCTTGAGTTGACGAAGTCAGTGTCACTGAATACGAAAATAAACAAGTTGGGCAACATAATTTATTATCGCCTACTTAACAGTTTTTCAGTCTAAATTAATCAAAAGGAAGAAATCTAGAACTTCACAATCATGGTCTCTAATATAAGATCTACGTAGACGTGGCAGGCTAGGCAGGGCCGGATTAAGCAATGTGGGGGCCCTGTTCGGGAAATTTTTTTGGGGCCCTGTCCGGGAAATTTTTGCGGATATTCTTTTTTTTAGTCGGGGAAAACATTTTTCGGGAAAATCATACCATTTCATCCGCCAAAAAAGTTGATGACCTTTTTTTTTAGTCATCTGGCTAAATTTCGCGGAAAATAGTCGTTTCGTCGAAAATTCCCTCACAAAATTTTTTCCCGCATTTTGTGGGGGCCCCCCTAAAGTGTGGAAAGTGTGGGAGCCCCTGTTCGGCCGAACATGTTGAACATGCCTAACTCCGGCCCTGAGGCTAGGACTACATAATGGGAACATCAAGTAAATACTTTTTATGTATAGGCTGTTATTCGTGTTTGCATCCATGGCAGAGTAGATAATTAATCATAATAGGTAAACGCAGGCAAAAAGGCATGCACCCCTGAAGTTTCGTTGGCCACAGTGATTATGTTGTTGACAGAACAATTACATAGATAAGTATTTTCTGCGCCTTATCACAACTTGACTCCCAATGTTTGGCTGGCGTAGAGTGAGGTAATTATACAGTGTGCATATATAATTGTATTTGTGTATGTGTGTGCATGTGCGTGCGAGGGGGAGAGAGACAGAGACATGCAGACAGAGGCAGACACAGAGACAGAGACATGGAGACAGAGAGACAAAACAGAGACAGAGACAGAGAGAGACAAAAAGAGATAGAAACAGAGACAGACAGAGAGAACCGGCCAGAAACATTGTTCAAATATTATTTCAACAACGACACAATACAATTATAGATAGGCAGATATGGCTGAATATCATAAGTACAACGTTGTGACGCCTTACTTTTTTCTTGGGAGGTAGTCGTGGATGTTTCGATAATACACTCCCCACATGTTAAAAGTCCGCTGCGTTTCTAATGAAACACCTGCAAAGTCCATCTTACAGTATAAACCCTTACCGTAAATATGAAGATAACAAGTAAGCTTACATTAGACAACGTCACAACGATAGCCTACTACACGGATTGCGTATGCGATATTGGTAACTACGAATAGCACTTCTTCTTTATGTTCTTCTTTAGTTTTCTGCCGTCAGGCAGGTTCATTATGTCCAATGACGCCACGCATTTCTGTTCTGTGCATCCATCTTTAGCCCTCTCTAACCGAATAGCACAGACAGCAATTTTTCGATCTGGTTTCTTTGTCACGGCTCTCCTCATTTGTAGACCTATAAATCTCGAGACTACGGTGAGACTGCAGACAGTTATTTGTGTCCGTGATAAAGAAATGACAGTTCAGAATAAGGCCAAACTTTACGGTTCATAAATCGTTTTTCTACTTACTACCGTTTAGAGTTTCCAAAGAAATCGATATCCCGTCTCTGTTATTTTCACCCCACGAGCGCTTTGGAAATTCGATTTGAAGCGTACCGGTAAGATTTGACTTTTCAAACGACCATGCTTCTAAAACTGAATCGAGGTCACAGCTTGAACTCACATTGATTTTGGACGATAAGCGAGAAAAACATTATTGTGCAGTCTATGGTCTGAATTAACTCGGTAGTAGGCCTACTAATCCGAGTGGCACATGGGCGGAATTTGGTTTCCGTTCTTGGGGGGGGGGGCTAACCCCGAGTCTGGGCCTTCTGGAGGGGCTAACCCCGAAAAAGTGTTCCATTTTTATGGTTAAAAAGTTTAATCTGAACCTTCTTGGAAGGCCTGCCCCCCAGCCCCTGATAAACTCAGCCCATGGAGTGGCACGAGCACTGTCGACCAGCAATTCGATTTGGCTACGTGGCTGCAAAATTCACGATCAAGCTAACTTCATAATTGTCCATATGGTTTATTCATGTGTATTTGAATAATTCACTATTTCACGCACGTAGAAAGCATTCAACATTGTATTGTATTGTATCTGACCATTTATAAAGCGTTATTGCAGCAATAGCCTTTCAAAAGCGCATGTACATTATGTTCTCTGACTCCAACACAAATGATTCCAACAATTACAGCATGGTGTCTCCTTTGCATCTGACAAAGGTCAAACTCATTGTGTAAAAATTATTACTTGATGAAGCGCCGTCATGAAATCAAATCAGTTTACTCTGAGAATGAATGAACAAGAGACAAACAAACAAAACCAAGGTATTCTGCAAAGAAAAATACTAGGCTACACAGGAATAAAATTAATGTTCGCAGGACACCTTGATTGTAAGAACGGTGAACACTCAGAAAGGGTCATCCAGAAAGGGACAGGTCCCGCTAACCTGGATAACCCCTGAACATAAAATGTAAGTCAAGATGGTGAGGTTAGAGTTATAAACAGACAATGGAATTTTTTTTAAAAATTTTTAAGAATTTTTTAAAAACTATAATTAGATCTATTATGGTCTCTCTGACGCATAGAAATTTCAGAGGCCAAACTTTATCATGCTGCAAAGTATTATTAGGCCTACCTTGTGACTAATGCTGAATTTCTGATGCATGGTATCATATTCTTGAGAGTCAATATTTTGATGAGGCGTAGGCCTACTCTTGGGCTTTTTTTGGGGTAAACTTAGAAATTGTACTATCGTAGTCGTAAATGTAATCGTAATCGTCATATGTAATCGCCATTTTCAATCGTATATGTATTCATGATTGTAATTATCATCTCTAAATTTTATAAAGCGCCACTTGAAAACCAAACGCAGGGCACCAGCATATTTATAGGATTGTTCACTGTAATGAGGCTGCAATTATGATAATGAATAGTAAAGTTGGTTGACATTTTCAGTTTTAATTGAACTACATATTTTACCCAAATTGGCTGCGTTTACAATCTTGTGTCCTGTAATGTTCAGCGTCGATAGAATTTGTCCGAGATTGTCACTATTGGACAATGTGCCACTTGCAATAGTTTTGTTCACCTACATTCACACAAATAGTACAGAACAAACTCATTCATTACTCATGCATTTCTTGCAAAATATAACAAAATACGAGTAATGTATTATATGTTATCTGATAATAATCTGTACTGTAACAGCGTAAAGAATAAGTCAATAAAGTGCCTCGAGTGAAATTGTATAGACCTACGATCGTAATCCATAGGGAAACATACGAGCTTTAGCTTAAATCTTATATTATTAATATTTTTGAGAATCGACAGGGTGTACAAAGGTTGGCAGTAAAGTTTAAAAAATTAGAACATCCGCCGAGAACCTAAGACAGCCAACCAAAGATTAGTCGCCTGGTATAGGCCCTACAGTTAGGCCTACTGTGGGTGTGAAGTTTATTTATTTTCGAGTAAAAATGCTTCCTGTCCTGTGAGGCAAGAAAAGATAAATGACTCGAATAAATGTATTATTAATTGCACAAAACATATTAGGCTCAATTCTCCTATCGTTGGTAGTGAAACAAATAATCAAAATAATAGTGTTAGGCATATTATTATAGCCTATTGATACTTAGGATGTGCGATAAGGCTTTTTTCGCTTTGTTTATTCTGTAGGCTACACCCGTCGCTATGTAGGCTGCAATTACATGCAGTTTATCAATTATAGGCCTACCAATGAGTATATAATTATGGAACATACGATTGATAAGACCCATTAAATTAAAGATAAGCTTAGGCCTACCGTTTAGAATTATTATGTTTTATTGGGTCATACTTCTTTTCGCGCTTACATCGGAAGCTTCTGAACTGACATACCTCCCGTGATTAAATAAAATAAAATACTAAGTTATAAACGGAATCATCTGCTAATTTGTCACTGCGTGTGTCTTTGCTGAAAAGATCTTTTCGATTTACTTTCACGAGTTTTCTCCACGCTTCAGTGTTGTTCCGTTGAAGAACGTTGCTGATCACTTGAACGATTGGCTGCATCGCCTGTCAAACAGAAGAAAAATTTGCTTAATTCCGTTGGTAAAAGCTACGCATTTAATTGTGCATTATTGCAGGGTAATGGAATATTGGTTGCCTGGGGCATGTCACGTCTGGTGCATTATGCGGTCAAAGGTTGACAGAATGATGCACTTAAGCAAGCGATTAATGGGCTAATTATTATAGAACATTCCAGACTGCACATTGCACAACGAATATTAATGAGTTGAGCTATGAATATTAATGCGTTGCGCAATGCATACTAATTAGGTGATGATTCACAGACAGTCTAACACAGACAAATAGATAGACAAAGACACAGACACATGCGTAAACGGACAAAGCTATAGACAGAAATATGCACGCAGACAAGCAGACGGACACAAAGCTCTAAGATCATCACTACCCTTACTACTCATGGCTAATAGCTAGTCGGATCTAAACATGCACTTTTTATTAATGAGTTTAAATTTAAGAATGTTTGCTGCGAATCGATTGCAAGTCTACGTAACTATTATGAAAGTCGTACCTCGAGAATCGTTTCGTTTGGGTGAATGGTTCGGTCGCGTAGTAGAGCAGCCAATTGGTTTATGATCATGATCGACGCGTTTAGATTCCCTGATCTCAGACCTTCGCTCTTGCTGGTCAAGGCTATTAATTGTCTGGCGATTTCAACCAGATTCTGGAAATGAAGAGAACATTTTTAATCCTTAACAACAACCGTTAATCGTTGCAATGGTCAAACTGTAATGGAATTAAGTTGTAATGAATTTAAGTTGTACTGAATTTAAGTTGTAATGAGATTAAGTTGTAATGGATTTAAGTTGTACTGAATTTAAGTTGTAATGAGATTAAGTTGTAATGGAATTAAGTTGTAATGGAATTAAGTTGTAATGGAATTAAGTTGTAATGGAATTAAGTTGAAATGGAATTAAGTTGTAATGGAATTAAGTTGTAATGAATTTAAGTTGTAATGAGATTAAGTTGTAATGGAATTAAGTTGTAATGGAATTAAGTTGAAATGGAATTAAGTTGTAATGGAATTAAGTTGTAATGAATTTAAGTTGTAATGAAATTAAGTTGTAATGGAATTAAGTTGTAATGGAATTAAGTTGAAATGGAATTAAGTTGTAATGGAATTAAGTTGTAATGGAATTAAGTTGTAATGAATTTAAGTTGTAATAAGATTAAGTTGTAATGGAATTAAGTTGTAATGGAATTAAGTTGAAATGGAATTAAGTTGTAATGGCATTAAGTTGTAATGGAATTAAGTTGTAATGGAATTAAGTTGTAATGGAATTAAGTTGTAATGGAATTAAGTTGTAATGAATTTAAGTTGTAATAAGATTAAGTTGTAATGGAATTAAGTTGAAATGGAATTAAGTTGTAATGGCATTAAGTTGTAATGGAATTAAGTTGTATTGGAATTAAGTTGTAATGGAACTAAGTTGTAATGGAATTAAGTTGTAATGGAATTAAGTTGTAATGGAATTAAGTTGTAATGGAATTAAGTTGTAATGTAATTACGTTGTAATGGAATTAAGTTGTAATGGAATTAAGTTGTAATGGAATTAGGTTGCAATGGAATTAGGCTAAGTTGTAATGGAACTAAGTTGTAATGAAATTAAGTTGTAATGGAATTAAGTTGTAATGGAATTAAGTTGTAATGGAATTATTACAGGCACATCGATCTTACTGTGCTTTTATTTAGCGCCACCATGCCGTGTCTATGGATGTATGGCGGTATTCAATATAATTATTATGCATGTGCTGACATGCCTTTTTCTGTGTTCCGTTTTCAATGACGTCGCTGTCGTTCATGTTGGACACGGTCAATGCTGATGCCGTCTTTTCCCACGAAGCGTCTTTTTCCAATATACTCACCTTCAATAGAATTATTTGTATAATGTGGGCCTGTCCTAAAGACTGAAATTTAAAGTTCATTAATTCATTCAGAACATTTATATAGTGCCCCTTCAAGATATTACTCAGAGGAACTCCCAGCCCAACCACGAACAAAGAAAAAAGACTTGAAAGACTGGTAGAACGCAGCCGAATAGACCACAAGTAGAGAGCGAAGCGTAACCGGGAAGTCGTTTCAGACAGTAGGCCCACGACCGAGAAAGCACGGCGCTGCTTAGGCTAATTATAGCCAAGCGAACCCGCGGGATCTGAAGCTCACCCCTAGCCGAAGAGCGAAGTACACGACGCGCTGCCACCTCAGAGACTGGACAGCAAAGATCACGCAGTATGACAGAGCAAGCCAAGGACACATCGAGTGAATTACGAGTAATGCATAATGTGTTTTGTGAACATCAGCTACAAATTTAAAGACAGTTTCTGATAGACATTCGGACGTGAACTGTCGGTTCAAAATTGCTTTTAACATCAACTTAATCCTCTTTGCGATATAGGCTTTTCGATTTTCATACCTATTGTCATGGGACTCTGTGTGCCGCACTGCTGCATGTCTGTAGGCTTGTCTGATATTTGTTTTGTACAATTATAGCCTACTCTTACACTGTTTGCTTCGCCATTTTGACTATTCCTTTGTTTTGCTTTTGAATAGGCCTAAGCTTATACTGAAATAGCTCTAATAATCGAAACAATTCATGGCAACTTTTCTAAGTTTTGAATTTCTTGATATTAATTGCCGTATTGTGATTAAATCGATAGCCTGATGGTCCGATGGAATGACGTTTGAAAATGGGAAAAAATTCTTTTTACACGTCTTAGGATGTGCAAAATAAGTTAATAATAAATTATATTATACATGTAAGCTTTCGCGAAGACCTGATCGTGTATTTACCTCTTTTAGCAATTCGCTGTATTCCTTGTCAAAGCAGCCATTACAATTCGGAATAGAGCATGTACAAATGATTTCTAAAATGTAAGAGAAAAAAATTGCGTTGATCTTGTACGTTAGCCAGCTGTTCCTGTCTTTACGACAAAGCAATGCTATTACAGAAGATATTTTCAATATCAATTTAGGTCAATATCACCAGACATTACTACATGGGCCATAGCATGCGGTGACCATACGTCCCGGTTTTCCGGAACATGTCCCGATTTTTTATGGTGTGTCCCGGTGTCCCGATGGCTTAGGTAAGGGGGCAAAATTGTCTCGGTTTCTGACAAGAAAAAGGAAAATATATTGTCAACAAGGATCTTGTAAACGTCAGTTCCTTGCCAATAATAGAATATTAAAGTTTGTAGCATAAAAAAACGAAATTGCAACGAAAGTGAAGTTGACAATTTATATGAAATATTAAAGATTGCTTTGTAGTGCGGACACTGTGGGTCTTAATATGGTTACTTCAACTGAGCACTGCGGCCGATGAGGCAGTTAGAACATTATTGCTCCGGTCTGCTGATGAGTGTAACAGTACTAACGATCTAGAATTCTAGATCTAGCAGTTCCAGCCTAAAAGGGGGACAATCCACTTCAACAGTCTACTGACTCTACTCAACAATTTAAAGACAATTTAAGACTGTGTATAAGACAAATCCAGAAATTGTTAAAACAATCCTGCATAGGCCTACTCCTAAGCTAATTTTTCAATTCTGGTTAAATGAATAATTTGGGCCGCATGCGATCGACACATTAAAATATGGGCTGCAAGCACACATTTCCCCCTCTCAATTAGGTCTAATCGGCCTTTGGGATTTGCACATCTGATTTTCGCCCGTTCATATAGTAGGCTTTAAGCTCTTGTGAGCCAGGTCCTCGACTGCTGATCTGTTATAGGCCCTGGTCATGTCTATTTAAGGAATTACAATTATCGGTTTTCCAAAAAGTGTCCTGGTTTTTGATGGCGAGAAAATGGTCACAGGATGCTTCCTTATTCTTTTTATGAGAAAAAGAAACCTTCCACATGTTCAGTTGAAGGAGTTTCGTATCTATAATTTCATAATTGTAAGCTACATCTTTCGAAAGAGCTAGTCTAAAGCTAAGCTGAGAGCACCGGCTTATTTACGAGCGCTGCGTCGTATTATAAGAGAGATTGCCTAGAGTTTATCGTGATCAGATAGAGGAGACTTCAAAGGCGAATTCTGATAAAGGTCTGAAAGTTTGAAAAACGGATGATCCGAAGGGTTTTAATAAACGGCTATTAAAATAATATCCGCTTTAACATTTTATTTATTTTTTATTCGGATTCTGAAGTAAAAACTACGAATTTAGATAGTTTAAATAGCATGACTTACCGTCATTTTCGTCGGATACCGCGAATGCTGGAACGACGAGGCACAAGCAATATAGGATCCACATTTCAGAGTTTTCAACGCTCAGAGTCTGTCTTCTCGTCTCGTCTCGTCATTTGTGGTTTAAAGATATAGGCTACGTTTAGATTTCTGTAAAATAATAACAATCGATGATTTAATCGTCATTGATGTGCTTTCTACCTTCGTCACTAACTTTGTTCACTAACTTTGTTCCACATACCGCAACCAGAGCTGAAAGTGGTCTAAAAATTTGCCGGGTCTGTTTATGGGTCACAAGGCGTTATATAATAATGATATTTACTCTAGTGCTCAAAATGAGTGCCGGTGTAGTGCGATATACTATCCGGCAACAAATACTATCCGAAACTCTCTGTCATTGGTTCACGTGACAAATGACGTCAGATAGCAACGTTAGACGCCCCAGCCTCGTTTTCGTTGACAAATATGATCCGGGCTGCTTGTAGGCTAGTTGATTGCGGAAAGCAGAATGCGGGATCTTTATAAATAATATTACATAATTAGAAATCCCTCTACCTTTAGTCTATTTATTTATCATGAACGAGACATTATTGCAATCTTATTGCGTTGCAATGTCTCCGAAACTTTGGTCATAAATTCTGAAGATTAGGCCTTTGTAACCTGCGATCCCTGATGTGTGTCAAGTTAGCAGGCATATTGATATTGAGATTCGCGATATACATATTCGTTTCGGGTGTGACCTCCCCACTCTACGCCAGCATGTTATCCATTGCGCTACCTGGCCCCCGGGCTTAATAATCACAATCAGAACTACCTAGACCAATAGTCGCTAGAGCGTTTAAATCGTAAGTCCGTTTTTACACATTCAAATACACGGTCGAAAATTTGGGAAGTTTGAAGAGCTACAATAGTGACAATAATGATTTAAACACTCTAGCGACTATTGGTCTAGGTAGGTAGTTCGGATGGTGATTATAAAGCCTTGTTAAGCGTTATTGGATGGATAGGGTCTGAGTATGACATTTCAAGTGCCAAACTTTACGTCTAGGTAGTACTGATGGTGATTAGTATGCCCTGTTAAGCTTTATTGGATGGATAGGGTCTGAGTATGACATTTGAAGTGCCAAACTTTGCTCATTTGATGGATTGAAATACACGGTCGATAATATGTGATATTTGGAAGGCTACAATAGGAATAATGATGATTTAAACGCAATCGCGACTATTGTTCTGGGTAGTGCTGATGGTGTTTAATATGTCCTATTAAGTGCTCTGGGATGGATAGAGTCCAAATATGTGAATTTACCAAGTGAAATTACCAGTTCGCGCGTGCTTGGCGTTTGTGCCTTCTAGGGAGGTCACCCGCAAATCGAATATGGTTGGCGAATCTCAACCCCAATATGCTTGCTAACTTGACGCACATAGATCCCTGGTTTAAGCCTACAGATCGAGGAATAGTAAAGCAACCATAACGTGGTAAACAGTATTAAATAATTGCCAGATTTAAGGGTTCATGGAGAAGAACCGATCGAGAGGTTAAGTTGTTTTGAGGATGGATGATCAAGGTGATTAATTAGTTGCAGCTGTTTCTATTCACAGAATCTGCAGAGATGTTATATTATTATATGGTAATATTTGCAGTTAAGCCTCACTTCAAGTCACTTGTGGTAACGAAACTCACTAGCGACACCCTCCTTTTTTTATTCAGGCATGGGACTGGTATTTGCAGAGTGCAACCAGTGACGGAGTTACACAGATGTATTTGAAAAGCATTATAAAATTTTAAATTTTTTATGGTTCGACACCCTATTTTCGTGTATAAAGTTCCTTAATAAACGATCCAATTTCGAACACGGATTTTCCATTCTAAAAATAGAAAACAAGTTCCTACTGACTTAACACCGCTTCGTTCGTAAAAATAACGTTTTCCCACATTTATTTGCACACTCGCAATGTGACTAGCCCATTATATCACTTACATGCATTGCATGTATTACAATAGTTCTTTGCATACCGAGTTATATGCATCAAAAAGCGAATTATTCCTGATAAACCTCGAAAATCAACCCGGATAGTATTTGTCAACGGATTGGATTTCGCACGTATGTCGTGCGAGACTGTATCCTGGCAACGAATTGGCGTGGCCGGATAGTATTTGTTGCCCGGATAGTATTTCGCACTACACCGGGTCTGAGATCCGGCCAGACCCGGCTCACTTTCAGCCCTGACCGCTGCAGCACAGTGCAATATTATAGCCGAATATTAATGTTTAACAGATGTGCATCCGTTTCGACTGCTGAAAGTAGGCCTACAATGCCCTACATGTAATTGCTCAATTTCAACTTTCTGTTTCTGGTATTAATTTTCAGCTCATCCGCTTGTGTCATTGCGTTCTCGACTTCAAAGTCGTATGTCTGAAATTATTTCTTCTTCACCATTGGCCACATGGCCTACGATATTGGTTCAGACACGAAGAATGCACGCTCGATGGATGGATCGCTTCCCAACGGTCTACTTATCTTTCCAATAGGCAAATGTCTATGGTAAAATTATTAGGACGTGATGAGCATCCTGTTGGCTGCCGACAGCGAAATGCGATAACTGTAATAGCTTGTGACCATCCATTCATACTATGGATTGTAAGATCTATGCGTTGTGTCGAATTGAAATTAAACGATTATTATGATAATCATTGCTATGTCTCAGTGTACTGACCTCCAGGATCATTACCGAATTCCGACTTGGTTTTTGCTCACCATCTTTGTATGATTCCTGTATTTTAGACATCAGTGTGACCGAATTAAGACCTTCTGACGAATTATAGGTTACGCGCAAGCTGCCAAAAAGTGGGCCTAATCTTGGAGGCAGCTAAAATTAGGTTAGGCTAATAACGAAACCGCACATAAAGGCCTAGGCCGATTGAGACACGCAGGCCTATATTATTATAATATTATTTACATTTTACAACAGCGTAATAATTTTTATGGATCGGTCAGATAGTTTTGAGATTTGGTCTATTTTGTTAGAACTTACCCAGCTTATCATAAAAACACCCGCATGCATAATTATCTGAGTGAGGAAAATCGATGTTGTAAACAGTTGTTAATAATAATTTTCATGGGGACTTTTTCTACAGATAGCTCAGCCTAGGCTGATGCACGAAAATTAGGCCTATAATTTTTTCATATAACAAGTACACTGTTTCAATAATATAATTATCATCAAGTAGGCCTATTGTTCAACAAGCCATGAAAAGTCAAATGCTAATGCCAACCTTGACCATTAAATTAATTCCTGATTACAATTCATATTTTTTTATCTTGCTAGTATACATGTAATTATTCAATTAGTACTTAAGCGTAGGCCTAATAATAGAGTGCCAACGCTACAAATAAGAATATCCGTATTAAAATTTTATAATGTTGTCTATGACTAAGCTTACAATAATTATGAATTACTTGAATGATATCCTTGATTAAATCTTGATGCAAAAGAGCCGAGCAGCAACTTCAAAAAGAGCTGTGTTATTGAAATAGGGCCTACTGTCCGATGATGAGCAAGTTTATGGAAAGCATTGTTACTAGCACCGTTAACCTTGCTGCAAATTCGCGTCACGTTTTGACATGCTACCAGGAAATAAAATAATGCACAGGATCTTGACAGAAGTAATTAATTAAATCTAAGGAAACTAAAAGAATAACACATAAACAAGAATCCCACTGGAATTTTTTTCAAATTGCTTATTGAGAGCATGCTTCTCCTTGTCGCGGACTGATAAGCTGGATATTGGTTTACTTCGGTCATTAGCTGGATCCAGCATGTGCTATATATAATTGTGGCTATAAGATCTTGATGTAGACCTACGTTTGCATTACCATGAATAGTACAATTGAAGAGGATGGAAACTGTAGAATTTTCTGTGCAATACTTTGCAATAAGTGATTTCGAAGTCTCCTAGAATAAATGAGTTAGTCTCATAACTTAGTGTTGTACAAGAAATGTCTGGTATTTTCAGGCTTCTTTTGCCTCGTCGTCACTTTCATCGTGTTGCTGGCTGTATATGGTGTCTCGCTCACTTTCGTATGTTGACGCAAACTTGTCAGAATCGTCGATGTCCAAAAGCTGTTCCTCGGTGATTATCTGCCTTGTTTCCCAGCACACTGTCCTGTAGACAACAGTTGCGCTTGGAGACTTAGGCTCTGGTTCTGAAGTCATCTTGTTGTTGTCTAATAGGTCGAAGGGTGGTTTGGGGTTTGTAGACTGCTCTTGTTCTGAAGTCATCTTGCTGTTGGTTAATGGGTCGTGTGCCGGTTTTAGGCTTTTAGACTGCTCTGGTGCGCATGGAGACTGAGGCTCTGGTTCTGAAGTCATCTGGTTGTTGGCTAATGAGTCGTAGGCTGGTTCGAGGCTTATTATAGACTGCTCTGGCGCTGAAGTGGTTGCTATTACTACATAGGCTGGTGCAGCTCCGCTTGTAGACTGCTCTTGAGCCAATGTCATCTGAGTGTTTGATGTGGAGCTTGTAGACTGATCTTGTGATGAAGTCAACTTGGTGGAGACATTCGGATCGGTCTTTCGACAGATGCCAATGTACTTGTAATAGACGGCGGATATTTTCTCGTTCATTTTCTAAAAGGAAATATTGCAGTGATAGATCTGGGGACATGGCCTAAGCATACACATGATTGCATAGGCTATAGGACTTAAGAACTGTTCTGGAATAGGCCTAATGTATATCTTCCGGCTCCTTTAACTTGAGTGAAAGAGCTAGTCATCTCAAACGAATTCTTGTCTTCAAACACGCACAGCTTGTAAGGATTCCGTACCCCATAGTACATTGCCAGTCGAAGTGAAATTGAAACTATGTAACTATAAATATTTATGTCAATAGTAAAATTAATTGGGTCGAAGTCCAAGAATGATTATCTGTCCTTAAGTTTGACGACTCGATTGCCATGGAACACGTAAAATTATTTAAACCAAACAAGTGCGAATTATAAGGCTACCAATTGAAATCGATGTTGAGAGATCTTGAAAACTCTGAGCTGTCGGATTCCTGCGCAGATCCCAACCAAGGATTCGCGGAGTTGAGGTCTTACAAAATCTTATAAGTTTCGGGAGCGTACTGCATGACATTTGATTTAAAATTAGTTTTGGGGAGTGGAAAACTCGTCGCCACTGTAAATAATGTTTGTCGAAGCCATCTTGCAAATAGCCTACACACGTTCGCATGTGTTTTAACTGTCTTGTTTATGAAAGCTAACGGTATGTGAATGCTAGTTGGTGATAGTGATTTGACTCACCTTGTTATGGAAAAGTGCGTAAATGATGAAGATGAGCAGTCCCTGTAAAAGCAAAGAGAAGAAAACTAAGAAGGCAGACACTTCTGGACATCTAGTTCGATGATATACCGTTTACAGTTGTCAGAAAGCCTTGCTACTTAAATATTTTCTCTTGGATGAGATTCCTGTTTGAGATTAACAGCATTTAAGACATTGCACTAAATTCTAATCATCATTGACAGGACCTGGTGTTACCATGTCGAGTGCTAAAGCCAGTGAAAGAAAACGTCGACTCATCAAGAGCTGTCCTTTCCGCTGTAAAATTTTGCTTAGACAGTAGAAAGACATAGGCTAATTATAATGGCCTGTGGTAGACGTTCTGGACATTGAATATCCACGCATGGACAATTGAACATGCATGCATGATTATTAGGCTATTATTAGGCACGTGCAGTTTTGGTAACAAACGTGTCAGTTATGCTAATGTGCCTTATGAAATCACAAACGTCTTTGTAATAATATTATTATAGCATTGTCCATTGAATGTGTTTTGAAGAAAGCGTAGGCCTAGACAGAGACGAACTTACATGCAGAGAGTTGGCGATGACAAACACGTATTGGAAGGCAACGTGATCGAAGGAAACGGAGAAGACGCCAAAGAGCCAACCAAGGCCAAGCACTGGACACATCACCGACAGGTTCCAAATCGTCGCTCTGCAAAGGGACACACACATGAGCACGACATAATAATTAGGATTGTCTTCAAAACCTACACGCATTTAGACTGCAGCGAATAATATATAGGCTAGTTAGGCCTAATCTGAAGTAGGTTTATAATAATAATTATTGATTTGTTTATTTTCAGTCTTTTCTGAATGTTAAGCAAAATAATATTTTCTTTCGGACGACTCAAACTAACATAAGTAGAATATTCCAGATATACCACTCAAACAAATGCACTGCTATGCAGCGTTGTTGAGGAATCCCAGACTCCTCTACAATGCCATGAAAGCTATGCAGAGCTCAGTAGTTGTGCGGGTACGGGGTCTGACGCAGCCATGTGGTCTACGCTGGTTCCCTGCTCCAAAAATAGTCTGTAGTTTGGTTTCTCAGACCATCGGAGGTTCCGACATCCCTTGCTAGATTATTCCTTATTAAAGTTTAAGATTAAATCATGAATAATCATGCAATCTTTAATTTCTACATCTCTATAATTATTTAACTTAGGGTACTTCGTGCAGAATTGTATATTTCAAAAGATAATGTAGATTAAATGTGAAATTAAGACCGATAGTTAAGCTGCTATTATGCGCGTGTTTACCTTATCTCGTCTCTCGTCTTTGAGGTCGTTGCCAATAGAGCTTTCTTCTGAGATATCAACCTCAGAATGATGATCAAAATGACAAGGTTTATCTGTGTAAAAGATGAATCCAGTTAGAATAATAAATTGCCCAGAGAGAAACATACAACACATTGCCATAATTTATCGTATCGGCTATTGTTATTGAATATTAATTTATGTAGCGCTAGTTTTCAGCGTGTGATATTATATATTTTTAGTATCGCATACATCGAAGCTTAGTTTAGTCAGAAATGCAGATTAGTGAAAAACATTTTTTCCCAAAACAGTCTAACCCACAAGATAATTTTTACAGGAAAAAGTGTGAATACATCAGGTAGTATAACTTACCGCAATGATACACAGTACGGGGCCAATGAAGGCCCAGATGAGACCGTTCCCAATCGACAGCCAACATCTGCAAACACGCCAATTGGTGCATAAAATGTAGCCTATGTGTAATTTCGGCAACATAAATCATTTGATCAACTCAAAGCCGTACTTTTGCCGTGCAAAAATTGGGAGCGCCTCTGCACAGTCCCATTGAAGAGACGCTATAAAAATTCTTGATTTTAATGAGTGAATAAGTTAATTATAGTTGATCGTTCCTGCTTCTGGCTCAATGTAATTACAATCCGCATGTCTTGATGCAGGGTTACAATGAGACTAAAATTTAAACAACCTTTAAGAACAGAGTGATAACGTTAGGAACCACATCTGTTTGTCGAGATGCAGTATAACAAAAGCTCTTGAAAAAAACTTAAACAAAATTTCGATGTAAATCGTAAGCCCTTTGCACTAGTGTACAGTAGTCTGCGAGAATTGAAATTTGTGTTTATAGTGACTATGAATTAAATAGTTACTGACGCTTCATTGTGTCCATATCCTTCAAGCTGTGTAACACCAAGAGACACGCCCACAATGATCATCGGCACAACTGTACAGATAAGAAAAAGACAACATTAACCGATGTGTACATTTATTATAACCGTACTCTTTTGGCGTGAACCATTTGCGAGCAATATTGCGAATTTCCATTTGTCTGAAGAGAAATTCTTCCAAGGGTTTAACTTCTTTCCTCGACTATGGTTGAGACCGACTTAAGCTTTCATTGGATTGATGTGGAGTGTGATTCAGTAAGTTGTCAGAGGAGTCGTAGAGACGGAGTGAACTAGAAGGAGTGACGTGGAGGATGATCACACTGAACGGATCAAAGGGATACTTTTGAAGTAGAAAGCTTTCTGATGAAGAAGGTCGTCAAAACATTAAGTTGCATTTCATATCTGGAATGTATTCATTATCCAACCTATAAGACGTAACCTATGCTATGTTTTACGGTATTTACCCCAAGCGGCAGCAACGAGCATGATGGTTTCTCTGGTTCTTCGGACGTGGAAGACGAAGAAAATGTAGAGCACCATATCGATGCCTTCAGCCAACATGATGAAAAAAGCGACCAGGAGGAAGTAGTGCAACAGGGCAGCAACGACTTTGCAGCCGACCTACAACAAAATATTGTATCATCTTTCTCGCTCCTCAAACATATGCCCGCTGAATATAATATTATTATAATTATGCGAGTAGTAAACATCGCTCTTATAGAAATACTATTTCAGGAGGAATGCTCTTTAAAAGATATTTAGATGCTCAGCAATGCAGTGATTACGAGAGCTTGTCTCATCCCGATCACTTGTAGCTTATCCTACTTGCGATGATTTTACTCTTTCTGCATTAAAGTACAATGTAAAGAAAATACATGTATTTAGGCCTACAACATTCTCTGATATCTGTTAGCTTAAAGTTTATTGGAGATTAGCAAGCTAGTAATTCTCGGCTGTTGTACATAAAAATTAACTCGATACAGAAGTGTAATTTTCAGCGAAGTCAAATCAAATAGTGGGCTAGATGATTCCGCACCAAACGACCATGCTTCACAGTGAGGGCAATCGTTAACTATTACAAAGCGACCGTTATGTTGTTGTTCTCGTACCGCGGAGTATAGATTGTCATCGAATTTGTCTGCTCCTGCCATGAAGATGATGTAAGCAATGATTAGAGCGATGCAGAGGTTCATTAGAAGTGCTGCCTGGGATGATATGGCATGCCTGTTAATAAAACACAGGAAAACAATAATTTAAATGAATTATAATGAAAAAGAAATAAATTATACCAAATAAACAAACATAAGCCGAAATCCAATTCTCATCACATTTAGCTTTCTTTCAATTGATATACCTATTAAAATTGTGATAGAAAAATAAATCGAGATAAGCTTGTTAACCCAAACTAAAAACATTGACTAATAAAACCTCTTGAATAATATTGGCTTACAAAAACCACGCTATAGCGACAAAGATTGCAATGAACTTTAACAATAATATTTTAAAAATTCATGTTGACTTTTGCCACTTACTTCCATGTTACGGCGTACACGATAGCGGTAAGTATGAGAGAAGCGACCGAAATACTGCAACCGATGATTGAAATGAGTGACAACAGATCGTCTTTCTGCAATAGTAAATAGTTTCTAATGAGTAAGGTGTCATTTAATGTTGCCAAGACAACCACCACAGTTATACAGGCCTAAGCTAAAGTGGCTGAACTGTAAGACTCTGCAATCTCTGAACAAGTTCTTCGTTGACTGGGATTCAGAGCATTTGCCTCTTTTGAGTATTCAACGCAGTAAATGAATGAAAAAATAAAATTATGTCGGTGCATTTTGGCATGCTACAGTAAATCTAGTATTTTTGGGATCACTGTTTATATAATTATTATGTAGGTAGGATGCTGCAATACAAACATTTTAAATTTACCCTAGTTTCAAGTTTAACATTAAACACATGCCAATAATTTATTATGACAGAGTCATAATATTATGAGACCTATGTTCACATTTAAAGCCCAAAGAATATGAAGGGCTGCTGCAGTTGTGTAACTGTGCGTGAGTGAAGAACTTGCTTATAATTATAGTTGTCACACAGCAATCGCCTCGTTGTAAGCTCAAAAACGCATTCTCTGCTGTTACGAAGAAAGTCTTTCACATTAGATGCTCACCACGGGATTTCTGCTCATCAAAATGGCAAAGTTCGTCAGATGATCGCAACTGCAGATCGTGTGAGTTTTATTCGTCGATGCCACGGAACACCCAGCGGAATCCCAATCACCCCTGAAACATTTAGCAAAAATATGATATGTAGAAGAAACATGCGAAACAGAACATAAGCTTAGTACATTCAATCAATCAATCAATCAATCAATCAAATCAATCAAAATTTTTTTTATTGAGCCAGAGAAAAGCACACAAGGTACATATCATCACATAAAAATAAAACATGAATGTTATTGGCAACAAAAGGAAACCCAGAAGGGACTGCAGAGTCCCGCTGGTTAGGGCCACCTAAGCACATTTTCTGGTTCTAGGCGTTAGCAAATTCAGCACAAAAAAATTATATTCTATTTTCCAACATATATGCAATAAATCAAAAATAATGTACAATGTATGTTCAACACGTCGGTCATTCGCACAACATCACGCAGATTCGTCAGAATTGAATGCGCTGACAGTAGTTTTTTGTGAATAAATTTTACTGATTTTAGCAAGAATGCTCTTTTATAATTATAATGCTCAATTTCCTGTTAACCAAAGTGCGGTTTCGCAGACAACTTGCAGCTAGACTCCAAGCCATAAAGCACAGAGAAATTGTTGCATTAATTTATTATATTTGCCAGCCTTAGTCGTTTAGGCCTAAGCCTTTTAGTGAAGAGTAGCCTAATATCAGATGCTTACCTGTCGAAGTTCCAGAATACGCACGTTCTTCGAAAGAGTCTCCTTTTCTCCTGCATAGCAAAGGTAAGTCAATATATATATATACACCGTGAGGCATAAAAAAGGAAACCCCTAGAAAAAACGTTATTATTTCAACAATTTTCAAACAATGTCAATGAAATTCAGGAAAATTATAGCTAAGTAGCAGGCAATGTTACAACATTAAAGTTTTTACAATTTACTGCACGCCTTCAGCTTCTACGCATGCGCGAAGTCGCTTGCGCCATTCACGCACCGCCGAGTCAAAAATTCGCTGCATGCATGGTCAAGATCGTTACAAGCTTGCATTATTCGCTTACAAAGATCTTCAACATAAAGAACTTTATTTTGTACACCATCTCCTGCATGCATCCTCATATTTATTAATCGATCGAACGGGATTCATAGCTGGGCTGTTAGGGGGCCAAAGTGTAGGAATTACGAATGCAGGAGTTTCATTCGTCAGAAGTGCAACCGTTTCTCGAACTCTGTGCGCTGGAAACCATCTTGCAGGAAAATGTAAAATTAAGAGAGTTCTCGAATTTCAGGTAGGCCTTTCATGAATAAAACGTCTTTGTATGCCTAGTATTGGCCGTTGATTTTTACCCCCGGTTCAACAAAGTGAATTGACGTGCGCCCCCAGAGAAGAAACACCGACCGACACCATCAGAGATTTCCTAAACGTCGGACGTGTGCGTTCCAATTGCTACATTTTGGTATTGCTACGAGAAGCAACTGTGAATAACTTTTTGTCCATGAACCAGATGAAATGCACTAGGCAGGCTGTGTAGCGACGCAACAAAAGGCGACTGCAAGCTTGGAACGATCTTGACCATGCAGCGAATTATTGACTCGGCGATGCGTGAATGGCGCAAGCGACTTCGCGCATGCGTAGAAGCTAAAGGCGAGCAGTAAATTGCAAAAACTTTAATTTTGTTACATTGCTTGCTACTTAGCTATAATTTTCTTGAATTTCATTGACATTGTTTGAAAATTGTTAAAATTATAACGAATTTTCTAGGGGTTTCCTTTTTTATGCCTCACGGTGTATATATATATATATATCGTTATTTCAGAATTTCTCGAAGAACGCAATCAGACAATTTGGACTTCATTCAAAGCAGAACTGCGAAAAGACAAGCCTGTGCAATAAGGTAACCATTGTAGGACTACTTGTGACTATCATGAAGACAATGAGGATCTTGCAGTCAATGGATTTCATAATAATCTTTTTGAAACGAGACATATTGAAGGAACGATTGAAAGAAAATAATTAATGGTTGATATGCTTATGCAGATCAGCTGGACGGAACACAGAACAAACGAGGAAGTGCTGGAAAGGGTAGGAGAGGAAAGAACAATGATAAAAACAATCAGAGAAAGGCATAAGAATTGGATAGGGCATATGCTAAGAGGAGACAGTTTGGTGAAAACGGTGTTAGAAGGAAAAATGGAGGGGAAACGAACAAAAGGAAGACCCCGACAGATGTTGCTGGACACACTGATGAAGAAGATCGGATATCAGAAACTAAAGGAGAAGGCCCAGCGGAGGGAAGAGTGGCGACATTGGACAGCCGAACCTGCCTAGGGGCAGAGAACCAGAAGAAGAAGAAGAATGCTTATGCATAGCCTATAACCTATAAATGCGTTGCGTAGGTTATCTACTCGTTTTGCACTGTAATAGGAAAAGAGCAGACAAAATTTGTATTAAAATTAGACTTCCTGCTACCTTCCACGCAGTTTAAACACTAAACATCATCCTCCCTAACCGTCTGTCTTACTCCTCGCCTGACTCTATGGATTTTTACCACTGTTACTGACTTTGTTTTAATCGATTGCCTGCGAAAAAGCCAGTTCCCGCGACTTCGCTTTCATAGGCGCTGTAAAAATTCCGAGATTACGATTACAATTACTCAGTGAAAGTATTTAACCCCATAAGGTTGTCTGTCTTGAGTCTGGCAACACTTACCTGGTTATGTTTTAACGTTATGAGAACTGGTCGCTTTAGTGTTTCGTTGGTGCTTAGTCCTTCGATTGAGAATGATATAACTTTTGAGTTGATGACATCATCACTGTCCCTGTATTGAATATTGGAAACATGAGCTGACTTTAATTAAACAACCTGGGCAATATTGCTATCGGATATTTAACTTAATATTTAATATGAAAGTCTCAAAATAGATGCAACGCAGAAGCAACGACTTAACGTTCATGGCTAATCAAGTTTAGGCTATACGGTTTCAGTTGTAGCCTATTGACTATTAGGCCTATCATGCCTTGAGCATTCTTAAAATGAAGCTAAGAAAATCAATACATTGTCATGTTAATCGGATTAGGCTACAGCAACGGTGTTTTTGTGATCTGACTATAACCTGGAGTAACACAGATTCATATAAAATGGCCCAATATAATAGTTACTTATGCGGATGTGGTTGCATTGTTATATGCAATTACAATACTGCGAAGGTGCTTACTTTTTTCCTGGAAGGTATTTGTCAATGGTTTCATAAAGCACACCCCACACATTCAAAGGAGGTTGGCCTGTAAAGTAAATCCAACAAAATGAACCACGAATAAGTCTATGGCTGACAATCTATCAAACAATGATACCTCAGAAACATCCAAAAGATTGCATCTTAGCCATCAATGAACCCACCAATACTCCACCGCGCCCCACAATAAACCTATGTCTCATAATCAAAACACCATATATTGGAAACTCTGGCGTTTTTTACTACTGAACACACTGCTCTTTCACAAATTGCCTCCGATTCTTCCTCTTCCTCTCAAGTCCTTCACCGATTCAATACCAAACGCCATACTTCGAGGCTGAGTGTTTGTCTACCTGCCTGACTCTCTTTGATCGATTCGATCCACGAACCTATCGTTCTTCATAAGCTGGTTTTTGCGATCTCCGTCTTTTTGAAGCTGTAAAAATCAGGTATTAAACTTGTATTGTATCTGATCATTTATAAAGAGCATCTCGCAGCAAGAGCCTTTCAGAAGCGCTCCCAGTGAAGCACTTCAACCCCGAGAAAAAAGGCAAGTTTTCAGACAAGAGAAAGACGAGGATACACTACCAGCGAGGACGCCAGAGCCAACCGATGGGGGAAGCCCATTCCATAGGGTAATTGATGATAATAATAGCCTAATCAAAATAACAGATAGTCATGAACTGGCAGTTCAGAATATAAAAAAATCCACAAATTTGTTTCTACTAACTTGGATATTCCACATATATCGATATCCCGTCTTCGCGTTTTTCACCCGCGGTTGAGCAAGTTGGAAATTCGAGTTGAAGGGGTAGATCCGACTCTTCAAATGACCATGCTTCTAAAACTGAATCGAGAAAAATCTACACAATGAAAGTCACATTGGAAATATTAAAAACTATCATTTGAGAAACGTGTGCAGTGTGCACTCCGTAAAGTTCATAGTAAACACTGAGATAAATTAGAAGGTAAGATGGGCTACTGCTACTTTAATCATTCATCCTTCATGTTGATATAGATTTATATACCATATAAATTAGGCCTATGTATTATTATCTTACCCAAACTATCCTCTTGAATTCTATAATGGTCTGATGCGTTGAGCATCGATAAACTCCGACCGTAGACGTCGATTGCGAACAGAATGGACGCCGCAATATTCTTGTCATCCTGCGACAGAACATTCGTTACACAGCAAAGCACATTGACAAACCATATTCAGGTATTCATTTTTAAATTTACGTGGTCTAATAATCATGATGATTTCTGCTGCGCCATTTATTATACAGCCTCGAGAGTCAACTAAGTGGATCTTCTATTGAGTCAATGTTACTGTTAGTAGTGGTCCATTGAGAATCCAGGAATAAATTCAATAGGAGTAAATCCGTTAAGTCAGAGTAGTAGCCTAATAATATGATAGTTAAGATTCATGCCTATAAGGTATCGATGGTTGCAGGTATCCACCTTGCGAACAGCTTGGGACACTTCAAACTATATGATACTTTTCGCTCCATAAATGCTAATTACGACAGCCAGGTGATTACGAGTGATATAATCTGGTTTAGTTTCTGTCCATTTTGAGATGAATGATTTCGATTTACATGTTTGAGTTGCTCCCATGCTTTTTCGTTTCTCGATCTAAGAATGTTGCTGATCGCTTGAACAATCGACTGCATCAACAACAACACAATTCACTTTATTCAAAAAAAATGCAACATAGCCTACGCTAACGCTACATGTATTTTTTGTGTGGACCCCAATGTACCTAAACATGTTTTTCGCATACAAATGTAAACAGGGTAAACATAGCCTACACAAGCAAACACACAAGCACAGCTGCTGTACACGAATACACGCACAGTCTTTTGAGTTACGAAAGCTGATGACGGAAGTAGTCACGGTGAAAATATGCAAATTATACATGTAAACAATCAATAATTATTAGAATATGACTTTCGTAAGTGCACCTTGATCTCTACTTCACTTGGCTGGTTGGTGCTGTTACTTCGCAGGACAGCAAATCGGTTAATGATCATGAGGGTGGCGTTTAGATTTCCGGCGCTCAGACTTTCGTTCGTGTTAGTCATGGCTAACAACTGAATCGCGCTCTCATCCACCACAATCTGATTCTTCAAATCATCATCTGTCAGGTTATTGACCTGCAAAACAATCAGTCGTTTGTGCCTGATTTCTGTAGGTATTAGACTTTGCACACAATTTTTTAGATGCAGCCTACAAGGTTGAGTGTGAACATGGAGTGAACATCGATGTTAATCCGAACCAGCTAGTCTAAACTTCAATAATCATGCATTAGGCGTGTCAAAGCGTTGCAACGATCCGTCTGAGAGTGTTGAATGTAAGCGAGAGGAAAGACTGAAACGCTCATTCAGATTTTAACCGAATATAAAAAACAATATCAGTACCGTCTGATCCGTAATTTCCTGTTAGGACCTACATTAGGGTGGAGTGAAAAAAATGAAATTGATATTTCAGAAAAGTTGTGTACTGGGCACAGTAGTTTGGGTGTAAAATATTATTGGATTTCGTTGGCTTCTTGACGTGCCCCAACGCCCCCAAAAAATTAAAAAATGGCTCAATTTCGCATTTTCGTCTAAATTTTTTTAATATTAACAATATTTTATTTTTTGCTACTGTGATTTTATTATGGTGATATCTTTAGCTAGTCCTTTACATATTGAAGGGTAATTCCAAGAATGGCAGCCACAAAGTCGAAAACAAGACGAACCAGTAGGCATCCAGTCTTGAAATTCCTCCGGAATTGCCTCAAACTGTGTTTCCACACGTGCTGACATGATGAAGTTCTTCCTGTTCATTCATGATTACAAGAAATGATAGAAATTCGTAATGAATTCCGCAATGCTGTTTTTGAAGTAGCCTACTGGTGGCACATTTCATTGAAGGAGGGTATAGGCCTATTATAGCCAGTGGCGGCTCTAGGTTTTTCCAACAGGGGGGGCAATGGGGGGGGCAAAGGGACGTTATGGGGGGTCAGCTTAAAGCCTGGCCTATAAAAACCTATTGCACAACATACATGAATCCACACAGAAGGGCACTGAAAAGTTATCTTTCGTAGCGACGGTAGCGACAACCTTAAGCTATACACATAAATATCAATTTTGAAAACAGAATAACTTAATTTACAATTCAAACATCAATTAGACACAATACATGTACATACAGTTAATGAAGAGCAAGTTTACGATTGTTGTGCCTCGAATCAAACGCGTCCACAAAAGCATCCATATTAATTGATTCTGCACGAACAGATTCAATTGACAGCATTGCTAAACTACTTAACCGAACATTTAACTGTTCTTTTACAGGATACAGTTTCAGGATGGGTTGAGATGGTGCATCAGTAGGTGTTGATGACAAGTCAGAGGGACCTGGACTTCTTTCATGCCTCCCTTGCCGGCTTGCCCTGATATAAATGGAGGATCGTCTCCAGTCTGGCTTTCAGAAAATGTCTGTAATAAACAAATAGGCCTAAGACAACATTTACAATTTGCCACATGTTGATATTCAAACTCAGCAAACTGTACAATGTAATATGGGTTATCAGTAAAGGCTGTCACTAGCGGCCCACCAGGCAGCCCTGAAATCTCAAATACTAACGAACCACAACTCACGTGATTGCCGGTCCTCAAGTATACATTATTACATTCTGACTACTCCATATATGGGGAACCTCAAATGGCAGAACTCCTACAAACTGTCAGTGATTATATTATAAGCTTACCTAATTACTATAATTTTATTTAGGCGTGGTGTAGGTCAGCGTCGAGGCCATACAATAGTAAGGCAAATGTTAGTTATAGTAAGGGGTACAGTTAAGTATTTCGATTGACATTAGCTTTTGCTATAAAAAGCGTGTACATTTATATTTAACATAAAGGTAAAGCGATTTTCTGTAGCGGCCGTTTAATGGCCTCAACCATCTTCATTTTGCAATGAAATGATCGAGTGAGAACCTGCACCACCGCTCGTCCGTTTAAATGAAAAAACGATTACCACATTATACATATAGTTACCCACCTGAGATTCATCCAGATTTTCTACATTCGATTCAAAATCTATGATATCGTCGGGCAGTTCATCGTCCAACAGCGCGATCGAGCAACTCGTGCTCTCTGAAGTGACCACCACAGAGTCCAAAGTTAATGAAATGTCGGCAGAAGGTTCCTTTGTAACGCTAAACCTAGGCACAGATTCGTCTTCATTTCTAGCCCTCTTTTTCGGTTTACTGAACATTTGTCTAATATCACTCATTTTAAGTTATTCTTAATGAACACGTGAAAGTTCTGTAACCGACCGCGTGCGAATCAATCGCATGAAAGAAAGATTGACCGCAATGACCGGAACTTCCGGAAGAGCTTTAACGCAAATAAACCAACGATCCTAAATACATAGTTCATACCAAAGACTTACGAGCATGCCATTATTGACTAGATATATCATATATGAGCAAGTAAGTAAGTGTTGTGTGAGTAATAATTACTAACGCGAAAATATAATATTAATAAGTGAATCTTTAATTATGTCTAAGCAAATAACTTGAAATAAGTAAGCAGTATGTAACACATTTTGCAATAAATTGGACGCAAAAATCTGGGGGGGCAACTGGGGGGGCACGAGCTCAGCAAGGGGGGCAGCTGCCCCCCCCTGGCCACCCCTGTAGAGCCGCCACTGATTATAGCTTGCTATAGAACGTCCATCCCAACGATATCTTACAAGCGAGTATGTGAAAAATATTTAGGCTGTTTCACGCCAAGTACAGAAATCTGCTTTAACCATTTAATGGCCGATGGCACCAATAAATGCTAGGCACTAATAAATGCTAATAATGGTAACGTAGGAGGTGTTAATTGCTTGCTTGAAATATAAGTGAGTCCACTACAGTGGTTGTTTTGTTTGCTGCCTGCAAACAAATTGCCTTTGAGACATTTGCTATAGAAACTCAATGGTGCAAGAGCACGGTCCTTGAGAGATTTCTGGTCCATTTCGTAAAGCAATCCAGGTATGTGAAAACGTGCCCATAGTTCCCTTTACATAAATTGCAATTAACAACTATCCACTCGTTGATAATAGCGCTCCAAGCACGGATCAGAAGTATTTGTTTGATACATGTCATACTATGCCAGCCTAGGAATGCCCTGTACAAGTTCCTATAATCGAAACCCAGGTTCAGCAATTCATTCGAGGTGACCCACAACTGCTCAAAGAATTCTATGCTTCTAAATAGCATCATCGGAGCCATCAGAACAACTTGTCACACATATAAATTCATTATGAAGGCATTGGCCTGTGATCAAATGTTTTTCCACATCAGACCTGATCTTCGTGCACAAAGGTTTACGACATATCTTCATCGAAGGATTGCCATTTCAAGATAGCTTACTTGTTTAAAGATATGATCGAGATTGTTGATCCAGTTATACAAAAAATACCTTCCTCTGACATCCTGAGAATATTCTGCTCACAGTGTTGAAACAAGGAAAGATATTATAGGCCTATGAAATGTGTCATTCCAAAGGATACCATATCTTCACGGAATCGAGGTAGGCAAAATGGAAAGAAAAAAGTTTCGTTGAATGCTTCTATAATCAAGCTAACTTCGATTGCAGGACCTCAATTACTCAATGTGTTCTTTAGAATAATAATTGAAATAGTTTATTCTGCTCATATCAGCGACGTTACCGCTTATAATTATAGACGGTTGAAAACATCAAAGAAGATCTTAAGTTTTTTGTTACATTGGAATCGGTTTGAGAGTTGGGACACCTCCAGACATTATATACTAGAGGCGCGAAATTTTATCCTGGCGCTACTGTGGCGGAAATGCCACAAGACGAATTTTCGAATATGAAACATAAGCTGGTAACTGACAATACATGGGCGGCCAAAGTATGGTCGCGGGATTCCTTATAGCGCCGGAGCTATGGCCGATAGAAATTCGCGGTATATGCGGATCGACTAGTAAATCGTTTCGCTACAAATTTGCCGTGAGGCACTAAGCGGTAAAAATTCACGTTGAAAAGTTTCACCTACGGAAGACCGATTCGTGTTTTCTAGCCAAAGTATAGTGTGCAAGCAGCAACTTTTGACTTTGGGCGCATATAAAATTTGCGCGGATAATGGTATCGAATTTCTGAATACACCGTTCGAAAGATAAATTATCGGGCTGCCGAATTGCCGTTGAGAGCTAAACGATAGCTGCAACCGATCGAAAGATATGAATTTTATTCGAATTACAGTCGAATTTACGTGTATCGGCAAATGACTGGATATAGAGAGCTACATCTATAAAATATCGTTAAAACATCCGTTGACTAAAGCCTGCCACACGCTGCGCTGCTTAAGTGTCGGATAGGTGTAGCAAGACAACACACTGTGTATGATTCTGCATTTATCACGATATATACGGCGCGCTGACGACCACTCAATACCTTGGTATTCGACGTCGTTTACCGGCCTAACGTATCCAGTGGCGTATCGATAGCTGCTAACCCGGCTAATCTGCGTCATAGCTGTTTCGGTTAAGAGTTCGAGGGCAAACTGATACCGGTTCGATTATCCGCGGTCCCCGACCGTCGGAAGACCCGTGTTCCGTGGTGCATGCTAAAATATCGGTAGGGCAAGGGTTTGGGCTCCCTCCCTGCTCGAGTAGCTGCCGTGAGTGTTGTTAAGGCGACCCCGCGGCGCCTGGTGTCCGCGGACGTTACCAATAAAACGTGCTGTGACTTACGAATATCTTTTCTTGCACCTATTGGTCTGTTGTTCGGCCGAGTAGAAGGGCCGTGTCGAGTGATCGCTAGCCATACCGGCGTGTTCGAGAGTTAAGGGTTGAGTCCACTCCGGCGCACGACGCGCGTGGTGAGTTTTCTGCACGGTGTTGAGAGTTCGTTCAGTGTCAGCTAGAGTCAGTGTTTCATCGCCGGCCGAGACCAAGCGGCTGGTCCCGTATTCAATGCATCTTGAGGCGCTCGTCCTTCCGGGCGGCCGCCGCGCATCGTAAAAACAAGGGTAGGCGCGCCGGGTCGGCCTAGCCCGTTACATTCAGTTGGTTCCCCTCTCAGGTCACTCAGATAATTCTGCCTTCCTGCTCGCGGCGAGAGGTCGGTGCAGTGACCGTTGAAATTGTCAGTGTTGGTTGTGTGTGTTAACTTTGATTGACGATATCTCGGTCGGTTTTCGTCCGATCGACGAGCGGCTAGTGTCAAACTACGCAGCGAGGACCGCTGCTTGATTCATCCTACAGACACGTTGAGTGCCCGTAGAACGGTTTTCGAGATATTTACGTTAGAAGGAAGGCCACCCGGTCTTCCCCGCAATATCATTTGATTCTGAATTTCAAGGCGCGCGTAGAGCCCCGCTCTCGCGGCAGCTTTGCCGTCTGTTGACCGATCCGCACGTTCTTGGTGTCAAACGGTGCAGGACGAGTGTGTGAGTGTGAAACTTTGAGAGATCGACCGCAGCTCTAACGGTCGCTTCTGTATCCGCTTCCGAAGGAGGGCCGCCCGGTCTTTCCCCGTGGTTACGCGCCGCAGCGAAAATCTGATCGATCGCCGCGCCCGGTTTGTCGCCGGCGGCTTGGTTGTTGTGAATCTTGTCCGAGTGTTCGACGGGCGTGTTCTGCCCAGGAAATCCATCGTGAGTGCGACTTGTCAGTAGGTGCGCCGCTGGAGGCCTGACCTGATCGGTATCGGCCCGGGAAGAGTGCCCCGAGGTTACGCGCCGTGGGTCTTAATTCATTCATAACTTTTAGACGGGGTGTGCTATCGACAAAAGCTTTGCACCGCCGTGTTCCTTGTATCGTGCCGCATCTTTCCTCCCCTTAACGAGCAGGGAGCGAGAGAGGGAAAATATCGTCACAGGCCCTGTAAGGTTCGTTGCCGGTGCGCCTCTGTTACCAGGCCGGCAACGAACGTATCGGTCGCAGCCAACCGATCCGTCGGGGTATTTAACGTTCATCGTCATCGTCATCTAATGTCAGTTACCAGCCTCTAATCTGATACCCTAGGTCCTAGGCGTTAGCTAATTGCATTGCTAGCTCCCAGGCCTTTTAAGCGCGTCAGTTTTTACGCGGTGCTGGTCGCCGCGCGGTAACCAGGAGTCAGAGCGAATTTGAGGACACTCCTGGTGGCGACGGTGCGGCCGCGTGAAGCGGACTTGCCTCGGGCAAGAAGGCAGTGAGTGAAGGAGAGCGAATTTGAGGACACTCTCGAGGTCGGTCGTTGGCCGGCGGAGGTTCGTTGCCTGCGGGCGAGGAAGTTGAAGGAGGGAATTTATGGACACCCTCGGAGTCGGCGGTTTGGCCGCGTGAAGTGAATCGCCTACGGGCTAACGGTTTCTGGTCTTTCTCGAAGTCGGCGCGAAGCCGCATTCAGTGCATTGCCTACGGGCGTAAGAGACAGTGATCCATCGGAGAGCAAGCGGTCCGTCTTTTCTGTGAAGGCCGTCTTCGCCTCCGTACGTGTACAAATTGACGGCGGTCGTCCGGATCTCCGGCCGCCGATCGATCGACACAACGACCTGGTCGCACTGGGCGTTGTAAAATTGATCCTGGTACCAGCTGGTTAGGTTGCCGTTTGCGAATCGACGCAGCGACCTAGTATATTGTCCGTGTTTTCCATTCCCTGGTTTCGAAGTTGATAATGTCGTTTTGGCGCGGCTTGGGGCTCGGACCCCTCGAATGGCCGTGGTTTCGGGCGTTTTGGCCTGCGGAGGAAAGACAGTCTTCAGTGATGCCCGTCGGTGGCACCAGTACACGAGCTGTGGCGTGTAATATGATACGACGGAGGTCTGAACGGTCGGGCAAACGAACGAAGAAGCCCGTGGCCGTGAAGGGGAGCTCCAAGCGAGGGTCGGCTGCCCGGAGAGGAGTGAACCCTGATTTGAGCACAGGCGGCCATCCTGGCGCTCATGTTGCTACCCACCCGGTGGCCGCGGACGGGGCAGAGTCGGACTCCAACGCCTCCGAGCTCTATACCCTCTCACGAACGACCGTTTCAGAGCCGTCTTGGCCGGACAGCGGAGGGAGTGACGAGGCCTTGGCGGCCCGTTACACAGAGAGTAGACACCGGCGAGAGAGCGACTCGGGCGGCTCCGATCAATTTGAAGCAAGGGAGCGAGGCCCGAGTCGAGAGGCCCAGCTCGCGACCCCTCGTGCGTCGGGCGATGCGCCGGCGGCGAGGGGGCTTGTGCCGCTTGTGACGAGACGGGTAGGTCCGCCACAAAGTGGTACCAGAAGTGGGGTCTATTTTGACTCGCTTCTGGTTGCCGCAGGACAAGCTGCGGCGGGTGAAGTTGAGAGCGATGGAGAGCGGGTGGCGCGAACGAAGATGTCTTTTCCGCCAAGACCCGATTTGGGAGCCGTAGCAGCAGATGCGGTCTCCAGGAATTTGGCTCGTCCTGATGTTCGTTTTGGTGAATATTCCGGTGCTCGTCCCAAAGTTTCGCAGCAGGTTTCGCCTGATGATTTTGGTGCAGTCGGTCCAATCGCTTCTGCTGCTGTCGATGTTCGGGATCCTCGTTCTTCGGCGACGGTGGGAGTCGAGAATTGGCTCCGTTCTGTTCCGGAGTCTCAAGAGACTGGTGATGGACGCCAGGCAAGACGTTTACGATCTGGTTCCCCAGTTGCTTCAGAAGACGCACGGTTACTTGTTAATTTCAGCGAAAGAAGCTCAGCAGGTTTAGCAGCCGCTGACAGACCAAGTGCGGGCCAGGTAGACAGTCAAAGCTACCTTCCCCGGTGTCCGGAGCGGAGAGACAGTTTGGTGAATGCTGAAAGAGGGTCAGCAGAGTCGAGGTCGTCGCGGAGAGACGACGCGTCCGATGTTCGGGCCGAGGTGTCGTACCTGCGCGAGAGCATGGCGCGGATGACACAGCGGTTCGAAGAACTGACAGTGCCTGTCGTTCGGGAAAGAGAAGCGTCTTGGGCTCAGGCGTCCCGTTCGATGTCGTATCCAGAGTTCCGTGATGACCCGCGAGAGACAGTGCCGATGGAGGTGATGCCATCGAGGTTACGTGGACCTCCGGAGGTCCGGAGACTAGTAGTACGTGATGCTAGGGCAGGAGACCCTAGGGAATCAGGCTACCGAGACAGGCCTGAACGGGTTCATCGGTCTACCGTCCCGATCGACGGCTGGACGCCTGATGATACCGTGTATCGTGATTTACCGACAGTGGCTCCACGGGGATCAAGTTCGAAACGGAGGTTGTTATCGTCGGATGACGCGTCAACAGAGGCGGACATCAACTATCGGCGTACAACTCCGGACAAGCAAAGTGTTAGTCGCCAGGCGCATAAGAAGGGCGAGAGGCCCAGAAAACTACGGTTCTCCGATGAGGCGGGTGTCTACCGCAAGCCGATGACTTCCTCCACGAAGCATCGTGCCGACAAGGAACGTGAGCGAGAGGACTCAGATGAGGCGGGTGTCTACCGCGAGCCGATGGCTTCGACCTCGAAGCATCGTGCATATCAGAGCCGTGAGCGAGAGGGGCAGAACGAACGACGGCCGGGAAGGACCAAGCGAGCGGAAAATGAGACGTCCAGTGAAGAGGACGCGTCTCCTGCGAAAGTACGAACGGAACGGAAATCAATACTGCATGTGAGCAGTCGGCATGAGAAACGGCCTGTAGTTTCCAGCGCAGTCGATGACGAGACTAGCGACGACGACGATCGTCCTCGGAGACGCCGTCACCGCGCGGGTTCGCAACGTCGGTCTGTTGATCAGGAGACGAGAGGCCGGAGTCCAGCTGACCGTGGAATTCGTATCAAGCTTGAGAAGTACGACGGCAAGACGGCCATCGCTGCTTTTCTAGCGAAGTTTGAAGTTTGCGCCAGGTGCAACAATTGGAGCGACCGAGAGAAGGCCGACCAATTGATGTGTGCTTTGACGGGGCCAGCTTCGCAGTTGCTATGGGACATGGGTGCCCAGGGCGACGTTACTTGGCAGGCGTTGGTTGATAAATTGAAAGCAAGGTACGGTTCGGAAGAACAGACGAGCCTGTACAGGGTAAAGTTACGTGCTTACCGTCAGACGAATAACGAACCCTTGAGCAGTGTCGTTCAAGAGGTCCGGCGACTTATGGTTTTTGCGTATCCTGGGCCGTCGAGCGAGCTGGTTGAGACTATCGCTTGCGACGCGTTTCTAGACGCGCTGGCTAATCAGGAGTTAGCGCAGAAGGTGCGGGAACGGGAACCCGTCACTCTTCAGGCTACCTATAAGCTAGCGGTCAGGCTAGAGGCGTATGGCCGGTCGTCTACGGCATTGGGCGACGCAGATCGGAAATATGGGAGGGTTAAAGCAGCCCGTGAAGACCTGGTAGCTCCGGCGGTAAACGAATCACAGAGTCGGCGTATAGAAGACCTTGAAAAAGAGGTCAGGAATCTAACGCAAGAGTTGGGTCGGCTCGTAGCGAAGCAAGATACAGCTTCTGCTTCGGGTAACCGTTATGGCTCAGACAGAGCTACGGAAGGTTCGCGCGAGACCGAACCGGATGTCATTCAGCGACGGGTGTTTCCGCCCGGTCGGTGGAGCAACGCTAACGCGGAATGCTACCTGTGTAAGCAAAAGGGGCATTTGAGACGTGCTTGTCCACAGAGAATAACAGTGGCGACTAAAGAGGTTTAGCGTCTCGGGACCATCGCTTAATTGCGACGAGTTGTGATAGTGTCGGTTGACGAGAATTTTCAGTTTCCTTTTGATGAACATACTTTTTCTTTTGGGGTAACACGGTGTGTTACTGCCGGTGAGTCGTGAAATCGAGTGTTGGTGAGTTTTCTGGTTCGTGTCGGGAGACTGTTTTGGAGTTGGCTTTTGAGACAGTGTTCGGTGTTCGTTTTGGATCGGGAAATGAGGTACGGATCGTTGTGGTGATTGTCGTGGACGGCAAGACTCGGTTTTGGTAGAGGAACGGTGATTTGTTTGGCTCTGTGATCGAGTACTTGGTGAAATAAGTCGTCCATTGGCCGTTTGCTCTGTGTCTGAGTGCCTCGTGTGCAAGTCGTCCTGAGACTCGGTGTATCCTGTGATTGAGTGTTTCGCCTTGTAAGTCATCCAGATGTCTGGTTGTTCGCTTTTCGGGTTGCCTGCTTGTGTCTGGGTCGGATGTTGAGAGACGAACGGGTTGGAGATGAGAGAATTGGTAGGGACGGAGTCCCTGGAGACGTGTGTGGAACCGTGCGAGACCGTTGTCGCGTTGAAGGTGTCGTTGCCTTCAGGCGAACGTTAAATGGTGTGTACGGGAACATTTACGGGAAGTCAGTTGAAGTTGTTTCTTTTGTGGGGCTGAAGAGAGAGCAGCCAGATAAGAGCCACGGAGGGCTTGTAGATACGTTTGAGAGACTGGAGTAGGTCTCGGGAAGTTTCGGCGTCGATAAACGCTGCATCGGTCTTTGCCAATCGACTCGCACTGTCCCTGAAGATGCGACTGATATTTATCGGATTGGACTCTGTCAATAATACTGCTTTGTCCACGGTTATCATGTCTTGAACAATCGACTCTTCCTGACGGCACAATGATAACGGAAGAGACGCCGATCTAGTCCCGGTGATTTCGAGGTTGAGATTCTGCAGTTAATTTAGCGGCGTCATCCGCTACCGAACTGGTGGTCGTCGAGAGACCCATCGAAGCGTACGTCAGTCTCGTCGGAGATGCGTACAAGAGTGTCCGTTCGCACGCGATGGTAGTCCACGTAGATAAACTCAAGAAGTTTTACGGTGAGACCCCGCGTAGCTGGGTGTCGGGAGAGGACGTAGAGCCCACTACGGAGGCCGGGCCTTTCCCTGGTGACACAGAGTTGGTGGGATCCAGTGCAATCCCCGCGGAGTCCCCCGCGCCTGTTGTGGATAGCGTCGGAAGACCCAGCCGACGCTTGCATCGACGCCCGCGTCGAGTGCGGCAGCCCTAGTGGCTAACGTGAAGATTGCGCTTAATTGCGCGGGTTAGAGAAACGTCGATGGTGCACGGCGTAGAGAATGATTTTAGTTCGCTTTATGATGATACACTACAGTTATTTTTGCCATGTGTCCAACAAGTCGGGACGGCACAAGGATTGCGGGGTTAGTCTCCGCTTGATTGCGGTGGTTCGAGACATTGTCGGTGGACGATATTTTACGTTCCTTTTGATGAATCAGTTTCTGTTCAAGGCTCCAAACCTGGTACCTTTTCCTCCGCGAGACGACACACACGGATCACGAAGTGGACCCGTTGGTCTACAGTAAAGTGGTGCCTGTGGGGTCTCGCGCAACGCGTAATGGCGTTCATTCGATAAAGACTTGGTGCAGTCTTTTATTCTATTTCGATCTGCTGACCGTGTGTCTACGGTGGGACTGTCCGAGCGTTGGCCGGATGACTCAAGGTCTGAGTCGCTTTTCCTTTTTGACACTAGTTTCTTTTGAGGACAACGGTAGTGCGATGAGTTGGGTGATCATCGCAGGTTCTGGGACTCGTTTGGTGACTTTTCTCGCTACCAGTCCCCTAGCAATCGAGTTAGGTGGAGCTTGGCGGAGAGACAGAGGGGCTTATGAGGTTGGTAGTCTCGTGGCGTTGAGACGAGGTACCAAGCAGATGGTATTTGGTTCGTGGAGTTACTCGCACCTGAGCGAGTCGTTGTCGCCGTAGGCAACGGGTCAGGTAGGAAGTCGAGGCTCCTTCAGTCGGAATAACTCACACCTGTCAGGCTGACGTTGTCGGTAAGAGGATTTGCTTCGGAGTTTGTGTGAACATGGTTTGCGGTCTTTGATCAGCACCTAAAGCGCGTCTCCGGGTCTTGTCTCTCGAGTAGTTACCCAACGATCGGGCGAGGTCGGAAGTTGAGGTTCCTGTTGTCTGTGTTCTATGCGCTGTAATTGCCAAAGCCAGCGTGATTCGTTAGCGCTCGGCCTGTGCTAGGTAGCGGAACGGGGTCTGGGGACGCGATCGGTAAGTCGTCCAGTTGTTGTTGGGCCATTCTGCATCCGTGATGTTGCTCGGATACTCGCACTCTAATCGAAGCCAAGTTGGCGTGTTTCTGTCACGGTGGATTGTCTCAGTTCCTGAAGCCGGTGTGTTGCGCCGATGAACGGTTCGTGGTGGAGAAGTGATGAACTACGGAGATTGGACCGATTAATTCGGTGGACTTTTCGGAGAATGGTCGGAAGACCTTGTTTACGTTCCTTTTGATAACCCATTTCGTATACGAGACGCCGCTGTAGCGTTTCTTGGTGCAACAAAGGGCCTCGGGACTAGCAACGGTTTATTTTGTGGCGGTAAATCACCCCACTTGTGTCGGAGAAAGGACTCCACTTCTGGTCTAGCGACTCTAGCTCTAGGTAGCTCTTTTTGTTTTTGAACCGGTACACCCCACTTCTGACTGGTTAGCTTATAGCGAGCGGAGACTCGCGCGACGACTCGTTTTGGTTAATGGTGACGGGGGTACTCCACTTCTGACTCGTTGGATTTTTGTGAGCGGAGACTCACACGTAAACCTCTCATTTTCAGTTAGCGAAGGGTTACCCCACTTCTGGACTGTAGGCTCCCAGTTCGTCGTGGTTTAATTGACGGTTACTCTACTGCCGGACCGATAGCTCCCGTAGCGGAAGACCTCGCTTCTGGACGTCGGGACTGTTGACTGTGACCGTGTGTTGCTAGAGAATTCCCCACTTCTGGTCTTGAATTTCCAAAGGATAGACCGCTGATGGTGAATTGATGGTTCCCCACTTCTGGCCTAAAATTTCCGAAGGATAGGCCCTGCGACAAGTAAATTGTATTTTCTGTTGCAGATGGTGATGGAACGATGGTGCAACGTGGATGGTTCGAGAGACGAGGAGATTCAGCATGCCGCTGGATGTGAAATGCTTTGTGGCGTAGACGGGGACGGAAGCCGCCGACAGGCTCCGTGGATATATGAGATGGATTCCCGTCTTAGTCCCAACCGTTGGACTCGCTGCAACGAGGCGCTGGAGACGGAGGAATCAAGGCCTGAAACGAGGGCTATACGAACGTTGGACGGAAAGAGCTGCGACTACGAGAAAAGGGCTTCGAATGTACGGAAGAGGAAAGAAGATTATGTGAATTTGTGATAACTGACATTTGCATTACTGTTTCTGTTGAATTGTAAACGTGTTCGTGTTGCTTTCTTGATCGGGAGATAACGTGTTAGTGTTATCTCCCAAGATTCCAGGTAGGTAGGCGTTAGAGGGGGGTCCCTCTAGGCTTACCCACACGTACGCATCTTGCCAACGGATGCTCCGCATCAAGGTAAGGTGGGAGGAGTGTGGCGGAAATGCCACAAGACGAATTTTCGAATATGAAACATAAGCTGGTAACTGACAATACATGGGCGGCCAAAGTATGGTCGCGGGATTCCTTATAGCGCCGGAGCTATGGCCGATAGAAATTCGCGGTATATGCGGATCGACTAGTAAATCGTTTCGCTACAAATTTGCCGTGAGGCACTAAGCGGTAAAAATTCACGTTGAAAAGTTTCACCTACGGAAGACCGATTCGTGTTTTCTAGCCAAAGTATAGTGTGCAAGCAGCAACTTTTGACTTTGGGCGCATATAAAATTTGCGCGGATAATGGTATCGAATTTCTGAATACACCGTTCGAAAGATAAATTATCGGGCTGCCGAATTGCCGTTGAGAGCTAAACGATAGCTGCAACCGATCGAAAGATATGAATTTTATTCGAATTACAGTCGAATTTACGTGTATCGGCAAATGACTGGATATAGAGAGCTACATCTATAAAATATCGTTAAAACATCCGTTGACTAAAGCCTGCCACACGCTGCGCTGCTTAAGTGTCGGATAGGTGTAGCAAGACAACACACTGTGTATGATTCTGCATTTATCACGATATATACGGCGCGCTGACGACCACTCAATACCTTGGTATTCGACGTCGTTTACCGGCCTAACGTATCCAGTGGCGTATCGATAGCTGCTAACCCGGCTAATCTGCGTCATAGCTGTTTCGGTTAAGAGTTCGAGGGCAAACTGATACCGGTTCGATTATCCGCGGTCCCCGACCGTCGGAAGACCCGTGTTCCGTGGTGCATGCTAAAATATCGGTAGGGCAAGGGTTTGGGCTCCCTCCCTGCTCGAGTAGCTGCCGTGAGTGTTGTTAAGGCGACCCCGCGGCGCCTGGTGTCCGCGGACGTTACCAATAAAACGTGCTGTGACTTACGAATATCTTTTCTTGCACCTATTGGTCTGTTGTTCGGCCGAGTAGAAGGGCCGTGTCGAGTGATCGCTAGCCATACCGGCGTGTTCGAGAGTTAAGGGTTGAGTCCACTCCGGCGCACGACGCGCGTGGTGAGTTTTCTGCACGGTGTTGAGAGTTCGTTCAGTGTCAGCTAGAGTCAGTGTTTCATCGCCGGCCGAGACCAAGCGGCTGGTCCCGTATTCAATGCATCTTGAGGCGCTCGTCCTTCCGGGCGGCCGCCGCGCATCGTAAAAACAAGGGTAGGCGCGCCGGGTCGGCCTAGCCCGTTACATTCAGTTGGTTCCCCTCTCAGGTCACTCAGATAATTCTGCCTTCCTGCTCGCGGCGAGAGGTCGGTGCAGTGACCGTTGAAATTGTCAGTGTTGGTTGTGTGTGTTAACTTTGATTGACGATATCTCGGTCGGTTTTCGTCCGATCGACGAGCGGCTAGTGTCAAACTACGCAGCGAGGACCGCTGCTTGATTCATCCTACAGACACGTTGAGTGCCCGTAGAACGGTTTTCGAGATATTTACGTTAGAAGGAAGGCCACCCGGTCTTCCCCGCAATATCATTTGATTCTGAATTTCAAGGCGCGCGTAGAGCCCCGCTCTCGCGGCAGCTTTGCCGTCTGTTGACCGATCCGCACGTTCTTGGTGTCAAACGGTGCAGGACGAGTGTGTGAGTGTGAAACTTTGAGAGATCGACCGCAGCTCTAACGGTCGCTTCTGTATCCGCTTCCGAAGGAGGGCCGCCCGGTCTTTCCCCGTGGTTACGCGCCGCAGCGAAAATCTGATCGATCGCCGCGCCCGGTTTGTCGCCGGCGGCTTGGTTGTTGTGAATCTTGTCCGAGTGTTCGACGGGCGTGTTCTGCCCAGGAAATCCATCGTGAGTGCGACTTGTCAGTAGGTGCGCCGCTGGAGGCCTGACCTGATCGGTATCGGCCCGGGAAGAGTGCCCCGAGGTTACGCGCCGTGGGTCTTAATTCATTCATAACTTTTAGACGGGGTGTGCTATCGACAAAAGCTTTGCACCGCCGTGTTCCTTGTATCGTGCCGCATCTTTCCTCCCCTTAACGAGCAGGGAGCGAGAGAGGGAAAATATCGTCACAGGCCCTGTAAGGTTCGTTGCCGGTGCGCCTCTGTTACCAGGCCGGCAACGAACGTATCGGTCGCAGCCAACCGATCCGTCGGGGTATTTAACGTTCATCGTCATCGTCATCTAATGTCAGTTACCAGCCTCTAATCTGATACCCTAGGTCCTAGGCGTTAGCTAATTGCATTGCTAGCTCCCAGGCCTTTTAAGCGCGTCAGTTTTTACGCGGTGCTGGTCGCCGCGCGGTAACCAGGAGTCAGAGCGAATTTGAGGACACTCCTGGTGGCGACGGTGCGGCCGCGTGAAGCGGACTTGCCTCGGGCAAGAAGGCAGTGAGTGAAGGAGAGCGAATTTGAGGACACTCTCGAGGTCGGTCGTTGGCCGGCGGAGGTTCGTTGCCTGCGGGCGAGGAAGTTGAAGGAGGGAATTTATGGACACCCTCGGAGTCGGCGGTTTGGCCGCGTGAAGTGAATCGCCTACGGGCTAACGGTTTCTGGTCTTTCTCGAAGTCGGCGCGAAGCCGCATTCAGTGCATTGCCTACGGGCGTAAGAGACAGTGATCCATCGGAGAGCAAGCGGTCCGTCTTTTCTGTGAAGGCCGTCTTCGCCTCCGTACGTGTACAAATTGACGGCGGTCGTCCGGATCTCCGGCCGCCGATCGATCGACACAACGACCTGGTCGCACTGGGCGTTGTAAAATTGATCCTGGTACCAGCTGGTTAGGTTGCCGTTTGCGAATCGACGCAGCGACCTAGTATATTGTCCGTGTTTTCCATTCCCTGGTTTCGAAGTTGATAATGTCGTTTTGGCGCGGCTTGGGGCTCGGACCCCTCGAATGGCCGTGGTTTCGGGCGTTTTGGCCTGCGGAGGAAAGACAGTCTTCAGTGATGCCCGTCGGTGGCACCAGTACACGAGCTGTGGCGTGTAATATGATACGACGGAGGTCTGAACGGTCGGGCAAACGAACGAAGAAGCCCGTGGCCGTGAAGGGGAGCTCCAAGCGAGGGTCGGCTGCCCGGAGAGGAGTGAACCCTGATTTGAGCACAGGCGGCCATCCTGGCGCTCAGGTTGCTACCCACCCGGTGGCCGCGGACGGGGCAGAGTCGGACTCCAACGCCTCCGAGCTCTATACCCTCTCACGAGCGACCGTTTCAGAGCCGTCTTGGCCGGACAGCGGAGGGAGTGACGAGGCCTTGGCGGCCCGTTACACAGAGAGTAGACACCGGCGAGAGAGCGACTCGGGCAGCTCCGATCAATTTGAAGCAAGGGAGCGAGGCCCGAGTCGAGAGGCCCAGCTCGCGACCCCTCGTGCGTCGGGCGATGCGCCGGCGGCGAGGGGGCTTGTGCCGCTTGTGACGAGACGGGTAGGTCCGCCACACTACTAGCATCTATGTACAAGTTACTCACCCTCCTGCAAATTATGGATATCTTTAAAAATATTTTGCCCATAGCTTTCACTCCATCCTTTTCAGCATGTCGTCTGGTGCAGAAACACAGTTTGAAGCAATTCCGTAGGAATCTCAAAGACTCCATGGATGCATGCCTACTGGCTCGTCTTGTTTTCGACGTTTTGGCTGCCATTCTTTGAGTTATCCCTTAATTATGTAGATTACTGTCTAAATTTGATATCACCATAATAAAATCACAGTAGCAAGAAATAAAATATTGTTAGTATAAAAAAAATTCAAGATGAAAATACGAAATTGAGCCATTTCGTAATTTTTTGGGGGCGTTGGGGCACGTCAAGAAGCCAGCCAATTCCAATAAAATTTTACACCCAAACTACTGTGCCAAGTACACAACTTTTGCACACCCAGCCGATTCTGAAATATCAATTTCATTTTTTTCACTCCACCCTAACCTACATGGAAGCAGCGGTTGAGGGTGTTTGAAATGGCATGCTTACGAAAGATAGAAGGTGTCACGAGAAGGGATAGGATTAAGAATACAGAGATATACAACAGACTGAATATTCAGCATGATATAATACACAAAATACAGAGCAAACGGTTACGCTACTTTGGCCACGTATCCAGAATGCGGGATGAGAGATACCCGAAAATAGCTGTCAACGGATATGTGCAATTGTGCATGGAAAAAAAGGGAAGACCAAAGAAGAGATGGGTCGACATGATACGTGAGGACTGTCGGGAGATGGGTTGGTCCATACAAGAGGCTACACACAAAGCTCAACAGAGAGAGAAGTGGAGATTTTCCATAGCTGGGCGGCTGTCACGTGCGAAAGCATCGTCAAAGCCATAAGTCAAGTAAGTCAAGGAAGCGAGTTACGTGCCTGGACAAGACCGGTTGTAAGTTATGCAATCGTATAATAATAAATCAAACACTTGATAGACTATTAATTTTACCTCGTCTTGCACTTTGGTGAATTCTTCATCAACGCATCGATTGCAGTTTGTCAGAGACCAACGAGCACCCGTATCGCTGCTCGGAAGACACCTTCGTGAACACGATCCTACATTGCAGAATGTTTCATACGCTGATGTTACGTTACGTCAGCCGATGTTGGAGATGTCAGATACAATGAACGCCATATAATCGCAAGACGGACTGGTGGATCAGGACTGCATTTCTCGCAGTGTTATTTGGTCCAAGTTAGGTGTAGTAAATAGGAGCTGTCGGTGATATTAGTTGAGTACTGGTAGGCCTAATTATTATTACATGATTTTTATGTTTACATTTTATTTAACCGCTGTTTTACAGAACTGTAGATTCGATATCGAGATCCTGTAGCCTTCGAAAATTTCACTATTTAGACCTGACGTCCTTGTTTGAAGGTCGCTGGCAATAATAATAATGCTCCCTGATCCCAAGGTTACTCGACCCCGAACCATCTTTGGACAACGCTTACGTTTTGACGCAGAGCTCGTGAATAATCCGGTGCCCCTCGTTTGGCTTTCGAGTGACGCCTTAGAAGTTTGAAGATTACGATTACGATTAGATATACGATTTCGATAATACAGCAATATTCAAAAATGGACTAAAACGTATAGACCTACTTACACATCTGTCGTAAAATTGACATAGGATGGAGGGCAAAGAGGGGAATGGCTCATAGGTCAGATGATAGAAATAACAGACGCAATGACAGAGGTTAATAATGAACAATGTGGGACTACACATGATTAACTGACAGATGGTCAGGCAGCCAAACACTGTAGCCCACATGCCTTAAAATGAGTCGATCCACCAAGGCGAAATTCATCCTCTAAAGTAGCTCTACATAAACTTGCAAATAAACTTACAGTGACAACTTCATAGCTAACATTATGGTAATTGGCCCTACATAATTGAATCAGACAAAGTCGTTTTCATTGCCCACCTGTCTTGTTTCTTGGACATTGCCGAAAAATTTCTTTTCCAACCGGAGCACGAATCCATCGAATAGTGTTGTTATCAGTTTCGCCATCGCATATCTTAGCTGAACGGCAAACACAGTCATCAATTACAACAGAGAAGAATATTGCAGAATTGGTTTAATCTGGTTGTTCAACATAGTAGAAGCTACACGTAGGTCTAAGTAGGAGCAACTAACGAAGATTTGCAATTGTGTTGAACTTTAGTCAATTATTTTATTTTAAGATAATCGATTTAGTGAAAGAAATGTGTTGAAAAACTTTTAACTAAAAAATATAACTGGTTCAGAAATAATAGATATCGTGATCTAAAATCTTATAAATGCGGCACTTATCGTTCTTACTTACTGCCGTTTTGCACTGTTTTATTTTTATACACATTGATGTATCCTTGAGCAAATGCGTATCCATGGATGTTGCTTGCATTGCATTGAATAACCATCAGATCCGTTTGTTCGTCACGATCATCACACTCTTGACAAACTTTTTTGATCATCAGACTTTTCAGGTCGCTGCTGAACGTAAATCTATTTGGAGGATTGTTAGCTTAAACAGAGCACATAACTCGTTAATAATGTCAGTTAAAACGTTGCTGTTAGAAAAAATATTGTTTTTATTATTGTTCATCATTTAAAATAACAGCCTACTCTTATTTTAGATCTATTACAAAATATCTGACTATGAAACTCTTTTTTGTCACCCAAGAATGCATCAACTGATGGTGATTTTGAGATTCAATTGTTCCAAAACGATAGCCACAGAACCAGCTTATCCAATGAAATTCAGTAACTAATCGAAATTAACGACTAAAACTTTCGTTGTGTAGCCTACTGCATAGGACCCATACAGGCCTATATGTAGCCTACAGGAACAGAAGGATATTGCATCGTCACTTACGATCTAATACTTTGCCATTTTGAAGCCAGACAATCTTAGCCGATGGTTTTGCTGTAGCGTCGCATTTGAAAGTAACCGATTCGCCTTCACTCTTGTTGACATCACGTGGAGCATCATTCACATAGGAAAATGTAGGCGCCGCTGAAACACGAACAGTCAACAAGGTATTGATGCCTCACATGTTAACATCTACATCAAAAGTGAAAACTGATTTGGCCAAAGTTGAAAGGGCAACTGAACATACGACCAGCAGCACAATGTGAAAAAATATTAGGTCTATAGGCCCTTATAGGCCTAGGGTCTACAGGGCCAACATTGAATAGTCGGTTGTTCTATTCCATAAACGGATTTTAAAAGCGCTTTTCAAAGTAAGCGTATAGACCTAAGCTAATCAGAAGCACTCCCAATGTGAAAAAGCCCTCGAAAAGAAAAAGTCTTAAGATAGCAGTGCTGCATGCAGTAGTTGCCGAAATCTGACAATACTGGCTTGCCTTTCAGTATTGCAAATTTATTAAAAAGACGGAACTGACCAATTGAGCAATAATATTGCGGATCACCCCTACAGAGAGAGGGAGAGTAGTCTAAACCAAGCTGACAGGAACCGATACGATCAGCGAGGCAGACATTCAAGGACATAATTCATTCATTCATTCAGAGCATTTATATAGCGCCCTTAAAGGAACTACTCAGAGGCGCTCCCAGCCCAACCACGACCAAAGAAAAAATACTTGAGAGACTTGTAGAACCCAGCCAGATGGACCACAAATAGAGAGCGAAGCGTAACGGGGAGGCCATTCCAGACAGTGGGTCCCACGACCGAGAAAGTACGGCGCTGCCAAGCGAGCCAGTGGAACATAATATAATAATTATGGTAGCCTACGTCACATCCTGCTTTGTGTCGCATCCTTAGATAGACATGGGCAGTCAACACCGTGAAACGGCCGCACTTGATAAACTCTAACTGATGCAGTCTAGTCATATCTAGACCTACCAGACAACTTTTTCTGCATTTTTACTTCCTTGTAATTTCGTCATCGAGCTTGTGTTGCATACGATTTAGCATCACGCGCAGCAAAAGTTTGCTTGCGTGTTAAACCAGTGCGATTGTTCAACAGGCAGCCATTTGGATTTCAAGTGATACCTTATGACACAAGCCTAACCAACAGCGAACGAAACCATACACAGTATGTAAGCTACTTAGTGTGCTACTACTGAGAAAATGCAAACCCAGTTAACGGGTTCCGGTATCGAGCAAGCCCTCTATTATTTCGATAGCATTCATGTCGCCTTGGCCAAACCGCTCAATACCAGTCATGTAGCTTAAAGAGGCGCTATAGAAATGAAGAAATAAACAAATAAACAAAATAAATAAATCAAATTTGAAAATTGTCGGTTGATCGACACGAATATTAGGCTATAACATCATAACGATCTGGTTAACGGACAATTCTTGCGTAGGCGAAAGACGATTGCAAACATTACTTTGCCTTTCTGACAAAACCAATAAATGAAACCTATGCAAGTTCAGCATACTTATCGCGCCAGGATCATTATGAGTTACTCAGCAGGTGGAGGGAATTAAACATAAAGAAGATCTTAAAATTCCAAAGAATGTTTGGCAGATCATAAGGCAAGTCAAGAGTAGGCCTAATATTGGCAGTACGTCAAATGACCCGCCGCGACTTATGGAGGTGGGGGGGCGCCGCCACTGTAGGCCCTACAACACCAAAGAAACTTGCAGAGACACAGGCAATAGCCCCAACGCATCAGCGACTTCTCCAAAGTGGGTCAGAGGCTGACAATTAATATTCATACTTCGAACCCGGATATCCGATAAACCCACTATGAATCGTTTAGAAGAGGGAGAGCACTGAAGATGAATCCTAAATCGACAAGACGGTCAAAAGCGTATGGGCATAACCGCTACTATTATACTGCAAGTGGATTAATCTGCTATACCAAGAGCTGTTCTTCTACCGTGCAGATCCAATTAAATAATTAGCATCCCTTCAATATCGAGCTATAAAATTATTATATTTAGTTAGACAGTTCAAAGACTTCTAAATGTAGCTTTTTTAAAGTGAATATGCAGCAAGATGCGCTGTTGTTATAGATTCTAAATAACCATTGTCATCATTTCAGAATGCCGAAATTGCCCTGTCTATGCTATTGCTTTTGAAAGGCAACTGTGAACCCTGCGGTAGAAGTACTCCTGCCCCAAATCCTTTCCTTTTAGCTCTTAAAATAAATATACAAGACTTTGGTTTTGAACTATAGGCTAAATGGCTATTAACTTAAACCCGGTTCTACCTTACGGTAGAAGTAGGCTACTCCTGCCCCAAATCCATTCCTTTTTAGCTCTTTAAAATAGATATAAGCTTACAAGACTTTGGTTTTGAACTATATAGTTCGCTATTATCTTGAACCCTGGATAACACACTGGCAGGTAGATAAGCAGACCCGAGTTCGAGTCCCGTAGGGCGGACGTGCTATGTAGGATGGTATTAGCGCCGTGTATTGCAGGCTGTCTGTTCTGTCAGTAATTAAGATTTATGTTAACTAGATTGTTGCAAAACTTGTAGCCGACATGTCATTAAAAGCGCAATGCGTTAGCAGGCGTTTAATGAAAAAATATTATTACTATTATCCATCTGCCCGATTTTTTAATAGTCAAAATGCATCGTGAGACATGTCATGAATACAAGCAGGCCTATGTGAAGACAAACCTTCAACGCTCAAGGTAAAGCCCAGTCCGTGTCCGCTTCCAGCCTGGCATTGGTAGATCTCCTCGTCAGAAGCAGTTATGTTATTGATGGTGAGTGTTGTATTAAAATCATTCAGCGTATATCTTCCACTGGGAAGTGAAGATTCTGGAGGTGAATACTTTGACCAGGATATCGGCAGTTGATCTTCCGGTCTAAATAAACAATGGACTGCATGCTTCACATCATCAACATCCACTGTACAAAGACAGTGAGAAATGAAATTATTGTTAGCCTTAATTCTAGCTCTCAGTCTAAGTAAAATTCTACCAAATTAGTGAATTAAACCAATCCATCCCTTGACGCAAGTCGTGTTCAAACGCCGAACACGGGCTTGAAAATAAAATTATTAACTTTGCCGTAAATGTATAATCAGTAGAGGTCTAGAAAAATTATTTAGTCTTCATAGAGCACCAATCCAGAATAAGCAAACCCAGTATTGAATTACAGTCTAAAATATAAGCTAAAGAAGATGATGAATCGTAACCTTTAAACTTTCAAAGCGATAGTTTGGAGCTAAGCGCAGGGTACAAGCTAACTAGGGAGCGTAACGGTTCCATAGTGCCAAAGGGATTGTTCAAATAGTAGGCCTAGACTCGCTGAGTAGGCTACAAAGGAAGTCCGAAAATGTATAGAAATCGGCGTTGGCATGAAGGCGGACACTGCTCAACTTTGATCAGCTACTTTGGCCTTCCAACTGTGTTAGGCGCCACACAAATTTTATAGCTAACGGCTTGAATGTAAAGGCATAAGATGGTGAAGTTAATAGTTTCCTTATGGGGTAGGTACGAGTCATTGTAGGGTTTAAATCATGTAAGACAGCAGATTGGCTTACTTTCTATAGAAGAGACATTGAAATGTAACACTGCCTCCGGTAAGTCCAACAATTGCGCCTGTAGCAAATCCGTGTTCATCAAACGGTTGGAGTGGCGCCTCGGTCGTGGGACCGGGGGTCGGCTCCACAAACGTCCGCAATCCACGGTCTCTATACAAGACTAATTCACCGATCGGACCTTTGTTGACAACACAGTCGGCATCTGTAAATAAGATAGGCTGCATCAAGGTGGAATGCCATGAAAGTTGTCGCCGACTGAACACAGTAAAGAACATCGATCGTGTTCCTCATGATATTATAGAATAGACATCACAAAACAGATGGTACCGTTGCCGTTAGGCCTATTATTATGGGTCGTGCAACATCCATCACACAACCTCGTCGGTCCTAGTTCAGTTAACAATTATTATTTTGCGGGCACAATCCTCCGGGAAAATCCACAGGGTTTCTGCAATCCTGACACTGGCTAATGGCCAACCGAGCAGCTACCCGTGCCCACCGCTTCAACCTCCGGCCCAATGAGAGTCTTGGTTTCTCCCGCCGCATACCTCTGAGATAAACAGCCATGACCATAACTACGACTTCCATTGCTTCGGTACGCAAGTTAAAAAAACTATTAAAATATATATGTAGGCCTATGTAGGCTAATATTAAAGTAATAGCAGATATTCTTACGTCGTGTCACCGTTACTCGTGTATAAGTGCTTCCGTTTTGGACACCCAAGTGCGAATTATTAGCTGAACACCTGTACAGCTTTCCGTCAAGACTATCGTTACCAAGAGCATAACCAAAGTGAAGATCTCCTACAATGAAAACCAAATATCAAAAGAACCAACATGTAGGATTGTAGATTATGTTGGATGTTTTATCTTTACAGACAGATAATCGTTTTTGAGTGGGTAAGACTGTAGAACTACTATACTTTTTGTCCAAATTTTCCAATGTTTGCACAGCGAGAGAATGCGATAGGCCTACCTGGTCCGAACCATAACGCATTGCCAAATCCCAGCATTATTACTTCAGTCTATAGCCATGAAAGCCGTTAACTCACCATTAATATTATCTGGTGTCGATATATTGACCTGTTTCATATACGGTAGGCCTAAATTATTTTAACGTTGCTATGAAAATTACTTAGGCTTATAATTATGTTCACCTCTGATTCATTATGCTGTGCGGTGGGTTGTATTGAGATGCTTTTAAAAAAAATTATGTCGATCCAGAGCTTTCACATAATTAATCAGTCGTTTTATAATACTAAACTACAGTAGGCCTACATCTGGACAAACCTTTATTCAGAAAAGTTCTCACTGCAGTTAAGAAATTAGAAACGTAGGCTACCACAAGCGATTGGATATTTAAAAAAATAAAATCCAGCCTTACCATTATCAGCAATTCGTGTCATTTTTGTTGGCGTGAATGGGATCGGATTTTTGTCCTCAGTGTCATTCAATATCTCCCAAAAATATGTCGGCTTCGGAAAACTTCTACATGTATGTTCAGCGCATCGAATGTAAAATGGTTTTTCCGCACAAACGGTTTTATTGACAAAACAAGAACGTTCAGAAGTGAACTCAAGAAATGCCATTTGCAGATGTGTCGTGTCTGAGAGAGCTGTGCCGTATTTATTTATAGCAGAGCACTTGTAGAAGCCTTCGTCAAAGGATGTGGCATTTTGTATTGAAATTGTGCCATCCACGCCTCCCTGGATATTTCTGAACGGTTCCGTCAATTTATTTCCATCCTTCGTCCATTCGTATCTAGAAATATTTTGTAAATTTTTACATAAAGGGATAGAAAATGCCATATTTATTGCTAACTTGTCAAGATTTGAAAGAGAAACTGGCGTAGCCTCGTAGGATAAAGTTGAGACGTTAAATTGAAATAGGCCTATCAACGACCAGAAATATTTATATTGATAGAGATTCATCACAGCCAACTAAGCTTATATGAAATTGTCTCGGAGAGACTGGAGTGATATACGCAGTGTGGAAACTGGTCGAGAATAGAAAGCCAGAGAGAGTTTTGTAGGCCTAAATAATTAACCAAAAACACGATTATTTTTTTATTTGATTTTACCATCGAGAAATTGGATCATTGCAGCATAGTCGGCAATACAGAGAAATTTTTGGTAAACCCGGTAGGAGTAGTTAGAAATGTTATAGGCCTAACCGAGAAAGGAAAAGCCTCGATCATGAACGAATGTGGTAAGAGAATGCCAGAGGGAAAAACGATGAATGAACAAAAGCTTCTCTAACATATCGCGAGAGTCGAGACCGTGGACTTTGAAACCAGTGACGGGTAACCTATTAATTACGAATTTGCTAATAAGACAGTATTATTAGGTGATTGATTTGCTTAGTAGGTGATCCTTATTCTAATCAAGTGGTTTCAAAATCTTATTGCTCATCACTTTAGAACTCACATCAATCTGGTGTGGCCTAAATAACATATGAATGTGACCAGCAGAGTGCAATGAAAGGCTGGGACAGACAAGACGGATTGATGATAAGTGCGAGTGACATGTTTCATAATTATATCCGTCCAACTCAACCAACAATACCATTAGTAATTCAATTACCAGGATGTTGCCTACATAATCCGATGTTGCCTTGTGAATGACGCCCTTTCCGCATTGAATGGGGACTAAAACAATGGCTGCAGCTGTCACTAAAATTAATGGCACAGGCCTTAACCGCGTTTCAACCGCCCAGCATAGGCAGCTGCATAATTAGGCCTATATGAATTGGGACTACACAAATATTTATCTATTTGGTTATTTATTTATTGCTACAATTCGAGACAACGCCTCTTATAAACTGTCTAATCAGTTCAACCCTAGTCGAATAGGATAGTCATAAAAAAGAGTGAGAAATGAGATGGAGGGACCAACAGGCGTTCGATGTAGAGAGTTAGGCTACACGTACATGTAGGTAGTCCATTCCAGGTCGCAGGGCTGATGACAGCTGCTTGCATTTGACAGAGCTATCCTCCTCCGCCGCCTCCTCTTCCTCCTTCTCCTCCTCTTCTTCTTCATCATCATCATCATCATCATCATCATCATCATCGTCATCATCATCATCATCGTCGTCGTCGTCGTCATCGTTATCGTCATCGTCATCATCATCATTATCATAAGCAGCATCAAAAACAACAACACATACAATGACATCATCACTTACTTATTTCCTGACACCCGCCCTCCATAATTATATACGAAATAATACCTTGGACACATGTTTTTTACAACTGCTTATTGGTTATAGCCTACTGTACAGTGCACACTTAAAGCTCACTATGCAGATGATTATTTTTGTGCTTACGTTACAGTTGGTATTCCGTTCGCTATGCATTCTAGTGTTACATTGTCACCACTTCGATAGATCAGATTTTTCGGCGGACCTTTAATTATTGTCGGCGGTTGGCCAATCAAAGCTGAAAAAACCCATAATCACTCAGCTAATAATAGGATGAACTTTGCCCAGATGGGCAAGGTAAACTGGTAGGCTATGCTACCCTAACAAATTTAAGAACACGGTGGCTGAAATATGTTAAAGTCAGTGCACACAATACCGATCCGGATGAATAATAATAGGATGGGCATCTCTTAAAAAACACGAATGATCGATCGAACGTTTACATGTTATTTCTAAATTATTTAAAATCATTATTGTGGGCCATTCGTTACTGGCCAAGATAGTTGCAAGACGATAAAAGAAATAATTATTATGACCACAAGCTGAAGACTGTTAACTGTGACGATAGATAACCAACGGTTCAAGGATTCATTTTCTAATCCCATCAAAATGTGCCCTTATAATATTTAAACATTGTATTATTACTCTTAGATTGTGTTTATCTAAGAAGCTAAGGTTGACGGAATTTCATATCAAACGGATTGAATCATGTATGAGTTCCAGATGGGCTGCATAATAATTCTGGGTCTTTATCAGCAGTAGGGCCAATAAAAAAGTGAGCCCGTAGCCTACTCTAACTCCAGTGACGAGGTTAGCGTTCAATTAAATCTCAACTAAATCGAATTATCATAGCCGCAGTTTACGCTTTTCCATGCGCAAATCAGTTCTTCTAAAACAACCGGATTCCTAGGCCTACTGTTTTTCTATGGTCCTATTTGATTCTTCGATTTCGTGACCAAAATACCGATTTGCATTTCATTAGCACAATTTCCGACAAGAAACAATGGTTGTACTTCCGTCGACAAATCTTATACTGATACATAATGATGACGATGATGACGACAATGATGATGATGATGGACGATGATGACGACGATGATGATGATGATGGACGATGACGACGATGATTATGACGACGACGACGATGACGACGACGACGACGATGATGATGATGATGATGATGATGATGATGATGATGATGATGATGATGATGATGATGATGATGATGATGATGATGATGATGATGAGGATGATGATGATGGTGATGATGACGATGAATACGACGACGATCGCTGTTCAGATTTAATGAGGCTGTTTCAATTGAACATTTTGGAGTTGATGAACCGAAATTTTAAACTGGATCGGAAAACTTACTGTGAGTTTGAGAATAACTCAATGTAAAAATGAACGAAGCAACGACGATAATTTCCGTCAGAATCGTCATTTTCATATTCTCTCGTCAGAATTGATGAATTTGATAGGAATCGAGTTCGCATAAGTCACATCATTTGACTCTGGTGGAAAGAAACACACACAGAGAAGTGACTTAGCCGATTGCGGGATATTACTCACAACATGTGTTAGTAGGTCTATTCACACTTGATGGTTTATATTTTTGCGAGGTTTTTTGGAGAACTTTTAGTATGTAGCCTAATGCTTCAAGATGATCATTTCCTTGTTTAACAAAGAAAGTGCGTGGACTCTGTAAATTGACCAATTGAAAAAGAAGTGAAATATCAGCATCATGATTGTAGGCCCATTAACTTTACTAAATACTAAATAAGCTGTCAGTCTAAACCGGTCTGTTTCGAAACCTTTTGGGCTGGCTCAATGACCTGCATAAATGTTATGTGTAAAAGTATGTGATATATATTGTGCATCTATTATTTTGTATACAATTGTTATAATATCGATAGTGGTGTCAAGGAAATAATTAATCAGTCATTGCTACACGAGACTATATTATTTCATTCATTGTTTCGTTTCAGAACCGGTACCTCCATCCCAATCTTCTTACCCCAATTTGTCATTTCACTCACAAACGGCGTACATTAATGAACTCTTTGTTCCAGCCTTCTTAGACCTTATGCAGCATAGATTAAAATCTATTTTGCTAACTGACCCAAAATGCGCACTTTTATATTGCCATTGTCATAGGTAAGCTTACAACACCCTTGTAAAAAACTCAAAGTCATGTTTTACATATAGCCTACTGTTCTCTTACATACAGACATACAAGTGAACGGTCTCATTTTGACTCACCTGATTGCTAACTAAAGCTGTTGATGCTGCATAAACACACTAATAAGTTAAGATACTATTCCGCTACATATAGATATCTGACCGATATTCTTTAAGTTTCTACACTACAACAGTAGCCACACTATGATAAATCACTAAACTGTCTCACAACACAATGCAGGATAATAGCCTTAATAGGGCATACTAAATTAACACATCATGTTGCTTTGCTGTCCGCATGTTCCGGGTTTATGTTGTTCCTTTCACAGCTACACGCCCGTAGTTTCCTCTTACAGGATGAAGAGTTAAATGCTGGGTCAATGATAATCACAGCTGCAGATGGTCCTGACCCTTTGGGCTTAACCGGTTGTTAATGATACCCCAAAAAATAGGCTAAGCTTACACTGCATCTGGAGTTGACTAAACATCATGCAAAGCACACCGGCTACTAATATTGTCTAACAGTGTTTACTGTTCTATCTGTTTCAGTGAATCGCGTGATCAGTTTTGAAACCCAACATTTGACGGTCGTTTTCTGTAAACACCCATCGGCACATAAACACAAACGAAAACCAGTTCTAATCAAATAACAATAATAAGAAGAAAATAATCAAATTTAAAAATAAAGTCTACAATAATAATAACAGCAGCAACAACAACAACAACAACAACAGCAGCAACAACAACAGCAACAACAGCAACAACAACAACAACAATAATAATAATAATAATAATTTTAGAGAGGCTTTCTGCTTGGTTTTACGTTGAATGTCAGGCTTTAGGTTCAGGAAGAGGCAGGTTTGCAAATTATCTGGTTGTGAACGATTATATACGAGATTTGGTCGATTTTTGGCGACCGGCATTTGGCCGCCTGCCACACCCCCGTTTGGTGACCTACTTTGACTGGCCTCGTGCTTAGCATAATCTATTCAGTGTACACGAGGACATGAATAGTCAATCACTTTCACCGACGCAGGCTTCACAGAAGGCTACAGGGACATGTGCGGTCTATCGAATGAATAGAAAGTTGCATCACAAAAATGGCTTTGTGCATCGACATGGTCCTCGGGATAATCCTTGCACAGGGTCCCACAAGCCACCTTTAGAAGCACAATCTCCGACCGGTTTCGTTGATCAGAGGTCACCCCGGGGCTCCCTGGATGTGCCCGCTGCCTCGGCGTCTGTCCCAATGGGTTCCTCCATGCCCCCATCAGACTCAGTGCCTCACCCTATTCTTCAGAATAGACTCCTAAAACATATACCTAAGGCTGCTAGACACAGTTTGGGCGGTTTGCTGACGTCGATCATCAATCGCATCCTTTCAGACTCACTCTCCGTCATGCCATGGCAGCTGCTTTTGTCATTTGGGGCCTTTACGCTGGCACAACCGGTCAGAGGTGGCAAACGCCATAATCTTACATCTAAGGTCAAGGGACGCGTGGAGGAATTTTTCTCTACTGCACCCCTGAGGAGCATGGATTTATTCGCTCCTCAGAGCGGCCAGGGTTCGGGTGGGGCCCGGCGGTTGGGTATAGGCAGAGAGCAGATGATGGCAGCAGCTGTTGCCGCCAAGCTGGAAGACGGAAACATTAGGGCGGCCGCAAGGATCTTATGCTCTGACGACAGTCCGGCCCCCATCAACGAAGTGACGCTGGAGGAACTTCGTCTGAAGCACCCCGCTGCCCCTCCGGACCGCCCAGTGATCCATCTGCCCACCGACAGCACTCCTTTTCAGGCAACGGAGATGGAGGTGATGGCCTGCATTCGGAATTTCCCGGCAGGTTCATCGGGGGGTCCAGACGGTCTTCGCCCCCAGCATGTCCTAGAATTGGTCAGCTGTGCACAATCAGGTCCTGAGCTACTCTCAGCAATTACAGCTCTGGTCAATCTGCTCTTGACCGGAACCTGCCCTGAACAGGTTCGCGCTTCACTCTTCGGTGGAACCCTGTTTGCCCTCCGCAAAAGCTCAGGTGGTCTGCGCCCGATAGTGATCGGATATTTTTGGCGCAGATTAGCTGCAAAATGCGCCAACGCCTTTGCCGTTCCCAGGGTCGTGGACCATCTGTCGCCTCGGCAGGTAGGGGTGGGCGTGCAGGGCGGATGTGAGGCAGCGGCGCACGCAGCCAGACGCTTTCTCGAAGACATGCCTGAAGGTTCAATCTTGGTGAAATTAGATTTCTCCAACGCATTTAACTCCCTCTACAGGGATCGAATGCTACAAGCCATCTACACGCTGCTGCCAGAGCTGGCACTATTTTGCCATCTTGCCTACTCGGAACCATCAAATCTTAAATATGGAGAATTCAGCCTTCTCTCTCAGGTCGGTCCACAGCAGGGAGATCCGTTAGGCCCTTTGTTATTTTGCCTTCCACTCCAGCCGATTCTGACTGATCTATCGTCCTCCCTGGCTCTTGGTTACTTGGATGACCTCACCCTGGGCGGATGCGCGCAGACAGTCGCTGATGATGTAGAAATGCTGGAAGGCAAATGCAAGGATCTTGGATTACAATTGAACCGTTCCAAGTGTAAGGTTATCAGCTATGATCCAGGACTCGTGAACGCACACAGTTCTCTCAGTTCATTCTCATACATTGAACCCGAAATGGCCACACTTCTTGGTGCCCCTCTCTCTGCGTTGGGGGCCCTGGGGAGTGTCTTGGAAGCACGCACTCGTGAGCTATCTAGGGCCATGGTCAGACTGGAAAGCATCTTGTTCTCTTAAGATACTCATTGACCTCTTGCAAACTTCTCCACATCTTGCGATGCTTCCCGTGCGCTGGTCACCCGGGTCTTGAGAGATACGATTCCGTCATGAGGGAGGGCCTGTGCAGAGTCCTCAATTTGTCTTTGTCGGACGGTCAGTGGATGCAGGCTTCACTGCCCATCAAAGCTGGTGGACTCGGAATTCGATTGGCTGCCTTGCTTGCACTTCCCGCCTTTTTGGCTTCAGCTGCGGGCAGTCTTTCGCTCCAGTCCACCATGCTTGGCGACAAATTCCCTGCCGACCCACGATACGAGACCATGCTGGTCCAATGGCAGGGTTTAAGTCCAGTTCAGCAAGTGGACAGCAACCTTATCCACAAGCAGTCATACTGGGATAAGCCACTTGTGGACAAGGTCATCTCAGATCTGAAGGCCACACTTACAGACCCCTACCATCAGGCACGCTTTGGAGCAGTCTCTGCCCCGCACTCGAGCGATTGGCTATTCGCTCTCCCCATCACCTCGTGCGGGTTGAGACTCGATGATGAGGCCGTCAGGGTCGCGGTTGGCTTGCGCCTTGGAGCGCCTCTCTGCGAGCCGCACAGCTGCGCCTGCGGCTCTCTTGTTTCGGCAGAGGGCTCGCATGGATTATCATGCACGTTGGGTCCGGGACGTTCATCTCGACATGCGTGCATGAACGATCTGATTTTCCGCAGCTTGGTTCGAGCCGGCTATCCTTCAGCCAAGGAACCGGTTGGCCTCTTGAGAACCGACGGCAAGAGACCTGACGGTCTCACTCTCATCCCTTGGCGTGCGGGACGCAGCCTAGTGTGGGATGTGACGGTCACAGACACCTTGGCCGTTTCATACTTGCCAAACACTTCTCGGACTGCCGGGGCAGCGGCCGAGATGGCAGCTGCTCGGAAAAACACGAAATATACGCAGATCGCAATGGTCCATCACTTTGTTCCTCTGGCCTTCGAAACCATGGGCCTGATGAATGCTGAGGGCTTGGCTTTTATCTCTACATTGGGACAGGCACTCAGCACAATGAATGACGATGCTCGCGAGACCTCCTACCTACATCAGCGCATCAGTATTATGATCCAGCGATTCAATGCTGTCGCATTCCGAGGTGCCTTTCCTGCGCAGGAGCTCAACGACGATTAGGTGCCGTTCCAGATGTTTTTTATTATGTTCTTAATTAATATTTAAGTCCCTGAGGGATCCTAAATACCTCGGGGCGCCAAAAAAAAAAAAATAAATAAAATAAAAAAAAATAAATAAAAAAAAAATAAATAAAAAAAAAATAAATAATAATAATAATAATAATAATGATAATAGGAAATAGGAATTAAAAAAAGGAAATTCGTTGTCCGTGTTGGGCACGATAGAACTTATCAACCAAGACACTGAGAGGCCTCGGACCTAATGTTTAAAACGATTAGTTTACTCGTCTGCACATGATTGTGTCAGTTTTTGAAGAAATAAATGTTTTATATTAATAATAATCATAATACCTCGGGGCAAAAAAAATCATAATAATAATAATATTATTATTATGATTTTTAATATATTATATTAACCATAACAATCGAAACCGGAGGAAGCTGGCACTCCGAGTCTCAAGAGCTAGGAGGCAGAATTTCTCTAGCGACCGGTGATCAGCGAGAAACCAACCATCTGCTCCAGCGCATCTCAGTCGCGCTTCAGGTAAGAAACTCGCTGTCTGTTTTGGGCACTACAGAACTGATCAGCCAAGACATCGAAAGGCATAGGACCTAACGTTGAAAACGATCGTTTTCACTTTAGTCTAGTCTACTAGGCCTATAATAATTCCTGCCGCTGGTGCCAACAGTAGCGGCGGCAGAGAGGATAGGGGTGGCTAAGCTCCCCAAAAATAGGCGATCGGTTTTTTTCGCCATGTAAAAATTTATAATTTGGACGTTCAGCCCCCCCCCCCAATCAAAGCTGAGGACTAAAAAAAGAAAACCGAAATTAATTTTTCCCAAGATTTCCGCTGGACGACTAAAAAAAGGTCATCAGAATTTTTGGCGGCGAAAATGGACATGTTTTCCAAGATTTCGGCCGAATTAATGAAAAAAGGAAGGTCGTCAGAAATTTGGCCAATAAAAATTTTAAAAGTCCAGAAAATTCAGCCCCCAAAACTGAAATCCTGGCGCTGCCACTGGGTGCCACTACTATTATACTTTCTACTACAGCGAATTCTACTGTGCTTACTGTTTGATTATTAATCAAACAGTAAGTAGAGTAGAATTACTTTCATAATCGGGTAGCAAAATGATTTGGGTTTTGTGTGAAGGACGTAGGCCTAATCTTCAGATCGAGGTTCATGTGAGCTTTTCCTGTCTAGCCCTTGGCTGCGACACGAGACGAACAAGGAGCGGAACCTATCACGGATGTTGGCAAATAAGACGACAATCTGGATGACTTAGATTACTTCTTAGATGCATAATTGACCTATGTCTACATGTAAGTTAATTTTTTTATCAGAATGCAGAAATGTTAAATTCAGTAGAACTTAGACAAAACTTCAGCTCTACAACGGTGACGTAGTTTCTATCTGCAGCCGTTGAAACAGCGTAACCTACACCTCTCATTTCTACAGGGTGCGCCAAAAAAAGACCCCCCTTAGGTTTTTTGGAAATATCTTGGCCAAAAGTAAGAATTTCTAAATTAAATTTTACAGTCTTAAAGACAATTCATATTTACACATGATGGCCAGATTTCATCAACATATTTCATACAGAACAAAAGTTATGCCACTTTTAGGGAGGTCACCCCCCCCGTTTTTTGACGATTCAAAAACGAAGCGCATCAAAAACTAGATTTTTTGCCAATATCTTGGCCAGACGTAAGAATTTCGAAATGAATTTTTACAGGCTTAAGGAAAATTCATATTAACACATGATGGCCAAATTTCATCAAAATATTTCAAGCGGAACAAACGTTATGCCAATTTTAGGGAGGCCACCCACCGTTTTTTGACGATTCAAAAACGACACGCAACAGAAAGTAACAAAACACGATTTTATTCAGTCTCATCTCAAATAACTGTTGTCAAATGAACTTGGTAGTGCTTCACAACGTGTGTTCAATGTGCCCACCACCCGTGCCAAAACTTATTTTGAGTCTCTATGCAGAGTTCTTGATGGACCTGTTGACTATCTGACAGATTCCTTGTTATTTCTAATTTTACGAATTGGATTGTCATCTTGCTACGTGACTTCTCAGTGACGTGCAGCTACGCTGGTACCCTGTTTATTTTTTAAATAGTAATAATGATCCTCCTAGAACGACTAAAATCACAGGTGGAGGAACACCTATCCGAGGAACAAGCAGGATTTAGCAAAGAACGAAACACAATACAACAGATATTGATCCTGAGACTGATAGCTGAAAAAGCGAAAAGAAAAGGAAAGCTGGTGCACAACTGCTTCGTAGATTTCCAGAAAGCGTTCGATTCGGTGAGACATGATGTACTATACAAGCGGTGCTCAAATCTTTTGGAGTGGGAAGAAGACTGACACAGATGATTAAATATGCGTGCGACGAGGCGAAATCGGCGGTCAGAGTTAGCGGAGAGATTGGTGAGTGGTTCAACATCTCAATAGGCACAAAGCAAGGAGATCCCATCTCACCGACAGAATTCATCACATACTTGGAAAGAGTGATGGAAAAAATCAAAAACAAGAGAACAGGAATCGCAATTCATGGCACCAGAGTAAACAACCTGATATTCGCAGATGACGTGGACCTGATAGCAGAAGACATTAACAACATACAGGAAAATGTGGAAACTTTGCAAAAGGAAGGGAAAGCGGCAGGTCTAAGAATCAACATCAGCAAGACAAAGACAATGACATTCGGGAGGAGGGAGAGTACGAAGGTGGTGGAGGTGGACGGAGAGAGCCTAGAGAACGTAGAGGAATTTGTATACCTGGGAAGCCTGCTGACTTGGGACAACGACTGTGGGAAGGAGATAAAGAGAAGAATAGCGAAAGCAGCAGGAGCAATGGCGGGTTTCGGAAGTATCTGGAGGAGCCGAGAGATTAGTATACAGACAAAGATAAAGATCATTAAAACATGCATATTCAGTGTACTGTTATATGCATGTGAAACATGGACGCTACGCAAACATGACAAAGACAAACGAGATGAGATGCTACAGAAGGACATTACGCATCAGATGGCAGCAGAAGATAACGAACAAGGAAGTACGCAAAAGAGTGAAAAACACCAGAAACATCATACAACAAATAATGGAAAGGAAGCTCAATTTCTTCGGACATGTATGCAGGATGAACAACAACCGACTAGTAAAGCAGACCATATTCGGAATGACCGATGGTACGCGAATCAGAGGAAGACCAAGTAGAGAATGGTTGGACGATGTAAGGGATTGGTGTGGCATGGACATACACGGACTCAGTCTAATAGCACAGGAGAAGAGTAAATGGAGAAAAACAGTGAAACTTGCGATTGACACCAACGGGTGTTGAACCCACGGACGATGATGATGATGATGATGATGAATAATAATGATCATCTGTCAATATCAAGGCTATTTTATAATAATTATTTGAGATGAGACTTAATAAAATCGTGTTTTTGCTGCGTTACGTCTTTGAATTGTCAAAAATTGGGGGGTGGCCTTACTAAAAGTGGCACAACTTTTGTTGTTTTGGAAATATTTTCATGAAATCTGACCATCATATGCAGATATGAATTGTCGTTAAGCCTGTAAAATTTCATTACGATATTCTTACTTTTGGCCAAGATATTGGCCAGAATAATTAGATTGAATTTTTATTACTTTTTGTTGCGTCGCGTTTTTGAATCGTCAAAAAACGGTGGGTGACCTCCCTAAAAGGGGCATAATTTTTGTTCTGTTTGAAATATTTTGATGAAATCTGGCCATCATGTGTAAATATGAATTGTCTTTAAGACAGTAAAATTTCATCACAAAATTCTTACTTTTGGTCAAGATATTGTCAAAAATCTTAGGGGGGTCTTTTTTTTGGCGCACCCTGTATATCAAACATGCGGCCTATGCTAAAGAACCAGACCAAAATCTCCTTAACATGCAAACACACCAACGTTCTGTATTATAGTTTATTCGATTAATTTTAGCTAATACGAGTTTTTAAATATTTAACATAGCGTGAAAATTGAAGTGCAGACTATCGAGTTCATGTTGGCCGACACAACTATAAAGACTCGGGTGACTTAGATCTAAATAAAAATGAAATCCGAATAGCTAACAGCACGAATTATTCTAAAGTGAAAATGAGAATGACTGATCGAAGAGCAACAGAGATTTTATTTAAATTGACGAACTGAACTGTCTGCTACCTTAATTTTCGACGAATAGGCCTAATTCTGATAGATCACAAGTGTTACGTGTATGCATAGGCCTAAGCAAAGACTTGGCTCAAAAGTTAAGGTTCCAACGAGCGGCGCTAAGGACGATCGCTGAGAGGCAACATTTTGTGTGGACGGCTAAGTTCGAGTCGACGACATTTTTCATCGACGAATGTTTTTCTGATTTTAGTCGTTTGATCGAAATTTCGTGATTAGCATATGAGTTTAGGCTATGCTGTGGTGGGACGGTCAACCTACCACAGACATACGGTCCCTCCCATCTGTGACATATATTGTGGGATTGTTCCTTCTGTTCCCAAATTAGTCTCCGTCCATGGTGTTATGAATTTCAATATTACAGGCGGACCAGATCAACCAGTCCATTAAGCATCTTTTTTTAACGCGACAGGTAACGACTTTTTGTTAGTAAAGAAAAATAATGTCAAGGTCCAATTATTATACTATGACAGAAAATAATAGTCTGCGAATCTAAAAAAAATTGTTATGGTCTACACGATGTCCATCTTTAAGTATTGTTGACTGAAGTTGAAACTGTAAAAGTATCCTGCGCGAATAATAATGTTCTGTTAGACATGGACGTCGACTTGAATAAATGCAACCAATGCTGAGTTTCCGAAGTGCTGCTTAATAAATGCTTGATTTTACGCTAGTTTCCTCCGGTTTCACTTCCTCCATTGTCACGTCACCGAGATGCTGACCTTATTCCTTTGGGCCCTTTAGTTCCAAGGTTTCAGCGTCGTCGAAGCCCGTATGCTGTGTTGCAGTGCTGTGCTGTGAATTGTCCTTTGTTCCAATTTCAACTTTTGAAGCGAAGTCTTTTTTGTCTGTTTTCTTTGTACTGTGATCTTGAGCGGAAGACGTCTTGGTGGAAGCACTAAGGCCGGTCTTTTGAGAGCGGCCGATATAGTTTGAATACGCGGAGGAAATTCTCTCGTTCATTTTCTAGATACAGAAACACCCACATATTTATGGCTGTAAATGAATGAATAATACGGACAGCTGCAGTGAAAAGCAAAGTCGAGAGTGGCTCCGGCATTCAGAGTCGAACAAAAAGGTTCATCCAGCATTGAAGGTATACAAAATAATATACATGTACAACATGTCAAGAGTTTCTGGATTGTGCCCACTCGGAAAGTTTTGTAGGGTGAAAGGCTTAATTTTGTTGGGAACGTGTTTGTAGACTTGCACAGTGCTACGGTCCAATGCTACCAGGAACCAATAGAATAAAGAATTAGGCCTATAATCATATAGTCTGACCTAGTTTGGCTTAAATCAGCACAGGTCGTAAAACATTCAACTCCGTGATATACATGTACCTACAACTGACCAAAATTAGAAAAATGTAGCTTATTGCTAGTCTTGTTTAACGAACAGTAGTTGGTATTAAAGTTGCCATTCAATGTCTATTCGCATTGAAAATCTAATTGCAATAAACCTAATAATAAAAAAGTTCCTTTTGTAAAATGAGAGTGATTCAGGGTGGGCCATAATATTTATCAGCCCATTACTCCCATGGCCGAACCGCGCAGAATTGAAAGAATTGGAAGAAATCACAGCGATTGGATAGGCTATCTTTTCTGGTAGTGTACACCATTTAAACACAATGATAAAACGCATCCTGATCGGGTTACTTGTGACTTATCTCTTGTCTATAAGATCCAAATTTAAAAGAATGCCAGCAACTAATGATAAGTTCACTTACCTTATTATGGAAAAGTGCGTGGAATGTAAAGATGAGCAGTCCCTGTAAAAACAAACAGTCTCACTGGGAAGCACTGACAGTCAAATTAAAGAAACACTCATTTCGCTATAATACGAACTTTGTCTTAGTTGTCATAATGCGGTGTTTTTTGAAGCATTAGCCTACGTAAAATTACCGACGTAAAGTATGGGTCACCCTACGATTTCCTGTTGCGGCTTGTCCAAATCGTAAAATGACCGACGTAAAATATGGGTCACCCTACGATTTCCTGTTGCGGCTTGTCCAAATCGTAAAATGACCGACGTAAAGTATGGGTAACCGTACGATTTCCTGTTGCGGCTTGTCCAAACAGGGGTGGTGAATTGTTGGAGCAAAAGTTAGCTCTTGGTCGAGCTTGACACCGGACAGATGAAGGAAAGGTGAAATCGGCAACAAGAGCACTCACTTCAAACTTTGCAAACTAGTTTAGAATGTCCAACCAAATATATTGAATTTCATGGTTAGAGTCGCAGACTGTTCAAGTGTTCATCGACAGCATGGCCACATTGAGTTTGTATTATGGAAAAGCGTGGGCTAATGCGGGCTAATGCGATCTTACCTGCAGCGAGTTAACGATGACAAACAGGTATTGGAAGACAACTTGATCGAACAGAATGGAGAAGACGCCGAATAGCCAACCAAGACCAAGCACCGGACAAGTCACCGACAGATTCCAAATCGTCGCTCTTCAACAAAAAACGAACAAAGATAGGCCATAAAAAATTATCTCAAGCACCAGAAGCAAGCATTTGAACTACAACCAATATGCAGGATCTTTTCTATTTTTGCATATCGATCAGAGAGTACCTAATGCGAGATAGTCAACTCAAATAATAATTATATCACGTAGGCCCTATCTTTGAAATTCTGGGTGATAGCAGAGATCCCATGCACTTGCTATATCGATGTTTACCTGATCTCGTCTCTCTTCTTTGAGTTGTTGGCGAGTAAAGCTTTCTTCTTAGACATCCAACGCATCACGATTATCAGAATGATGAAGTTAACCTGTTTAAAATACGAATCCAGTAAACATATGATGTTCTGAGTGGAAAACAAAATGCATTAGGCTACATGGCAATACTTTAACGTATCACTGTATTAGAATCAAATTAGGGGCTACTGCATTTGATTACTCATCAAAGCCCAGGCGAAGATCAGATGAGTATCCGAGAGATCAGATTCTGATCTCTTTGCTGAAGACATTATGGCTTTCGCGCTCATTAGTTTTAATAGTCGAACCAAACGTAATTGCCACTGTGTGATTGTCCATATTTAGCCCATGTAGCGAATGGCTTAGTCAGATCAATAATTATACATTTTGCAAAAAATCGCTTTGTCTACAGTTACTGTAGGCTACATGAACAAGTATTTGGTTATCTTCGAATTCAGGTGTGCAATCTACTACAGATTTCCTTTCAATTTTAATCACAGCAAACTCCAAGTTGAGTTGACTCTAGAAAACCAAAGTTTTTAGAGCTAAACTTTAAAAATAAATATGATTCATAAAACTAAATATTCCAGTCTATGCATGTATACTTCTATTCAGATAACTTGATAAGACTAACCTTGTAAAAGATCTTTCTGTTTATAGGCTGAGAACAAATACTACATGTACTTTGTTAATCTTGTAACTGAGATGTATAGACGACTATAGATCTACTTCCAATTTATATCAACGCCAAAAACCCATGTTTAGTCCACTCAGAAATTCAAATGTTTCAAAAATCACATTGGTAAAGATACAGATCACTGTCAAACGCAGTAAGCTTATTAGTTTATTCTGTAGGCCTTTGTTCTGTTTAGACCAGAGGTCTCAAACTCAAGTCATCGCGTGGGCCGCATTTGGAAATTTACAATGTCTCGCGGGCCGCAACATGAAAATGCTGTAAACTTACCTCAGTTAATATTATACTTTCAGTGTATTCGTAACCATAGTGGTACTACACGAAAATTGGAAACTTAGAGTCACAAAGATAGGCCCTATGACGAGCATCAATAGTACTTATGGTTGACCCAATAGGCCTATGTATAACTAAACTTGTAGCAGCTTTATATTAAAGCATTATAGTGAGTAGTCTCAGAAATGACCAGGTGTGATTAGCGATACACATCATCTGACAACATTTCCAACTATATACGAGAACATCATTGTTCAGTTTTATCTTTGAGATGCGACCAATCGGAATATAGGCCTATAGCTTGTAAATGTTCACCCGTAACTGTAAGGAATGTCTTTTGAGCTTTATTAATATTCATTAATGAAAAAGCTGTTCACATAATTTATATAGGTAATGCCAAACATCGCCATTAGAGTTATGCGTGTTGCAGGAGTGCAGGTGCAGATTTTTGAAATTTGTCTTGTGGTAGAAAAGTGTAGAATTCAGGAATAACAACCTCGTTGTAGGCTTACAACTGCTTCAGCATGGTATCACACAGAAGGCCCACTATAACTCTATCTTCATATCTGCTGTTGCAGATTGATTGCCCAGAGCAAAAATTAGAAGAAAACAGTTTGAAGATTGGTTCAAATCGCAAAAGAACGGCAGATTTAGGTTTTTAACCAATTTCTTTCTTTCAATAAAAAAAACAGATGGCTCTCGCGGGCCGCATTATTCGGGTCATCGGGCCGCATGTGGCCCGCGGGCCGCGTGTTTGAGACCTCTGGTTTAGACGCACAATAAAAGAAGAAGCGTTGTGTAGATTACTTGCCGCGATTATGAACAGGACAGGACCAGCAAAGGCCCAGATGAGACCATTCTCAATAGACAACCAACATCTGCAAACACAGAAGGCGGTGACAAAACAACCGATAATACAAAAGGTAATGATATTTCTGCCCGCTGTGCATTATTATCAGTATTTTTTCACTCCGAGGCGCAGACGTGTAGGATGCCTGAGAGACTAATGCTATAGCTATCAGGAACAGGGAGAATATCATGAAACTGCATTAAATTTAGTCGACGACACTCAGTGCCACAAAAGGATCGCGGAAAGCCTTTGCACTGAACCATTGGATCTTCAAAGCCAGGCGGTGAAATAGAGATACCAATTTGATGGCCTCATCTCCATTGCACCTATTTTTATTGTTTTATTCCAGAACTGTGAAATTTACACACAAAAACATTCTCAGGCTAATTAATTAACAACGAAGGCATTGTCCAATGTTCATGCCGAAAAGCAATGACGCTTCAGTGTCTGATGTTATTGGTCATTTGTAGGCCCACTAATAACATAAACAACAGTCCTTGCCACAATGGTTCCGCTGGTAGGAGAATGCACAAGAATATCAGAAGCTATGCAAAATAACTCGATGGATGGCTCGTTTTAAAGTCTCGAGAAAGCGTACTGTAATTCATAAAGTTCATAAGTCTGTGAATCTTCTAAATAATTTATTATGTTTGGACAATATTGAATTTTAGGGTTTTAAAAAGTTACTGACGCTTCCTCGTGGCCGTATCCTTCAAGTTTTGTGGATCCAAGAGACACGCCAACAATGATGACCGGTAGAACTGAACAGATTAGGAAAACACAAACAATGAATTATAGTCTAATCAGTCAAAGTATGTCACGCTAGTCAAACTGGGGCAGAAGTAATTTACAATTAGCAATTAAGTACAGTTACATGTAGTTTAGGCCTATCTCATATCATGTATAAAATAATAGTAACCAATACACCAAACCATCAAATGCATACCCCAAGCAAAGACAATGAGCATGATGGTTTCTCTCGTTCGTCTAACGTGGAAGACAAAGATGATGTAGAGCACCAACTCAACACCCTCGATCAACATGATGAAGAAAGCGACCAGGAAAAAGTAGTGCAACAGAACGGCAACGACTTTGCAGCCGATCTACAGCGGATCAACAAATAACTTTTTTCAATAAAATCGTAAACAATAAATTATTGCAACTGTGATGAAACATTATTTTACTAAAAGAACCACATTCATTATTCATAATGTCATCCCTCTTAGCCTACTGTATATTCTCCGTGGCTGGGTTCGGCAACGGAGAATAAGAATAAGACTACAAATTTAATAATAACTGTATTTCGCTACGTCGATTCATAAATATTTAACCCTTGGTAATGCGTATCTATTAGGCCTAATTCAATTCAAAATAGTTAAAAGCTTTCAATAGTTTCCTCTTTTTTAGAAATTATATTTAACAAATTGTAACACTAACTTTAACTCAATCTCTAACAACCCAAATAGACCGCATACTGTTCATTTTGTTCAAGAATCAAATCGAATAACCTCAGCGTCTCACGCGCACACACAGATAGGCCTATCTCGTTGGCCAATCAATAATAATTATTAATTTATTATTATTATAGGCATAAATTATTATAACCCAAAGCACAGCGCCAAAATTCAATTCAGCACTGCGTTCTACAAGAGAGGAGTCTGTAGCAGTAGTGAAAACCAATAGCGAATTACAAGAGTCCCAACCATTCGAATGTTTGTATGACAGTGAGGATTTTTCAGCTTAATAAGTTATACAAAGCGTCATCCATTTCCTGAAGTAGATTTACCTTGGAATCGACTTTGTCTGCTCCAGCGATGAAGATGACATAAGCAATGATTAGAGCGACGCAAAGATTAAGTAGCACAGTTGCTTGAGCTGATTTGGCATGCCTGTTTAGAAAACATAAACAAGAATGCCATTATTTAAATGAATTATATAAGGCAAGAGCTATCAAACCAATCAGCCACCACAGTCATAAAACAAGCACAAAACTTCTAGTCCATCATAGTAGAACAGCTATGGCTCAGTCCCGGACAATTGGGTCCTACCTCAATTCTCGTTGGAATAAGCTGTTCTCATCAAGAATAGCCTACAATTTAACGACACAGAATAATATAATTATTATCAAACATTTTCACCAGAAAATTTCAAGATCTACGGCTGCTCTTTGCAACTTACTTCCAAGTCAAGGCGTAGACAACGATGGTAAGGATGAGAGCAGCGACAGAAATACTGCAACCGATGATTGACAGGAGGGACAGCAGACCGTCTTCCTGCAACAGCAATAGGCCCTACCGGTATTCGTATTGTGTCAGTGTTCACTTACTGATTGATTGATGCATTAGTATTACTACTACTACTACTACTACTACTACTACTACTACTACTATACCTACTACTACTACTACTACTACTACTACTACTACTACTACCACCACCACCACCACCACCACCACCACCACCACCACCACCACCACCACCACCACCACCACCACCACCACCACCACCACCACCACCACCACCACCACCACCACCACCACCACCACCACCACCACCACCACCACCACCACCACCACCACCACCACCACCACCACCACCACCACCACCACCACCACCACTACTACTACTACTACTACTACCAGTTAAATAATATACTTGGCTGAAACTATAATGTAATAATGTACAAATGTAAGTCGATTCATCACCATCAATATCCTTAGGCTCAATGCCCGTAGGAGTCCGACGCCACTCTCTGTCTGAGTCTGTCTCGTGCCATGTTGCCCAGCCTCAACCTGTCCGGTCAGCAGGTCAGCTCCATACCATTAACATCTTGGAGCATCTAGACCACCTTGTCTGATTGAAGAGAATATTGGGGGAGAAGCATGAAGGACAACGTGGGTCAATGCCCGTTGTGTTCCACGCTCTCTCCACCGACTCTCTCCATTGGTCTGTCCTGACCGGCCTGTGCATGACTGCTTCACATCATGACACCTTGAAGCATCTGGGTAGCTATGTCACTTGTGTCGTGGTATTGGCGGATTACAATCGTCTTGGTTTTTCACTGCCAGCGTGTCGCCACCCATCTGGCAAACCTTCCTTCTTTTGTCCGGGCTTAGGACCGGCACAGGGACGTTGTTGGTTCCCTGTGGCAGAGGATGGATGCAGTTTAACGTCATGCCCAGGACTAAAAGTCGATTGTGCTGGTCAAATAAGTGGCAGGACGGCATACAGTTTTGAAAATAATTACATGGATGCCATTCATGACCGTCCTGTCACACTTTAAGCCTTCCCAGTTAAGAGAGAACGTTTACACATTAGGTAAGCGTACTCACTGAGGGCTCTGTGCTCATCAAAACGGCAAAGTTAGTCAGATGATCACAACTGCAGATCGTGTGAGTTGAATTCGTTGAATCCACCGAACATCCAGAGGAATCCCATTCGCCTCTGCAACATCCAGCAAAATGCTCCTAATTAGCATTAGCTTAGCGCCTATTGTGACAGCTTAGACTTGCATGCGCCTTTTATCGCGGAGAAACCGGGCTCCGGCCAACATCTAGGCGGACACTGCTACATCGTAAGAACTAATTCAAATATAATTTCATACAAATACAATACCGTAGTTACACAATGCATAGGCAACTGGCAACTTTATTGCGGATATCTATGGATTGCCAACGTTAGTCACATAAACGTTTATTTATTATTGTTGCAAACGTGGCGTAGGCCCTAAGATTAGAATGCCAACCTCTCGAAGTTCCAGAAGACACACGTTCCTTGAAAGCTCTTGCGTTTTCCCTACAAAGTAAATGTAAGCAGTCCTATTTAAAAACAGTGTCACTTAAGCAATGAGTAATTGAGTATTATGATGAAGAACGCAATCAGCCAATTTGGAATTCATTTAAGAAAGGTGCACTGCGGCTTTTTCATTAGACTATCTGCGGAAAGACAAACCTGTGCATCATTGTACCTACATAATTATATGACTATCCTGAAAACATTAATTTTAACTGAGGATCTTGCAGTTGCTTAAGTTCGTGAAAGGCTAATCATTAAATGTTGACACTGACAAGTTGAAAGGACAAGTCAAAGAAAAACTTTTAAAATAATATTATGCCTATGCAGATCAATATGTTGCATCAAGAACCATCGATGTTTAAATCTGCTAAATTAACTAAAGGGCCTAATAGAAGAGCACACAAATATAAATAGGAGCCTAAAGAGGTTCCCGGACAATTCGGAGAGGGACAATTGGGAGCGGACAATTCAGAGCGGACAATTGGGAGCGGACAATTCGGAACCGGACAATTTGGACCGGACAATTCGGAGCGGACAATTAGGAGACGGACAATTTGGAGTAAATTCTAGAGCGGACAATTCGGAGCGGACAATTCGGAGCGGACAATTCGGAGCGGACAATTCGGACCGGACAATTCGGACCGGACAATTAGGAGCGGACAATTTGGAGCGGACAATTCGGAGCGGGCAATGCATAACAGTCGAAATTAATGATGGAACTCAGATTTTCATACCCATCTCCATCACCAAAATAAACCTAGAGGAGGCTTTACTTTTTCTACCAGGTGTCTTAAGACTTTTTTTCCCAGAAGTTCTTCGCGCTGGGAGTGCCTCTGATCAGGTTGTACCGGTACTGTGAGAGGCTCTTTATAAGTCCGAAAATAGAATAACATAGTTAGTATAGTTAACCGGATGGGCCACTGGACATTAGAGTAAATACTAAAATTAATCAGCTTAGCACCCCCACCGTCTCTCAGTCTGTGTGTAGGCTACGTCTGCTTGTTCGTATGTCTTTTGCCCGTTTGCCTTCAATGATTTGACAGTACTGTAGTCATAGGGTTCCTGCTACCTTAAGCTAGATTTAAACCTTAAGTGGCAGTAAAATATATTAATAGTTTGACTATAATCAGAGACCTGACTAACAAGCATAAAAGAATAGGACTATATGTTTGTAAGAAAACTGCAATGATTTAAATGAGCTGCCAATAGATTGGTAAATAATTAGTCACATTTAGTGCATTTAACTAATAATTTCAGTTGCTTAGTTTAAACTTTGGAATGCAGGGTTTTGAAGATTGTAGGACGTTTGTTTGGTGCCGTATAAGTATTTTAATGCTACACTGTTTTTGATCGACGCAGTCCTGTGATGTTTCTGATGTTTCTATTCAACACAATTGTTTTATATACACTCCGAATTGTCCGGGTCCGAATTGTCCGGGCCCGAATTGTCCGTCTCCAAATTGTCCGGTCCGACTTGTCCGGCTCCGAATTGTCCGGGTCCGAATTGTCCGGGTCCGAATTGTCCGTTCCGAATTGTCGGCTCCCAATTGTCCGTCTCCGAATTGTCCGCTCCCAATTGTCCGTCTCCGAATTGTCCGGTCCGAATTGTCCGTTCCGAATTGCCCGGCTCCGAATTGTCCGGACACCGCCTAAAGATACTCTTCGAAAGTCTCTTTCACACAAGAGTGTCTTCGGTTGGCAAAAACTGTACCTGGTTATGTCGTAACGTTATAGTAACTGGTGGCTTGAGTATCTGGTCGTTCTTAAGTCCGCCGATAGAAAACGATAGGATTCTTGAGTTGATAGGCCTAATATCATCATCACCGTCTCTGTATAAGAAATTGAATGTAACAAGCTTAGCAGTTAAGCCATATCACAATCGGATATTTGGTAGATCTTTTAAAATATCAAACACTCAAAGCAGACGAAATGCAGAACTTTCGGTCGGTCATAGCTCATAAAGTTCATAGTGTAGGCCTCTATATATTTTGAGCTGAGTCGGCAATTTTGGCTTAACCGCAATGTCGTTTTAAAGAATTCAAGACATATTGTATTATTGATTTTTAGCTCCCGCTCGGAGTTGGGAAAATCGGCTAATTTTCAACGATTCGAAAATTAAACCTACTAAGTGCCCGTGTATGCATAGGCGGAGACTTGGCCCTGTGTTTGCTTGTTTGTGGAGGCGAACCGGCGGCCAAAGCGCCAAGCAGGGGTGGGTTTGGGGAGGGGACGTGCCCTCCCATTGTCAAAATTAAATTTGTTTTTTTTCTACACTGCAAAGATATATTTTTAGGTTGTGACTTTGCAAAATTGCTCATCATTTTAGTGCTGATAGTCATGGTACAAGACTTAACAGATATTCCCTGCGTTGTTTAGAAATTTTCCATTTTGATCCAATGGATAGATTATGCATCATAATTACAATGCTGAAAGGCTGCTTACTTTTTTCCTGGAAGGTAGTCTTGGATCGTTTGATAATAAACACCCCACATGTTCAAAGTCGGTTGACTTTCTAATGAAATAGATCTACCTGCAACGTCAATCTTACAGTATTAACCATAAAATAAGGAGAACAGTCCATCAAGCAATGATACATTACGGATTGCATCTGCATTAAAAATGAACTACGAGTAACACAGCTAGCAATGGGCATTGTTTAAATCTCGAGACTAGAGTGCATCTACATAATTATAGTGTTGTAGTTCAGTTAGTTTAGGCTATCTTAACAGTCGAGTGCCCAAGGTATTTTTTGGTACACGAAGGCCCAAGGGGGAGTTCCGCGCGGAATAATAGTGTAAACATCTCGTGATACACATTTCATGCTTGAGCGCGTTATTTACCAAAGGAAGCCTATGCGTCCGGCGCGTTATCATGCAAGCCAGTCGGGTTAGCCGCTCTCGCTTCCAGTTATCGATGGACCAGTTGTATTATGGTAGACTAAATCGTAATAGCAATTGCTACAATGTCAGTAATTCTAAGTTCGACAATTATAATTATGAATCTTGCTTTCATAATAATAGCGTCCGCTGACCATTTATATATTGGCCAGTAACCATGCGCTTGTATGAATATCAGCCGCATATCTTGCGGTACCCTTAGTATATGCTGTGGTTGTGGGGTACATGGTCGGACAATACTCACGCAAAATGTACCATTCTATGCCCAAATGGTTGGTCTAGGAATACCTAAAAGCATTTCTGCAAATCCTTAGTCTTTAAAAAGTTATCCGGGAAAACAGGACTGGGGTTCGGTCGGAACCCCCTTGGGCACTCAAGGGTTAAAAAATTCACCAAGTTGTTTGTTACTTAGCCTACTTAGAGTTTCCACAGATATTGATATTCCGTCTCCGCGGTTTTCACCCCAGACTGAGCTTCCTGGAAATTCGATTTCAAGAGGAAGATTTGACTTTTCATACGACCATGCTTCTAAAACTGAATTGAGTATACAGATTAAATTCACATTTGGACGATATGCAAAAAAATAATTTATTTGTGAAGATTTTTTAGGGTTCTTCATCATGCGTAAGGCCGCTATTAATTATTATGAATCTTCCCTGTTGGTATATATTTCAGTTTTTTAAGACTTAGGTGAACTAAGTTTAATTAAATTGACGTGCACTATACACTCTGGGCAATAAGATGAGACCGGAGTCTAATTTTGAAGAGCGACAATGCGACATGGTAGTTAAATTAGGCTACGTAAGGTGAGAGGTAGGCTATTATTATTGTTCTGAGTACGGAAACCAGCGCGTTTTAGTGAAAACATCCGAGAATTAGTCCTATCAAAAACAACTCTTATATTCGCAGGATAACGCTCTGGATAGGGTTTACATAGCAGTGAAATGGTTATTAAAGACCCATGGTAACTTACTATGAACCCATTTCAACATAAATTCGTAAGTTCTAAATGTGGTCTTTATTAAGGACACGGTACAATTTAAATATTTCAATTGTAGGCATATTAGGCCACCGAATGCCGATGTCGCGGGATATTCTACCCATCTCCTCGCTGAAGCTATCCGGGGAATGGAATATTTCGGGTATAGACTCTATAGATATATAGAGTATCCGAAGAGAAAAACCTTTCTATCCCAATTATTAAAAAAATGCGCAACATTGATAAATTTATGCTGTAATTAAAATTTAAATTGATGAATTGTTTTAAGTGTCCTAAGTAGGACACTAGGGTGACAAAGGTTAAGGTTCAAAATAATGCGAGTGGAATAATGTTAATGACTCCGAATGTTCTTAAGTGCTCTAAATGTTCTAAATGCTCTAAAAGCAAATCCAAAATATATCTAGCAGGAATAAACAGGTAGAGTGTCATTGTTCAAAACAAAGCAAATGAAATTTATTTTTCAGTTTTTAAACACATGCAAATTGCAAAATAGCTTTTTCAACTTCTCTTCATTTTGGGATACGATAAAAGGGATTCTCTATTTCGTGACACCGCATCACTGGCATAGCTCTTTTTGCATTTTTTTTTAATCTAGTCAGCTTTGTAGAGTATGTTGGAGCCCATCCATTTTAGAGTATGTAAGGTGCGGATGAATAAGAGAGAGAGTAATTTAGTATTAAGACGAGTTTGAATGGAGAATAGGTAAGCTATTCTATTCATAGGCCTAATACCAATGTAGCCCTATAGCCTATTGCTACTGTTTGAGAGATGTGTTTTATAAAACGGTATGATCGTTCCATGTTAGGAATTGATCAAGACAAGTACCAAAAAATGTAACTGAAGTTACAAGAGACTCAGAGAGATAAAGGGATTCCATTAGCAACTAGGCCGTTAATTGTCGATGGAATGATAGTAGGCTACGTATGGGACTATAGCCATAATTGAGAATTTTTCGTATTGGCAGGACTATGCGTTTTGATGTTTAACTGAACCATGCGTTTTACCCAAATTCTCAGTATATACAATCATGTGTCCTGATACGTTCGAAGTGGATAGAATTTGTCCGCAAACGTCAACAGAGTACAAAATGGCCGTTGAAATAGTGCTGTTCACCTACAATACAACATTTGAACAGAAAAAGATCATTAATAGCACCTTATTATTGCTTTTAAATAATGCGCAATCGCATAATTTATCATATGTTTTTTTCTGAGATAATGATTTCCGCTATCACAAGTTTAATTTTTACAGAAGTAACAGAATCAGTCTATGGGTGCTTCAAGTAGGCTAAAACCGTAAAGTCGAAGGTTAACCCATTGAGAAACGGTAGACCTACGAGTTTAAAGGTTCGTCCAGTTGTGAATTCAGTAAGCTTATTCAACGGTTGGCAATGAATTCCAAAGCATTAGAATAGTCACCGAGGACCTAAGATGACTAATCACTGCTGAACCTTGCATTTAAGCTTCGAACGTAGGCCTATAAGAACAAGAAAATGACGAGCAACTGGCAGTAAACCTGCACACTGAATAAAATTACTGCTTAGAATTGCAAAATTTAATGGTAGGCTATAAAAGAAAACAGAATGAGCTCAGATTGGAAACTTCAAAACTCATTGACCTCCTGTCCACGTAGGCTATACGCTTATGAAGTAGGCTATAACACTAATAATAACAGCGAAGAACTAAAAGTATTATGCGAAATAATATCTGGTTTGCCACAGGGCCTATACGTTGCTGAAAAGATCGTTTTAGATTTACTTCATTGAGAGTTTTCCATGCATCTGAGTTGTTCGCTTGAAGAACGTTGCTGGCCGCTTGAACGACTGACTGCAACGCGAGCAAAACAACATTAAAAATTGACCATTAAATATATTCGTAATTTTATGCATTTATTGTGCATGATATTGAACCGGTTTATGCATGTCGATTGCAGGTCGATGAGGTCTACATTTTGCAACATAGCCGTCTTATTACACTTCCTTTCTCTCCTCCGTTCGGTCACGCCGACGTTGAGGCCCTTACAATGGCTTACAAGACGTCTTCACCCTGGGCGTAGTTATCATCCTTGTTCTCCGTCTAGTCGCGCCGACGATGAATAAATGTTTCTTGGTCCTTTTGCCAGTGCGGACGGTGACCATTCCTGTTATGGTAAGGTGAGGAGTCCGTTGGGTCCTATCGGACCTCTTCCGCCCTTAGGTGTCCTTCAAGCACATGTCCTGCCTACTGCGTTGGCCAGCTGTTTCAGGGTTCTTCGTAAGCCTGTCCACTTCGCGTGACGTCCTAGGAGGTCCTTCGGCCGAGGCCTTCTCCCCTGATGGCATAGACTCGCCAAGCACTCCCCTACTTGGCTGTTCACCCTCCCACCGCTTTGAGGTACAGGTAGGACTTTGGGAGGGGTCTTATTACACTACAACCATGTAAACAGGGTTGTACTGGTCAATTGTAAGATGAGTAGACTATACGAGTATACGTTCCTCCCGAAAAATCGAATATTTTGGACGACGTTTTCTGACGACCGTTTTTTAGTCATCACATGATTTTCTGAAGATTGTATCGGCCTCGTAAAGCGTTCACCGTGTCGTAAGACATTTTAATTTAATTAAGGCCTACTTTTCCTTCTTCTGTAACTGTTTTCGTAATGTTTTACTTCTTGCGCGGTAAGTATACCCTGTACAGTGTATACTGTACACCCGGGCATACCCTCGTTTTCAGAACTAAGTACACGATGCCAATTTGTTTAGGTGAATAAGCTTATACGATGTACATTCGTGTATAGTGCATAGCCTTGTGTACTGTAACAGTCTATCGGATTAAAAGACAGTCTCAAACTGAATGTCGAACAGTCAGATAGGACTACGTGAAACAAACGGATCATGACTATAATACCAGTTGCAATTACAGTTACTTTGAGCAAGCGCGTTTGTGTATGTATGTATGTATGTATGTATGTATGTATGTATGTATGTATGTATGTATGTATGTATGTATGTATGTATGTATGTATGTATGTATGTATGTATGTATGTATGTATGTATGTATGTATGTATGTATGTATGTATGTATGTATGTATGTATGTATGTATGTATGTATGTATGTATGTAGGTATGTATGTATGTATGTATGTATGTATGTATGCATGTATGTATGTATGTATGTATGTATGTATGTATGTATGTATGTATGTATGTATGTATGTATGTATGTATGTATGTATGTATGTATGTATGTATGTATGTATGTATCTATCTATGTATCTATGTATGTATTCATGTATGTATGTCGGATCTATATACACACTTTTAAACACAGTTTGAGAATGTTTGCTGCAATTCGCTTGCAATCTGATTAGTATTGTGTAAATCTTACCTCGGCCATCGTTTTGTTTATGCTGATGGTGCTGCTGTTTAGTAGAACAGCCGCTAGGTTTATGATCATGACCGAGGCGTATAGATTCCCTGGACTCAGACCTTCGCTCTTATTGGTCAAAGCTGATAAATTGCTGACGATATCAATAACGATATGTGCAAGCTTCGACCGCTTTTTCCAAGCCTTTTTTTCTATCATATCCTTCAAAAGAATTATCCGCTGTAAAGATTAAAATTTAAAGTAGATTTTATAGAAAGTGATCAGGGTATGTTCGGACTACTCTTTTTACAAACATTTTTGACTTAACACAGCGCTCGTGAATAAGCAGGAGCCCTGCGCTTGGCTTTCTGGTGAAGCTCTATAAAATTGGAGATTACAATTTCGATTGCGAGTAGGCTATGTTGAGACTGTCAAATGCGTTATAGGGTATTATAATAGAAGAAAGCAAAACAGTGCATTCAATCCAAAGCCAAGTAAATTGAAAGTTAAACTACATTTATTGGAGGATAACATAGATCTAAACCGATCATTCAGATCTGAACTGAATAATAAAGCTGTGCACACAGATCCAGTGTTATTGAGAGTCAATTATAATGTCTGTCAACGGATTCAAAATCTTCAAAGCCCTGCATAAACATGTAAATTCTTCACAGTTACTAGCTACAATCAGATAATATAGACGATTCTGGATATTGATTTATCTGCAGTTTTAAAAATTCCCAGCTGTACTGCCAGTAGTCCGTTCTTATCTTCAGGGCATCATGAGCTTAGTAAGACTGCGGATTTCAAAGCTATTCATTTTTCGCTTTAATGTTGCAAATGTTGGAAAAGTTGGAAGCTCAATTATTGTAATGACATTGTATACTAGAACAGCAACTACTACTACTTCTACTACTACTACTACTACTACTACTACTACTACTACTACTACTACTACTACTACTACTACTACTACTACTACTACTACGACTAGACAGGGGGTGTTTAGGGTGTTTGAACACCCCCGAAATGGAAAATGCAGAAAAAATTTATTGCATTTTTTAGTTCGTGATGCGAAAACCATGAAACAAAGCCATGAAAACACCCCCTGAAATGAAATAATAGATTAAATTACGATCTGAAAAATTGAAGTTGATGAAAAAAAGGTCGTCAGAAACTTTGACAGCAAAAATAGAAAAATATTCCTAAAATTTCGACCGGCTGACTAAAAAAAGTTGTCAGAAAATTTTGCCGATAAAAATGGAAATTTTTCAGAAAATTGAGCCACTCCAAAACTAAAATCTTGGCGCCCCCACTGAAAACACCCCCGAAATAAAATCCTGGCTACGGCCTTGCTACTAGCCTACTACTACTACTACTGCTGCTGCTACTACTACTACTACTACTACTACTACTAGGAATA